>CM023357.1:21995960-22452080 GCA_013282895.1 Eriosoma lanigerum
ACTTTAATATTCATCATTTTATTCATCATTTAAGTCCTCCAATTTCTGGAAGAAGCCAACCTGACCAGTCAAATTAAACGCGTACCTGACCTAGTTAACTTCAACTTGGTTATTTGTTTATGTTTATGATGTGAAATACATGTATGTCGAATATGTGCGTTGGCCATGTATGATTGTTTTATGATATAAATAAAGTAATAAACTATGAATAATTTGTTTCATATAATTATTTATGTTTATTAAAAATAAATAATGTATGGATTTTAAAATAACAATACAAAATGAATTTTGAATACTTATTAATTTAATATTGACTTGCATCACGTTTTACCTCATAAAAGGGAAATAATAGATACAGTATATGGTTAGGAATGCTATGGTTTTTTATAGTGTATACAGGGATATGAGGTTCTCCCTCAAACTAAATATATCAAACTCCTTCTACGAAGATATTAAAAAATCGTGAAAAAATTAATTTTGATTTGTAAATTATAAAAATGAATTTACAATTTTTTGCAATTAATTTGCTAAACAATGGCGTTTGTCCGCTTCATATCAGACAAAGTGGTGGTGAGACATGTATTTACATGTTTTTACATGTATTTATTTAGCCTCATCAATGTTAAAATAATTTTTTTGGGAATATAACATTACATTACATTTATTGCTTGTAATTAAATGATTAAAATTTAAGCATTCAAGTATGATATTCATTTTTTTTGTTTAGCACAAAAAACATGTAGATATCTGCAAATCCGAAATACATATGTTTTGAATATGTGCGTAGGAAAGTATGATTGTATAAACTATGAAAAATTCTAAACACCTTCTAATTTATATAAAATTAAAAATTATCTTGCTATATTATAATATATAATCTACTACAATAATTAACATTATATAAAAATTATGTTATTACCCACTATAATCAATTTGATTTATCTTTCTGTTCTTTAATTGTATACTAATAAAAAATGTATCTTAACCAAAACGTAACATGCACGATGCATTTGTATCATATACTTATTTTTGTTTATTAAAAAAAATTAATGTATGGATTTTAAAATAATAATAAAAAGAAAATTGAACACTTTTTAATTTGATATTGACTTGCATCTCGTTAGAACCGTGACTTTAACCTTGAGACTTTAATTCTTCATCCTTTCAATATGCTGGTATCATATGACTTGTTATGTATATTTCAAAATGTAGATTTGTTATTTACTAAAAGTTAATAATATAAATAATTATAGTTTTTTTTCAGTGCAAATAAATATTTATTTTTCTTGTTTGATTTTATTATATTTTTTTTTCTCCATAAATTTAACATATTACAAAATAAAAAAATGTATCCGATAATAATTGGATTTTACTGTTTTTTACATATAAATACAACGTAAATATTATGTCAAATTATTTTTTTATGTCGTTCCTGAATAATACTGCAAATGCGTAGCACTATACCGTCTACCCCTTGAGCCGGGCCTAGCATATACATTAATTCCAACACAAAAGTCGATTCAACATTAGTTTTAATAAAGTCTAAGAAGCATAAAATTAAATTATTAAGTTCATTAGTGTCATTGACTTTACACGATGGAAATTAAATAAAAAATAATATTTATATATGCGTATTAAATTGCACTTTTAAATTCGCAATATAGTTTATTTCTATCTTTGAAATATCATTAATTTATACGACATGTACTACATTAAATTCTAAAAAAAAATTTATAATATTTTCTATGTGTTTATTTTCAGATGATATTGAATTTTACCGTGCGTTTTTCTTAAAATTTATGATTAGCTTAACCTATATAAAAGGTACTCATACGATTTCTAGGCAGGTCGAAAAACGAATGTTTCTAACTATAATATGTATTTACTGTATTATTTATTTTATATAATATTTTTTATCATAATATTACCCCTTTAAGATATAATTTTAATATTTATGTCAATTTATTACACTTTCCAGTCATATTACATCATTTTAAATATAATGCACTTAATCGGAATTTAGATGATCAAAATTCATATTAAATTATTATTAATTTTTTGTATCGTTTTTCTAAAATATGATTGACGTCAGAAAATCATTGTATTAATCGTTTATGTTGTATAATGATAATTTTAAAACAATGTCAATAGGTATGTGTTTTCGTTATGACTTAGGTGAAATAAGCGATTTTATAGGTATTATCATGGTATTGCCTTTTATTTTCCCTTGGTAAAAATGCGTTTATTTGTTTTTAATTCTAATGATCTATTTAATATATATCATTAAATAGTATAATATGTTTCTCCTTGGATCGATTCCCAACAAACTATTTGCCATAAATATTTGTAGGATGGCCAGCAGTGAACGTGATGTCGTATATAGGGTTATATATTATTAGCGAAACATTTCAAAGGCGTGGCATTCCCGTTTTGATCACACGATGACAATTTGGGTTGATTTATGTTACGGCCTAATTGCTGTTAGCTCTTAACAATTTAATATAAATCGAACGTTTAGTGAACTAACTAAAACATTATATAATGTCGGACCGCCATAACATTACGTTTTAACATTAAACAAGCGAACGAAAATACATGTTAATATTCGTTGATTAATGTACAAACCGTGTAAAGGCATAAATATAAAAGTTACAAGTGCACATTTTTCGTACTGTATCCTTAAAACTGTCTTAAGAATACTTAGCAGGGACAGTGGTTTCATACTTATATATACACATACACAGGTTTAATGTTCTATTGAGTATAGTTATTGTTATATTAAAGTATATATTATTATGTCGAGCAGAAGTCGCTAAAAGAAAAAAGGAATAAAAAAATAATAAAATAAAAATATATATAAAAAAGGGTTAGCATCAATTGTATTGTGATTACATGTGTAAAAAAATATGCATGTTTTGTTCAATACCTACTATAAAGTATGAGTACAAAAAAGTTTGCTATAGAACAAGCAGACAGCACAGAGAACTGTTATATTTTCTTTTGAATTGTATTTACGTAGTATTAAATCTTTAACTAGTGCTACCATCTTCTAGTAATTTAAAATAACAAAAATTGTATAAATTTGCAGAAAAAACAATTTTATAAAAAATTATATTACCTACAAACAGCTACTATTAATCGAATTTTAAGGTTATTATTAATTTCTTGTGTTATGAAATTATTTTATTCATTTTTACAAATTTTATCTTGATTATTATATGATTTTTCAGCCAGATATTCAAATATATAATTTATGATACATATAAATTTACAAATTAATTTTGCTTACAAATATCGTATATTTAAATTAAGTAATATGTTTAAATTTAGCAATTCAATGTACTTTTCTCCGGTGCGTTTTACAATTTCCATATAGCTAGAATTTTTCATAATAATATTCTTAGAAAATAATAATAATAATAAATACTTAATATGTATTTTAAATAGGAAATTGTCAGAAATTAAATATTAATGAATTATTTTAAATATATTTTACTACAATTTCTCAAAAACAATTCATTGGTTACCAAGACTGGTCAAGTTAATGAAATTGTTTAATCCAGTGAAGCTAAGTTAATTGACATATATTGGATAAAGTTTACAGTTAATAGTTAATGAAATATTTTATTATCTCAGTTAAGTTAATAGTTAAGGCTAAAAATGAACTCATGAACTTATAAACTTCAGTTAAGTAAATATTTACTTTTTAAACGTTAGTAGAAAAAAATGATTAATATATACAATTAACAATCAATCACACATGACAAATTCGCAGAGAGCTAAGGAAAGATGCTTTTAAAAAAAGTAATATTCAATAAATTAACTTCAAAAACAAACAAAATATTAAAAATATTATATGTACCTAATTGTTTGATTATAGTGGCACACGATAAAATAAAATACAAAACAAGTTCAATTTTTGCAAAAATTACATTTAGTATTAAAAATTATAGTAAATAAATAATGTATGAAAACTTAAATACAAATATATTAACATACAGGTATAATAGGTACTATTGTATATTATTATAAGTTATATAGTGAAGATACAAATAGATAAAATGTCAAATAATAATAATAATAATAAAATACAAAAATTTATTATGGTTATTATCGTCAATTCCAGGAATTCGTATTATGGTTGGGCAGTTGTAACTGAACGTCAAAAGCGATAACAGATTCCACACACTAATGTTTATTTACTACACATACAGACAAATGTTTATGAAATTTAATTGCCTAAATATTACTCCTTAAAATGTGCTACCTTCAGACAGCCTTAACTTGGATTTTAAGAAAATAAACTGGTTATTAATTAAGTTAATACGTACTAAAAAAATTAAGCTATAAATTAAGTTAACAAATATTTAAATACTAAGTTAAGTTATAAATATCTTTTTAACTTGACATAAAAATTTTAACTTGTTAATGCCCAACATCGATGGTAACTAATAATTAATTATAATTGAATGATTTAAAAAAAAAAAATTATTTTAAGTATCGATAATAATCAATATCTAATACGCGTTATTAAATTATTTGGTTATAATAATATAAAGTCAAAATAATAAACAACTTTTTTTAAAAAAAGCAAAATATTTGTATTAGAAACATGTGATAATATTCCAGTTAAGATTATTTTTAATAATTATTATAATATGCCTCTCAGATATAATGTCATTTTAGTTCATTATGAATGCATTACGTGAAATGTTGAACACAAGAACAAAACAGACTAAATCAAATTGTCAAAGAAACATATTTTATAATACAAAGAAATAGTACAATACAATTTCCGTGCATTTCATTTTATCTGAGATACATTAATAATAATACATAAAAAAAATATTAATATTCTCTTATTATGTATATACATATTTTCTGATTTTTTTTTTTCACATTAATATAATAATATTTATATATTTTGTTTACCAGGTGTCATACTATCATACTGTGTATTATTGTTATACAAATTAAAAAAAATTATAAAAATTATAATAATAGGTTTATATAGTTATATAATAATAATAATTGTATATTTGTATTTATTTATTCATTATTTAGTCTGTTGTTGGAGAGCATATTTTTTTGCTAATAATTAAATATCTATACCAAACAACTAATAATAGACATTTTTTTCATAATTCTAAAATATTATATTTTATAGAAATAGAATATTTATTCGTATTATATTAATATGAAGCACAACTTACATATTAATATTAAAATCATTAAAGTCATAGTTATAATTATATTACAATAGTATTATTTTAAACTCTAAATATATTATCAATGAATAAAATATGAGATAATAATTTTATAATTCAATGGTAGGATTAATGTAGCATTTATAAATTTAATTTACTTTATGATAGATAGGTAAACAACGTATAATGTTTCAAATTACTTAAAATTTGATTTAATCCTAAATTATGTTAAACATAAAATAGAAAAAATAAGATAAAGAAATCGAGAAGGTTGATTCCAAACGTTCCTCCTTGTCCCTTCGGTCCTCGAAGATATTTTTTGATTTATTATAATTAAGATTTGAATGCAATGAAATTGCATAAGAAAATAGGATTTTGAGCGAAACTATATAAAACAATATAATATATTATATTATACTGATAATACATTTTAAAATTTTACCAAGTGTGTAAAATACCTAAGAGAATATTAAACAAAATGTATAGTTTCTAAATTCAAAACTGTATTAGTTATCATGAAAAACTAAAATCAATTTCGTTAAAATTATGATTTCCGTGAATTTTTGAGGATTTTCCGCCAATTTTTTTTCTTCCAAGGAAAACCTTTTGAGAAATTTGAAAAATAACTTAAATAAAGTACCAACTAGATGTAATTTTTTATCTATCTATATTTCGTAAATATGAAAGCTTTAAGAGAAAACGTGATTTTATATTTTATATGAATTTGAATCATATGAAAGTTCACGAAAATCACTTATTTATCATCCGAAATTCCATGTTGCTATTTGTAGTATAGGTACAACGTAACTTATAAGTACAATTAATATAAATTTAAATATAATATTAATAATAATAATATTATACTTATAAGTATAATGTAATATTCGATTAAGCTCATATGATACAACAATTATATTTATCTTAAAATTATAAATAAATTAAATTTACAGATGATAACATCAATAAGCATTCTTTGATATTAACGAAAAACATTTAATAGTTAATTATCATTTGGTCTAAAACTGCTATAATATATTGAACACAAGTTGCAAACGTATATATACGCTTTAAATATGCAAAATCTTTAAGAAATTCTCATGTTTCAAATAAATTCAAATAAATTCAAATACATTTGTTTTCATAATTAAATAAAATTTAAAGAAATAATAAAAATCTGTTTTTACTTGTATTATTTTAATTTGTATTTGTCTATTAATTTATAAAACCAAATGAAATTACATATATTATTTTCAACATATATGTATTTTGAAATATTTTTAACACAATTATAATATAATATTATATTGTATTATTGATATTTAAATGGAAAAACGTGTTATTTGTTGCTGAATTTATATTTATATTATAATTTTTTTTTATTTAAATTTTAAAAAAATTAAAAAAAGGTCATAATAATCGATATTATTATTCATGAATAACGTTCATTAAACAAAATTTCTAAATTATTATTAACATTACAACGACCAAAAAATTATAATTTGTTAAAAAAATATTCTTGTTATATGAATCATTTTTTTTTAACTATAAAAAATTATGTTTTAAATTTTATAATTTGTCTATATATGCTCACCATGAATGAAGTAAATTATTTATGAAATTTATAAAAGTTTATTATATACAACAAAGACATATACATACATTTACGATTAATTCATGTTCGGATGTTTACACTTCAAGTTTTTTATATTATTTATCATATAGCTATTTATTTTTTTTTATTTCGTTTGACTGAGCAGATAAATAACTTATTTCGTAGTATTATTTCATTTTTTTCTTTTGTATTTCAAACTTGTTCAAAATAATGGAATTGTAATACGTATAAGAATCAAACGCGAGGAAAAAAAAAAATACTAAAAATGTACGTTTTTCGTGCCAAAATACTATGGGTTTCAAAAACTGCAAACTATTCACGTTAAGAAAAGACGTGTACAGGCTTGTTTTTGGCTCGAAATAGAAAAGGAACAGCAGAGTTAAAATACCTGTAAATATACAGGTAGTTAAAGAAAAAAAACATGCACAATGAAAGTTTTCTATAAAAATAATTGATATTTTTGTATGCAGTGCCAAATTACTTGTATGATAACGACACGCAGATTAATTACATAGGTTATTTAATTAGACCTAAAAACTTATATTAAAAATGTAATATGATTAATATTATAAGAAATCAGTTGAACATCGATATTATTATCAAAAATATTAATAAGATATATCTTAATGCAATAATATTATAATATAATAATCAATATCCTTAATTATTATTTTAGATGATACAACGTTAAAAAAAAAATCATATTTTCTTGGTGCTTATCAAAACAATAAACAATTTTACTCTCCTGTTTACGTTAGAGTTTTTATTATCCAAATGCCAAGACTTTGGAAAAATATATTTTTCAGAAAAAACGAATTTTTACAACGATAAATCTAAATTTGTCAAATAACTTAAATAATTGATAATTATTAGTTTTTTAATATCGCACAAATCTCAAAATATATAATTTTTTTTTTTTTTATATACATATTTGTTTTGTTTTATCTTAAATAGAGAACTTTTATTGTAACTGTAACAATTAACAAACCTGTACTACGTTTTCCTTACCACTTCACCGAATTCTACTACAAAAGTACCTAAAATGTTTGTCCCGTATTAGGTTTTGGTTTGTTTTGTATTATTTTATTATTCTATATTATTTTTTCATTCGTCTACGCCGGTAGAAAATAACTGGCTCCGGTTTTGTAACAAAAATACGATGCCGACGGGGCTTTTCTCTACCGTTCGTGTTGTAAACAAAAGAGGTGAAAATCATGCCTCTGGCGAAATAGACGGAGCACGTATTCTCTTCAAGATATTGATAAAATAATATAAAATAATAAACTAGATTTTATTTGTCCAGAGCTATGTTCAGGATTTTTCTCGTGACCCTGCACCGGAAATATATATTCGGGTACAAAGTGAGCCAACAACATTTGATTTAGGGTACATTATACTTTATATTATGTTACAATATATATATATATTATAAAAATGCTCAATTTATAAACGAGTAATAGTATCGCCAATATTCTTCAATCGTCGTAAACACAACTTTTATTTTGCCTCGACTGACATTATTAGGTGATCAAAACTTTTTTCCTTTCAATGATTTATTCACTCGATAAATTAGTTTATTACTTAAATATATAAACATGATTCCAAAGAGCGTTTATCATTGCAAGATTTTGTAATTATTGACAATAGTTATATATAAATTTTATTAATTTGCCATAGCTATATAACTGTCTAGAATTTGAGAACTTAATTTCTGTATAGTTAATATTAAAGGTAGATATCTTTAATTAGTCATCAGACTTTATCGGATATATAAATAAAACCATAGTCTATGATCGAAAATTCGAATATAACTTTCCAAGATTAATACAATCAGATCGGTATTAAACCTTATGACTATATCAAGAAAGTTTTACGTTGAATAAATAAAAAATAAATTAAGAATATAGGTGTTTAGAAAATATTTTAATAATGTAAAATAAAGTTACATTTTATAATTGAATATTTTATGAAAAACAAAATAAAAGTGCGCTTCATTCTGTCTCATTATAACAATATTGCCTAATTTCGTATTCAAAATATTTTTTTTTTATCTTTTGCAAGTTGAAAAAATTACATTTCTCGTTTGTTGAGAATGTAAAAAATTCAAGAATCTCCTAATGTGCATATTCCTTACCGATAAATTCTTAAATTGGTTTATAATTTGTCTCTACCTATACGTTTCCATTTTATTCTTTTTCAGTTATATTATATGCTATGCTATTATTAAAACCGTATTATTACATGTTATATTATAATAAAATAATAATAATAATATGATGGTCTCATCACGATGGTATTACCAAGTCGATTGAACATTATTTTTTTATAACAATTTAGGCGATAAAGTTAATAGTTAACTGTACCATTTGTAAATATTTATTTCGTTAAATAACACAAATTATCTATATTTTGATGAAACGTTATTAAAATATATATAGTCTATATAGTAATTGTTAAAAACATGACAAATTGTATTGTAATATAAATATAAACGAAAAATCTAGATAAATAAGTTTGTTCGCCACCGGGCTCCTACAAATGGGCGGTTGGCTCGACGACTATTATCTAAATGTATTAATATTATTTTACGGATATGGAATAGAATGGGTGACCATTAATTTAACAACTTATGTTACAAATTTTAGGTTATAATATGACAACAATAATATTGTACAGTATTGGGGGAAGGGCGCCCACGCAGATAAAAAGATTAAAACTCAATCAATTACACAAATAATAGAAAATAATAATAATAACGAAACATTCACATGATTATTCCGGGCACCATCGACGTAGAATTAATCGGACCAATTGATTAAAGGTGTCACACCGCGGCAATGGTTCGTATAATGTTGCGCTGACGACGCAAGTAAAATGGCTCGCAGCACACACGTGAATCCCCCTCGCCAAACTTACGCAAAAAAAAAAAAAAAAAACACCGTACGTAGACGCAACGTCGCGTTCGTTTATTGACACCAAAATACGTATATTTTACGATGGCAGTAACACACAACGGTAGCAAAAACTCAAAAACGGGATAATAAATTGTTTCGCCGCGAAAACGCGCTCAAAACGAAAGCAACCGTCGCACTCGACATACACGACGAGCCGCATTTGTGTGTACCTGCACATTTGACCCAATGGCGACAGACTCAAAACCAAACATACAAACATGCACGAGCCATACGGGGGCGATCGACGCAACCGGTTGTTCGCGTAAAAGTCCGCGATAAAAAACAGTCTTTAGTTTTTGTATAAGTTAATCCTCTGTTGTAACCTAACCTAATGTGGGCGGTTTAATTAAAAAAAGGATTAAAAATCTAATTTATTATTTAAATTCTCTTAAAAATTAAAAACTATTGTTTTTTTTTTTTGCACATCAAAAATATTATGACATTGTAACAATGAACAATTTTTCCTATTCGATCAAACTATTATAATTTCGCATTGAAAACATTTTACTTTTAATTATTAAAATATTATTATAATATTGTAAGGTTAGTGTAAGGTATAATTTTTATAATTATGTTTTAAGTTGTAATATAAAAGATTAAGAACTCTTATATTAAATTTAATTTTAGTTTAATGTTAAATTATTTCAATTCCATACCGATTAATGATTAATATATAATTATGATAAAGAAATATACCTAATTACAATATATATAAGTGATAAACAAATAATTATTGTTTAGTTATACACTTGAACAATCAAATTTATAATCAATATTCATACTAGTATTATATTATATAAATTAATGCAATATTTTAAAAACACAAAAACTATAATCTATTAAATAATATCGATTTCTGTCAATTTATGTAAAAGATAAAGATAATATATTTTTTTTAAAGTAAAGTATATAGACAATCCTCAAAACATTTTCTCCTCTTTTGTTTAGCATTTTTTCCTCTTCAGACAGATTTACGATATCATAAAACCTAGTTTCGAATAACGGAATAACGGAATATAATAAATTATATTACCGCTTAATATCAAGATTTTCGCTTCCATTACTTGTATGAAAAGTAGGTACTTAAGAATTACATATTGCAGATAAGTATTGAAAAAACAATTCAAACAATGAAACAACTATAGAATATGTAAAGTAAAAAATATAGGTATTAATAACATTGAAGTGGGATAAAAGACATGGTTGGGATAAAAGACATGGTTGGGTGGTGTAAGTGGTTGAATGGAGACAGGGTGTAAAATCTTGCAGGTATATATGGAGCGATATTTAGTAAGTTTAAGAATAACATATAATTACGTGAGAAGTTGGTATGTTTTATGAACCTTTTGTAAATTATCCTACTACTGAATATTATGGTATGTGTACTCACGGTTTCCTTTGGTCCTCGCTGTTGATGATCTGAACTTGATTGTAAAAATATAAGTAATTACGGGGAGATGTACGATGCTCGTCACTATCGTTCTGTTCTGATATATTTTATTTGTTAGGTTACTCTTAGATACGAGCACAAGTTCAGCGGGCAGTTCTAGAGTGTCCGCCAGAGCACGGCGACCGTGGTGAACGAGACTCTCGCCAACTGGTTACACTGAACTTGAACTTGGATACAAATAATGTGAGATTTTCCCCACTATCCTACCTCACTCAATGAGTAGACTGTGTTGCGAAAATCACCACATTACGTTGTTACCCAGATCTGTAAATTACATAGGTCTTATGTTACTCTATGCGTGTTTGATAAAATGATTAACAAACGAATAAGTATCAATACAGAACAGCAAAGCGAACACGACTAAACCAATGGGATAAGAAGTAAATTAAGTGAGAATATACAACTCCGAACACAGCCCGCGAATTCGTCTGCAACTGCATAAGGGAGTTAATATAAACTCATAAAAAGGGTATAAGTTAAAAGGATGACATGAAACAAATCTCTGTACAGCCCGCGAATTCGTCTGCAACCGTAACAGAGTTCTACATGAGTCCTTTATGAAAAAATGTAATTGTGATTTGGGATACGACTAGTGGACTGAGTGGTCAGTCGGGAAGTCGACTACCTACTGCGTGATTGTGCGAAAAAGAATATATTACATAACTGTGTGATTGCTTAGAGAAGATGACTTCAAGAGTAGATGGCGCTTGACTAAAAAGGAAGAGAGACTGGGTGTTTTATATTTTGCAGACTCCTTTATAGGATATCAAAGTGTGATCCAATTATCCCCACTTATTTGCTTATAATTATTGCTAATAGAGGGCGCATTAAAGTATATCGCATAATTGTTTAAGATATAATTAGTAGTGGGGGTATATGGGTAAATGATATAATTTGATTGGTTTAGTCTTATTGCGCTCTTCTTCTTCTGTCTCATTTTTTGTTACAAATACCAATATTCCAATATATTACAACATAGGTAAAATAATTATTTTAACGAATAATATTACCTGTAAAATTATATCACGAATGAACAAATGAATGTTTTATAACAAATTATAATGAACAAAAGAATATAATAATGTTATTATATGTATAGGTCAACAAATAAACAAAACAAAAATTTTTAATCTTATTTTTAACATTTTAATTTTTAATTTATAAAAAAAATCGTTCAAACTTAATCGGTTACCGATGTTAGCGGGGGATTTACTCGGACAACCGGTGGCTGTTTTGTCCCCATTACCGATCGCCACCGTGTGACTTCACGCAGAGGCGGTTTGACATTTTTCAGTTGGTGGTTCAAAATATGTAAATACCACCCACCCACCTACAAAAAAGTCAAACTACATAACCTTACTTAATTTTATAATTTTTTAACGATTATTATTTATATTAAAACTTGCTAAGAAATTTCAATGTTTTGATATGATTAGTACCGAATTGTAAATAACCAATCAAACAATTTAACATTAGAAATAAAATTATATAATTATATATAAGTAATAATATCGTTTAAAATAATTTAAAAACTATTTTTAAAGAAGCTATTTTCAAAACTAGGTTTTTTTTTTGTTTTGCTTAATAATAATTTATTTCGAAGGCTTCCCTAGAATTTAACTCTAGATCCGCTACTGGTTAATACGTGACTATATTTTCATTATAAAGCTGTATATAAGTTAATCGTTAATGCAGTTAATGTATGCTATTCTTTGGTGATTGTATCTATTTGCTGCTAGCAATGACTTGGCTATCAAATTATCATTTTCATATTACCACCGGTAACCTAGACCAAGTCCACATCAATTAAAATGACACCCACCCCAAAATTATTGGTGGTTCAGTGAACCACAAAATGCATGATCAAGCCGCCTCTGGCTTCACGTGGATTTGCGAGTCCGAAGTGAATGATCGTTAGACAACTATCTTACTGTTCTACTCATTCTACGGGATCTTTCATACGGCACATCCGGGTAAAGCCTGATCGCTGGACGTTGTAGGCGTTGATCGTGATAATCCGGTGCGTTAAATGAAGTGTCCGTGACCGTTCGCGAAGTTCCGGGACTCGTGTGGTTTAAACGGAGTCGACGTTACTTCAAGTTGACATTGTATCGTTTGTTGATGGTGCGTCCCGTTAAACATCTAACCTGTTGTTGCCTTCGTGTTACAGATATCTTCGATAGCGGTCAGTCGATTACGTATTGTAAAATCACCTTTTTTAACAAAAAAAAAAAATATATATATATACAGAGGCGTATTTTAGGGGGGGTTGACGGGGCGATCGCCCCCCTGAATCCATATGTAAAGAATCAATTAAATATAATAATTGAAGGCGTTCACTCGAAGGTTCACTGAGAAAATGGCCATCGGTCCATTTACTCAATTTCCTATACTACCCAGTACCCATGTTATGTTATCAATGAGTACAGTTCTGATTTCATCTATTCTGTGATATATGAGTGTATAAGGTATAACCGTGGTAGATATTATCTACATCAGTGATCGCAGACCATGATTAAAGATATCTTACAATATCATATAATAACATGATTTGAGATAGTTATTATATCATAAATCGTAGTTAATGGCGTTAATGCATATAACTGCAATATATAATATCTATTTCACGGCCATGCATGTCGTAATTCGTACATATTCGTACGTTTGTTTTTAATTAAATCGTTTATGTTTATATGTGTCAAACCACCGAAACGAGGGTTCATGTGATAACTTTAAGTGTTCGGCGTACGATACGAATGGTTGTGAATCGGGCTTTTGGTCAGGTCTATATTTAGTGAAAAATCAAATAAAACACAAGCTGTAATTTTAAAATACGGATACGTGTTAAAAAAGAACTACACAAAAATAGATTCTAAGTGGATCCGAAATTAGAGATACAATAAATCCACAAATATTATGGATTCACATGATTTAAATATTACCAAAAACCTTAATAGTAAATTTTGAGCCTGAATTAAAGAAAAAATTTGAGTCGCCCCCTCCCTAGAAGTAAGTCAAAATACGTCCCTGTATATGTATATAAATAATAATTGTAACGAAATTAATGTTTAAAGATGTACGTTTGTTATTTGTACTTGGTAGACGCCTACAATAAATTATTATAAAATAGATAATAATAATAACAGTACACGTTATATTAAACTTAATAAATTTATGTATCAGCCATTGCGGCACATTAAGATAAACCTTTGTTATTAAATTCTCCATTAATAACCAAAAATGATCTTAATTGTTTTTTTTTCATGCGAGTTATCGAACCAATGCTAGAAAATAGATCGATAGCGAACAAAAATAATTTATATTTTAATATTTTTATGAGATGACATATTATTTGCGTTAAAACAACAATAAAATAAACTAGGTACCTCATAATACTATTTATTAACAATGTTAAAAATTTTTATAAACATTTCGTTTAAAGATTATAATTACATAACAAAATACTGAGCAAAAATGAGAAATATTTATTAAAAATACATAATATTTTGTTGGCATTTAATATTATTGAATATTTAATAATAAAAAAGTTATGTAGTTTATAGAAAAATTATCTTAATTAAAAAAAAGTGTGTTGGAGACAGTGAAACTGCGAACGACAATTAAAACGATCTATAATGTTTGTTTACTGTGTGTAAAGTGTGCTGAGTTAAAATTTAAAAACAACGGAGAATTTGATGGAGTTCAAATGTTTGACTGAGGCTTTTGTAAAATAATTCATATAAATAATTCCGCGAGTAGAGAAAGGGTAGATTTTTTTTTAATAATGAGAACTAATTATAGCCGATTCTATTATGACCAGAAAATTTCAGTTATCATTTGAACACTTTTTTAAATTGAAATATTATAATTGGAACTAATTGCATATTTATAAGACTTCCGAGGAAATTTTTTTATTTAATTGTACTTATGTCTTAATGCCTATAACTATTGGATCTAGTTCCAAAATTAGATTGGTAAAATAGTTAATTTTATATCGTGAATTTCCGTGTTTTCTAAATTTTTAGCCCTTTGTTTTTAAAGTAACCTGCATTCTAGTTTAATGTGTTTGGTATAAATTATATATTTTTCTGGTTCAAAAATGTAAAAATTTAACACCATAATCTTACTAAGCTTTAAAGTTGTATATTTCAGAACTATTTTATATGCCTATCTAAAAATAGTTTTACATGTATTATTTTTTAAATGGTTTCAAAACCAACTTAATTGACTAAAATATTATAAACTTGAGATACATGATTCGATACTGACGACTGACGTTATATTATATTATTATGAAATGATTAAAAAATCTAAATTAAGAGTTTCACTAATAATACATTTTAATTTTAATCATATTGTTACTCCGAAATTGTCAAATATTATTTTAGTGTTATAAATCCCCGAATTGAAGCAATATATTAAATCAAACTAATGTTTTAAATTTTTAATTCCATTTAATAAAAACAGTTCTTTATAACAAAACATTAAAGGCTTAAATTGAAAAAAGTTCAATTACATATGATCATCGGAATTTTTTTCATTCATGTGGGAAGATTTTTATGTTATCAAGTTTTTTTAAATGATCATAAAAATTAAATGTTAATATTTGAAGTTTAATACTATTCAAAATAAGTAAATTTAATTTTAAAATTATAAACAATATTTTCTTAATATATATTTAATTATAACTAAATGGTAATCAAACATCTTAGCTACTGACGTATCAAAGTATATTAAAAACTATGCAAATTATTTAGACTTTTATTACCGCATATTGTTATGAAAATCATGAAGCAGTAATTAATTTGCAGATAAACCACAGCGAAACTCTATTCCTAATTTCGGAATTTAACTCATAAAAATTAATATTACAATATTAATGTTCAAAAACTTAATCTTTTAATTTACTTTAGGTGCAAAGATCTGTTCATTACATAAATTTATCATTGAACTATAAATATATTTTGTTTTTAAGATTTCTAGATTTCTATTGTTTTTAATTATTTTTTAACAATATTATGGTTTAAACAAGGTCGTATATATTGGTTACAAAATTACCATTTCTTAATGAAAATGTATAATTTTAAATAAATTTTAAAATAATTTTTATAAAATACTCGTTTTACATAAAACTCAATTTCCATCAAATACTGTCGTTGTGATATTGATCATTTTTGCTATTAGAAACTAATGCAAATTATAAAGTTTAAAATATATCTATCTCAAGATAATTGGATTCCATGTTTATATATTATTATTAGAACTTTTTAATGATCTTTTTGTTATTATTATTTTTCGGCGTTATTATTTGAAAATACGAAGATTATATAATATTCCTTAAATCCCTAACAAACTATGATTTTTATAGAAAAAAAATCTTATTTTATGTGTTTTAATGGCAACATACATATATGAATTATGTATAACTTTTAATTTAGTTGAAATAACACAACATTTAATTATAATGTAGTTTTATTATGTTAGTATTAAAGTTTTTCTAATTCTCTTTCGATTCAATTAGTTTTACCACAGTAGTTTAATAACAAACGAAAAATGTCATTGAATTGATCTGCCGTCATTTTTACTTGAGACTATACTCATAGACTATTATGAATCAATATAATAAATCCAACAAAAATATATATACCTACAAACGTATAATTGTTATATATTTGGAGAAGTGGTAATGTCCTCTGAAAACAGTACTTTTCTTACTCACAGGCATACGAGTACATGTACTAATATTATTAGGGTAGAATTATAACAGAAATTACACACGATGTGTTTAGTTTTACTAAAATCAAGGTGGAGAAAATTTGGATTTTTGTATTTCTTTATTTGTACTAAAAATATAAAATTATGGTTTTAGATCTATGTGTTTATATACTAAAAATAGCTTAATAAAAAAATGTGCTCTAAAAATCCTGTCAAATTCAAATTAAAAAAAAAATTCAGAAAATCAATTCTAAACGTACCTTCTTTATCGCTTCGGTCCTTGAAGAAAGTAAAACTCAGTAAGGTATACAATATATTACACTGTTAATCCGTTTCAAAATTGTAGACACATATGAAAATACTTAACAAATTTACAAGTCCCTACGTTAAAAACTAATTATCCCAATATATTTAAAATTAAATTAATGGAAACCATAATTTTGCCGATGTTCCGTCAGGTTTTGGTAGTTTTTCTTATCTCAAGGAAAAATATTTAAAAAATTTGAAAAATGAGCTAAATAAAGTACCAAGTAGATTCTCTACCTAGCTTATATCATTCATAGTAATTGGATCATTATTTCTACTAGAAAAAGTATTTACAATCATATAAAATATGAAAATATCTTTATAAAACCAATATAATCCTCGTTTCGTTCAGAATCTATAATTATTTAATTTAAAATAGAATCAGACAAATAAAAAAAAATGTTTATTTTATTACCAAACAAATAGTATACAAAGTTAAGTAAAAAAATAAAAGAACGTTTTATATTATTGATATATATTATATGACATTTCGAGGAACTGTAATTGTTATATTCGAGAAATTATATTTATATAAATTTACTGTAAATAGTGCAAAGTTATAATAAAAGACCAGCAATGACTTTACAATTATAAAATATGGAAATTAAAAAAATAATCTATAAAAAAATGTATATTTTAAAACATATTTTGATACTTCATTGCACATACCTATTTACCAGAAGAAATATGCAAAAGCATAGACATAATATTAAAATCACATATCAATTTTTGGTATTCAATTCAGATCGTTTATTGTTTAGATTACGTTTTATTATTTGTGAATCTAACATATTTTATACTTTATATAAATGTAAATTATAAGCCGCCAAAGTCGTTTAAAGTGCAATAATAATAACAATAATAATATTCATTAATCGCACGCGTGCCTAAACATTTCTGGATGTGCAGGGACGCACAAAAAGTCAGCCAGCCAGATCGGCAGCGTCCCGAAGGAGTACCGGATGACTGGTTCGTTCGTATATTTTGAACACTTTCGTCACGTGAGATATAGTGTACGCAGAAACATTTCTGGTCCGTTGATGCGCAAACCCACAGATGGTAGTGGTAATGGTATCTAAACGGACAAGTGCGAATTACGTGTATACCGCTAAAGAAACATAATGTAATAGGTATTGCAATTATTAAATGTTTAAATTTGGATAGAGTTTTTTTTTTCCTATTTGACACGTATGTGTAATGTGAAAATATTACTGGTAGTCTGAAATTTCGTTCGAAAGAAGAAAAACGAATCGGTAACTTATCAACGAAATTACTACTTTGAGTCTCATAAATGGTTAATATCAAACGTCAATATGAAATCAAGTTTAAAATTTTCATTTTTATATAGGTATTCTAGTACCATTTATAAAATACTAACTGTCAATTTCACTTCGCAATTTATCAGTCGATAACTAGTTAATTTAATTCTATACTATAAGTATTAAATATGGTTTTATAATTAATACATTACCAACCATGGATAAATATATATTTAACCATACTCCCAACTAGATGGGGTCAGTCACCCTTATCTTACACCTCTATAGATTATCCATTATAACTCTCACTCACACCAGCCATTTTCAAATCATTCTCTATTTCATCTATCCATATTTTTTTGAGTCAATATCTATTCCCATCTTATTTTCCATACATTCATTCCCGTAACTTTAATTGCATTTGAATCATATTTCCTTATATATACCTTATATTTCTAAACAATTTTGTTCCCAAAATTTATGTAACTCCTATCTTTCACCTTATACCTATATTCAAATTGTATACTACCCTCTCTATCGATCTTATTATTTTCATCTCCACTACACTCATTCTTGTAATTAGTAATTCATTGATTTAACTGCTATAACATGTACTTATGAAAATTAAAATTTTATTTTTTTTTAAAAAACTACATATGTTTTTAAAATTGTTGTAGAAATTATTAGATTCTGACCGGAACGAAAAATGTATTGTTTCTACAAACATGTTTTTTTTTATGTATGAAAACATTTTTTTATGGTAGAAATAATTATTCAATTACCACAAGTAGGGTATGCTTTTGGTATTTCGGTAGCAAATCACGTCTAGTTGGTACTTTATTCTTAAAAGTTCTTTTTTTAGAAGTAGAAAAACTACCAAAAAATGGCAAAAAATTAGCAAAATTTTTATTTTCGTAATTTTTTATTTTTTATTTCGTGATAACTAATTGAATTTTGATCGTAGGGACTTGACAATTTTTTTGAATACTAACAAAGGTAATATACATGTATGATAAAATTTTGGAATTGATTAGTTAATTATTTGGCATTAATTTTGCAAAAAAAATTAATATTACCTACAATATTGGGTTTATCAGTTTAAAAATTTTGTAGAAGCCTAATAATATACTACTTAATCTTTTTATAAAATATTTTGAAAATCGTGACTGACAATTTTTATCATGAAATGATAATCTTTGAATATTGATCGTAGGGATTTTAAATGTATTATACATATTTACATATGTAATTTACAATCGTGGTAAATTTTGGGATGGATTATCAGTATATTATATTTTAATATATTGAGATTTGCTCAGAATCGTATTTTGTAACGTAATATCATTGCATTAAAATCTTAATAATTATAATAAATTACTAATTTATCCGAGGACCGAAGGGACGATAGAGGAATGTCCACAATCGACCTTTCCATTTTTTTTTCTAGTTTGCCATTTTAAGACATAAAAATCAATTTTTACTTATAAATATATGAAATATTCATGTACAAGTAAGCAAATAATAAAGGACATATTGTTTTTAAAAATATTTTCACAATACAATTAATTTACTATGAATTCAATAAGAACTATATATCTAATATGGTATTATATATATTACACATTTGGGATTCGTTTCGTGTACTTTTTTACAGTACACTATACATTTTTTTTAAATTATCGTAATATTGTTATATAACCATGGTAAGTATGCATTCAGTATGCATTCGTTTAAATAATAATGTGTATAATGCATATAATAACTATTACATATTTGTGTATTTAATATTTTAACCATTATATTTTTATGTGTATTCATCATGACATATTTACATTTACATTTTGATAGCTATCCATCAGATTATAGTATAAGGAAATAAAATTTTATTTTTTAATAATACTAAATATTTTATATGTATTTCGTTTTTAGTAATATTTTCATTAAAAAAAAATGTTTCATTTAAATCATAAAATGTTATTAATTATAATTTATAACTAATAAACAAAATGTTTTTTGACAATTTGTACAAATACATGAAATTGAAAAAAATCAGTAATATTGTAACAAGTTAAATCAATACTTAAAGTAAGTATAACCGAACGGTAAAACAAATAAACTATATAAATACTAATAAATTAATATTAATTTTAATTAATATCATACGGAAATGGTATAATAAAACCATATACCTTGAGTTGCTGATAATAATATTACAATGGAAAGTTCCTTTTTAATCAATTATTTTTATGATTTAAAATGATTGATTTCCAATGAAATCAATCATATTACATTATATCCTATTGATAATTTAAATTAAACTGACAAATTAATGGTAGCAATGGTACCTATTGCATAATATAATTTCGTATTATAATACGAATCCTAACAAAACACGGTAAGAATATTTGTTCTTTTTTACAGTTAATTAATTACATATTTAGCATTTTTAGCATTTATTTCATCTAAAACAGTAATATTAAGTTAAGCTCGGCTATCAATATCAATAATGGAATATTATAATTTTCGTTTAATAATTATATTATTAATATTTACATTTAAATGCATTATTATGTCCGTTGGCTTATGCATTTTATGTGGGTATAAAAATAAGTACATTTTTCTTGTTGGGCACGTTACTTTGCTTAAATTTAGAAATAAAATTCATCATGATTTCGGTTTACAATAACAAGATAAGAAGTAATATTAATTATACTTGTCAGTGTCTCGTCGTGTGTTCGACGATCGTATGTTGTATGTAAAATATAAAAATTGAAAATAAATACGAAGAATAATGTTCTTGACTCGTGGACATTGTGTGCGTTGTATTATGTTTATAAAAAACGTTTTAGTAGCTAACGACGAAAGGAAATTATGTTTACTATGAAAATAGCATTATACGCCTTGTAATATTATACCACAAAATAATAGTAACAGGGTGATGACGTCGTAGGCGCGGTGCGGCGGTTGCAAGTAAACTGCTATATTATAATATTTATTTATAAATATTTTTTATGCAACGATTATAATATTATTACATTTATAGTCTTCTCGTCTCATATTGTTTTTTTTTTTTTTTTTTAATATATAATATTATAATATGCTATATTTTATAAAATTCAAGACTTTAGTAAAACGCATTTTTATTACATAATACGATAACTTACTATCATAAAATATCGATCTATTGTAATATATTTTACACTATTGCGATATATGTTTTATATCCTTTAACTCGTATTTTTGTAGTTTGTCGTTAAAGATGAATATACTTAAATTATAGATAAATAACAATCAGGAAAATAGTATATAATATAATATTCGTAATGATTTATTAAAAAAAATTGTCTAATTATTTCAATATAATATGTACAAACTTACAAGTTACAATGCTATTATAATAAAATTTACTTAAGAAGAAAGCGGGATGGTCGATTCTGGACATTCCTCCTTCGTCCCTTCGGTCCTCGGAGAAATTAATGGTTTATTATAATTAAGATTTGAATGCAATGATATTGCGTTAGAAAATTTAATTATGTGCGATATTCAGTCATATATACAATATATTATACTGATAATCTGTTTTAAAATTGTATAACGTGTGTATACTACCTACGAAAATACTCAAAACAATTTACAATTTCCTAATTTGAAAACTGCATTAATTATAAAATATTTAAAATCAAATTCGTCAAAATCACATTTTCCGAGAATTTTGCAATTTTATAACCCATAACATTTAAAAATTAAATTCAGGGCAACCGTAAATTTTGCTGATTTTCCATCATTTTTTGGTACTTTTTCATATCCCAAAGGAACACTTTTAAGAAATTCAGAAAATGAGTTACCAATAAAGTACCAACTAGATGCAATTTTCTACTGAAAGCATACCCTACTCATGGTAATCGGACCATAATTTCTACCCAAAAAATTGTTTTCACACACGAAAAATATCTTTATAAAATCAATACATTTCTGGCTTCGCTTAGATTCTAATATGTATATAAATATATCTAAAATGCATATATTTTTCTTTTTTTTTTAATCTTAGGAACTTCTAGAGCTATTATTAAAAATAGTTTTATTTGTAGATATAAATATATTATTTCAGTCTAAAATGAGACCGTCTATAAACATCGTCGAAAAACATATCTACGTATGTGGGGAGGATTTTTAGTTTATAATAATACTATCTTAAATCAACTACTTTTTATTTGAAATATACATTGTATTTGTATAATAGTTTAGCTCTGAAACACAGATTTTATTCCCCAGATCAACATTTTTTATTTTTGTATAAAAAATGTTATGTTCAATTTTAAAATTATGATTATTCGAAGCAATGGTTAGAAATATACCGAAATAAATCATTTTTATTTATGACAAATAGTGCCTATGTTTTTACTAAAATAGACGCTTTGAATAGATATATTACTATTTTTCTATATGTTTTGATGTATATAACTTATTTTTTAATATTTTGGCAAAAATACTTTATATATATAATATACGTATTATATATTAATAACATGTTCTTGTATATTATACTCACACGCAGACATTGCATATTATGAATTGACAATTGGATATAAAATATTAAGGAGATAAAAATATGCATAGTATATTTTGGTTATATTATAAACAGAGTGTTTTCATTCGCAAAGTTATTCGAATCTAAAGAAATACACAGAGTAATGTTTGATATTAGCATTGGTCAGATTTATAAAAATAAATTTGTGTAATAATAAATAACAATATGTTATAATATTATGAATTTTCACGTTATTAAACACTTTTATTATGCATTCTGTGAAACGATATAATTATTGCTTTTTTAAGTTAATATATATATATATATATATATATATATATATATGTCAAGTTTTCAATTACGTTGAAACTACTTAAGATACCGAATATATATTATAATCCTAATGTTGACATAAATTATAATTTATATTCTGATTTTCGTAAATAATTAAATATTAATACCATACGTGTGTGATAAAATAATTATTATTCATTGAAATATTAGCAGTTATAGTATAATATAATAAATATGTTTATAATTTAAAAATAATATATTTGAAGTTACTACAATAGACCAAATCATATTGAAAAAAGTCATACATATTAAAATAGATAATATTATCAATAAATTTAAAAAAGTTGAAAATTAATATTGTAAATATTAATATAATGAAGAAACTATGTACTATGTTAATTTTATCGTGATGTATTTACCGATAATTCAATTTTTTAAAGTTTTATTAAAGAACAAACAATTTATTGTATATTATGATTTGTAACTAACAGATGAAAAAGTTGGAAAAAAGAACAATTTTGTCTAATATTGTATAATATTATGTAAAACAAAACATTAAAAATCTCGTTATATTTATTAAAAAGTCATACCTCCTCATAATTGATAATATATAAAGTATCCCAGATCTATTTACCAATTGTATTATCTTCTCGAAAAATTAACAATTTTGAATACAATTTATTTAATATTATTATTTAGGCAATAATAATATGCTATAATATTAATTCTATTATTATTTTAGTTTAAAACATAAATTTAAAAATATTTTTTTTATTTTTGAAGTTATATGAAATTTGAAGACAGTTAAATTAAAGAGTATATTTTTATGAAAATGTTGATGTTTTGACTTCCTAGTTTCATCGAAATAGCGATTATTAAGAATTATTTTTATTTAATTGAAAAATAAAATATTTTACGTCATTTATTATAATAATTTCATATTTGATTTAATAATTATTTAATATCATGACATGCAAATAATAAGGCTCTTAAATGATAATAAAATTTTATATCTGCAAAAAAATATAGATAATAAAAGTTGATTTACAGTTAAATAGAACGGGTGTAGAGTCAATTTACTATTAGGTAGAATGATTGATTATTATTAATTAAATAAATTTTGCATTCTATTATGTTTCAATAATAAATAATTATAATAAAGAGAATATTTCATTTTTCAACTGAGTATAATAAAAAGTTCTCAAGACTTTGAGAACAAGAATCGCCATCTTGTTGTAAATTGGAAGTCGACCCATCAATATTTTCATAAAAATATAGGTACTTTTTAATTTGGCTATTTTCAAATTTCTCATAATTCAAAAAATAATATTTAAATTTTTTTATGTGACGTATATGTCTTTTAATAAAGTTAATATTAGTCTGTTTTAGTGTTATCTAAAATAGTCCATATCAAAATAATAGGTACCTACCTTAATAATATATTAAAATATATAATTCATTGTGTATCCCAACAATAATGAAGACATGACATATTGTACGAAACACGATAGAAATAATTGTCATAATCTTGTCTCGGCATGAAAATACGTCTACAATAACGTTGTTTTTCTTTTATTTACTCCCACGATAGTCCTATAAAAATTAAAATTTTATTTCGTTTTATTCTATACGGGATGTAAAATATTGTTTTTTTTATTTATTTATTTTTTTATATCTATTAACGATAGTGAGCGAATAATAAAAACGACACTTTGCTCTTTTGCATATTTGTTACTGTAATATTCAGTCCGCATCTACGAACACCAAAGCGAGCACGTGCCGTCTATAATATATGTATCGTCGGGTAGATACAGTTCTAATAATAATAATAATAACATTGTTATTATTCTACCGAGTTATCAATAATCGGTTAACGATGCGATTATACGTGATTCTAACACGTCCATTTTTTAACAACCGTATATAGTCGTTTATTATAAAAGTTAGTTATTGACTTATTGCAGGTATACCTACAATATGACATCGGATGATAGGTCAGTTATACAAGCATACGCCTTGTCGGTCTCTGGTGTAAGTATCAGTTTGAGATTGGGTTAGATTTATATACCGCGTTAAACAAACGGTTGTATTCATTTCTTCGTATGTTGTGTAATAATGTGATCACTGCCGTAACTCAACAGGTTAAAATTATATTATGCTCTGGTGTTACAACACTAGATTTTTATTACACACACGATAAAGCAAAACAATATATGTTAAAATTATAAATGGTTTTGAATATGAGGTGAAAAATAAATTTTATTTTATTATCGATTACAGTAGTAATATACGTATTAAATTAATTGAATTTTTAAAAATTAAAAAAGCAATTAACTAAACATAAATCGTTATTTACTTATCGAGCAAAATAAAGCACGTATGAAAAATAATATATCAAAGACGTAGTAGTTCGCCGAAAGAAGCTATTAAATAAATACATAATTAAAATAAAAAATTATTATATTTGCGTCTGAACGTTTAGAAAATGCATTAGCTTTTTATAAATTAAAATTGTGCACAAAATTAATTATCACAAATAAATTGAATAAATGACATTCGTTATATTTTTTATACATTAATATTTTCTCAACCATTATTAATTATTTTTTCTGTTATCTATATTTGTTTATATATATATATATTTTAAATTTAAGGTTATTTGACGCAAGTGCCAATTTTAAAAAAAAATATTGTTTTCATCAAAATAATAGGTACATAAATGCAACTATATTACAAATAGATAGAACAATAGAAATCAATATTTATACTTAAAAACAGACGTAGGTTAGTTATTATGGTAGTTTTCGTATTTAGTTTACGATCTTTTACATTTTTCCCCACTGGTTATTGATAATAAAGTGTAACTGTCACAACTAGGTATAGCGATTAAACCAATTAAACGATTTGACGACAGAAATTTGTTATCTTGATATTAATATTGTTCATATTTCATATTACTTATTGAATGTGTTTATTTTTACATTCTAAGCAAGGAATGTATTGGTTTTACAACGATGAGTATGTTTTTTATGTCAAATAGTAGTCTTTTAGGTAGAAATAGTGGTCTGATTATTGATATAAAATTTTGAAACTGTTACATTGATTTCATATCTAAATACAGAACTTCGAATCTTTTCCAAAAGTGTAACTTTTATCTTAAAAATATTAAAAATTTCCTTAACTGACAGTCCAATTTTTTTTTTTTTTAAAGGATATATAGCTATTGTATAATTAATTAACATTATATCCTACCCCTCCCCGCACTGTTTGACCATATTTCTTTCCATGTACCACAGTAATTCTCCGTATATCATGTGGAAACCAACCGCATTAATTATGACCAATATAGTAAAATAAATCGACTATTTGCTGAAGGTAATTTATTCAACCTTTTCTTTATTATCTAATTTAAAGCAGCAATACTCTAATAATTATTTATTAAGCTAGGATTATTAGTTTATACGTGTCTTATTAATATTTTACTATGGATTCTATCGTTATATTATGATATTTCACAGTGCTGTTGTCATACTAATGTTAAATAATTCATTGAATAAATGTACTTGAGCTTACTAGGCGTTAATTCAATAATTAATGAAATAATAATAAACATTAGCTACTAGAGAAAATATTAAATGTTTATAAGACGAAATTGTATATAGATAGTATACAATAAAATTTGTGAAAATTAAAATTAAATTATTTTGGTTGACCTTATTGTAAATGTTATCAGTAGGTAATTAAAATAATTAAACTGGTCATAAGACGAAATCATAATCATAGAAATAAAAAGATATTGAGTGAAATCATTTATAATAATAGTTATTTTTATTAACTTTAAAGTTCGTTATAATACAACCACCAAATAATTAATTTTTTAATACGTTTACTTTTATATAATAAAATATTAAAATGTGTTAAGTAAGTTACACATCAATTAAGTGCTTTAATCATATCAGTTAAATACTCATTTCAATATCCTATTGATAATTCCCAGTCTTGTAAAGTATTTGAATATTAATATTTAAATACATTTTGAAGTATTTTTGGGTATTTTAAATACATTTTAAAAGTATTTTATATGAAAATAAAATAAATAAAAAACTTGTATTAAAATAGGCACTGATAAAAATGTTTTCTTTGCATTTTATTTTTATATATTATAAAATTAAGCTACTATGAAAAATTCATAATTTTTACACATTTCCTTACCATTATTTAGCAATGTACATTGTAATTTAATACATCATGACTTAGTTATATTCAATTGGGTAAACTTAGTAGATACTTTTTATTTTTTTAAACACTAGTTAACATATTTAATATTAACGGAAGAGTATTTTTATTCAAATATTTTAAAATTTTGAAAGTATTTATAAAATACTTTTTAAAAAGTAATTTTTACAAGACTGATAATTTCTACACGGTTTTAAGAGATAAATCACCAATTGTCCGGACAATTTTATATTAGGTAGGTACGTATTCAAGATGCGTGATTCGGTTTAAGGCTATAAACTACATATACGCTTAAATACTGTTTTTCGGGATATTTTATCACTGAGGTAGATTGAATTATAATTGTTTGATGGTATTATATTATGGAATCCCGAGGAGACACTGACGACGATGTCGAGACAAATTCAGGATTGGCAAACGGCCGGACCGGGTCGTATCGGCGAAGGGTCTCCGAGCTCCAGCGAATTGACCGGTCACGGACGGTGTGCGTGTGCGTCTATTTACGTATATATTATTATAGTCCCTGAGAGTTAATGAACAACTGAAGTGTCGGACGCATCCGGCCGCGTCGGTTAATCCAATCTGCTTTTATCCGAGGGTCAGGCAACTCGAGTACGAGCCGCTGGACCGGAAAATTCATAACGCCCGTCGATAAGGAGATGTCCCCGAAACGACGAAGACGGCACAGGGGTGAAAAAGTGATTTTTTTTTTTTGGCATATTATTTTTCCATCCGTGAAATAATTTATGAATCCCAGTGCATTATGGAACCGCGATTTTAAAATAACACGTGCATCCGTCTTGGAATCGTGTCGATACAACGATAATATCTATAGCTAACGATATAAATTTTAACCGTCATTTTGTTTTTTGTTTTTTTTTTTTTTTATAGTTTTTCAATTAAATTGCCAGCTTTCAAACGGGAGACAATCGATATCGTTTTTAAATAATATTTGTTTTAACACACGTAAGTCTTAAATATATAAACTCCGTGATAATAATCGTCATTTAAATGTATCAAAATAACAAATTTTAAATTCATAAAATTTAAAATATTGTAATATGATAGAACAAAATATCGATGTGCACTTTTTATG
This sequence comes from Eriosoma lanigerum, assembly GCA_013282895.1. Taxonomy (NCBI): domain Eukaryota; kingdom Metazoa; phylum Arthropoda; class Insecta; order Hemiptera; family Aphididae; genus Eriosoma; species Eriosoma lanigerum. The sequence goes on from CM023357.1 coordinate 22,024,618, forward strand.
AAACGTTTATGAATTTTTTTCATTTAACTCAAAAATACAATATTCTACATCATTTAGAATAATAATTTAATATTTTAATATCAATGCACTTAGAGTTCATATTATTGATATCTATGATTAGTATATAATTATAATATTGATTAAATAAATTTTGCATTCCATGTTAATTTAAATAATTACAATAAATTAAGTAAAATATTTCATTTTTCAATGAAATATAAAAAATTCTCAAAAACCGCCTTATTGTTGTAAATTAGAAGTCAACAAATCAATATTTTCATTAAAATATATTTTATTTTATAAGCTTTTAAAGTTAAAACTACCGAAAATCGGCAAAATTACGATTTCCATTATTTTAAATTTATTTGTTTCATGATCACTAATTAAGTTTTAATCATAAAGACTTGAAAATTTGTTTTGAGTATTAACATAGGTGTTCTACATTACAGAAAAAAAATTTAGAAACGATTGGTTGATTTTCTCATTAAATATAGGGCTTTAAAATATTTTCCATAAATGTTTAATATAACGTGCGATTTTGAGTTAAACGATTTAAAATTTTTATAGAAGCCTACAATACTATAATTTAATCTATTTTCAAATATTTTTAAAACCAACAATTTTTTTTAAAAGATTTTAAAATTTGAATATTTTTGTATTATAAAATTGAATATTAATATACTTTTTTTATGTCTGAAGACACTTTTTCGGATAAAAATTATGATCCAATTATCAAATTGCATAGAACTGGTATTTTATTTTTACATTTTTCGTATTTCTCAAAAGTTTTTCATTGAGAATAGAAAAACTATCAAAAAATGACAGATAAACATCAGAATTCATACAAATCGTAATTTTGACGAAATTAATTTTAGATTTTTCATGATTTTGAATGTAGATACTTGAAATTTTTTTGAGTACATTTTTTTTTTTTTGGGTAGTTTACAAACGTGGTAAACTTTTGGAACAACTTATCAGTATAATAAATTGTATTATATTGAGTCTGGCTTAGAATCGTATTTTATAATGCAATAGCATTGCATTCAAATCTTAATTATAATAAACCACTAATTTCTCCGAGGACCGAAGGAACGAAGGAGGATCGCCCGGGAATGACCTTCCCACTTTTTTTTAAAATTAAATTAAGGTTGAATTTGAGTTTATTAAAACATATTTAATTTATCATTATAAAAATATTCACTGAACGTTATATTACCACTTGTAATATTTCCTTCATAGAGGATAAGACACGCAACCACGTAGATTATGTATTATGTATAAATTTCGGTTATAATTTAACCATCAAAAACTTTGCGTTCATGAATACTTTAGGAGTAAGCTTCAATTTATTTACCGTATACTTTATTTGCATGTTTAATTACTTCAAAAACAATATAATTATAACTATAAAGTAGTACCCACTTACCTAGTAACTCTCGTCCTTGAAATTGTGTTTGTCAATTCGCAATCGCCATTTTCCACAATATCAAATTATTATAAACAAGTGCATTTTACGATAAGCACTAATCGATCTGTTTAACGTAAGTAAATGGAACGTATTTGATTTGGTTTTAGATCGAGACGGATAATATAAAACATATATTTATTATATAATAAAAAATTGAAATTGAAATAGATATTTGGCCTGCTTAGTTTACAATATATTCAATAATAAAAAAAAAATAAAAAAATCTGCTGATATCAAAGAACAATCTAGTACCTATTACATATTCCCTACATCCTACTAAATATTATGATGTGTGTCAAAGTAAAACGTGTTCCGAACGTAATTTGGAATTTTAAAGTATAAGATAATTTTTGCCAAACCATTGTGAATGTAATACAAGTGCTCGGTCAGTTCTTTTTCGCTTGCGTTACAAAAAGTTACACGTTAAAGCCCGCCGAACGCACGACGTGTGTGTGTGGTACACCTAACGGGCTGGGCGGGTATGCGAAGTGGTTGTCAGTTCGTGTTAAGTCGTCGATTCAGTCCCCTGGGCTTTGAGGTGGTTTGAAAACTACCGTCGCATTGTAAATTAGGCCGTTTCGCGAACGAACGAGAAAAAACCGTAAAAGCCCGCAGCGCACATTTTTAGTACTTTACACCGCCCTAACCCGACGACAATATTTTTATCGCGTAATCAACACTATAACAATATTGCGTGTTAATTGTTCGCATTTCGTATAAAACACGCGAAACGTTGTTCATAACAATTATTGGCCAAAAAAATATACAAAACTAACATCTCGAAAAATAAAAACAAGGGAAATGACACTAGAAACGATAATAATACATACCTACTACGTAAGCGAGTAATAAATATGATCCCATGTACAATAGAGATCTGATATTAATTCTTTTGTTTTCCAATATTACAACATACATTTTTTTTATAGACACAACGCACGTTCGGTACCCACTTAAAATGTTTAATTGTATTTTTTCGTCTCATCATTCAATTCCAAATTTAAAATATAGTATAGGTACAATAACGTATTATAATATAAAGAGTGTTTGTCATCGTCCTCGATAACTATTTATGACTCGTATATATTTTTCTCGACTTACAACCAAAATTATTGTACAAATTTAAATATATATTAAAAATATTATTTTATAAATAGTTAACAATTTAAAAATTTTATTGCATTTAAATTTATAATTTCAATAAATTATTCTCATTGTCTTTGATAAGCGAAGATAGGACGAAAGTAAAATTATTTTTTCTGTAGGACCTCCATAAACTCTATACTGACTTTTTGGTAACAACTTTAAATATATTAGTAAATACTCTATGACTATTAATAATTTAACTTATAATATTAATAAAAAATTTAGTTGTGTAAATTAGAAAAAAATTATACAAACCTTAAATTTATAAATAATGTTAAGAAAATATAAAATTGCTATTTTACACTTATTGCAAATTAATATTTTTAAAAATAATAAATTTAAAAACTGTAAACGATTTTATATTTTAAATACCATATATACAAATATTCTATATAAATAAAACAAATATAAAATATTTTAATTCAAATAAAATATTCATTAAATGAATTTACAAAATATGGTATAAGTAGTTAATAATTTTTTGAACGTTTTAGTTTTATTCTTACATGATGATCAATTTATAATACATTATTTTATTTTAATTATTTTAATTCAAAAGATAAATTAATATTTATATGATGATAATGTTTTTTTTATCATATATATTATTTTAATTGTATACATTTTGAAATGTACCTATGTTTTAATTTTTATCAATAAAGTGAACGGAAGCTATTAAATATTCTATCAGCATATATAATATTTCCAAAATTAAACCGATCTTTTATTAAAATTTTTAAATAACTTTGGGTCGAAAAAAATAAATATATTCTCAGGGATATATAAAGTTAATAGGTAGATTTAAAAAAATTGTAACATTTTTACATTAATTAAATTTTCATATTTATTAAATAAAAAAAAATAATGAAAATCGGTTTACTATGCACCTTAGAAGTCTATTAGCTATATTCTTTTAAAATATTATTTAAATATTTGTCATACAATTATTTTATAAGTAAATATAAATACAAATTATATGATTTGCATACTTATAAGTCATAATCATTCAATAAATTTTTATTGAGGATTAATTCCTTATTAATATTATATTTTCTAAACAATTTAATGTTTTTTTTTAAGTATTGGTTATAAATTTAAACTATGTTTTAATTAATTTTGCGATTACAGCAAATAAATAGGGGAAATTATGAAAAAAAACCTTTTTAATTATTTATTAACACAATCTCATAATATTAAGAAATAAAATTTGGATTAACCGAAAATGTTTAATTTATTCTAGACTGTAATAGTATGGAGTTATATTAATTAAAATATTAAGATTTATAATATTTTCATATCTTATACGTACTGTAAAACGTAGATATCTTTATAATATTAATAAATATGACATAATATAATATACTCGTATGATAAATATTAATTGTTCGGTAAATTAGAAATATTGCAATATCACAATATTGAGAAATCGACAAATAAATTAATTTTCATGAAAATAAATACAATTATATATTTAAATTTTATTACTGAATAAATGTTTGATATAAGTTACATAGTGTAATAATAACATGATATAATTATTTTTAAAAAACAGAATTAATAAATATTTATATACCTACCTATAAGATATTACTACAAGAAGTAGGATATCGTGGTTAAGTTAGATCCCTCGTGGGACCTCGTTGTGTATCTTATTAACGAAATAATAAAAAAAATAATAACATTTTACAGCTCGCGAGTCTTATACGTAGGTATAATACGAGATATCGTTTATGAATAACAATAACTATATTTTGTGTAGCATAAGAGTGTATCTACACTTGTAATTCAATAATGAAAAAAATGTTGAATCGACTTTGTGGTTATGTTTACTGACTGTAATCATTACCTACTGAAACCGAAAAAGTATTAAAATACACAGAATATTGCGTCTAAATAAAGAAAATGAATTTCCGTCGAATTCCGACCTTTTGTACAATATGTAATACTCTACACGTCGATTTGGAGGATCATTATTCAATATTGATTTTATAATAATACGGAATAGATATTATCATGTAAGATGTGCTATTGTTAAAATATAATATCAGTATAGGTAAAATGCAATCAAGAAAGGGTAAACGTTGTAAAGGCCTCTTTACGCGCCTCAGTGCATTTCGGAGCGCATTATCCGCCGCCTTATTTAACAATTGTACGCGCGACTTATTTGTATTTCAAAGTAAGTATATTATTATAAAATCGATAATATTACGGTATCCAAAGAAGTTTCATGTAGTAAAAATGACCTACTATCAATCTCGTAAAAGATACTTTTAAAATATATATATATATATATATTTATAATACAAATTATTATAAGCCTTTGAGCACTCAAGTAACATACTATATAAATTAATTAACGTAATAAAAGAAATTATCATTTTTGGTTTCGTGTTTAATAACAAATATTTATAGTTTCAAATACAAAGTATATCCTTAAAAAAATTTTGAATGTATATATGATCAATAATTGCTGCCAAGTTTACGTACGGGATTGTTTTAATAAAAAATGCATAACTGGATTATATAATATATTACAATATTGTGACAATTATATATAGTCAGATAATCTGATTACGCGAATAGTGTTAAATTTAAAATAAATTAAATGTTTTTTCTGAGATATATAAAAAAAAATTTCTTTTATATTCTAAGAGATTCGTGTGTACATCTATCATCAATGTTCGTTTGGTAAAATGTTTCTGGTTACAGTTAAGACATACAATTATTGTATTTTATTCCCAGATAAATACACCGTTTCTATAACATTCAATTTACCGCCTTAAAAATGTTAAGGATTTTTCACATAATACGAAGCCATAACTACGTTTTATTTTGTTTTGTTTTTAACCTAAGATACTTAATGATATTTCACTTAAACCTTTTTTTTACAATTAATTATTTTATTATATTAAATAACATTGAAATAGAATTTTAACCCGTTCTACAATCAAACACACTATTGCTTTTTTTTATAAGATAAACTATTTTTGCCTAATCGTTTTATATTATATTGTTAAATTATGCAAAATGTGTAATGTACGCTAAAACACTATAATGCTGGCTGACATTTCCTGTCAACTGTGGTTTCATTTTAGTGGGTGCCACTTATATAATTTAATAATGCTTATATAATTTAAACGGCATGGCATGCATAGTTAAAACGATATAGGTTATAATATTAATTTTGTAGGCACATTTACTATTTTATACATTGTCGCGAATTTAAACATGAAAGAAAAGTGAAATATAACGTGATCCAAAAATATACAACTCATAAAAAATACTACCTTTAAATATTTTAAATATGATTGTTTACGAATATTATTTTTATGTCAATAAAATACACAATTTAAATAATATCATAAATAAGAAATGAAATGGTATTTTAAAATATAATATTATTATTAAATATTTTTTTTTAACGAATGAAAAAATAAATAACTCAAAATGTTACTTTTTAAAAAAATAATTCATTTAAAAATATTAACTTCGTGGGCCTCATAATTACTATTCAGTTGCACTGTGTCTTTTAGATTCAGAGCGAAGCGAGGAATTCATTGATTTTATAAAGATATTTTTTTTTTTTTTATGTATGAAGCACTTTTCTGGGAAAAAATAATGGTCCGATTACTACGAATAGGTAATTATTTCGTTATAATTCTTTTGGTAGCAAATTGCATCTAGTTGGCACTTTTTTAATTCCTTTTTTAATTTCTTAAAAAATGTTCATTGAGAAAAGAAAAACTACCATAAATGAGAGAAAACGAAAAAATTTACGGGAATCGTAATTTTAATAACTAATGTAATTTTGAACATTGGTACTTGAAATATTCTGAGTATTCTCATAGGTAATTTACATACGTGGTAAACTTTTGGAACGGTTTATCAGTACAATATATATTATATTGACTATTGAGTTTCGCTGAGATTCGTATATTCTATTGCAATATCATTAGATTCAAATCTTAATTATAATATACCACTAATTTCTCCTAGGACCGAAAGGACGAAGGAGAAACGTCCGGAATCGTCCTTCCCACTTTTCATAAATAAAATTTCAGTTTCACGACGTTATATCGATCGCGCAAATGGCAGAATCGTACTAAATGGAACAAACGACGTGAATATTATATTTCAATTATGTTTTATCGGGTTTTCGCCATTGGATCCATTGGAAAATACCGATGAGCTCGACGATGATTTATCAGAGAAACAACACAACATTATAACAGTATCGCTATACGAAGATTAATGGCCGGAGACAATAAAGATTCGATTTTTGAAAAAATAACATTGGGTGAGCGCGTAACCGCGGTCATGTTGTGGTTGACAGCAGCCATTACACTGCTATACTACTATATAACGCGGTTGCGCGCGGTATCCAAACGACAGACTCTTAAAAAGTGCTCGTCTATAAATTACAGACAAGTCGATAAGAATGCGTACACCGTTCGTATGAAAAGTGACGAGACGGATTCGCGAGACCGTCCGCGTCGGCGATTTATTAACGCTCGGGGTCGTTTCGTTTCGCGGAATATTTCGCGGTAAAAACGAAATCTTTCGGCAAACGTATCTATATCATATTATTTTATTACAATAACATTATCGTTGTAAACGCGCGCGTCTCCTCCCGAACGATGTAGTTCGAACGGATTGAAACGATTCCGCGGTCTTTTAATCCGTCGTCGTCGGTTCGAAGGCGGTTTTTTATTTCTCGTGCGCTCATTGCGCCCGTCCCAATCGTTCGTCAACCGACCGACCGCGCGATAACAGGTGAGATAAATCACACCGCCGACCGCGTTATGCGTACGGCACATATTATTAATATTATTATTATTACCCATGCACGCGCTCGTCGACGACGGTTCGTTGAATAATTTCTCCATCAGCATAATAATATGCACGGCTGATAGATCGTCGACATTTTGTCGGGGCAACGAAAACCTAACCAACGAGCCATTATTCGGATTAAAACTGAGAACGGTTACAAAAAATAAAAAAATAAAAATGTATAATGTATATGAAACAAACAAAAAAAAAAAAATAACCGTACGGAATCCGGGATGTGAAAACGAAAGGTGAGAAATCGAATGAGAAAAATAATAACGAAAAACCTGGTAAAGAAAAACTTCGTCACCTGCCGGACGAAACAGTAACCGTTACCGTAGTATATTATTTCAGTTTTTCGCGGTGCTCGTACTGCGGAGTAATAGGTGTATATAATGCACGATAATATAATTAATACGTTTAAGTGATTCGAAAATATAACAATAATATTTTACATTATAATAATAAAATATGCCACGGTCAACAGGGGGAAAATTAACTTTTCCGCATAAACTATACACGATGACAATAATATACCCCTCGGGCGATGTTATTCGAGTTTTATAATATTTATTATCGCGTATTTACTCCGGCCAACACGATATACAGAGCGATCAGAATATAACAAACTAGATGTTAAAAATGAAAAAAACCTTGATAATTACTTACGTTTTAGATTTCTATTAATATTGTTAAGTTTAGACAAACTCGTGTATAATAATATTTAGTTACGAGATAAGTATACATCGTTTATGATCTAAAAAGTTCTTTTCTACATGTGGAAAATATGCAAAATGAAAAAATCATAATACTTTTTCTTTTCCATGATCAAAACGAAATAATCGAAAAAATATTTAAAATCCTACAAAATCCCAATCTTAGAGATAGATATTATTAATTTTGTTGTTTTTTTTTTTTAATCTAATTTAAATTTAAATTTAATCGTGAAGCCTTATGTTAAAAATGTTAAGATTACATAATTAATTTTTTTAGTACAATAAAATAATATATCAAAATCAATAAAATATTTGTACTATACAATAAAATGTAGTATACGTCATTTAAGAATTTTTTAGATGTTCCGTAAACAAATTATTGTCATAATATACTTATTATTATTTTAAGTTTATATTGTAAAATACGTTTAAAATTTTAGGAATTTAGCGCGCTCGCGGAGTGGACTCAAACTAAGTTAAAATTTTATCCCCGTTGTATGTTTCTGTCGCGACATTATTCTGATCGTCCTGTATAGTGACCGATATAACTATATAATTATTGTATATTTCTGAGACTGACAATGATGGTCGAAAAATATGAAATATTTATAATTATCATAACGAATGCGTTTAATAGAAATAATACAACCGGGAAAATATACTGCCTACGTGCATAATATTTTAATGTATTTGTTTTTTCGTGAAAATTGCACAGTCGCGTGTTTCGTGAATTTTAATTAAATTAAATTTTCGGTAAGAATAATAACATTTGTAGTCAGACCGGAGGGGTAAAATATTATCTAACCGTACAATTTTTTATAAGTCTGCATTTGCATTTTTTTCTTCTTTTTACCAGGCTACAGTGAATTTCCACCGTTATTATAATATATTTTATTCATAACAATATTTCCGTAATATCTTATCTATAATTTATGCCACGGTCCGACCTTATGATTGCTGTTCGTTTCGGAATATATACTGTATAGTACTCAAACATATACAATAAGTGGTGAATTATCGTCAAAACATTCGGTTGATAAATTATGATAGTAACATTGTATTAATTATTGTACCAGTAGAAAAAAACTAATATGTATGTTAAAAATTCGATCATAATATTAACATTATTAATATTAATATTGATAATTTATTCCGAAAGGAAAGAATTTTGATTTTTCATTTCAAGCTATAAATTTAATATTTGTAAATAGTTGAAATATACAGTGAAATATTTTACAATTTTATATTTAATGCAATTTTCAAACATCAACTATACGTAATACAATAACTCAACTTAAACCAAATTTAATGGAATATGTATATGGAAGTTGGAGAATAAAAAAAAACGATTTATTTAACAAACAAAAGTAACTATAGATAATAATATTACTATTATTGCTAATTATATATTCATTAGAAATATAAACGAAATATTGATGATTTGGTTAAAATAAATTTAATATTAAAACATTTCGTCTCTAATGAATAATAATAATTATCAGACAAGTTATTGTTAAACTAATAAAGTAATAACTCTTTCAGATAATTTAGTCATCTTGTATTATTTTCTATATAGACATTTATTATAGTTATAATGAAAACAATTACAATTATAACATATTATTATAATTATTAATGTTATTAATAATTAATTAATTAAATTTTAATCACTTTTTTTCAAATTCTTGGCAAAGCAAGCATTTGTTTAAGAAATTGATCTCTTAGTTATTTTTATGTTTTCCCTCTTATTATTCTTAAAATAAAGAAAATACTACAATAACACTCTATACATAAAAACAATTAATTTAAACATTATGTATATTTTAGTTCCAATGATATAGAAAATTCGATACAATTATTTGCACGTGTTTTCGATAGAGATAGAGATAAATGTATAATTATTCTTAAATATTGTTGCAAAATTGTTAATCGAAATACGTATATGTTTTCAATATAGTGTCCATATAGAGTGATATTATACTTTCTTTGTTTTAATCATTATAATAATAAAATTATCACTGTATTATAATTACTAACCATAATAAAATCTTACGATATCTGTATATCGATCTTATTTTTCTTTCCATTATAATAAATTTATAACGGATGTAAACGTCTGAAATATTAAAAATGAACGTCCAATAAAAATTCGGGGTCAAATATTTTTATGTTTATTGTTATTGTGAACAGCTATGAAATGCATCAAACGAGGTGACATACGTATTATATTTAAGTAAATATATATTAGAGATCTTTCCCGCCGGGTTTGTTCTCAATGATAAATGTTTTTCTATTTCATAGTTCAAGTAATTTGATTATTGTAAATCATTTACGTGTGCAATGAATACAATATTTATTATATAATTTTCCAAACCTAGGTCGGTGTATTTATACTCAGAATTCAAACTATAATGTAATTATTTCCATGAATCTGTACGTTACAAATTTTAAATAACTAATTTTGTGTATACATTTTTAAAATTAAAATTTGCTATTTTCATCATGAATATAAATGGAGTATCCGTTCTTAATTATACCGTTTTCATCAATTCCTACTAAAAATAGTAATTTAAATATTTATATTTTTACTGAATAAATAAAATTATAATAACAAGTAAACACATGATGCTTTGCACATCACTCGGATGAATGTTCCAAAGTTTAAATTGACAATACAATATTATTACATTTAAAAATGAAATTGGATATTTTCATAATTGACCTAACACGAAGAGCGTTACTCAAAAACAAAGATAAATTAAGAGTATACCGCTACACATTTATCGTACAATTCTAAAATATAGAATACAAATATAAATGAAAACATTGTAGTAAGTAATCATCGAATTTTCTACAGTATTCAGATTTGGAACTCAAAAAACTTTCATCTATTTTAGTCATTTCCAAAGAATTTATAATAATTAATAATATATTATTTTATTATTATAATCAATACTATACATAATATTATATTCTTCCACATTATTATTATCAGTTTACGACAATCATCGGAATATTCTAAATATTAATAAGTAGTTATTGAAAACACCAACTATCTCGTCCAAAATGTGGTATATACGATCTAACCCTTTACAAAGGAATGTAAAGAAAGGGTTGGGACTTAATTAAAATTAAAAATAACAATTTATACAAAAACCCGTATTATAGAATCGTCGAACCGGAACAAGTACCTTCAATTTCATAAATTATTAAAGAACCTCATAATAGGAACCCAAAATTGTATCGTATAATTATCATTTCTATATAAGTACCCATGTTTTTGGTTGTAAATATTCAGTTAAATTATATAGGTAGGTACTGTCAGATTAAACAATTTACAAAATAAGTCTTTTCATGTTCGAACTGAAGCCAGAAAAGTATTTCAAAGTTTAATTATAAAGATTCTAAACCAAAGTCGCCACCATATTATAATAGTAATTTTATAAAACCAAAACCTCGTCCGGTACCGAAATATCCTAATGTTCACAAACCCGCTTGATGGCATGTACGTCGGATAATTTACGGTCATAATTTTTACAGTTTATTTATTTATTTTTTAATCGATCGCCATGACCGTTGTCATCGCGAAACACCCAAACACAATATGCGTGTCGGCTTATCCGATATGTTCCATCTAACAACCTGTAATTGGAATGATTGTCATAGCATCTACTGTGACGGTAATAACATCAAACTATATTTTCAAAATATCCGGTTGTCATTTATTAATATTATCACAATTCGTGCCAGTGGCGGTTCTGACGTTCCTCTAGCTGAATCAAACCAAACCTAACCAAACCTAACCTAAACCGTGGTTTTCATCTCACTACTGCTCAATTCCGCGGACAAATGTTTCGGGGCCTCGTTATCTACGTTTCACGCCACGTGATAAGCGGCAGGAACTGGATCCGGTGCGCGTTGGCTGCTCTAGCGTTTAATTACGCGGCTGAGAGCATTGCCGGTAACGGACCGTACTGGGAACCGGACGTGGCGTACTTGCACTGGTCAACCGACGTGCCGGCCGTTACCGTGTGCCGGAAGTTAGAGAACGAGCAGAGGTCGTATAACATTATTATGATATTATCAGTCACAATATTATCATTGCGACCAAATATCATTATTGTTATCGTTACAGTGAGTGGATTGAACACTAAAAAAATAGGTACTCAAAGTATCCGTTAAATAGAAATTCGAAAGAAAATTTAATTTTTAAAAAAATATTATATTTATACTGTTATCTTTAAATTTTGTCTGTAGACCGAACAACGGAAACAAAATAAAGCAATTATTAACTATAACCTAACCTAAAATAAGATGCCCAAAAAAATATTTTCTTTCGCAAAAATTGTCTTTTAATATTTTATTGATAAAATACTTAATTAAATACGATTTGAATTGCGAACAGATTTTTTTGTCTTCCGATATTTTGAACGTATAAAAAAATGTTTATTAAAAAACACTTGGTATAAAATATTATGAAAACATGTCTTATATTTATGAACTAAATTATATAGAAATATGCCAAAATATAATATGAAAACATATTTTAATACACTTAAATGTAATACAGTTCAAAAAATATTCATACCAGACTTGGTTATATAGCTTTTGATTACCCAACATATAATGCCAACTCCATCAACTTATATTATCTAAATATCGTAATAATATTTAAAATAATAAATTTTATTATTGTTATATACTTTTTTATCAAACTAAAATAAAACGCGTTTTTCCGTAAGACTTCCACACCTTTTATAAATAACTTAATTTTGGTCTATTGTTGTAAATCATATTGTAATTTATAAAATAAATGTCATTTATCAATATTTAATTTTTTTCTTTCAAACTTCTGATTTGAATATAGTTAGAAATATACAAAACGTTATATTGATAATTAGTAAATGTACATACTTATATACTAGAATATTTCATCAAAAATATGCTAAAAGTAAACTCTTTAATTAATTTAAAATAACACAAACTTCAATCGTTAGTGTCACTTGGAATCATTTGTGTTGTAATAATTGCCAAATAAGGTATACATGCACTATATTTCATTATACACACGAATGGTTCATAACTTGTTAAATTATTTTACAAACAATGTAAATTATAAACTACAACAGTAGATACGATCATAACTAATGACAGAAATCATAAAATATTTTTAAATTTCATGAAAGTGTTTGATAATGTCAAAAATTATATAAATTATAGTAAGTATAGGTACTTACTTAATAAATGATAAATATTAACACGTTTATAGATCAATAAAGACAAAAATTGAAAACTTTATATTGGAAATTGGCAGTTTAAAACTTAAAAAAATTAACAACACTGGACTTTATTTTCTAATATTATATTATAATCAATATTTGTTTTGTATTAATGTACATTTATTTTCATTCAAGATTTTAATAAAAATTTAATTAAACATTTAAGGCACACAATCTGCTTATTTTGTATAAATAATAATAATATAGTATGTATGAATAAAAAGTAAATATAATTTTATGTATTATTTACGTATACGTTTTTGAAATTAATTTGTTTCTTTTCAAAATTTAATTAATTGGTAACATAAGGTACTCCCGTTTATATTTTATTAATATCGATTTCAATTTAATTTAAACCGTATCCAGTATATAGTCTATAGTCTATAGTATAATATTAAAATATGTCAAACGTATATGTTAAATACTACAGTATTATCTAATGTGCTCAAAAAAATGTCAAAGCTAATGCAAATTTTCCCGATTTGAAGTAAATATTTATATTTATAATAATTTAAAGATTATTATATTATTTTAAATTGTCACTGTGTATATAATTTATATGTTTAAATTAAGCATATATTTTGTTACAACAACGTAAAAATTAATATTAGAATAATTATAATTTCTATTACAACAGATTTTGTTTTAATTTAAAAAATAAAAACCTTTTAGATATAATAATGAGACAAAATAAATTAAGAAATAATTAATTATACGATCGTAATTCATATAATGGTACAGTATAACGAATGCAAAAATAAAATTGGAAATATTATTCAGATTTTTTAAACTGAATTAAAATAATATTATATTACAATTCACAACTCGACTGTTTTTTTAATTATACCTATTTGTATGCGTAATATAGGTACGCATTTGACTTTTAATTACCTAAATTAAAAAATTTTTTATTCAAATAAAAATATAAAATCAGTACCGTGCACACATAATAATTTTATTATAATTTATAAATTTCTATGAGGTCTACGTGTTTCTATTAACAAAAACATAAAAAATGAATATCATATATATATATATATATGAAACAAATTCGGGAAAAAAATTGCGTTATGAATAAATATGATCATTACCTATAATTTTTTGTAAGTTATACGTTCAATTTTAATTAAAATAAGAAAATATAATTATAATATCATAAAATTCTCTTATAATTTAAATCTTATATTTAACAATACAACATACTTGATATAGTTAAAATAAATCAGGGACTTTTCTTTATACGATTGTGAATTTGACGGTAAGTATGCATTATTGTAAAATTAAATTTTTTACGATTTTAAAATTTAAAATTTTAGGTACTAAACTGTTAACTCTACATAATATTATAATGCATATAATAGTGATAAATAAAATATTTATAATAGAAATAAATTCAGTAACTACTGCAACAACGAAAATAAATTAATCGGGATAATATGTTTAGGTCCGTTTGTTTTAAAGGACCATTTTGAATATATTCCCATTCAAAAGATTGTCTAAGTAATATAATATCAAATCACGTAAAGCGCAAACTGACCATTAAACGCACTATATCAATTCAAGACGAATTTATAAAATTACAATCATTAAAGTAGGTACACAATTTTGGTCAATTAAATAATGTATAATTTACGTTTTAACATAGTATATATATATATATATATACATTTTTTTTTATATCCTAACTATAATATAATGAGAACATTTTTTTTAAATTTAATTTAAAAAAAGTTTCAAGTTCCTATAATCAAAATCTAATAAGTTATCATGAAATAAAAATATTAAAATAATAAAATCGTTATTTTGCCGATTTTCGGGAATTTTAATTTTAAAAGCCTATAGAAAAAATTGTCAAAATATTTTGTAAAAGGATTAAATAGTATATGATTATACTTTAATCAAATTTTCAAACCGATAAACCAAAAATTGAAGGAAATATTAAACATTTCCGGTAAAATTTCAAAGCTCTATACTTGGCCAAAAAATTAACCAATGCGTTCCAAAATTTTACCACGCTTGTATATTGCCTATGTAAGTACTCAAAAAAAATTGTCAAGTTCCTACAATCAAAACTCAATTAGTTATCACAAAATTTAAAAAAATAAAATAACAGAAACGGTAATTTTACTAATTTTCCGATATTTTTTTGTAGTTTTTCTCCTCCCAAGGAAAAATGTTTGAGAAATTCGAAAAATGAGCTAAATAAATGCAACGACAAGATGAAATTCGCTACCGAAAGCTACTCTACTTGTGGTAATCGGACCATTATTTCTACCTATAAAAGTGTCTTCATACATAGAAAAAAAAATCTTTGTAAAACCAATACACTTTTCGCTTTGCTTATAATCTAAAAAGTATTTTTTAAATAAATGTATTTAGTTGAAATTTGTACGTCTGAAATTTCAAATTTATTTTCCTTATATTTGTGGCTTATGCCCCATTACCGATCGGCTATTTTGTTACTTTTACTAAAAAAAATTAGTATAGTTCCAAAATAAATGCGATTGTTTTGCACGCCATGGTAAATTCAATTTCACTGTCGAAATAGAATATGGAACGTGCAGTATAGTCATTAAGTAGGTACATCTTTTGCAATCAATATCATTTTGGTTTAACAAAGACGTTAATCGTATTGTCAATCTAACAAAACAAATAACAATAACTATACGTCTATAAGCATTTTTTCAAATTCAATGGACACGTGATTTACCTCGTCGGTAAATCAAATAAAATAATAAAAAATGTACTCGTTTTACCAAAACTTTTAAGTTATGTGCAAGAATTTAAGTACCATCTTATTCGTGGTGTTCATTTATATCTAAAAAGAAAATCATTACATTTTGTTTGTTCAAGACGAATTTGTTTTTTATTAAAACTTAACCTCGTTAATATGAATTTTTAGATGATTACTAATATTTGCTATTAAGAGAAATTTATGTTATCGTAACGTAATATAAACTTAATGTTATATAATATACCTACATATTTTTTAAATTTGCTCACAATAATTCAACAGTTTTTTTTTTTGTTACCACCTTTGTACGTGTTTTATCTATCTGCTAACACCTATCTATCTACTTGTTATTTTTTGTGATTTATTTATTTTTTTAATTAAATATAATATGTTGTAGTTATAACTTAAAATAAAAAAAATACATTAAGAAAGGATATTATAATGACAAAAATACATTAATTAATCCAATAAATAAATATTTATTTTCCCTTATAATAATAATTTTGTTATATTCAATTTAAATATTTTATGATATTCTCTGTAAGATTTAGAACAAATAATAACTATAATAATAAAGTGTGTTCATCAACATTACAGGTCAATGTTTTTGATACAAATATATATTGCGATTTTCTTGTTTTCATTAAATTCTTTATCGTTCGGATAATTTAGTGGAACGCAATAATTATTTACGTTTAAATATTTACGTGGTCATCATTATTGTAATATAATCGATTTCGTCGCTGCGGAAAAGTGTACACGATTAATTTCAAATAATTTATAATAAATATTTTTCACTGGAGAATATTTTATGAATATAATTGCATATTTGAATGGAATATTTTATAATGCCAAAGAATGCCTATCATCCAACTAAGGACTAAGATGCGATAAATAAAATATATTAAATTTTATAACAATGGAATAGGATATTCGAAGCTATTTTTTCCAAAGCCTGTCAAACGTAAATGATTTTAACCTACACCTAAAACACATTTAGAGGGCTATAAAACATAAATACGTGTACGCATCTATATACGCGTAAATGTGATTCAATATCCCAATCTTTTACCCTAAATTTATATTGATATTTCGAAACGTTATTACTTATTATTAATGAGTTTTGACAACTTACAATATGCAATACAGAAATATTTCATTTAAAATAAAACATAATATTTTACTGTTTCAGAAATATAATTTTTTTCATAAATTCAACATAAAATACAATTATTTCAAATTATAATCGTTCTAATTATGGATCGAGTGTATCTATGTGTATATGTACTGATAAATCACGAAATATTCACTTTAAAGAATGTGTTTATGACAAAAATGTTTTATTTTTTTATTGATCATAAAGTAGTTGAAAAATAGTTTTAAAATGAAAGTAAAAATTTATACTTAAAATTATATAAGTTGACTTTGAATACAAATTTGTATATAAATATTTTAGCAAAGGTACAAATATTGTTTTTTTTTTTTAAGTATTCTTTGGTTCTCCTACTATTGTTATTTTATAAGTCAGCAGGTCAGCTTCTATTTAGGGAAATGTATGCTTAATCTTTTTTCTGAAAAATAACATTAAATGATTGAGTACTAAAATATATGTAATTAACTAAACAGAGCAAATATTGACTATTATTTTGTAAAATAGCTATAAAAAAATTAAATGATAAAATGTGTAAAAAAAAAAATTACATTAAATCACATCTTTGTGGAATAGTTTTGCTTACTTAGCAGTACGATCAACTAAAATAAATATGAAAATGCATTTGAGCTCTAATTATAGATAATAAATATTCTACCATTGTTCTTAAATAAAATTATACTACACAATTATTATACAATATATACTTTAATTTACGTGTTTTTTTTTTTAATTAATAATTTTAATACTCTACTGCAGTTAAAACAAATCTTGAATCATCAAGTTTTTTCATTATTTCGTATCTCTATATTTATTTTACTGTAAATCAATACTTAAATATGATATCGTATAATAGTATCTATCTTAATAATATAATATACTATAATATAAGTGTCTAAGTTTGATATATTTTTATATAACTGATCTAAAGTCCCTTCCCTCTCCCGATATTACTGGTTGGGCTATTTGATAATTTATTATGAAAATAAACTTACTATATAAATAGTCCTATGAATGGACCATAAGTTTTGTCTATTTTAAAACATAAAACTCAAATAACAATCGTTCACATTAACTAAAATTATACTTAAATATGACCTCCGATAGATCATAGGAGTTGTGACTTTAAACCAAAAGTATGTATCGTCTTGATGACATAGTAAAAATTAAAAAAATTCCATAAATCATTTATAGTATTTTTCGTATTATTTTAATTATTATTGTTATTGTTTAATTATAATTATGCACTATCCATCGTTTTGTGTAACTTCATTATTCATTAATACGTTAAATTTTACACTCAATGACTTCATCCTAGTGTATTTTAATATTAAAAAACAGCTGCTTGCCTATAGTCAATAGTCATATTAAATAGGTACCTAACACATAATAATTGCATATTAATTAATAATTATTAAATACTGATTTAAAAATAATTATTTTATGTTTTTTCATTTGATACTTACTTAAATTAACAATTTTTTTTTATTTACAGTTTACCAATATACTCAGAAATTGACAATACATTAATTGTTAATGTACTAAAACAGACGAATGAGTTTAAAAAAAAAGTTAAGTAATAATTGAGGAAATATATATATATGCATTATATAAATTGGTATTATATTATGACATAAAATATCAACTTAATTATGTTATATTAAATAAGTTCTTTTTCACATTCGAATAGTCAGTATATTAAAATATGATATATGCTACTAAATTTGTTATTTTTCACTTTTCGTAGGAATTAATTTCATAATTATTATTTAATTGAAAGTTAATACTCAACAGAAATTTGACAGATTGTTTATTATTAATAATAATTTTAATAAAACAAATAATTATATTTTATATAATATTATAATATACAAATATTGTATAGTAAAAATAATTCTCATTAGAATAGTTTAAGATGTGCTTTAGTTTAATACCTATTGAATATTTGTGTCTTCTGAGAAGTAATTTTTTGATTTTGCATTAAATATTATGATATAAATTTTAATATAATTTCAATTTTTTCAGTACAAAAGTTATTATAATTCTATATTGTGCATTTATAAACTTACATATGAAAATAAAACTAGAGAGGTTTAACTTGTTTTCTATCTGAGTATATGTGTTTATATATATTTTTATGTTACTGTAGAAGTTAAAATTACACCCTCGGGACTCTATCGTTGAAAGTATTGCTTAAAATGGATCCCTTGTGTCATTTTACAACAAAAATAAAACCGCAATCAAAAGAATTGCTTTTGTATCTAAAAAAAAAAAAAAATGGCTTATGGATAATCGTTTAAAAAAGATAAAATGAAAAAAAAATCTTAAAATATAAAATATTTAGGAATATTATTTTATCGCGACGTTAACTTTTAGTGGAAATAAAAAATACCACCTTCGAATGAGCATGTAGAGATATTTAATATTAAAAAATGAATTGTGATGAATTTTTTTTTACAATATTTTTTTCCGACAGGACAATTTTGATTTGTGTAAAAAAATGTTTAAAAACTGTTCGTGGAATGCAAAATATTTCAACTGTTGTAGACACTTTCAACCACATCGTTTTGTCGTCGAAAAACCGTGTTTTGCAATTAATTCTCTACAGACAATTAACAAGTAAGATAAAATAAAAATAAAAGATTACATGCTATTAATATTATATTTATTTATATACATAATTATAATTATAATGATCGTTACAAACTATATTTGACAGGCGGAAAAAATTAGTTGTCAGTCATTTCTCGTATGCTGGAGAATTAAAAATGGAATTCGATGGACCGGTTGAGGTGCGATAAAATAATTAATAAAATTTTAACCGTTATAATTGATAATTTTTTGTATTCTATTAAATCAAATAATATTCAAAATCTTCTAACCATTCACACAGAGAAAAGTATAGAATAGAATACATTAAATATTATACAATTTTAAACGTAAATTGTTAAACACATTCTTACTGTCGCTGTTGTTAATTTTGCTCGCTCACGAACAGAGGTATTATAGTCATAAAATAATAATAATTTATTGGACAAGATAAAAATAAAATCTAGTTGCTTTAGCCAAAATTTGTGTTTCTCAACATTTTAGGTAGATTATAAACATTTACTATTTAAACATAGTTTACACACAACATTTTTTTTTTTTTTTTAATAATTTAATATTAATTAATTTCTGTTACGGAATTGTTAAAAATTAGGATTTTATCTTTGTAATACGTTTGAGATATAATAAGACTAAAATATTGCCACCAAGTTTTTTTTTTTTATCGATGAGAACATTTTCAATAAAAATAATATCCAACGGGTCCTATAATTTTAAATCGTGATGATTCCTTCAAGTCTCAAATTCAGTAGCATTCAGTCTAGGTTACATAACTTCTAAAAGCCTATAACATATTACATCATAATAATCATTATTATTTTTTAGTCTTCAACTAGTAGCCTATCTATATTAGTTTAAATTCCTACGCAAAAAACTAGTGTTTGTTAGTTAAAATGCATAACTATTTTAGGTTTTTAAGTATCCAGCACATTTGTTCCATCGTTTAGTTGGGTAGGTGGGTGTTCAGATATATATTATACATTTATCCTACATATTATGAAACTACTTGAGCACCACTACTCAAATCTATTTATCTTATCTTATTATTTAAGATACGTATTTATTTCCTATATATATATATATACGTACCCGGAATATCTATATTTTATATATTTGTAATTTTGGTCACATTGATGCAAAGTATGCATCCTACTAATCCATATAAAATATTAATACAACTCTACAAGTATTTATCACTAACCTAATACAACTTAACGATTACCACTGTAAATATTTATTAGTATTTAATTTCATTTTTGAGCATATGATTATATATTAATTTTTTTTGAAATTTTAAAATTATGTTTAAAAAAATCATTTATCTATGTGAAAACTTTAATTTGCACAGAAACTAGTTTACTACTTTTTCATATTCGTTTACAATAATATTAATTTTAAATTTTAAAAAAAATTATGAGATCCACTAAAACTTCAAAGGAATACGCATTACAACGAGTTAAATAAATGATTTTTTTATTTTTACTTTCAATAAATTATCATACGCTCATCAACATACTAATTGATAACTAAAGCATTTATTTATTCATTATTTGAAGCATTGGCGTAAACCTTTTCTATTTAATATAATCAAAAAATATGTAACCAAGTTATAGGTTATATACGTATAGGTACTAAAACAACAATGGGAAATTATTTTTCAAATGTTTTTACCCATAAATAATATAAATTCATATAAACATTATAAATAAATTGGCATATTATACATAAAATGTAGGTATATTATGTTCAAAGAGAAGTAACTTTTGATCGTTACCTACACAATATGAATACAGTACACTCCAATAAACAAACCATGTTTTATAATATATTTTATAAATATAGAATTTGAATAAATATTATCCAAGTCAAAGCTTGAGACAAATTAAACTTTATTAAGATTATGCAGATTTTAATACTATGGTGCGCAATAATTATTATAATTTATGGACGAGATTACAAGAAATCATTGATTCTTGCTAAGTAAATCGTAATTATTATAAACCCTTGTAATGTGTATGTTACCTTGTACAAATTATAACGAATATTCATGACATGGCTTAGGAAAAATGTATTCTTATTCACGAAAAATTATTTTCACTTTTAAAACATCTTTAAAAATGATAGTATACTTTTTTAATTTAGACAACGTCATGAAGGCAATTCAACATTTGAGACGCGTGTACCTAAACTACGTATATTATATTATTTTAGATTTTGCTGCAACACCCTTCGGATATAAAATTTGGCGAATTACAATATCCGTACTTACAAGTAAACGTCAATGAAAAAGTTGAATTGTTGTATACGACACGACAAATTATCGAAGATTCCTCGTTGAAAACATTAGATTTTTCTAAACGTGGATGTTTGTTGCGCGATGAGAAAAAGTTGATTCATCATTCCGTTTACAGTAAATCGGCGTGTTTACTAGAATGTGCTCTACAAAAACCTGGGTTATACGGTAGGTACGTTAATTTTATTCTGAAGTTTATAACCATGATTATGGTTCGGTACTTTAAGTACTCAAAATCATTAAAATAAGCACTTTTAATTTCATATTTTATGTCGTGAAATCTTAAAAAAAATGTCCGAAGATTCTATATCAAATATAAATAAAATAAAATTAGAAAATTATTGGAATAATAACGACACCTGGTTATAACGAATTTAAGAATTACATAACAGAAAGATAATCTAATACTTCTTTCTTTCAACGTGGTATATAAACACATATAGGATAACTGTAATTAAAGAACTAAATAATATTGAGTTACCTATTAATATATGCTAAGTTGAGAAAATACAATAAATCAATAAATTATTCCACGTAATTATAAAATTATAACTTATAAGTAAAACTATTTTAGCATGATTTGTATTACGAACCAAAATAAAATAAAATAAAAGAGATCATATTAAATTTAACATCTCCATCACACTGTTCATCAAACAAATTTTGATAAATTCAAAAAATTATCCAAATAAAATACCAACTAAATGTAATTATCTACCGAAAGTATACCCTGAAAATCGAACATTATTTCTATCCGTAAACATGCGTCTAGCCATAAGAAAATAACACATCATTTTAAAGCTAATAAATGTTTCGCTTCGTTCGGAATCTAAAATTACACATATAAAAACTGTTATTGTAAAATAATTGTAAATAATTATAAATCAATAATAATAATTTGAATATTTTATTATAGCTAAAAATATTTCATTGTGCGATTGCCCTCCAACATGTACGGGTATAGAAATAAATACTATTTGGAATGGAACCCAGAGGTATGTCAAAAGGAACCGAGTTATATATTATTATTTTAAAATTTAGAACACAAAATAGTTGCTTTGTCAAAATATTTAATTGTTTTAATAAACTCTTGTTCTGATTTTTTCAAACATGAAATAGTGAAGTCACTCAAACCTATTTTCATTTTCCCGAAATCCTCCTTTATTACTTTATTATTAAATGTACTCTACATTTTGCTCTTCTGCAATTTTAAATCAAATTGTTTTTTGTTTTCAATCAATCTTAGTTCAAATTCCCATTTATATTTATACTCGACAATAATAAAATAACTTTTTCTTAACAACGATATACATATATATATATATATATATATATTTATAAAGATATTGTGACGTATTGGCGGTGACATGGCACACATCATTTAAACATAGTCGTTTTCCTGTTAAATGTGTCGGAGTCGACGTGCTTTTAATCCAAAAACTTGTCTCGCGAGGAAAATGCACACATCACTTGGAATCATAAGATTTTGATAAATTACATATTAATAAAAGAAGAGGACTTTTTACAAGTCATCAGAACTCTATTTTAGAATTTTAAATTGTAAAAGTTGTAAAAAACTTTTGCATAATTCCGAATTTTAATTTACTAAAATGTTATATTTCCAATATTATTTAAAGTTTAATCAGATGTTTTTCTGAGTCTAATTTAATCTATAATAAAATCTTTTTCTTACAAATTAAAAAAAAATTCATCAAAATTTTACGGTTCTGTTTCTATCGCTTTTTCTGCGATGTTTACATTTTGATCGTAAATAAATAAATTTTAGTTCCGACGGTGAAATTCTCTCGATATGGAAGAAGCAAAGATAACATTTTTCAAAATAATAATTATCTCATAAAATATTGCGTAGATAAATTTAATGAGGTACAATTATTCTTATGAGATATACCGATATCATTTGGAATAGTATTTTTTCGAAAAAAACATAACATGTTTATATATTCAAAATAAAAGAAAACTATTTTTCCCCGTATTTTTAAATAACACAGATAAATAATACTATTAAGTATTTATTTAAAATTTAAATATTATACTTTATAGGCACATACCTAGATAAATTTAATTTAAAATAAACGATTTAGGATTTAAGTCACAGTGTTCATTAATTTCACTCAATTTTCGTTACCTACAAAACATGCTAGAATTTAAATTGTCATTTTGTTTGTAGATCAATTGATAATGTAACAAGTTGTATTCTCACTTTGTCAAAACCAGCAACGGAGCGCTTAGTCATGAAAGCCAAAAAAGACTATGTTGATTTGATAGGTTGTAATTTGTACAGTTTATAATTTTACACGAATAATGTTCATTGAAATGTTTAAATTTGTATTATAATAATATTTATTTTATTTCAGTAATTGTTTCCTGTCTATTGCAATTGTTTACTGGGATCAATTTATTGGAAATACCAAATTTTATATTGAAAAAAAGAAGACACGTTTCAGTTGAATGAAATTTTATAATCTGAAATATTATAGTCAAAAATTATGAAAGTGCCTAGTGTATTGTTTTTAATCGATTATAATAAAATAATATATGAACATATTGAATATATATGAATATTATTATTGATTATAGAATAGTCTATTAAGAAATCGATCTATTTCTTTAATTTGGCACCATACTTTCTTTTTTGTGTGCAACATGCTTGGACTAATTTCTTCTTTCCCGATATGACAATATTATACTATGGCATTAATACTTTATAGTTACCTGAATCGATAACATATCAGGGTAAATAAATTATTGGTTTAATCTCTTATTAATTTATTATTATTTTCATTCTGGGATATAGTAACAATAATAATTTGAATTAACATAAATTTATTTATTGGGTCCAACTTAGATGTTTTTTTTATATAATAGGTAACCAAAAACGATAAAGCTAAATCAACATAAAGTTTTCATAAAATTATTAAAAATAAATAAATAAATAAAGTTTTTTATACTTACTTTGTTATTACTTTTATTATTTTCAATATTGATTCATTTTAATTAAATGACATTATAAAAATATACTGAAATTTCCTCTTTTTTGTACTTATTGAGTTTTTTATATTTGATTTATATTTATATCCAGTTATAAAATTTTATTTATACAGAAGAAACTTCATAATCTTTGAAACTATGTTTATTATAATATTTTTATTGATTTTACGAACAGTAAAGTTATTTTGAAAGTTTTAAAATAGTACTTATAGTTTTAGAACTTCCATATGATTATATTATAAAAAGTTCCGTAAATTAGAAAATAATGAGTATACTAAATAGGTATTTTAGAAATAATTTTATTAATTTATTCCCAATAAAGTCAATCTTAAAATTCCTTTTGTTAAAAATGAATATTAATTAACAAATTAACAATTAATTAAACGATAAATTAAAAACCATTTGGACATTATAATAGTAATTCAATAATGTTTTGTAGGTACATGTTTTTATATTGTTATGTAAATAATATTCAACAATATTATACTTCTGATAATTAAGTAATTGTTTATCAGTTATACAGTTTTATGTATCTAAAAATCAATAATTGTTGGTAGTAAGAGTAGTCCTAAACCTAAACATTCACTAAATATCACATATATATTTTTAATTGAACACGAATTGTAATTGTATATGTAATTTTTTGATTTTGTCTTTAATATTTTTGTAGAAAGCTTTCCCAAAACCCAACGAATCTAACCTCACTATAGAATTCATGATATATCCAACCTTTATAAAATGTAATTTACTTTATTTTAAAATACAAAATTTTGTTCAAAATCTGTTTTTTAATAATAATTGACACTTTTAAAATCAAAATAATTCTATTTAAAACAAAATTCTTAGAAAACGAAATTATATGGTTTTTTTAAATATTATTTGGGTAGAAAATAACGTATTAAAAAACATCATTAAGTATAATTTTTCCGACGTTATGCCAAACTTTTATTTAAAAATAACTTTCAAATAATTTAATTTTGAAAAGAAAAAGTCACGAAAACTTCGTTTTTAATGGTCCTCAAGTTTATATTGATATTAGTTTACACGATACTGGACAACTGGTGTTTATATTTGAAATATATTTGAAAACACTTTCTTATTGGCGCAAATAATTAAAGTAAACCAATGAAAATATAACAACAATTGTTGATTTTAACGTGGAATATGTTAAAAACAAATATCAATTTTATATAGGAAAAAAAAAATTCTACTAAAATACCTGCATAACATAATAATTCATAATTTTTTGTTGTATTTTATATGTATTTCAGTTGGCCAAATTAATTAATTAATTAATATATATTTATATAATATCGGTACAACATGATTAATGATTTTAAAATATAGTATAATTTACATAGAGCTAAGTGATCTATATGCCAAAAATAAAATTTTTGGGAAATCAAAAAAAACCTATCCTATTTCCATAAAAAGAAGTACAGACAGCTGCATCTGTTGATGCTAGTTTCTACGATAAAGAGGTAGTTTCTCGAGTCTAGATCTCATTGCACTGTATTGACATGGGCACTCAGATTATTTTGGTGTAAAAAAATATATTTTTCACTTTTTGGCACTCACCATGCCTCAATTATAAAAATAATGATATTCAAAAAAAAAAAAAAAATAAGTAAAAACAATGATTAAATATTTTTAAGTGAAAATGGTGACGGTTTGTAGTTTATAGTGTAAGAAAATCTTACAACCATTTAATCTACTCTGTGCTGTAACCACTGATGTTATATTAGTAAACCTGTTTATTATTATTTATCACTAAACTTTATGTAACTCTGATCAACCGTCAAAATCATATTTACCCGAATTAGGTGGTATCGGATCCTCGAGATTTTTTTATGTATATAGTTGGAAAAAGGTGGAAAGTTCATGGGGGGGATAACCCCTTTTTCCTCTTATACCGACTCAAAATTTTGCGGCCTTTCCATTCAAGATTTTCTCAAATGCTTGATCCGCCTATCCGGGCAAGGACATCCCTTCCCCATTTTAAATTCCTGGCCACGCCATCGCCACTGACCAAGGTTATGATATACCTATAGATATGAGATAATTGATAAAATGGTAACATACAGTTTTTTTAATGGTTGTATTGATGATAGAAACAGAATTAGATAGAATCGACGACTTCGATATTTTGTCCAATGATAGAAACCTAATTTAAAAATTTTGATAAACGGTGTCAGAACTAAGACTTATTAGTATTTACTAGACTGGGAACCAATACTTTAAAATTTAAATATATAAACTTAGATAACCCTTAGCATTTGTTGTTTGTATTAAAAATATATATGATTGGGATACGTATGGACTCGATCATTATTTAGTTATTAATATTTAGTGGAACCAAAACCTTAAAAAGAGTAATTTTTGTAAACTTTCGATCTATATTATACCTAATTTAAGGGTTCCTGAATTTTGGCCTCAGAAAAATGTAAAATATTAAAAACAAACTACTGTACCATATTTAGAGATTATTATTATTCTTTACACAGATTATTACTGATCATAATAATATTATTATGAATTTAAATACGTTTTCGACAAATGTTATTAAACAATTATTTATTTATTTTATATATAAGTTAATTTTTTTTACAATTTCGTAATAATAGATTCTATTGTGATTATAAAAAGGAAAAACAACTTTAAAACTTCTGAGTGCCAATTGAAACATATTATATAGTTCATCTTACAACAGGAATTTAGTTAAATAGGTCATTATAATAATTTGTACATTTCTCGAATATTTATTTCATCGTCTTGGAAAAGAGAAAATTGTTTTTGTTTGGTTTAATGCCAACATTTTATTATAAACGTTTCAAAATTGTTTGTTAAAAATTATAAAATGTATATTTTATGATAATGATTATTTATCGTACAACTATTCAAACCTTAGATAATTGTTATTATTATGTATGATATCTTAAAATAATATCCCTTTTGGGCTGTATAATTGTTTTTATTTAGATACTATTGTATCAAAACTACTCATTAAGTGTAAATGACAAGCAAAAAATAATAAATGTGTCGATGACGATATTATGCAATATAATTTTCGAATATCGATGAACACGATATGTAAAAAGGCAAAAATATTACAAAAATGTAATAAGTGCTCCCTATAATAATAATAATTGTAATAATCATTAAATTAATTGGAAAGAATAGGAAAAATATTTCTTGTTCTTTATTAATTTTAACTTATAAAATTCATATAGTAATATTATATAAATCTGTTAATATTTCTGTAGCCAATGTCAGGGACGGCGCCAGAATTTTTTCCTTGGGGGGCGGTAAAGAGCAAGCAATTTTTTTGAATGGGCAAAAACAACACTACATCGGTAAAAAAAAAAAAATAATGGTTTTTCTATAAAACACCAATTAATTTTCCATAACCTACTGTATATAATATAAAATTTTAAAACACTAGTAATGTTTAAAACGAAAATACAATCAATGAAAAATGTCAAATTTTTTTAAACAAGCATTATTCTGCAGTTGTGATGAACAACAGAAAATTTGTCTACAATGGATTCCAAATCTAGGTTTTTGGAAATATTTTCTCTATTGAAAGAACTGCTAAATCTTATAATCTTGTGTTGATCATTATATTTCTCAAATAAGTTTCAATTTGTCGGAGACTTGAAAATGTTCTTTCAACACGTTAAATGAACGTGTAGATAAATGACAATATATATTTGTTTTTTTTTTTTTATGAATTATCCATAATGCATAAAATACTTTTTGTGCCATATTACCTTTTGTTCAGATTAAACAGAAAAGTATAACACGTATTAAATATATTTGTAATTGTACCATGTCTGTATAGTGATTTTTTTTAAACTAAGACAAATATATCACGTGATCGATTTCGTTTAAAATAATTTAAAGCAACTAAGAATTATAAATTTCGTAAATTTCGGTTAATTTTTCTTTGCGTTTGTTTTCTGTGCCTCAACAAAAATCGATGCGTGGGTAAACATAAAATAGTTGACGCTATTATTATTCATGATTAACGTGAAGCGTAGATTTTATTGGATTGTAGTAGACACGTTACACTTACACACATTTTTACTTTTGTAAAACTCTCCTTCTTTAAAAATATTTGCTCGATTGTTTAATTCTGAATATACAAAATAATCTAATAATAAAAACATTTTTTTTTTTTTTTAAATACAAGATGATATAAAAAATGTAATCTAAAATTTTGTTTTCATTTTATTGACTGGTGGAATTGATGAGTTGTAAGCGGAAAAAATGTTTTGGTATTAAACATACAGGTAAAGTGAATTTACAGGAAAAGTGCAATAATATTTTGTTCTACACGGTACAGCGGTATACTGAATGTTAAATAAATTGAGAAATGTCTAAAATAAAATTATCGTATGAATGAATATCATACAACGTTAATATTTATTTAAATATGTCTACTGTGCAGCGAATAAATTTACTCAGAAGAAAAACTATAGGGCACACTATTTTTAGAATCAAAAATCAATCATTGTATTGTTCTTTGCATTGCTTATATTTGATGAAATTGAAAAATAACTGCTTAATAGGTTAATCGCGTTCAATTAATGTAAAAAAAAAAAAAAACTATTTTTGAATATAATATTCATAACTAAGTAATCAACGTGATTGAATGTATTGTAGGTACTTAATTACACAAAGGCAGTAAAACAATTACCTAATCTGACTGTCGTAGAAAACACGAATTTGTTACCCTCATATGTATATTATGGTATATTTCTTACCTTGTAAATTATGTTATTGCAATATACAAGTATATAAATATTTATATTTGTATGTGTATTTTAATGGTAAATATTAATACAAATTATAATTTTTGTTATCATAAATAAAATAAATTACTCATACAGAATTATAAAATGCAAAATTGTACTGTTTTCGGTAAGATGAAAATGGAAAGTCTTTGAAATTCGATCAACAAATTCAAATAAATTTATGGTATCAAAGACTATATTTTTCATACGTAATATGTCAAGTTAAAAATGTTCAGTTCACCAATAAATTATTTCAGTAAAAAAGAATATTTTTCGGAAAATATTGTAATTCTTGTATTATAAATACCGCTAAATAAATGTTAAGATATTGGTACACGGAGTTTATAGCTAACTGTTAGTAAACTAATAATATAATAGGTAATAATTATTCTTGTGCTAAATTCGATTAGAATTTCTCTCTCTAAAATTAAAATCTACATAATAGATTTGCTGAGTTTACTGTCATTAAAAATGAACTGTATTCAATATTCATGTATTATTTAAGATTATATCTTATTTACTTTAAGTAAAACTTTAAATATGGATCCAAGAAAACTAACAAAGATAACTATTGTCTATTGTCTATAATCTATCTAGGTGATAATCAATTTTTATTTTACGATAATATGTATATTTCTATAGTCATAATTATATCACATTTAAAATTAAATTATATTTGAATTAAATTTAAATAATTTATAATCGATTTATTTTGTTGATTGTTATTTTTATGATTATTATATGAAAATATTAAACTTTTTCATTCAAAATCTTAAACAAATATTATTTTTCAGTCAATATCTTTGACAAGACGATATTTAACTGTTTTTCTTTCTACAGATATAATGAGTACTGCATTGCAAAATTACCTATTTTTAAAATAAAATTTCAGATGAGTTGAATTTTCAAAATATTGTACCATGTTATTATATGTACGTGTCATCATAATAATGGTATAATACATTGATATTAGGTACATAATATAAAATCGTTTAATGTAAACGTAAAAAAATCATAAATAATAATATTATAATATATAATAGTACCTATTATATAATAAAATCGTTTGATCGTTTTTTTATTTTTTTTATAAAGTTTACATTTTCCGTAATCTATACCTACATCTAATTAAAATAACAGTAGAAATAACAATAATCACATCAATAATTTTATCATATCGAATCATCGATAATGTAATGCCGATTGTGTAGGTCCGAAGCAAAAGGCTGCATTGAAAGCATTATATCAATATGGATCTAAAACCAATAACATGATTGCGGTATAACAATTACTAATACTCAGTGCGGATCAAAGACAATGCAATTAGCTAATTTCTGTTGTGTTAGAAGTTTGAGCATCATTGAGTCTGTCCAATCTACGAGTGACCTGCGAGATCTAATACGATTTAACTTGTTTGTCATAATTAAAAGTTAAAAAACAAAAAATACAATTGAGTCGACAGCGTATTGTTGACAACAAGAAGAATAATCGATAAAAAAAAAAAAAATTGTTTCGTAAGAGAAACCTAACTTATCCTGATGAATAGAAAGATTCGGTTACCACCACTCAGGCATGTACTCCGTTGGTATACTACTCGTATACCAATATCACTTTAAACGAAATGAATAGTAGGTATAAATAGTTATGTGTATATAACTCTCAGGAATGACTGAAATTCGTAAATAATCAAAATTTATTATTATTCACATATTATGTATTATAATTTAACGTTAATCAATTTATAGTTATCAGTAATTAAATAGAAAATTCTTTGCCTCTTTGGCGTGTTTTTAATGTTACTTACGCAATAATGTCAAAATGATTTGTTCAAAAAATTATTGATGACAATCTATTTAATATCCCATATTTTGTGTATACAAATATACAATACATGATTTTAGTAAGACTACCTAGTATATATAATCATTAGTAAGACCTATAAATATTTTATTATTATTATTATTTTTTTTTTATGTGTAAAATGAGTAGAAGTAGCGGATTATTATCAATATTAAAAAAACGTTAATTTTATTATAAACAATTAGGACAACTATTGCTCAACATGATATTAACATTCAACACATTTCGATAAATTAAAAATTTTCACAAGATGTAATTTAAAGAAAATATATTTTAAAAATGCCTATTCATTTTGGAGATATTATAATGACTATAATACTACATATTATGTAACTCATTGTATAAAAATAAATTATAGTGTTATCTCATTATTATTATTTTTTTTTTCGGAAAGATACGAGGTTACATAGGTTAGGTCGTACTTATTCTATTATAAATTTTTTTAAAAAAAATAATAATAATTTAAGCAATGACTACACTATAATTCGACAATGACAAATAAAAAATATCATTGGCTACATTTTTTTATTTGGTAAACTCGTATAACGTTTACCTACCTTAGAATTCATATGATTATACCCGTTGTTATTTATTAATAACGTGATGTCAATGTGAATAAAATAATATTATCTAAACCTAACATCCACTAAATGAAGGACAGTAAAAAATCATAATAATATATTATAAAGGCGATATTCACGATAGTAAAAAGAAATTAAATAGTATAGGATGAACGTTTTCAGATTAATATAATCGAATTTAATATCGTTATAGGTATTCAATTTTTAAACAGCTATACCATTACCAATATCAAAGTATCTATTTTAACATCTAAAATCAATACACAATAGACATATAGTTTTTCATCCGGTTTGGTTGGGTTAGATATAAGGCAGTGGTATTCAAACATTATTGATTAATGTCAATCTTATCTACGAGAATCCAATATTACGAAACACTAGCACCATAAAAATATGTAATAATCATTGTTATAAACTTTTAGATTTTAATGATTAGAAGAAAAACTTTAATTTTATATTAATAAAATTATAATACAAAGAAAACTTATATTTAATATAACTTTTTTTTTTTCGGACAAATATTAAAAATTCCGTCCATTTTTCTACCGCTGAATTTCACATCACCCAGGTCGAGAAATACGATTTTACGTAAAATATGTTTTACCTAACCAATACAGAGATAAATATATACCATTTTAATCGCACGTATTACCTAGAATTTTATTTTAAGTAATTACTAATTATTCATAAATTTTAATATTACTAAAATTCGTTTGTATATTTTTTTAAACATATTATATTCAAAAGGGTTCTTTTTATTTTTCAATGTGAATATATTTTTGGTCGTCCCTTCTAATTAATTCCATGTATAAAAAAATATATAATACTCAATAATTTATATTGATTTAAACAACAATTGTTAAGCTTAAAAATTAATCAAGGTTCAAAATTATATCTTTCCCAAAATATCATTTTATTTATAATTCCACATTATGCAATAAATTATTAAATTTAATTGATAATCAATTACATTTATTATCAAATATGTGGGAAAATAATTATTTTTCTATTATGGTGCTTTTATTAGTTGGTATTTGAAAAATCGTTTTGACATGATGTAAGATGATAGATAGATGTGTATAGGTACTGTTTTTGATATTCATTTTTTGAGGTAATTCAATTAAAATCTTAAATTGTTTGACGAATCGTTTATAACTTTTAAATTTCAAATTATTTCATAATATCCTTATTTGTGTTCTAGTGATGATTATAAATAATAATATTGTTTTATCATCACGATCAAGTGTGTATGAAGTATAACACATTGTTTAATATAACATTAATATCAGCTATATTATTTGAAAAATGTGTATAGATTAACATTATTCCGTCTAGTGGTGGTTGGGCTCTACTTTTTGACTGTATTATTCTCAGTTTCATAACAATGAATTTTGAAGAGCGCCCTCAGACAATATTATTTTACTAAAAAAAAAACTAATTAAACCCAATATAAAATGTGCACACATTCATTACGTTTACCTTGGAAAAGCGCACATTGATTTCCTCGACCATCGTTTCACTGTGCGAGTTCGACTCGATATTATTATTCTGTATTTAAATTTCCGCTCGACCGAAATTCTATCGAAACAACTATCACTTCACCTGCAACAATAGTGATATCATACTATATGTTTAATTATAAAATATGTATATATTGATTATTATAATTTCTGTATAAGCGTTTACTGTTTCTGCAAATTAAGTGTGTGTGTGCGCCCGCACTTAACAACAGTATGTTATTCGGATTTGGTAATTATAAATTTAAATTAGAGAAATGGAACAAAAAATAAATTATAGAACTATTCACAAATATCGAATTACAGGTAAACTCGTGTCGAATACTGAGATGTTTTTCATAAAATTATTGTCATTAATTATGATAATTACCATCATATTATTAATTTTGGATTTATAATCACAAACAATTTTTTTTTATCACAAACATCTATCAGTATTCAGTTTCTATGAAGAAACTTGTTAGTATTTAGTTATTATAATACTCTATAGAATAATATTGTCATTTTTTTTAAAATTAATACATATTTATAATTATTATTTAGATTTTAAATTATCTTGAGAATTACAACAAAATCTTAATTTCCATTAGTTTTTTTGATTTCATAACATATATTGATCATAATTTTATATAGGTAGTAAATAATATGTTAACTTATCATAATTTGGATTAAGCTTATCTATATATCTTATTTATACAATCAAAATTCAAATAAATCGTTCAATTACTGTATATAATATCGTTTATTTATCTTAATTATCAATAATTATTAATTATACCTATTATTAAAAAAATTTTTGAAGTTTGAAAAAATATAAATGCATAGGTATTTTATGGCATTGAAATATTACGTTAACATGGTCAAACTAATAAAATTTTTAAAACAGTACAATTATTTTTACTGATACTTGATGAGTGTGCATTTGTATAATACTATTTTTATCTTAAAAATTAAAGTAGTAATTATCGATATTGTAAACTGACAACACTATATTATCAATTTTAATTTAATTCCTATATTTTCTGTATAGCTACCTTGGCCCAATAGACCGAAGTAGAATCATTTATTTATTTACTTATTTTCATAGATCACCAGCATAAAAAATATATATAAAAATAAGTATAAAAAACAAAAATGAAACTCGTTTGTTTTTTGTTTGTAATGTCAACCGTCAAATTTGAATTAAAAATATTATAATGTTATTGGGTTCATATATATTATAATTACATAAACTTGATTAAAACTAACCTAACAAACTATTAATATTAAGATGATTAATATTCGAGAAAATGTATTAATTTTTTTGTTTATTCTATACTGAATAGTATGACTGCTTCGTGTATTTTTTTTCCTTTAAAAAACAGTAACTCATATTTATGAATAACATACAAGTGACAAAAGTCGTAATACTAGTTGGACCAGTAATAAGTATTATTATATATTTATTTATTATTACTATTATCACATTTCTCATTGTAAAAAAAAACACAATATCGTTCGGTGCCAAATAATTAGGGTCGAGAAACAATATTTATAATCAAATAAAATCATTATTAGTACCTAGTAGAGTGCATAAAATAATTAAAATTAAATTACTTTTACATCTTGGACAGAAAATATTAGCGATATTAAATGGATATCCAGTATTTACATACTTGGTTGGGTATATTTGATTCATTATTACAACGAAATTAAAAAAAAAAATCCCATGAATTCCGGTGAGTGGCGTTCGATCGTTTGTAGCCTTTGATCACGAATCAACTGGATTTCAATTTCGTTGTATCGTTTCGAACAAGGATGAATTGAATGGATGCATTAAAGTTATTTTATAATTATTTTGAAATGTATGAATCATTAATGTTGAGTCTCTAATTATTATTATTATGTTATTGTAAAAAAAAAAAAATACGACGTTTCTGTATTCCCGAATAATAACGGAAAATAATTTCTTAATTCGTTTTTAAGCGTTAAATAAATTAATATCAATCACTATAACTGCCTAAACAAAATGATTTTAATGACGAACGACACGATTACAATTTTACTATTATTACACCAGCTATCAAGCTGGTAGTTAGTGATAGTTACAACGTTGTGCCTGTAATAAATATAAACAAAAATTTGTTTTTTAAAGATCTAAAAACATATTAAATTTCAAATTATGCAACTTAAATGAGTACCTACGTTACCTTCATACGTTTTTGAATAAAGAAGACCCTCAAGATTATAGTATTCAAGTAGTATTTTTTTTTTTTAAAAAATATAGAATTTTGTGATATTTATGTAGGTACTTAATTAATATCAAATCATATATATATATTTAAATAAACCGTTATTATAGTAATGATTTTCTAAGGTCATCAACCTGTATTTTCTGAATGATGACTAATATTAAAATATTTTCGTAAGTTTTAAATAAAAAAAGTAATCTATTTGGAAAGTTTAAAATAAAATTGACGAACTGTCTTCATTCATTTTGGACTTGAACAAATAGGTATATGATATACAATATATTATTTTAAACAATATTATATATAGTCATATAAATATAATATGTATAAATTGTACAAAACACTAACACACCAAGCACCAGGCACACACTGAAAAATATAAATAATGAGTTATTTAATTGTACGAGTATATTATTTTAATTTGAAAATATAAATGGATATGGGTATAGGATATAGTATTATATTGTGAGAAAAAATTATTAAGTCTTATGCAAATAAGTTGAAAGAAGAAAAATATATCTACACTAAGTATTAACATAATATTATAAAGTAGAAATGTAGCCTATAATAACAGCTTCAACTAAGTAATGAACAATTAGTATACTAATACTCGAGTATATTATGAGTCTAAAAATAATATTTCTAATTTAGAAATTGATAGGATAAAATTCTACAGATCGACAAAAATAATAAAATCAACAATCGTTTTAAAATAGTGCAATATTTTAACTACCAATAATATTATGATTTACGTTACAATTAAAATGGATGATGAATAAAACCAGTGCCGGCGCAAGGGTGGAGCGAGCGAGGCACCCTTTCTAGCTAAGAAATATTACGTCATATTCTTTAAAAATTTTTATTATTAAAATTTAATTTTTATTTATTATAATTTAAATTATTGAAAAACCTCATGTAAATTCGTAAATTAAGAGTATATAATTGTACTATTTGCGAATTATTGTATATTAAAGTGGCAAAAAATAAAACAATAAATATCTAGTAAATAATTTAAAGATCGAACTATTAAATACTAATATAACGAAAACTTATTTTTGCAGAATTTCTTCTCCCAAGAAAAAACGTTTGAGAAACTCAAAAAATGAACTAAATAAAGTATCTATCAATTAGATGATCTTCTTTTATGTTTTCAGATATATAAAATAATAATAATAATAATTGTAAAACTAATACATTCTTTGCTTCACTCAAAATCTAAAAGATAAACACAAATTTATGAGTTAACCATCTTTTAAAAATTTCTAATTTTCAAACAAAAAAAAGTCAAATTATTGACTGTTGATAGAATATAACAAGATAGAGTTAAACGCAGTTATTATTTTATGTATTTTAAATATTATAATTTATATACCATAATATATATACCTGAATATATATTCGCCAGTAACCAGTATATATTCATATTCATATTTTTTAGTTTTTTATGATTTTAACATTATTATTTTAAGGCCAGGATTCAAAAACATTGCAAAATACATAAGATAAATTATTAAAAATTACATAATCCTATTTATTTGATTTATTACTTATTTAAGTTCAAAAATAAATTAACTATTTTCATATTTACTATAATATAAGTAATATGTTTATTTGAATAAAAATAAAATTATCATATTTTAGATTCTAAAATAATTGAAAAATGTATTGGTTTTACAATACATTTTTTTTCTTTAAAATAAAAATTTGATATGACGTGTTTAATGGCATACTTTTGAATAATCATCTAAAAAATATCGAAAATCGTAACTCAACTCTTTTATACGCCTTCAAACTTTAACATTTTACATTAGTTTATTAATGTTTAAAAACCTGAAGACATTTTTTCGGGAAGAAATAATGATCCAATTGCTACGAGTAGGGTATGCTTTTGGAAGTAAATTGTATCTACTTGGTACTTTTTATAAGTCATTTTTAGAATTTTTCAAAACTTTTTCACTGGCATAAGAACCGATATTTTTCTACTGAGAAACAGCAAAATTTACGTAAACTAATTTTGACGAACTTGATTTTAAATATTTTATGATAACTAGAAATGCAATTTTATATCTATAGGGACTTGAAAAATTAATATATAAAGAATAAAAACTTTACATATTGAGATTGGGGCTTATGGCCCATTCTAATGTGATTTGCCTCGGGCCCCGCAAAACCTAGCGCCGGCACTGAATAAGACAATAGTTTTTTGCTTTAATAGAAAAAATCTTTTTATGATTTTATTTTTAAATTTTAATCGTTTTTAATTTGGTTTATTGTATTTAATTATTAGAACAATATAAAATGAAATAAGTACAAGAATATAAAATAGGTAATTATTTTTATTGCTTATTACCAACTTTAAACTTTGATAAAATATTTCATTTTTGAGGGCTTTTACATATTTTTATACAAAACTTCATATTGTACTATATTTAGTAACATTAAAACATTTAAAAACTTAAAATATAACTTTTAAAATTCTTAAAAATTAACATTGACGTTATTTTAATAAACATGCATGTTTTAATTAAATTTCGATTGTTATGATTATTATAAATTTTGTTCGTCATACAATTCGCATAACATTATATTTATGTCATTAATATGACATAAATATAAATACTACTGTATTAACAATAAAATATTGATTTATCATGATATACTTATAATATTAAGATTTTGAATTGTATTTTTTTCTTTTTAGTAAATGGATGAAATTACACCAGATTTCACTCTACACCTCTTCGAATATAACAAAGAGTAAAAATATAAATACTATCAAGTACCGTAAATTGGGATGACTTTGATAATGACCGTAATAATAATAATTAAATAATAATGTATATTTATACAAAAAATAATCCATTCATAAATTTACTATAGATTTATATTATCATGTACAAAATCACTTTCCTGCATCTTAATATGTAATTGTGTTTTGTATTCCTAATTATTGCTTAGGTATACGTAAATATGTATATTAGCCAACGAAAAAATATTATTATTAATATTGTTACAGATATCAAAGAAATTACAAATAGTTTTAAACCTTAATCCAAATAAAGTAAATCCAAATCCCGAAAATTTAGTCCAAACTTAAAGAGGCAATTTATAATTTAGCTAGATTAATAATATTATAACAAACTCATGAATTTTAATTATTATAAGAAGTTTGAAATATAATATCATATATATTTTTTAATGGATTTACAATTTGGTATGACTAAAAGGAGAAAATATTATCCAAGGTAATAATATTATTATACAAATATAACCTATAATATGAAATTTATTGTTTAAAATGTATATCCTCTATATGAAAAGTAATTAAATATATTAATTTATCATAACTATACTGTCATTAACCATCATTAAATAATACATAGATATAGGTACCTGCAATGTTAAATATTTATGTTTCAAACATGAGTATTAAAAAAAGGTAATTAATAAAGAGCAGGCAAATCTAAAAAATATTATATCAATTAATCAACATGTTTAAAACTCGAATTTATTTAATTTAAAATAAGTATTTTCTTTTCTTTCAAAATATAACGTTGAAATGTCTAGTGTATAAAGATTGATCTACCTTTCAAATAAAACATTGAATAAGGTTTTATTTGTATTCAATAAGTGTTGATATCTAGAAAATATATAATATAATTTATTATTATTAAGCTCGCAATCATTTGGGAGTTTCAGAATTGAATATAAAATATGAACACGCTAAACTTATAATATGGTCCACGATAATATATACAAAATATAATAGGTACAATATTTTAAAACATTATTTTTGTGGTTTTAAAAGTATAAATGAGTATAAAACTATTTTTTAAAGTCAAATTCACCGACGAGTTAGAGTAAAAAATATTAAAATATCTAGTATTAAAGTATACTTTTTTATTTATTGTTATTATTTGTAAAAGTATACAATTTTTAATTGACAAAATAATAAAATCAAAATGTTATTCTTATACAAAACAAGAGGTTTTTTACTATACAATACTTAATACGATTATAACTGATATAAGAACGTATTTCCTTCATTAAACGAATGATTTTCTGTATTTATTTTATTTATTTGGAACGTAAATTGTTTAATTTTGAGTATTGCACAATTCATATTGTTCAATTATCGCAGACAACACATAGATACATTAATTGATAATTAATTATTTATATTTATGCCTTTTACCGTCTCTGTTGATTGCAGCCAACAGGTAGCATAAATATTATTACTCATTACTGAGTGTTTAATTTTTAAAATTTGATAGAAACATAATAAATAAGTGTCTCGGATATTATTGGTTTCGCATATTCTTGATAATGCATCAAATGGGAATTTTAGCGCTACATATTTAACTATAATAATGTTAGATAACACATTGAATACATTTCGGACATATTTTTTTAATAATACACAGGATTACTATTAATTTCAGAGTTTCATTTTAATTTATAAAATAAAATTTTAATGACATTGGCGGTCCTCACTAATAGTACCACTTTATTGTTCATTATTTATTAGGATATTTCCGGTAGCCAAGACGGTTAAAATTACTAACTTTAACTATATTAGATTTTTTATTTTTATTATTTCATTATAAACATTTTCTCAATATATAAACATGTATGTGAATATTTGGGACCATATTAGTATCATTTAATAAAAAAATACAATTTTAAGTGCATAATATTTTAATAATTATGATGTATATAATATACAGCTTATATATGTAACTTCAGTAAATTTAGAACCCTATCAATAATTATAACAATTATTATTCGTAAAAATATAAAATTAAAATACATTTCATTTAAATTTAATCATGGAAATTAAACCAAGCATAACAACCGATTATATTTTAACAACAAAGGTATTATTGTTATGATTTTCTTTAACTAATTAATGCGGATCAAACTAAAAACTTTAGGTTTCTATTGCAGATTAATTAAAACGTTATTATAAATATATATATATATATAAATTTCATTTTAACGTGGCTTAATACGTCAATAATGATTTAAAAATCGAAAATCATCAGCTTTAACTTTTTAAGTGCAATTCGTTCAATATTCCAACATTGTTATATTATAATATATAGAAAGGCTTCACAAAATGTTTGGAACATTTCTACCGGAACAATTAAATAAATTAGAAAAAGTTATAATAGTTTTTGTCTAAATTCTTATACTCATACTTTTCAATCAAAATTTGATAAATTAGTATATAGAATACTTTTAATTAAAACACAAGTTTATATCATATTTGATGTGATTAATAATTGAATAATAATTTTAAACAAAATATTAAAAAGAATTTACACTAAAACTATATTATGTCCTTGCATTATGGCCAAATATAATAGAATATATGATACGATAATATGATAGAATTAAAATTCCTATATAAAACAATGAAGCACTAGGGCTCTTTTTTGTGTGTAACTTTATAATATACAATTTTAAAGTTTATTAATTACTTTACCCATAGATTTCTTCTTGATAAAGATAAAATCTAGTAATATTTGTTTTTAAAAATTTTAATAAACTATAAATAAAAAATAATTAAATAACTGTATTTAAAGGTATGAAGAGTAATTTTATTTTGTGATTATGAATTTAAGGTCTAAACTCTCAAAAAAACAAACCTGTCTAAACAAACTAAAAAGTGTGTATTACAAAAAATTACAAAAATTAGGACCTGATGGTTACTACATACTTAGGTTAAAGTAATCCGTAAGACACTCGGGATACAACTGATATAAATCGATATATACATACTGATATATATTTCCTAAACTTCGCATTTGAAATATGTTTATAATGGTAAAGAAGGTAAAATGTTTGATAAAGTTGTATTAGTGCGATAAATAATAAGATATCAAGAAAATAGTACTATTTGAGATGAGTGTACTTTATTGTATATGTATTTTATTAAAAAGTTCACTGTATTGGAATAATAACAATAGTTTATAATTATTTATAGTACTTACATTAAAATTATATTTTCAGTTTCACGAGTGCATTTTAACATTCATTAGAAGTAAGTAAAAATTAAAATAACCATTGAAATATTAAAAAACTACAAACCAACTTAAATATAAATACTAATTGCTTAGGTATTTTAAAATTGTAATTTAAAATAATAATAATATCATACAAATTTGAAACATGAGCTAATTTATTTTTAACTAATAACATACAATTATATGTTTAACAGAATGATAGAGTAATATGTTTAAAAAATAATGAAAATAATAAAATGATAAATAAAAACGTATTTTTAACTATTATAGTTTTTTTTTAATAATTTTTAAAATTTTTATACTATAATAATATAATAATATAAAACAAATAAACGGTAAATACTTTGTTTTTAAGTTTTCCATAATTAAAGTTGCAAATTTCAATTTTACTATAGATTATAAGTTATTTTTATATTATATAATCTATCATTACAAAAATAATACGAGTCTGAGAGTTTAAACTTAACATAAGCTGATACAAAACAGGTTATTTTGACAAATATATATTTTTTAGAACAAATATATTATATAATGTATAATATTATATCTGTAGCATTTTTAATAGCAAATTTTAATAATGTAACCTTAAATATACATTTTTTTTGTCTTATATTATTATTATACAGAAAATAATAGTACAAAAACGTATGCATATTTATGTTTATACTAATTTAATTAATTATAAGTAATTAATTTTGTATTAAAAATAATCAATGACCAAAAAACCCGTATCTAAAATACTAAATGGTTACACATCGTTGTTACGTTGATATGAAAATATTGTCTTAGTCTCCATTTTAAAAATTAACTAGACAATTAATGTAATTTTTACGGTGAATTTGCAATTATTATTACGCCCATAGATGTAAAATTTGTTAAAAAGTTATGTTAAAAAAAAAAAAAACAAAAACTAATAATAATAACAATAATATATTTCTAACTAAATCGTTTTTTTCTTCGATAATAAATAAAACCGCAAATTCACAATAATGTAACGAGTTGTGGACACATATTATATCTTATTGCTTAAGCAAAATAAAATTCAACAAAATTTCAATAGTTGATACTAATTAAACATCTGAAATAAATAAATAATTTTAAAATTTAATAAATTAGATTAAATGATCATACATTATATTAAAACTATTGCAGTTAGTAGGTGCAGTTTAGTTAAAGTCGAATTGTTATAATTATTATATATATATATTTATATAGTGTTCAATAACTTTTGGTATAGTAGTATATAATTATTGTATCATAGTTTTCAAAAAAGAAAGATCCAGTTTCAAACGGCATCGGATTTGATAGAGGTTTTGATTTGACCCCTGAAATTATTATACTTGAAAAATAATAATCAATAAAATAAATATAATGCATCATAATTATTGATTCATTTATTTCTAACCTAACCAGCTAAACTCAATTAAAAAAAAAAAAATTAAGTTATAATAATATAATATTATTATCATACTTAATACTTTATGAACAACTTAATCATACTTAAGTTTAATTTTAAATTAATAATTTCTACCATCAATTAATATCATATTAATATTACGAGTATTTAAACTAAACAGCATATTTAGTATTTCATAATAATATTCATCTAGATTG
This sequence comes from Eriosoma lanigerum, assembly GCA_013282895.1. Classification (NCBI taxonomy): domain Eukaryota; kingdom Metazoa; phylum Arthropoda; class Insecta; order Hemiptera; family Aphididae; genus Eriosoma; species Eriosoma lanigerum. The sequence continues at coordinate 22,068,475 of CM023357.1, forward strand.
TACACGTAAAATAGTATTTTAAATGCATGTTAATAACAGTTAAAGTTAAATTTAATGTAAAATTAACTTTTTATGATCATCGAATGTTTTTTTTATCTTATAAATATTAAGTTGATACGTTGAATTATTAAGTACTTTAATAAAAATGAATTAAAAACACATTATATTATATAAATACGTAAATCTTTACATAATAAAATTATAATTAGTGTTAATTAATTAGATTTAACAAACATTTTAATTAACCAGATTAATTTCGAAAGGGTTACGTTATAAAAACAGTGTTGTTTAAATATCTAATATGTATTTTATTTTGTGTTAAATATTCCAATCATTGTCTGTTCCCTTATGAATAACATTACTGAGGTATTTAATTCTCAAATTTTAAACATACTCCTGCAATGCTATTTCTATATATTGTCTCAATAATCAGACATATCAAATTATTCCATTATCTCATTTTCATCCATGCTTAAATTATTATGATAATAAATTAATAATAATCAATCATTGATAATAAATGCGACAATGTGACATATCATAAATAATAACAGTATAGGTACTATAGTTAAGATTATATTACGTAAAAAACCATCACCTCTAATTCAATTTTAATAAGAAGGTTTTTCCCACTGAAGGATACGACTGCACAAATCAGTATGCATAAAGGACGAACAAAGTTTATGAAATTATTACAATCATAAGATAAAAAATACAAATTATTAATGTTTAATTATTCTACCCACGGCAAAAAAGGGATGTTCATTTATTCAATTAGCTGAACTAGCTATAAGGAATAAAAATGGTGGAATAAAATTAGACTTATAAAATAAAAATGTTTAAAATAATCGTAACCAAAATGAATTAAAGAAATGTTAAAAGTTTCCATAAAATTATAGTTATTTTATTCTATCAATATTATGTGATTAATGCAATATTTTTTAAAATTATTAATCAATTGAAGATAAAACAATAAAAAAACAAATAAAACGACCATTGAGTGATAACACAATTTTCCAAAAAATATATTTTGTCTTGAATAAGTAGTATTATAAAATTCAATTTTTTATTAAATAAAATGGTAATGATGAGTATAATATAATTCATAATATAAATTTCCTCGTTTTACAAAATATTTCAATAATACCTAATGGCTATTATATTAAATAAATTATATTTTCATTGATAATAATAATTAGTATAAAAGGACAAATACATTTTTGTGAATATTTTTTATCCGAGTATAAATCCTGAATAAATTTTTATATTGTTTAAAAGAAGCTTATGAAATCAAAAATTATTGTTCATTAATTTATCGTATTATAACTATTTATTATTATAAAAGTATAGAACCATCTCAAATTCCCAACAGTCAAAAAAAATTTATTATTATAAATTAATTTAAATTAAATTGTAAACTTTCTTACTGAGTATTAGACTAACATTATTGTTTAATTATAGGAAACAATTATGAAAACTGAAATTAACTGATGAACAATTGTATAATTTTGTTTTTTGTCAATTTCAAAGTTATTTTTTTATTTTTCACCAAAAATTTAATTTCATGAAACTTTAAAATGTAATATTGTGTGATGTATTATCGTTTATTTTATTTACTAGTTTTAAAATCTCGACCTTTTACATGAATTAAATTTAGTTATATATCAGTTAATCGCGCATTTTATTATTTACATAATATAAAATGTGATTATACCGTTGTAATATCCAAATGGTTTATATACATTTGTATGCTAAGTCCATTATTATTCATTTTCGAATTGTACCTTTGATAGACAAAAAATTAATTTGATACCTGTTATAGAACATTTGGATGAATTTCTTAATTTATTTATTACTATTTAACGTTTTATTCAAAAACAACAAATTGTCATAATTTTTTGAAAATATATTTTTTAACGTGTCATGCGTGTGATAAATTGTAGACTTACGTATTTAGGTAAGAATATTTAGATAAAGTTCTTAAAGAAAATGTTCTTAATGAACAATGAAATATTTTCGGACAACCGAAATAACTCTTTACTTAGATATTTCTATTGGTACATTTTTATAAATCGTTAAAAAAACATTTAATTTACATTTCATTCATTTGTGATAATATTGTAATTATTAAGTTCATTGCATTATTGTGCATTCGAAACGGTTACGATTTAAATTTGTTTAGAATTTTAAATTTTTAAAACGGATATCGCATAAATCCGTTTCGTCAATTTCAGTATAATTTTTATAAAAATACGAATAATATAATAAAATAATGTTTTCTTTGGTTTTCGTTGAAACGAATTACATAAAAGTTGCGAATCATTAAACAGTAGTTCTTTTGGACTGGGCGGAAAGTTTTTTTAAATTTTCTCATTTGCGAGAAATGAAAAATAAAATACCTATATTTATTATATTTATAATTCATTTTATCAATATTATAATATTATGTTAACCGTTTAACAGCAAGCACTCGGTGAACACGGCAATATATTTCAATGGTTGGTGAAATATTTTAGGAATCCGGTGGTGACGTTTCGTAATAGCTGCTGTTAAATTATAACGTTATTTTCAATAATATATACAATAATAATAATAATAACAATCATAATAATAATAAGAATAATAAAACTTATTATACATTTATACCTGTTTGACAGCTATTTCATAGCTGTTATTGATACATTATTATTATCATTATTGTAATGAGTACCTAGAGACGATTATTAATGCACAGTCATACAAATGTTAATAGTTTATACATTTTAATGATTATAAAAAGTTAAAACGTTTAACCATTAAATACGCATTATATGTATGTGTAACCTATTAGAAACACTAACCCACTGTAATAGGATCATTAACTCTTCGAAATTATTTACACGTATATAAATATTATTATTATCATCATCATCGATGGCAGGCCCGTGTTTGTGAGCGGATTTTGTTTAACCAATTTGCACAATAGGATATTGAGTAAATTGTCATAATAATATTATAATAACAATGTTATTAACATAGTACGTTTCAGCTGCAAAGCTAACATTTGATCGAAAAAGTCAATAGTTAACAAAAAGGTCGTAAATAGAAAATATAGGAAAAATTTAGATTTTGTCTTTAGCAATGCGAAATCTCATTTTAAATCAAAATAACAGTAATATTGAAAACATGAATCGCTGGCTGAGTAAAAATAAATACCATCTCATCATTTTTTTTTCTTTTTTAATCGTTCAGGAAATACAATATTTTAAATATCTGCTTTATAAATATTACGTTTGTACGTAAGACTATAAATTCTACGTTATAAAAAAAACTCGTTTTCGGTTTGGTAGACAACTAATAGTTTTTTTTTTATTTTTCTCCGAGGTCCGAGGCAAGAGATAAAATTGAACGTATGTAGTTGGAGTATAACAAATCGAATCAGCATTAAATAATATTAAAAACCGTCCGATTCTCAATGTCAACTCCGAGTGGATGACTATGAAAATAAATCGTGATATTATAATAACTTATAAACAGTTCTATTGTTGACTTTCGTATAGACGTTAGTGTTCGTGTTCGTTAAATAATTATGTATAATATTGTTGATGATAAAAAAAAACATCAAGAAAAATACAAATTCGATTTTCAAGTATGTAGATAATATCAGAAGAGATAATGTAATATATTATTATTTGTAATACTTTAAATGCAAAATAATGAGTGAACCTGTTGATGAAGACCTCGAAGAGACCTCGAACCCTGCAGCGAGCAACCGTAGCCCATAGGCGATTTTTCGGTAAGTTCTCAGAATAGATGTTTTCGCAATAGACGATAAAAACATTAATAAACTCAAACATAATAATATATTATAATCCATTAAAATTATTATTATTATTATTATATTAATATGTAATAAAATATTGTGTGTATACAGAGTGACTCGCCATCGCCATTGAGTTTTATCATAATATTTATAGAAGATGATTGCTTAAATTCAAAATTTAACTCATGTAATGTTCATAAATTATTGTATACTAGTAGAGTTTCTAAAATATGTATAATTGTAATGTTTAATTTTGATTCATGTCACTACATAGTATTGTAAAGATAGATTTTTACTAATGTTGAAAATTAACAAGTAACAAAATTTTAAAGTTAAGTTCAATTAAGTTATACAAACTAGTTACTTTTTTTAAGTATTGACTTATAACTCAACGTGTTTTTTTTTTTTTTTTATGAACACAAAGTTATTTTTCAGTTTATTATTTCTTTATTTTGATGAAATTAAATTAAATAATATAATTTTATAAAAATAAAATATTTTCGTATTTAATTTCACTTGCAATAACAACAGTTTTATATTTTAATAATTAAATATTTTTAATTATATACCTAAATCAAAATATTTTGTCCAGCTTTGATTTTTTAAATTGTTTTATTTACTCACAAACGGTGTAATTCGTGTTATTTATTTAAATGCTTATATCTTAGATCGTTCAAAATAAAATAATTTTTAAAAACTCAATTTGCGCGCAGACGCAAAATGAATAGATTTTTCCGGTTCGCCGATACCTATGGGATTAAACACAGTATTTCGTTACACGACGAACACCCTGTATACGATAATATTGTTTCCGACACGTTTTGGGGAAGAATAAGAAGGGGCCAAAAATTCGTATTTAGTTCCTATAATAATAATAATAATAATAATATACCTACGTATAGTGCGGAAAGGACGTCGTGGCGGTCGTCGGAAACGAAACTTGTCGTCGCTGAGGTCAAACGGCGACGGACCGAGCGCCGTGAACTTGCCACCGCCGTCCGGCGCCACACCGGTTCGTCAGGTAGCGATTGTGACAGCGGCGGAAACGGCGGACAATCTCATCCGACTATGTTTCGCGTTCTCGTTCGGAATCGAACGTTATTTATTACGCGTTCAGACCACTAGGCGGATAAGTACGCCATCACAGCAGACTCCGGTGAATTTCTATTTATATACAAAAAATAAACAATGCTCGTTAAATACGCGGTTAGCATAATTCGATAAAAACGCCAATATCTCATGATAATATTATACGAGGTGTGTTGTTGTTGTTGTTATGATAATACTGCAAGTATAAAATACGATTAATTTTTTTAAGATGAGAACATTTTTTAAAAAAGGTAAGACCGTTATAATTACGTTTAAAGTATATTATTATAATCAAGGCTGGGCAAGCTAAAAACTTTAAACAAAATTATATTAACTTAACTTAACTTAAACTTTATAACTCGTTAATACCCAGCATTGATTATGATTAAATTTTGGTACCTACTAATTATTGTAATAATATATAAACACCTCGTGCCTATCGTGCCTATAATATCTCAATGCTATATGAAAAAAAAAAAAATAACATGAATAACATGAATATAAAATATAAGTCCTAATAACACTATTAGATTCTGAGCGAAATTGGTTACACAATGATGTATTTTTTTTTTATGTCTGAAGACACTTTTTTGGGTAGAAATAATGGTCCGATTACCACAAATAGGGTATGTTTTCAGTAGAAAATTGTGTCTAGTTGGTACTTTATTTAGCTCAATTTTCGAATTTCTTAAAAGTTTTTCCTTGAAAGAAGAAAAACTACTAAAAAATGGTGGAAAATCGCCAAAATTACTATTTCCGTTTTTTGAAAATATTTTTCTTTCATGATAACTAGGGTTTGATCATAGGAACATGAAATTTTTTTTTGAGTATTCACATTTGTGTTCTACATTAGAGAAAATATTTGGAAACGATTGATTCGGTTAATAGATAACGGTTGATTTTCTAACTAAGTATAGAGCTTTGAAATTTTTTACAAAAATGTTTAATATTGCATGCAATTTTGGATTTAACGGTTTGAAAATTCTATAAAAGTTTACTTTAATGCTACTTAATGTATTTCCAAAATATTTTTAAAATTCACAATTTTTTTTCTAAGCTTTTAAAATTTGAATATTTAGAATAATATTGAATATTATGATATTTTTTTTTTTATTCCTGAAGACACTTTTTTGGGTAGAAATAATGATTATAATAATCTGATTATCACAAATAGGCTATCTTTTGATACCCAATTGCATCTAGTTGGTACTTTATTTAGCTCATTTTTCGACTTTCTCAAAAGTGTTTCCTTGGGAGAAGAAAAACTACCAAATAATTGCTGAAAATTCGCAAACTTACGGTTTCCGTTAAGCTCTGAAATTTTTTCCAAAAATGTTTAATATTACCTGGAATTTTAGGTTTAATGGTTTAACTCCTTGAATTTTGATGGTAGGAACTTGAAATTTATTTTAAATATTTATATTAGTAATTTGCATACGTGATAAAATTTTGGAATCGATTATCATCAGTATAGTATATTGTGATTTATTAAGTTTCGTTCAAAAACGTATTTTCTAATGCAATATCATTGCATTAAAATTTTAATAAATATATATAATTTTAAGTATAATTTTTAATTCTAATAAACCACCAATAACTCCGAGAATTGAAGGAACAAAAGAGGAACGTCCACAATCGACCTTCTCACTTTTTTTTTTATTAAATGAACTATCAACACATGGAATAAATAGGGTTAAAATTTTTTTTTATTATTTTACTAAAATGTCAACACGCGTAAACATGTTTTTATGTCATATTAAAATTAGATTTTCTTATTTATTGCAGTATATTATTTACATTTTTTTTTGCAGAAATGCAGAGTTATAATATAATTCGTAATTTATTTTTAAAATTACTACCATAATGGATTTTCATTTTCATTATCAATTTAATGGTAAAATATTGTACATTGATAGATCCTACAAAGATAAACATTTTATTGACCCGTCAATATTGGTATGTACCTAATAAAAATTTAAAAAAAAAAACTCAAGATGCAAAAGTAGCAGAGGGCAAAAAAAGAAATAATATATCTATGAATAAAATGTAAATTGGAGTTATAGTTTCCTTCAATTTGCAGCAATCATATTTTGCTCGTTCTATTCATTGAAAATTAAATTAAATACCACATAAAAGTTTAAAATCAAATTTTTAATACCCTTCACCTACTAATAAAAATACAAAATGCTTTACTGTCAGCGAATACTTTCATCATTCCATGAACGTGTAAAAAATGCATGACGTTTTTGTGATGATTACCTATAGTGATAATTTTTATAATTTTTTATTTAATTATTTTTTTTTTTTTTTTTGTATGTGTAAATTGCTTTTTTTCGAATGTATTCACAAATAATACGTATGCTAATAAATATATAATTAAACAACAAATAATTGAATGAATATTATTCGTGTAATTATTGAATGTTACACGTAGTTGAACAATTATAATAAAATATAATTCTAATATTATGACTTATGATCATCAATTTTCTTGAAATAAAAAATAATCCTTAAAAACGTTTACTTATATGTTTTTTTAAGAACGAAACAATAATTTTAATAAACAAAATTTACAAATTTGGTTTAACGAATCTCAAATTAATATGTACATTAAAATATTAAATTGTATAAATGATATGTTTAAAAATTATAGTGGCAAGGTAAGGTTTCTGATAGGTTGACGGTAAACAAGACCGAGAAATGAAAAACATACATGGTTGTGTTTTAACTTTTATCTCTTTTTACCACGTTAATGACGCGATACTATAGTAAATATAATAATAATATGTAATTTATCTACAACGGAAAATGTTACACAGCAAAACTTTACATTTTGTATTACTTTATGTTTTTAATAACTCGATTAAACAAAGTTTATAATTGCACGGTAGGCAGTTTATATTTTTACGTATTTTATTTGAAGGCCTTTTTTTACCTATTAACAACATAATTTAGTATTATTTTAATATTATTATAAATTTATTAATTGAATAGTTGAAAACGTTTCAATTTAATATCAGAATATTGTACTGACTAGTATTAGGATTAGTCATTTACATATAAACAATTTTTTAAAAGACATTGTAAAGAAATAGATGATAGAAATTCAGAGATCAGCACCAATTCAAAAAATACTATTTCTAGGACTAAAACCCCAAAATAAAATTAGAAGCGATATCTGTACTCGAAGTTGAACTCTTGAACTAATAATAATATGTAACAAAAACCTAAATGATAACGAAATTATAATAAACAATTGTTGGTTTTATCACAATATTTTAATGATATTTGACAACATTTATATTGTATGTTTTATTTTTATCTCACAAAAATAAACAAATTTATTATACATATAGATATATCGGTATATGTAAAGCAAATTATTCCAATATATTATGATAACTTAAATAACTTTTTGATTGGTTACAGAACCTTAAAAATGCTTAAAAGTCGAAACTTTTTTTTTTTTTTTAAATAAAAAACTAGTACCTAAATTTCATTGAGGTTCTGATCCCTGATTATTGTTTTTATGATGTACTATCAAATTGGAATATATTACGTCCAAAGTATAATCGTTTATAGTGTTTATAATACTCTATTATTGTATAATCAGACAAAATAGGAATAATCGGTGTCTTCTTGTGGTGTTTTGCTGTGCAGACATCGGCTTGGCGAATAGACTTTATGTTACCGAAATGGTTGCAACACATACCCAACGAAAACCTGACGGATATACCGGAAACAGTAATGAAACTAGAAAGCAAGCTGTTGTTTCCTATCAGAAACGCTTTGCAAAATATGTTTAGCTCGCAATATCAAATAGATAAATCTCGCATGTTACAGGTATTTATTGAAACGGCTTAAATCTCAGATACCTAATCTCAATTTTCGTTTAATTTCCTAATAATGATTGTTTTTATTATCAGAGAACCCAGAGACGAATATTGAAATCGACCCGGTTCGTTTGTGATACAAACGGTACTAGATCGTTGAAACGGCCGACGAGCGTTCACGAATTAAGACCCGGCGACATAGATATAGTCGGCAGTATCGGAGATTCGTTAACGGTTGGCACTGGAAGCTTTTCGTATAATTTGCTACAGTTAGTCGTGGATCATCGTGGATCATCGTGGACGGCCGGTACGTTATTTAAATAAAATATTGTATTATAATAAAATAGCTTAGGGGTAGGACTCGGCCGAGTGGTTAACAAATCTAAACACGTGTTTCGGCGCACGATAGGATCCAGGTTCAACTTCCGGGTGCATATAATCAAAACATACATAGTATCCAGGGGCGCCATTTGGGGGGGGGAGTAGGGTGGGCTACGGCTCCCCTATTTTTTCTATTTATCGCGCCGGTACATAATATTCAAATACCATACGCCACCCTCATAATCTACAATAACATTGTGACTTATTGTAAATTTGTATATTTGTACCATTTTGTTGTTTGTATTTTGTGTCATTATGGTTTGTTGAGCTGTGAATAATGATATAGGTATGTTTAATAAAATTAGGTATAAATAAAAAACATTGTATATTCCTAAAAAATGCACCGCAAATGAAGTTGTCAGTTACTAATATAATTTTAATATCAAACAAAATTGGCCCGATCGGCGTAAAACTTGGCCTGCTTCAATTTTCGCTCTCCTATTAAAATACTGAAATGGCGCCCCTGATTGTATCGGCACTACAATATATGCGATTTTCATTTATCTATTCAAAAATACTATTTTTGCCGCCCTTTTTATTACCATAATACTAATCGTACAAAAATAATCGTTTAAATCCAGGATTAGAGTCATCGATAATACACAGCGCAAGTTAACAGCGTGCATATAGTTATAGAAAAAGAAATAATAATAATTATTATTATTATTATTCTGTATGTATCAAAAAATATTGTTATATTGAAAATTTGGTTTCGAGTGAATAAGTATTACTTTGCGTATTTGCTCCGCAAATCGAAAAATAACACCGATTTGTTATGAAAAACTACCTCGAATAAATCAATTTATAAGAAACAAAGAAATTTTCAAATAAAATTTAACATAAAAAATATTATTTATGACAAACACCCTGATCGAACTCGGAATCCGTACGTGTTTCCGCATCATTCATAAATATAATATTTATTATGGCAGAATACCACTACAGTACGCCCAGTGAAATTAGAGCCGCGATCATCATGCATCCAGTAGGGAAACTTACTCATATTCTCTCAAGCTAATAATTGGCGCAAAAATAATTTTTAAATAAGATATTAACAATAACGTGACACAGTATGTTTTATGTTGATGACGTAAACAACGAAGGAGAAATAACTAAGAGTTATTGATATGCACAATAGTTAATGTTATGTACCTAACCAATAACCGCCACCTAAAATGTTGAAGAAAAAAAAACCCAACAAAATGCTTTTACAGATATAATACATACATAATCTTATAATTATATAATACAACTTAAACAAAAATAGTATTTCTCTGATGACAATCATCTATTGAAATAAAATCTAAAATGTTTAATTAAAAATTATATTATTATTGTACCAATTATAAATTCATAAATATTAAAATTATGTTTACTGAAACGTTGTCGGTTAATAAAATATGTAATTAGATGTGACCCATTGTTCGTTTCCCGGTATGATGACAATATTTCGTTATCTTCAATTCATAAAATAAACGAAATGTTTCGATAGGAATAATATGCAAATAAATGCGTGAATAAATGCATAAATACAAAAAATGTACTAATAAACGTTTTTACGAAAATTAATATGAAATGTAAAGAATCACGCCGATGTAAACATCACATGGATGGTATTTTCCAAAAGCCCAAATGTCCAAAAATAATAATAATTAATTAGTGGTAGGTTGATTGTTTTATCGTACATTATACATTATTTTTCTTATTTGGTCAATTATTATAATTTAAGTTTATTTTTCACATTAATGAAATCTTCTTCAAACATTTTTGTACATGCTCATCACAAATAGATCTACAGAAATGAAATATGTACATACCATGCATAGTTACCTATTAATTAACATATTTTGACTAGGTTAATTAAATTGTTTGAAACATTAAAACGAAATATTTCAAACCGTCATCAAATTAATACATTTATTATAATATAATAACTCTTGAAACACACAATGTATATCTGATAACCAGTAGTTGATATTATAACTTATAATACGATATACATACTGAGTGATCAGGGTTTCATTTTACAAATGAGGTGAAAATCACTAAATTTTCAATAATTATTCCGCTCTATTATTTTTGTAACACGAAATTTTCATCGTCCTGTAGATTATATACATTTTTAAAAAGAAAAAAAACACTATAATATATTTATGAAAACATGTAAACAATATTATCGATAAAAAAATATATCATAGACTAGATTTTATATTTAATATAAAATATAAAATTAGACTATATTTAGGTGGGCAAGGTACGTGGAAGGAATTTTTAACCGTACCAAACATTTTAAAAGTTTTCAATCCAAAATTGTTTGGCTACGCGTACGGAGACTCGTTAGCCGAACACAAATATTCTCAATTTAACGTCGCCGAGGTCGGTGCGCTCAGTAAGGACATACCGTATATGACAAAAGAATTGGTCAAAAGGATTAAAATGGATAAAAGAGTTAATTTAAAAGAAGACTGGAAGGTAAAAACAACAATGATTATCATGGCCAAATAAAATTAAACCGATAAAAATCGATATTGATATAGATATAATATGTTTATTTTTTTTTGCAACAGTTGATAACATTGATGATGGGTTCAAACACGTTTTGTCTGGAATTATGTTACGAAGATTATACGATAATAGCTGAACAACATCGAGAAAATCTTTTCAAGTCATTAATATACATAAAAGAAAATCTCCCGCGCACGATGGTGAACTTAATTTTAAGTCCGAGTAAGTCAAAATTTTTATAAAATACGTGATTTCAAAATTAACATAGTATTTTAATATTGAAATATTTTAGTAAAAAAGTATGTAAAATAATATAATATAATATTGTATTATATAATATAATATAATACTATTTGTACTTGCTTATAATAATAGCTGGTCAATTTAATTTAGATATTCAGTGCTCGCGGTATTAAATTATTGTAGGTACCTAATATTTAAAATTAATAATTCGTTTGGTTTATAAAAACAATAATGTATAAAATACTGTTATATTGTTATGACTTATAAAATTTGGTTTCCGAAATTATCTACTTACAAAAATATATAAACCATCTTAATTTTTAATACAATTTATGAATTATTAATTAACATGTTTTTTATTACTTTATACCATAATATAACTATTCTAACAACTATTTTCGTTAAATTAATATTCATTTTAATACAAAACTGTCATGCATTGTACATTTGTACAAGACTTTTAATTATCTACTGACCAGTGGCGGTGCGAAAGGGGTTCCCACGAAGCAGCCGCTTCATGCTAAAAAAGGATGGGTGGGTAGTTGGTCATTATTTAGCAAAACTACGACTCAAAAATAGTTATATTTTTATTTGTAATTAGTATTTACCATCATATAAGTAACTAATATCTTGAATAAATTAAGAAAATAACATTTTTTAATTGGTTAATATAGATTTTTTAACAAATTTAAAAAATATGGGGAATTTTGTTTTAGAATAGTAGGGTGGGTGTCGATATTATTAGCTGCTTCATCTATAAAAAAAAAATTTCGCACCGCCACTAGTACTGACGTACAGTATAGCTATCATTATTTGCATATTAATTAAATTCTTCGTGACTATACCTACTTATAAATCTATTTATGAAATTTATCAGATTCAGTCAAAACTGTACAAGAAACAATATTAAAATTATAAATTATTTTATCCACAAACCATATTCATCACACGCTCATAATAATATAACATATATTTCAACAATGTGGATTAAATGACAAAAATATTTAAATTTTTATACCATAACCTATTTCTTATTTTTCAATTTCAACTACTATGTTCTTTTCTTTAACCAAGATTTAGAATATTTAAATTTTAGATGATATTGAGGTATTGAGCTTATATTGATACTAATTTATATTATTAACAATTTTGAAGTCAATATGTATGTGAGTTTAATAATTATCATGCATTTTTTCATTTAATTGTATAGTTTTGTGTATTATTATAATACCTAATCCCTTATTTCTTATTTTCCATATTTACGCATTATATTCAACTATATTTTTCTATACTTTAATTATATTTATCATAAATTATAAATTAAAAAATTGAAATAATATGCCCAATTGAGGTTTTATAGGAGACTAGTGGCGTTACTTGTTTCGTATATAGGGCTGATTACAATTTAATATTTATACATATATTTACACTCAATACTAGAACAAAGTGTGTTTATTAATGATTGCCGATTACGCGTAAGATTAATATGTTTAAAGTATTCCAAACAAAATATAGTGATTCTGAAGAGGACATGAAAAATATGATTAATTGATTAAATCGAGAAAAGCGTCAGGTCTTTAATGTGATAAGAGAATGCTTGAATGTCGATAAAATTAAAATGTATAGTTTACAACGCAGTATGTGAATTGTAAAAATTATGGGGAAAATTATAGGGAAAAGGTTATTTTATGAAGATAGATAAGAATCAATGTAGATTTTTAATAAAAAATTAAAAACTAATGTAGAAGGAAACAGAGGATGAAGAAATCCGGAGAAGAGGTAAATCGATGAAATAGCAAGTAATATGAGATTCGTGAGTGAAAGAGTGGTGGAATATTGAATCTTCTAGGGATGTAGGATTATGATAGCCGACGCCAAACATAGTTGGGAGTTTAAAGCAAAGTAGGAAAATACATTAAAAAATTAAAAATATTGATTTACTCGGTTGATTGCGATTAAGCAAGGCATTTTTAATAATTTTAACTATATTTTCATAATATTTTTATTTTTTAATCATTTGGTAATTAAAATATAACTAGTATAATATATATCAATATACAAATTATTTCATATGTATTGAATATAGGTGTTTCTATACGTACTAAAAATCAAAATATATAAAAGCACATGTTAAATGTTTTCATGCATAAATAATTATTATAATAGAGAATTGTTTGAAAACCATTATAGAAATGTGTCATAAACACTAGTTCGAATTTTTACTAAAAGACCAACATGAATGTTTAATTATAAAACAAAAATTACATTATCGATTTTGTCCTGATTACAGGAGTCTTTAAATTAAAATGATTAATTTCTTCAATTGTTATAATATAATGTCCATAAATGAAAATTTGAAATAAATGTTTTAGTAAGCAATTACTTAGATTTAGATATTTCATAGTTTAAATTAACTTCCTATTAATAGTATTTATATATACTTTAAACAAAATAAAACTCGTCCGTTATTCAATTTATAAACTGATAATGGGATTATTTAATGCAGTGATCATTTTTATATTAGCAAAAATCTATACAAAAAAAACAAAATTATAAAAACAAAACATTTTTAAATATTATTTTAAGTATTTATATTTAGGTTCGGTTAGGCATCGTAAAAAGCATAATTAATTGTACGTAATTTGTCGGTATTATTTACACCGCAGTCATAATCACTTTAATGATATATATTTAGTCTTATACCAAAAGGTGCGTACTCAATGCAATTGGAACTTCAAGCGTAATAAAATTATAAAATAATAAAACAATGACATAATAAATAGGTATAACTAATATACATAATATTATAATATATTTCTTCACCAATATCTACATTTTAAAATGTTGCTTTATTTAAATATATTTGGCCTTCGTAAGACATTTTAAATTAATAAATGAAATTGAAATTGAAATAAACATTTTACCAGAATAATTATTACTTCACATTAGTCGAAAAACGATCAGAAACGATCAGAAACGACAAAAACGACAAATCTTAAAATTTAATACAATAATAAATAATCGTTACTACATACTTATTATGCATGTAAAACAAATATGATTTTGAATTATCATTTACTATATTTATTGTCCGGATGAAAATAAAATAAACCTAATTAGTAATTTATATATAATTAATGGGATCTGTAAATTTGAAAATGACTGCAATCGAAATTTGGCCCATTTACATGTTTTAAGAGAAAAGTTCTCATTTAAGCTACTATGATCGTAGAGACGTAGAAAAACTAACCTTTCCCAAAATGACAATATTATTTCTATATGAACGTTCGTTTTGATAAATATGTTTATTCAATCAATTTATATGAAAGTTTAAAAATTATGATAAATTTTAACTTTATTTTAACAGTTGAATAAAAATTATCGAGTTTAGGTCTTACAAAAACACAATATACGATTGTATATTTGTATGCTATTGTACGATTACTATTGAGTAGTCAAAATAAAAACAATCTCCCGAAATTTATATATAAAACATATTTACGAGCAACGAAAATTAATTTGCTTAACTACACGTTTTTGTTTGGGATTTTTAAAAACGTATTTGTTACTTTAATATGATTTTTAATTTTATTATTTATTATAAATTGTAATGTAGAAAACTATTGACAAGCATCAGTTGTTGTAAAGTAGTCGTATTATTTTCCAATCGCACAATCTGTTACAGTCTATACTTTAAGAAGTCATATTACGAGTATATTTGATAGAAATAAAAGAATTCTTTTACGTAAAAAAAAATCATTTGTAGAACTACTAATAGGTAGGTAGTTGATTTACTTATAATCTTATCTTATTTTTCGTCTTCTTCTTTACCTTCCTTGTACATTATTATATAATTATATTTATTGCTCTACTGAATATTAAAAAATTAGTATAATAATAATTATTATTAAAATTGATGAAACAACCGTAGCAAACTGAAATTATCAATAAATCTATCAACTATAATATTTTTATTTATTGCAAAAACTTAAGTAAAATTATTGTTGCCATCGAACATGAATGAAATAATGAACACTTCACTAATAGTAAATATTCCTAAATATTCCTAAAGTATAAGTATATGCAATTATATTTCGAGCTAAACTTAAATATATTATTCTAATAAGTATAAAAAGAAAATTGGCCATTTTGTCATCACTCTCGGCGCTCTCGTAGTTGTGATTTTAATAATGATAAATTATAATTAGTTTAGTCAAAAATTATTATCGGTCATATTATTATTGTCAGTATAATATCAATTATTATAAAATATTATAAATTATAAATTAATTTAAATAAATACTTATTTAAATATGATTAACAGTATTAAAATTGAAATAATATTTCTAATTTCATATGATAGATAGGTACTGTTTTTATTTTAGTTTGATAAAAAAATTTTATTTTAAATACCATCTAAAATTATTAACAGGTTGTGTACCTAAAGTAACTTTTTTCCACTGTTTCCAATTAGTTTAAATTTAAAAAAACATATCCAGTATTGCTTTTAATATCATTATCCTAAAACAATTATTTATATATTATATTATAAAAGTGATGGTTACATAATAATGTACTAATATTTTTTAAGTATAATACTATTATAAGACAGAAGCTTATTGACAATCATTTTTAATAAAATATTTCTCTACTTTAGATTTAGACATTTTAGTAAATTTCACAAACCTACCGCCAGTTTGTTTTGTAACTCATATTCTCGAATGTCCATGTTTGTTTGCTACGCAGTACAAACACCTATACTCGGATTATGTTAAAGTGATGGATCAATTTCAAATAGTCGAGAAGGAGCTGGTAAGACAATATGTTTTTGATTCTATCATAATATTTAAGTAATAATATAATATGTAAAGTATGATGAATTGATGAAATTCGTATAAATTTGAAATGTCGATAATTATTGGTCAGTTACTCGAAATACAACATTATAATATAAGGTATACCTATAAATGCGGCTAATTATCCAAAGGTAGGTATAAACCATTGGTAATTAGAATATTGGAATAAACGAATTTCCAATGATTTCCCAGTATAAAATCGGTTATGCAGTGTATATGTCGCAACCACTCAGTGAAATCGATATTTTCACGGATATATTTCAATAAATAATCCATTCAGTTATAATGACGTTTTTTTTTTACAATATATGTGTAATTAGTTTTATCTTTTAATTAAGTAGACGAATCCGGGTTTATCCTTATAATATTTAAAACATTCATATATCCTATATGAATAATAAAAATTCATCATATGAATATACTTAGAATATTATTTTTATTATGTACATTTTATTTAAATAAGGTTTCTAGTTTACGGTTATTAAATAACATATTATTTTTAAAACAAACACCTTGTGTATACAAGTACAATCTAATCGTAGTCCTAGCATATGCTCAACCTAACTTAACTTGACTCTCTATATACTTTATAATTGACTTTATGGATGTCTAGAATGTATAACACAATAAAACATTCTAGACAAAGAAATTGTAGTTTGTCCAATATAAAGTTCACAATTCTTCAACCGTTGTCACTTTGTAAAATATTTGGAAAGAAAAAACACGATATAAAGTTTAATATAATAAATGCATTGTACCGGTTCGTACATTTCACAAAAAGATAAAAACAAATCGTTTATAATATATTTATATTCGTAGTGTAGAAAATCGTCATTTTCACTGTATGGAAATACACTTTCTGAAAAGATCGATCTCATCAAGTGAATGTAAAATAATATAAACAACATAATATCTATACTATAACACGTGCGATATGATTAATCAATTGCTTTAATCTGACGCAATATGCACGCGACTATATTTCTTATAACTTTAAAGTCATTATAAACGTGAGCTCGTTTCAAGGACGCTATTCGATGTACCTATATTTGAGTATAAAATATAATATTATTTTTTTTAAGAAAAAGTACGTATTTATTTTTTGTTTTGGCGAAAAACCCCTTTATAATATTAACATAATATTATAATCAGTAATTAATTAACCATGATAGATTTTTAGTGTTAAACTTAAATACATACTAAAGTATATAAGTGCATTTAATACAATTTACATATTTCCAACATAATATTTTATGTATTTTTTTTTTTTTTTTTGGGGGGGGGGTTAAGTCAGATATTAAAATATTCCGAATACAACTACATGGTATCCTTAAATTTTATTTTACGTACGTTTTATTCCCTGCGTATTCTTTGTCATGAAATCTCTTTGATTATGTATTTTAGATGTTTATAATTAAATAATAATATCTATCAACACGAAAACTATATATTTTTAATTTCGTTAATTTCTGTTCCAGTGGCGTCATTTGAAGGGGGCAATTCATACATTTGCCGTAGTCTATAATTAGCCAAATCCTAAGTCGGCAGATTTCAAAAATAACAACCCCTAAATACAATCCCTTAATTGATTACTGCTTACAATAAAATGAAATACTCACTAAAAAAATACCCTTCCTACTCCTGTTATAAAAAATAGTCGGCAAATTTTTATATATTAGCCGTATGTTCTGTTCATCAACTTAAAACGCGCGATGGCTGAATGAGTTATATTACTTTGTATTTATATTAATCGTATTTTGGTCATATAATTTCATGAAAATCGATTGTGTGCAAGTAAATGACCACGAAATACGTGTTTATTTTTAGATGGACAATATAGAATTGAAAAACAAGGACGATTTTACGGTTGTGCTCCAAACGTTTACCGAACACCTGAAGTTTCCAGTAAATATTTTCAACACAACCGATATCTCATATTTGGCGTCGGACTGTTTTCATTTCAGTCAGAAAGGCTATTCCAGAGGTCAGAGTATATTCCGTTTATATATATATATATTTTTTATATTGAAATATTTTAGCGGGCGGCAATAAAATTGATATACAGATTTCCGTAGATTTACCTATCGATTTCTACAATTATTTTATTATTTGCACGCGCACATTTTACGCAACAATTTAATATATCTGCACTTTGGTGCAATGCAAAATGCACATAATATTAATGATTTAAACGATTTTTTTATGTTCAAAGTGTTTTGTATGTTTCAGCTGCAAACGCATTGTGGAACAACATGATGGAACCGGTCGGGCGCAAGTCAACCAACTGGCACAAAGAATTTGATAACTTCCTTTGCCCGACAAACGAATCGCCATACATTCGTACATGGAAAAATAGTATCACGTGATCGTTAAAAATATTTTTAGACGCTTCAAACATTTAAGTGTAACACGTTTTTTTTATTTATAATCGTGGTACATTATAATAATATCTCATTCATTACCTATCTCATTATTGTAATATAGTATATTTTAATTTATAATTTACATATAGCCTTAAGGATTGACATTATTTTAATTAATTTTGTTATTATATATATTATATAATATATATATATATATTTAAAATACCTATACACTATATTACCCGTAATTGTTTTTTTAACCTTAAATTTATCACAGATATTTTATGATCGTCATTGTCATGTGCGACTTTTTAAAAGAAAACGAAAACTTCAAATTGTTTTGTCTGAAAAAAAAATGTTTTTAAATTATACACGGTCTATAAAATAAATTAACAACTTTTGAAATATTATAATTTTTTCTATCGAGTAGGTCACGTCACAATATGAGTTTATCAGAATTTCATGTTAAAAAAATGGTGGGAATTACATACTTCTTTAATATTGTCGATATTATTATCACTCTGTATATATATATATAATAAATAATAGTCAATAGATTTGGACAACTTTTAAACTACCTATAGTTAATTATTAATCTTTATACCTACATTTATATCTACATTTATGTCACGGCAGTAAAACATGTTACATACATAATAATTATATACTTTACAATATTCGAATTAATAATATAATATGTATAGGTACCCAAAACAATATATTATTTATTATACGTTCTATGGGAATTTTGAAAATATAATCTACATATAAATATTTAAAGTTTAAATTCAACCTTGTTGCGACAAATCATTATTTCTTTAAGTAAACTATTATAGTTTCAAATAATATAGTATTATAATATTATAGTTTTATCTATTGACGATTTATTTTTTCAATAAAGATTACCAATAACCACTATGGCATTAACCACTACAACAATTTCATTTATCTTGCTATATATATATATATATATATATATGTGACTATGCATATACTTGTATTGCAAAAACATTATTTACAGACTATTGTATTCTCTTGAAATAAATCCTGTGGTAATTGCTATTACAGCAGAAAGTAGAATTAATGCGTTTCAAATGGATTTCGATTTGTTTAAACTTCATATATATTATTCGTTAAATTTATATAGATTTCAATGTCTACCTGTTTTATTATCAGGGAATGGATATCAAATGTGATTATATAAAGCAAACTAAATTAGATTAATATAACTTGCGAAACGTGTTCGTAGTTTAAAGGTTGTATAAATGTAACGTTATATAAAGTTTATAAAAAAAAAATATTCACAGAAAAGACATTTTATTTGGTGTATCTATTTCTGGTAAGGCTAGATAAGTTAAGAATTTGTTTTGACTTATTTAAAAAAGTTGAAGTAACGAAATAATTTAAGTTGAATTAACAGTTAAAAGTTATAAATAATCAGATAAGTTAACAAAAAAAATTAACTTAACTGAGTTAATTCAATTTTTATCACTTTTTTTAATAGCCTCAACAAAGATGTCTGTTTTAAATATACGGAATGGTTTATACACAGATATAGGTAGATAAAATACTAGATTGTTACCTGTAGTATATAGGAAAGCAAATTTAGTGAATTATTTTATACACTCCTATAGAAAAATTGTAGGTTACTATCATTTTAACCACATAGTTTACCTATAAATGATATTAATAAACTATTATTATAAAATTAATATTATTTTATTCCTATATAATTCTTCTATTTATCCAAAAAACCTAATATATACGTCATTATGTCATTATATTTCATTATTTTAATTTTTTGTTTGGTGAATTATATTTTTATTTTTTCATGTAGAAAAAAAACAACTTGAAAAAATTTAAATAATTACGTTATTTTGAAGTTAGTTTAAAAGTAAGTTAATTTAATAAACGCCCAAGTTAAATTGAAAAGTTAAAATTAACTTAACTTTAACTCATTAACTTGTTAATGCCCTACATCCTTGATTTCTGGTGATATATGAGATATCTTTAAACTCAGAAAATCAAACAAACCTGGTGTCTTTATGATACTCATAGGTCCAATAAAACATTCCAATATTTTCGATTAAATGAATTATTACACTAATTTATAAAGGCGTATTGCAATAATCGTCGAATAAAGATTTAAAATAGTTTATATTATACAGTGTACCACGTGTACCACTTAGCTGATAAAACGTGATATTCTGCGATATCACTAAAACTAAAATATATGTCACAATCTCAAAATAATGACTAATGTTGTTACATTAATAATTGTAAGATTTTCAATACTATATGGTATATTGTAATTACTAATTTGACATTTTGATTAATATATAAATAATGAAATTTATATACATAATTTCATATTTTAGTTCAAAAGAGTCCAAAATCGTGGGTAGCTGTACCTACGTAATACACTCAATTAGTATCTCGAAACAGATAAATATATGTACTTATACAATATTCTATTAAAGTAAACATATCATCTATTAATCAAAGTTGCACGGAGAATATCCGTAAAAAAATGTATTAATCGATGCGTTGATTGTAACATTTTATAACGATTAAACAAAGGTTAGGAAAATCTGCATATAATATTGGTATACATTTACAAAAACAAAAAATTGGTTTAAAAATTAAAACTATAATAACCTATAATACAATATTATTCTTTACAATAATATTTAAGCTTCGACAATGCACAAAGCTATGAAAGTTATTTCCTTCTAAAACACGATATTTCAATTTTCATAAATATAGAATATATTATACAATTAATTCAGATCAAATAAAAATTACTTATCTATACGTTCTTAAGAATTTCAATTTCTACAAAACTTAAATGAAACTCCATCAATTACGATAATATTACGCAATCCAAAAAATTTAAGAAATGTACATAATAATATTATGTTTAATTTGTTTTCCAGATATCTATAATATAATATATAACACTACCATAAATTTATTATATTCATATTGACTATAAGCATCTGGACGAATATTTATTGAAAACCGAATAAGTAAAATATTACCGATTTGTCGATATTTTTTATTGGTGGTATCCTAACCTATTCAGTTTGCGACAACGAATGGTAAAGACAGGCGATCGAATACTATGGAAATGTTATATGGATAACCATTATTATATACTTCGTACCTATATAAAAATCCAAAAAGATATGAATTATTTCTCGGATAAAAAATTTTGCAAGTATAAAATAAATGCAATTTATTTGCAAATAATATGATATTTATTATAAGTTCGCCAATATTCGAACATTATCATTATATATTTTTGCATATCTAATTGCCAATGGTCAAAATGAAAATAATTAACTATGTATTGTACATAAATTAATTGCAAAAAAAATTACATTTTAAATCGAAAGTTTACATTTCAAGTTTATTACAGTTTTGTGGTGTCAGGTTTTATGATGACGATGATGTAATTAAATTAACCCTAAACAAACTATAATTATATTAAACAAGAATAAGTATAATAATATTAATTATCTAAAAATAAAAATGTTATCGTTTAGATTTATATCATATTATACAGAACTTGTAAAGAATTATATACTCGTAAAATAACACAAATGAAGTTTTCCTAAAAACACAGTGAAGTAATCAATATTCATCGTCCATTCGAAAAAAAATTAAATACCTACTATGTGTACGAGTGTCGAGTATGAAAAAAAGAATTTTATATTTGTGACTGAAGACTATGAAATCAAATTGATATACGAGTTTAGAAGTATGATTAATAATATTAAATAGACTGTATTGCATTTAATTTTTTTTAGAAACAAAACGCACATAACAAGTAATATCATGTAACATGCAATATAACTTTAAATTACAACTATTTAGATAAAAGTAATTCTCTCCAGCCTGGTTAAAATATAGCGCAAATTATTATTATCATTATTCTTGTTTTCCTTGACCAAATACACTCGGTCTGAAAAATATTTTTGCTTCAACTACCTATAAGTACTAATTCAATGTCATCGTATATATTATGTAGATAGGTATAATACATACCATGACCACACACATATCATAATACTTATTTATTGTTATTTTTAATTGATAAAATATCAGTTTTTTAGCCATTAATCATTATTATTACCATTGTGTTTCCAGACAATATTATGCACAAATACTTTGTATATGGCAACATCGTAACATTACAATAAATTATGTGTTGGTGCATATTATAATACAATTTACATCGTATGGTTAAAACACAAGGACGGAAAAACAATATATTTAACTATAAAACATACATAATATCGCTTTGAAATAATTAAAATATTACAATGACTATAGGTATGTCCGTTGACAGATTCGTTTACACTATCATATTATTTATCATTTTTTTCTTGCAAATTTAACATATTACTTAATATGTCTAAAATCTATCATAATCTAATTTCAAAAATTTCTAATGGATCATAGTTATGAATAGTTTCTCAGTTAGTGTAATTTTATATACCACATTAAATAATATTTCGACACAAATTTTTTTCGACAAAAAACGATATTATTTATTTTTTAATAATTTTTGTTCGTCTATTTTGTAAATTGAAATAAACAGATATAAATTCAAAAAATTATAATAATATGAATTTATTCTTATCAAAATAAAATGCATAAACTTCGACAATTATTCGTGTGAATAATTAAATCTATAACGATTAACGTCTTATGGATTTATATTATATACGTTACAATACATAAAATAAAATATTTCGTTTTATAAATAATTCTAAATAGAAGGAGTATTTATTGTTATTTTATTTTTATTTCGAAGTAAAAAATTTTAAGAAATTTTAAATTCCTTTATGATCCGTGTACACATTTTTTATAAAAAATATATAAATAATTTTTAAAAATAAAAATAAATTTGTACTAGAAAATGCACCTATTACCTACAAGGTTATAATATAAGAGATAAATATTAGGTATTAGGTATATCAACATAAATAAAATTTAAAATATGTGTTATTAAAATGTAGGTTAGTTTATAAATGAGGTGAGTATGCTTGGTGAATCACTCTAGTTTTAAAAACCACGATTTTTGTACAAAATAACCTTCAAAAATTACAATACGTTAATATCTTTATAGTTAATTTATCATTAACAATATAATTATATGTATATAATATAACGACGATTATAAAATATTTAAATTAAAATGCTCTTATTTTCATTTAATACCAAATATTAAAAATATTATGGGACATATTTGCATATTTATAGCATATATCTTTTACAAACGATATACATTGATTCAAGCGCACGCATAATTGATGTAGTAAACGACTTTTTATTTTTGCTGATAGAACGTTTTGGATTTTTAGAAAATTTGATCATATTGTTTTTGTCATTTATTGATAATTCTCAAGAAATTTAGTTTTGGAGAAATATTAAAATTAATAACTTTTTATCATTGTCGCTACACATTTCAATATATATATATATATATTATACAACTATACTGTCAAATTAAATTATAATAATATATAACTTAACTTTTCATTTAAATTAAGATTAGACATTGCCAAATCATAGACATCAACCTTCACTGACTGTTAGATATATTTTATAATAATATAGGTTATTATTTTATCAAATATTTGACTTTAATCATATAAAATTCATAATTACGTTAATTCTATACTATTCGTTATTTAATTTTTGAAGTTTTAAGGTCATAATTTGTTTTTCTGTAATGTATTAAAATCCAAGCTTTATTTAAACCCAAATAAGTAATAGTTATTATTTATTAATAATTTAATATTAAACTATAAATATATCATTTTTGCTTTGCAGTATAACATATTTTTTCTTCTTACAAGAAAATAGTTACAGTAGTTACAATAAATATAATTAGTATAATATTTCCAATATTATTATTAAAAAATTAATTGTTAAATCATTGCAGCTTATTGAATTTAATCTAAATATGGGTATTTTTTTAATTGAATTTAAGTATATAGATAGTTCCTTTTAGTTTTGTTGTATTTTATTGTTTTTCTCTTATTTGTCATGAAATTTATAATTATTATATGTTCCGAAAATATAAATAATACACGTTATACTAAAATACGTAACATATACATTAAATATTAAATATGTTAAGTATCAAAACATTTTGTATTTTGTACAGTATCAAATAGTTTTTTTTTAAAATCAAGTAAAAAATATCATATTAATTATATTTTATGACCATTACTAGGCAGGTAGACAATCAATATAATGTTACAAGAATGTAAGTATTTACATTTTAAATAAATAGTAATAATTTTATTAGAATATTCCAAATACAGTACAATTTCCATACTTCAAACATTAAACCCGTATTATTTTATGTACCTACCTCATATTTATAAATTGAATTATTAATTAAAATAAAATAAATATTCGTATTAAAGCAAAACCAATCAAATACTTAGGTATATTCATATTTAATGTGTACGAATGAAGGATGCATAATATCAGTTATATTCGAATAATATTTCGAATAATATTTCATGGATGAGAAATGTACTCGTATGTGCTCGAACGCTAATGAAAATGTATTTCTTGCGAAAAGATGAGTATCTATAACGAAATATACAGTTTGATGGAATATTGTAATTGCTAACCGTGTAGCAGGTACGAGTGCAGTTTTATAATACGTATAAATGTATGAGAACTAATAATTGTTTAACCTTTATTCTTCATCAAAATTGGATCATTGTACAGCCTTGTGGCTATAAAATAACCACAATAAAATAATGGCATGATAATAATAGAAATCATACAGATGCGAAGAAATAAATAATAATTCAAGTTTCTGTTTGAGTATAGTTACATTATATTATAAACGGTTTATTTGAAATTACCTCTGGGCAGTGGCGTGCGCAGGGGTAGGGTTCCAAGGTTCTAACCCTCCTCGAAATTTCTTCCTCCATCAAAATTTTATTTATGGTTAGCAACAAAATCTATAATTTATTTTATAACTATTATTATTATTACTCCTCATATTATTATATTAATTGTTCAAGTTTTTAACTTTGAACTATATTCATATAATATACAAATAAAGATAGGAAATAGAAATTATTTGGATTATAGGAATTATTATCATAACAACCACTTTTATTTTTAGTGTCGTTACTTAAACCCTAACTGAAATAAAATCCTGCGTACGCTACTACCTCTAGGATCTATAAAATCCATTTTAATAGCTACATAACTACAGATAAGTTGGTACAAACGTTTCGGTTATTATCTTATGGAACACCGACAATTAATATTCTAATTTTCACATACAAATCATAATTAATAATAAAAATAAAATTATAATAATATCTATCAGTGTAGGTATTATTTATTTATAGGTATGGTGCGTTAATGATTATACTCGTATATTATTATAAGTCGAAAATGTCATCATTAATATTTATTAGGTAATTATTCCTACTCGTAAATTATGGATCACGTTATCAACGTGATATTAAATTTAGGTCAACATCGAATAAATTTTGAGACACATAATATTATATTATGGTCTCAAGCAGAGCATCCCAAAAAGTAGGTCGTAAAATCTTAAAAATGACTTTTTTTATTAGGAATGCAAATAAAATAATATGCTATAGCATTACAGCAGTACCATAGTATCAGAACTATGTTTAAGGGAAGACAAAATGGACACTTTTCCCCAGCGTCATATTTTTATAATACAATAACGGTGTTATAATATTTTTAATGTCAATTATGGACAATGATCAATTATTTTGAAATTGGGGGTAAGAAAAAAAGTATATAGGTATGTGGTATATAATATGTATATATATTTGTTTTATAAATTCCAAGTAATTTTTCAAAACGTACCTAAACATTTATGTTTATGTCTATTATACTGGTAATAGAATGACCAGATCTATGAATAAATTATATAATTTATAACCAGTAAGAATAACCATTAAATGTTTACAATTATAAAATAATGTTTAATGTTTTTAAACATGATATTTAAATATAATATCTATTGGTACGATTTACAAAATTATATAGATTAATATTTTAGAAATTTAAATGTACTATGCACAATGTACATAATAATAAGTATTGCTTATTAATAGATAGATAAGTTATAAAGTAAAACCAAAATACAAATATGATAAATGGCCAAAAATTATTACTTTATTTTAATATAATTTAATTACTTATATTAAAAAATCATAATTCCTCATGCATGATTAAACTTTAGTTTAACTATTTATCTCGTTATAATTAACATTTATAAAAATATAGTTATTAAAATATATAATATAAATTTATTGAACATTCTGAAAGTACAGTAGGGCGAGGAAAAGTGCAAAGTAAATAATATTTGCCGTGTTAAATTCAATAATCCGGCACTACATAGTATATAATATAGTATTACAATCAAATTATTATTATTAGAAATTACTTATCTAACAATCTTATTATTTAAACTAAACTTACTTAAAAATTTCACTATAACATTTTTGGTTGGTAACCATAAGCCGTAATTTTTTAAAAAAAATTAGTTATACCACCCGTGAAAAGTTTCGGCCTCTGGCTCAATGAATTCAAATATATACTGGATGATTAGAATTTCGTGTCACGAAAATAAGGGGTAAAACATTTTACATTGAAAACGTTTAAGTTTCCCCATAAATTTTGTAAGACGATATTTGTATCAACCTGTTATATATATTTGTAATATGAATTCCATACCGTGAGCTATTTACAAGAAAATTATATGCAGACTAATAATTAGGTGCATAAATTTAACTATACTATAAATATATAACATTTTAGTTTATATTATTGTTTTATTACAGTTAAAATTAGTTCAATTTAACATAACATTATATTTAATTATAATAATAATAAAAAATTGACATTATAAATTAATTACGTAATGTAAATATGAAATATAATTTAATTAAACATATTTATATTATGTCTAAAAAATATAGCGCATTAGGATGCAAAATAATAGTAAAAAAATTATATAGTTTTCATTGCATATAAAATACTTATATACAAAAGTAATTTAATATTAAAACGTTAACGGTGATAAAATAAGTTAAATATAAATTAGTGAGCATCAGAATAAGTTCATGATTTATGTTTGCTGTTTGAATGTATACGAGCCTATACAGTGTGAAAAATATAATTATAATGGAAAATTTATTTTAGTCTGATTTAAATATTTAGATTTATTTAGATTTAAAGTCGATGTAAAGTTGTATCAAAAATAAAATAAAATAAAATGTACTATCTTTGATGTGTTCAGATAGTGCATTAAAATCGTAATGGTAAATTGTTAGTAAAATAAACTAATTATACAAAAAAAATTAATTATAAAGAAAAAAAAAATTATAAAAGTAGGTACTTCTATAAAATAGTTTGAAATTTCATGACATTTATTCATTACTTGAACTGGATAAATAAATGTAAATAGAATTTAACTTTGTCGTTGTTTTTAGAGTTTTACGGTATAGGTACACTTCATGAAATCACAAACTACGTATTTTAGCACATACAGTTCATCAACTAATATATTACCGTTTTTATTAAATATTGTATCAATAAAACTATATAATGCCCGTTTATACTCGAAAACGGGTCATTTACGTATTAAAAAATATTTACAATGTTGTAATTATTATACGATTTTGTAGTTATATATGAGCATATCATTGTAAGTATTACGGAGTTTTATCTAGTCTTTACGATGACGTGACAACGCCAAAATGTGTTCCTATGAAGCACATATGCTTCATACATTATAAATAAATTATTATAAATATATTATTCATTATAAATTTCATTCATAAATAGTGGATAATGGGTTGTCATGATTTAACAAAGCTTCGATTTAAAAATAATTATACATTGTACTTATAATATTACTATAATATAATTTGAAAATATTTGAATATCGTTTTTTAATATGGCAATATTGATTTTTTTAAACTAATTCTAAAAACAAATTTTTAGAACTATTAAGGTGAATATGGATATTTTTAGTTTCATAATAGTAGGAAAACAAGTTTGCGCCGCCACTGTCTATCCTTATTGTATTTCGGGTAGATATAATTAATGCCTACGCGTGAACTTTATCGCTGAAAATGGAAGGGAAAGCCAAAGAGGGGAAACGTAGATATTATATACTTACAGGGTGATCCACAGAACATTAAATGATTTTATTTTATTATTTAACTAGAGATAGAAAAGTAAAGGTTCCATTCAATTATTAAACGTTGATCCTTAACCATAAAAACTATGAGATAAAACCAATCTCAGAAATCAGTTTAATTTTAAATCTTTGTTTTGAATATTTTATGAAATCATAAGAAATCGTTGAAAATCTCTTGAAATATTTCTAGAAAATTGTTAAAAATGTTCATAGTGTATGAAAACTTATCAATATAGGTGGATAATTTTTAGTCTTCAGAATTTTTTTGAAAATTGACATAAATCGTAGGAAACCAGAAATCTGGTGCACAGAAATAATCATAGACCATATAGTTGTAGTTTATCCTCTTATCAAACACCAAAACTAAAAGAGCGTTTATTGATCGCACCTCTTAATAGTTTTTGATTATATGACTTTCGAGTGTATTATCGAAATGAAAAAATTTTAAAGACTACATCTCTATAAAGTGAATGAGAAGACCGTGAACGCGTGTCACCCTATATACGCATAAAGGACGCTCGTGTAAACAGCTTAGGTAGGTATATATATTATTGTAAGGGCTCTTATGTATATATTATACGGGGATATCATATTATTAACATATATTAGAATTCAATTTATATAATATACCTACATACGTATTATAGTCGTGAACTAAAGAATTCGGATTGTGATTATCTGATCGGATGCTGTAACTGACGTTTGTGGAACGTTCAATTGTACGTGCGAGAAATATTTACTTATGTATACAGGGCAATCTTGTAAAAATACATAAAAAAAAAACTTACTTAGAATAAGTAGATAGGTTAGATAACGAAAAATAGGTTAATTTATTGTTTCGTAAAAATTAAACATTTTAAAATGATTTAATTGATTTTCTATAACATAATGAAATATAAAATGTTAATTATATATTACAATGTTCATATGGGTGATAGACAATAGTTAATATTATTTAGGTTACATAACATTAATCACATCAATAAGTACTGTTATTTTGATCTTGAAAATATTGTAGTTATTAAATTTCTTTCTTTCTTATCTGAGAAGTTGTATGAACTAGTTGACGTCTTTACATTTAAAATTTTACGTTTCACAGAAAAAAAATGGTAAGCGTTAACAAAATAAATTAATTTTATAAAATTAAATAATTTTTTCGAATATTATATTATATACAGTATAGTATGTTATATTATAACTAGTAGATATTATAAAATATGATTTGTGTTTTATAATTAAACAATTTTAGGCTCATTCGAAAAGTGATAAAAAACCAGTTGGAAAAATTGATTCTTTTTTTTACCTATGTTTAAAAAAACAAAAAGTAAATGACATTCAAAATGAGGCCATAATATCAAATAATTCAACCATTGACGATCATAAAATATTCAATGAGGGTACATTTAATAATGAAATAGTTCAACAAACAGGTGATATAGGTGAAATTTCAAACAAAAAAAATTATTGTGTATATTATTGTATTACATTTTGTGAAAATTCAGATTAAAAATTGAAATTTATTTTAATAGGTATTAAATAATGAATATTTTATTTTTATTATTATTATTATTATTAACTGTAATATTGTAAGTACGAGGAGGTATATTATTTTTTAATTTTTATACGAATGACAATATAATATTTAATCAATAAAATATTATGAAATAAATTTAATAATGTACATATAGATAATAGTATTATGTTGTAGATATATTTTTATTCTTATAACCACCTCCATAAAGTCATTCTGGATACGCCACTGTCTAGACAGGATTAATTAAAATATATTAACTCATACTCAATACTTTACATGATTGATGCATAACCAGTATTGCGCATTACAAAAATAACTTAGATGAATTTACAATGTTATTTAACTCTAACTCTTTGGACGAGAATTTCTGATCACTCTGTAAGCGAGTAAACCGTTATTTTATCTTTACGACTTAATATATACAATATACATTGCATAAGTACATTAGACAGTGAAAAATGTTAGTGCACATTATATTAAATTTTGATGATTGAAAAAAATCTATAGAATATTATTTAAAAAAAAAAAAAATGATTTTCAATTCTTGTATCGGTGATAAGGTCGGATCTCAGATTTTCATATTTATACCGAAAATATCGGAACGATATATTCAAGCTATAAACGTTTTAATACGTATAAAGAGTAAAACGACGAAAAATAACAACTCGAGGAAAGTTATTGTTTATCGTAAAATATGAATAATTACGTTAAAAATCAGTATAATTTTATCCAACTCCATAAAACGTATAAAAAAATACTGAATAAAAAACTAAAAAAATCAATTTTTAAATACAAAAATTCAAAAATACAGAATTTGTCCGTAATATAATGAGTCTAAATGTCTTGTGACACTCTAGTCGTCACCAGAACGATCCCCGTATGTATATTGTGTTACCTAGTAGTATTTCGGAGTTGCAGATAAGATTTTAACACCCAAGTGACCAGTAAAAAAATATTCACCAACCTTCATTAAAATCTCTTCAACATACACACGCAGAGTAATATACTCCTTTTACTAAAATAATAATAAATTAACAAACCACCCTCTGCCGTCTAAATTTTACTACCCGTGTTTTCACCTGTCGCTTAAAGCAATCAATCTAACTTTCCAATAATTTTTTTATTAGTTTTAAAACTATTCGGAGATAATTAGACATTTATATATAGGTCATATCTATCATATAAAATTAAAGTACACCATATCCAATTTAAACAATATTTTACGACTAAAACAGTACATTAATCAAACACTGTCGATAGTGCAAACGATATAGAAACAATTGAAGTTTAAAGAAAACCACGTTAAGTTTTATATAAGAACATTGCGAAAGTCGATGTAATATGCTGTATATTTTCATTTAGTATAGTTCTGGAGTGAATATAGTAGTTATTTTATTATTTTTTTAAATTCATTAAAGTTTTATAACCGTAACTTTTCTGTTTCTACCCTTATATTTCCAACTATATGGAGTCGGCCAATCGAGTCTTCTAAATCAGTCTAACTGTCTGAATCTTTTCATAATCATAACTTTTGCGTTAAGCACATACAACTGTACGATATTACAAGTACAACACTATTTTATTAACTATGAACGTAGAATCTTTTCAGATCCGTTATTTTTCATTGTTTTAAGTTATAATATTATAAGATTAATATGGTAGATTCTTTAAACTATCAAATTCTCAGAAAACAATATTGTGTGTTTATAGTCCAATTACTTTAAAAAATGTTCTAGAAAACACAACAAAAATATAATATAGAAATCAATGTCGTAAAAAAAATTATTGAAGAACACGCATATTGTATTATTTTTTGTAACTTATTAATGCATACAATTACGAATTTTATGTTGAAAATTATTAAAATAAATAAATGGTTTATTATTAATTGATCCTAAAGACCTAAACAAATTAAATGATATATATTTTATTAGAATAATAAATATTAATAATTATAAAATGTAGCTGATGTAGCTATAAAATATTTATTTACTGATATATAATAAATTAACCACAATATGAGTACACGTCGATATCGGATATTTTGGCAAACTGACTATACGATAAAGCATTATGGTTTGAATATACGAATTTTGATTTCTAAACATAACTTTTTCGATAAAAATTAATAATAACTTGTAAATATTGAATTTTTTTAATTCAATTTTAGTGATGTTTGATTATTTATATTTAGGTATATTTGAATGTTATCAAAATTACATTTACATTTATATTTAATACTAAAAATGTATTAATATTGAATCTTTAATTGTTATGCTATAATATTTTTTTTATAAATTAAAGCACTAATATATATATATATATAACAAATATTGAAACCTACACAATTAATTATTTTTAATTACGATTGCATCATAGATCTTAAAAAATGTTTGTAATAATTGACGAAATCAATCTGGTTTGGTTAGTAAGTACATAATTTATCATGAAAATGAACATGGTTGAATTCTAAATATATAATTGTATTTTTTTATTTTATTTTTATATAGTGATATATTATTTTAAATATTTTACATACAATTTAAATTTAATCCATGTTGGTTAGAACAACAAATGTCACAATTTTATTACTGTATTCAATTGGGTAATTAATTATAGTTGAACTTGGGGACTTGTACCATTTGCATATTATTTTTTTAATAGTTTAAAAACATATAAAATAATATTTCATTTATAATAATATGTACAGTTTAAATACGTACACGATTGACGTTACGGAAAGTAATCGTTGTACCGGGTTTGTACAAAAATATAAAATAATTAATAGGTACCTAATAATATTATTGTTTTGAACGCCCAATGCTCAACAATATTTGTACAGACGTGTAAGTGAAGAATAAAATGTCAGACAGCAATGATAAACAAACGATTTAATCGAATGGATACTTAGAAAAACGCCAAATTTAAACATTTGAATTGTATAAATTATTCAGAAAATAATACATACCATTTGAAATTAACCCATCGTCCGCTCACACGACATCACCTTAATCATAAAATGACGCATGTAATTATTAACATGTGACTAGCATTGACATGACGCAGGGCATACTGACAGCATCGTCGGTCGTGAATAGTGATGATAAGAAATCAACTGAATCAAGAAAAAGCTTCAAAAAGATACCGAAATTACCAAAAGGCCCAAATCCCAATAGTCTTAAAAAAACAAAATAAACAAAAATGAATACAGCTGGTTTCTCTAAAATTTGTTGAGGACTCTAAATTATACTTAACACGTTGATGAGAAATTAGTTTCATTCAGATTTGTTAGTCTAAACACGCTATTGAAATAAAGTAATAAAGAACAATTTTTTCTTAATTTAATAGATTTTTTTGTTAAATTATTTTAGTTAAACCAATATAAAAAACTATTGTTTTTAGAAGATTTACTTTAAAATTTTTAATATATTATATACATATATGAAAACTTGGTTCAAAATTATATCTCAATTACGATTTATAACTATTTAGTTTGTTTTAATAATCTTAAGAATAAAATACACATCAGTGTAAAAAATATACCTTCGATCTGAAACGCCAGTGGTGAAATACTGTTTATTAAGTTTAAAATAAAACTAATCAAACTTGAAGTTAAGGATTTAAAATTAATTATACATATTAAAATATATCCTTATTTGTATAAACTTGTATTTATCTCTTACGATACCAATTGTTTTAAGTAGGTACATAGTACATTTAAAAATCATTTTCAGCCACGAGGAGGATAAATACTTGTAAATTTTCTAATTATTCCTTAGGTCTTTACTTTGTATAGAAAATAGAAAGATATATTTCTGTTAAACGTTAAAAGAAGATAATACATTGCTCTAATTAATCACCGCTCACCGGCCACCTCATACAGTCATACCATTATAAAAATAGGTTAATATTTATTATACAGTATTAAATGTATTTATTAAAAATTTCTTGATTCAAGAAGTATAACCAAACCATCTGTTTCTTTTTTTTATTATTATAACGTAGAAAAATGACGTGTATCAATATTTTTATCTTAAATTTAAATATCTTTTTAGATTTTACTATTGAAATAATTGTGATTTATGATTTATAATACGATACGCCATCTGTCCGATAACGTCGATTACAATAACGTCGTCGTTTTCACCACGAGAAAATAGAGATAAAAGTACCTACGACTTTCCAATGTACACCAGCTCCAGATTTCATTGCTTCCACATGACTGACAATACAATTTTCCCATTTTAAGCTAAGTTTTCCTATTAGTCTCTTTAGTTATGGTAATTATAATAAATCTATTCCGGCTTTTCCAGGCTAGTCCTGCCATTTCATTCTTCTCGCTAAAATTCCAATTTTAATGCTGTAGGTCGTTGAAAATAATTCTGAAGTTCTCAATGGCGTATTATCCTCCATTCCCTAGTTTCAGTATCCTATGTTTTTTTGCTCAATCTCTAGTTTGTTAAAATTAGTCTGTGTTTTGCACTGATGGTGATAACTTTGTTACATAAATGCGTATTTTCTTACAAGAAAAATTAAAAATTTTTGGGGATTTGGGTTTTATTATATTTAATACTTGAATATTATAATCAATTTAAAATTTCATAATCGAATAGTGTTATTTTTTGCCGTAAAGATAGTTTTTTTCTTTCGTTATAGCAATAATGTGTTCGTTTCCAGTTATTGGAGGTTCCGCATAGAAGAGGTCATTTTACTATAAATATTTAAAATCGGACTGTGGACATTTTGCGTTTTAGTGAAAATTCTGTCTTACAAAGGATCCGATCTGAGGACGTTTTACTGTATTAAAACTATTAGCCTATAAGATAGTTGTGTTTAAATTATACCCAAAGTAATTTGAAATAGTAAGTCTAATTGCAACATGCCCAGACCGAAGTGAAAATTTGGACGAAACAAATAATTAGATTTCCAGTATTGATACTACTGTCATATATAATATTATTATTAAATTATAAATAGGTTGATAGTACCTACTAACAATTAAAGGTATATTTAACAATAACGATGTTAAATTTATAGACAATTTTCATATTAATAATATAAAATAGGTCAGATAAGGTATACTGGACGAGCAAAACATAAAACTAGTTAAAAAGTTACAGTTAAGTTAATTTTGAAATATTTATTTAACGCGATATAAATTTTTCAAGTATTGACTTTTAACTTGACGAGTTAATTTTTTTCTAAATAACCGAGTCATATTTTTCTGTTAATTATTTTTCTATGAAGTTAAATTGAACAATATACATTTTTAATCAATTTTTTTATATTTAATTTAACTTGCTACATAAACAAAAAAACAATTATATATTTTAATCATTTGTAGTCAATATTAGTTATTGTTATTATTAATATAGGTAGGTAACTAATTAGAAAATAATATTTGAAGTTAAAACGAAAAAACATATTTATTTAAACAAAAATATATTATTTATTAAAATAATTAACTTTTTTCTTTAATTTTAACTGTTTCAATTTAAAAAGTAACTTTTAGTTTTAACTTTTATAGAATAACGAGTTAAAAAAAGTTAACTAACATGCCCAACGACATTTGGACACTAATCTCTGTTTACTCGATTTGGTAAAAGTATTCTGTTGTAGTTCAATCTTTAATAAAGATTCAATGCCCAAGATAAAAAATAATAATCATCTTAAAAACTCATTTTTTAAATTTGCAATATTAATATTAAATTATATTTTTTGGGAAAAAATAATATAAGGTTTTATTAATAAATGATATTGAAAATTCTGTTAAAAAAATTGTATTTCCCTAGTTTGTTATTTAAATTCATTTATTTGGATACAATGTATATAAATTTTTGACATACCTACTATTTTTACAGCATTTAAGTACTTTTTTACTTCCGCTAGATAGCGCTACGTATTACATTATGATAATATATCATTAAACTATATAATAAAATTATGATAATTTAATTAATAAATAATTAAAATTATTTGTTGATAAATATTAATGTATATAGGTATTGTATAATAATACAATTATTGAATATGATCACATTCTAAAGTTTAGAGTAATAAAAAATATAATTCATTAATTTATGAATTATCTACTATATTTTCAATAACGAAAAATGTGCACCACTTGGTAATCTACTCGCGAGCTGCCAGTGCTATATATTTTTGTTATTTATGTTATAAAATTTGTTTTGTAGATATTATAGTATATTATTATATTATTTTTCTTCTGTTCAATCTTATTGAAATTAAAAATAATATAAAATAAAATGTTATTCTTTTGAAGAGTTTATAATATTTGTGTAACATGTAAGTATATATTACGAACTATAATTATTAAACTAATGTGCTGGAGAGATGATGGGTAAGTCACCTTTTATCTCTATATTCAGAGTTCATTTAGTTGGATTCTTAACACAAAATGTTTTTTGGTCATATCTGGGAAAAAATTATAGATACGCTTCAACGCCTGTGATGGGTATATATTATTATGCACTATATAATATATTATATGTATTGTGTATTGTACATAATATATACCTAAATAAGAGGTTAGTTTAGGTTAACAAAAACAAATTATGATATTTAAATCGAGATGTATATTTATAGAACTTATTTTTACTTATTTTAATAATTTCTACATTATGCTTATATCATTATCTATGATTGAAGCGATTTAATTTCTCAATCGATACTGATCAATAAAACGTATATGTATATTATCATCATACTTACTTACTAGTATAGAAAATGGTATATCCATTTAGTAATCGGTAGTTAGATTAGGTTATTACTCCTCCTGTATTGACTTTTTTTACCAACGGTAGTATATTTGTAATTATTTATGATCATAATATGGGGGTGTAATATTTTATGATATATTACCATTGATTATAGAATAGTCTATTCTATAATCAATGATATTACTATTAAATCCCTCTCACGGGCCTCTCGCATTTGTCAAACTTCAATCAATTGTTGGAAATAATCCTTTATAGTGAATGAAATAATTTTCCGGAGACTTTCACAATTATGTAAAGTTATTATAATTTCTCACACCTTAAACTTTACGAATTTTATCAGGTGTCATATGATGACTATCGCATAGTATGTTATACAGTTATACTTTTATCCTTGTTTATATAAAAATATTTTCATTTTCATACAACATATAATCGTTTAATAAAGCTATTTATACGCATTTATTATATAATAATAATAAAAAAACATAAAGTTATATTAATTTATAATATATTTATATATGTATTAATAATTTATGCAATTCGATGTAGATTCTCCCTGTAGGGTAAAAATGTAGTAAAATATGTAACCCACACAACACAAATAATGTAGGTATCGTTTAAAAATTAAATTGTAAACAACATACTTTAATAAAATTGCAAATTTTGAGAGAAATTTGGCATATTGTAGTTTTGTAATTGTATTTCTTGTCGTGGCTGTTGTGAAATTTGAGTAGACAGCGATTACGGTGATGGTAGGTACATTTACATCTAATGATTGTTAAGAAGTAAATGTAACTGCAGAAGCCAACAGAACATCGGAAGAATCGTGTATATATTGATCTATTTATGCTTAAAATAATAGGTTATCAACTTGATTTCTTAGTAAACATTCAGTCATTGGATTTTTAATTTTTCTTAATTTTAATTCAACTGATTCTCCATAAATTTTCAATTCATCCTTTGTTGATTTTCTTGAAGTTTTGAATAACAAGATTTCATAATTGAATATGCTTCTTTAACTTTATGATAATTTTGATTAGTTTTTTTTTTCTTTAATTTTTGGGCATTTTGGTGAAAAAAAAAATCGTTTTATCGAAATTGTCTACAGTTTGTTCAACATTTCCGAAGGATCCTCAGTCGTCAATATACTATTCTCATTACCCGATTCTGTTTCAAGTAAATCGGAATCAATTAAATTAATTTCACAATCTCCATTGGTATTGAATCGCATAGTTATCGGAGTATTTTTATTAGTTAAAAAATGGAAATACTTATAAGCATATCAGGGTGTTTTTAAATCATCACTCGGACATTCCAGATTTTAATAACATATTCTTTTTCTCTCTATGGTATTGAGTAAGAATAGAGAGTCCAACTTTTTTTTTACCTCTTGTTCCTCGCAGTTTGCAATATTAATTGCGCTCGTCTAATTTTATTTTTACAGTCGGAAGATATTGTATCCCATAAACATCTTCAATTTTTATATAATTCAATTAAACGATTAATATTAATTATATATTTACCACTTTTTTAGGTTTTCACTCATTTTATCATAATAATTATAAGTAAATTAGTATATTATTTTATACTATATTAATACAATGAATAAGAAAAAAATACGAGTACATTTCTCATTGAAGACTAAAGACTAATTAAATTTGATATTATTACAATAGAGTGTACCTATAATCTATATACACATGGAATTAATGTTCTTAATTTTATAGTGTTGGTAAAATTACGTATTGATACTACCAATGATTATATAGAATAGATCTATTCTATAATCAATGATAATATACGTAGAAATAATAATTATTTCAAAATTAAAAGTTAATTTAATTACGTTATAACATTATTTGTAGATACATCGGCATACAAGTATTCATATAAATTTTTGTTTGAACTATTGACAAATAAATTTGTTTGAAAACATATCTACATTAAACAAATGTTCGTCAAATGTTCGTCAAATGTTTTCTAGATATTTCAGATATTCGGTGAACGTTCGACAAACGTGTTTTTAAATGTTTCTTAAGTATGGATACAACTTTAAGTATACATATATTATTATTTATAAGTAGGTACATTATATTGATATAGTTTTTTTCATTATCAGGTAACTGTTTCAGGTACCTAAGTGGTTTAATTATTATAATTATATAATTGGTACTTTTACATTTATGGCTATATGTATTATTATTATTTATGGCCTTATGTACCTATATACAGAGGCGATTTGATCATGCATTTTGTGGTTCACTGAACCACCAATAATTTTGGGGTGGGTGTCATTTTAATAGATGTGGACTTGGTCTAGGTTACCGGTGGTAATATGAAAATGATAATTTGATAGCCAAGTCATTGCTAGCAGCAAATAGATACAATCACCAAAGATTGAATAGCATACATTAACTGTATTAACGATTGACTTACAGCTTTATAATGAAAATATAGTCACATATTAACCAGTAGCGGATCTAGAGTTAAATTCTAGGGAAGCCTTCAAAATAAATTATTACTAAGCAAAACAAAAAAAAAACCTAGTTTTGAAAATAGCTTCTTTAAAAATAGTTTTTAAATTATTTTAAACGATATTATTACTTATATATAATTATATTATTATTTCTAATGTTAAATTGTTTGATTGGTTATTTACAATTCGGTACTAATCATATCAAAACATTGAAATTTCTTAGCAAGTTTTAGTATAAATAATAATCGTCAAAATATTATAAAATTAAGTAGGTTATGTAGTTTGACTTTTTTGTAGGTGGGTGGGTGGTATTTACTAATTTTGAACCACCAACTGAAAAATGTCAAACCGCCTCTGCCTATATAGTGTTATATAGGTATTGAAAATTATCTCTCCTTCGTTTTATTCATCTCTAATTGTAATATTTTTTAAAGACTTTTATAATATATAATGGTACTAAATTATTTTGAATAGATAGTTATATATAAGATAAACCTAAATTAATCGGAGATATTAAGAAGGATATACATAATTTCGATACGATATTACTTATTTAAAACTTTGATCGTTTAATGTCTTACTGACACAGGAGAGATATTATTGATTTACAATTCCTATACAAACTAGTTTAAGGGTACATAGATTGTTCTGAATTACTTAATGGTTTAAATTTTCACTACTTCACCTCGCCATACTTATATATAAATGTTATATAATTATAACTAATAATACCTTATTTAATATAGACTATTCTAGGTTACAGTGGTGTAGGTATTTATGCGATTAAACGTATGAAAAATTATGATTTGTAATAACATCCATTCAACTTCATATATATATATTATAATCGTTTATATTTCACCTTGTATACATAGGAAGGTTAACATTTAATAGCTTCCAATCGGATATAACTATACAACTTACAAGCATGGTAAATATTATAGGTAAGTAATGAGTAAGTATAATGAGAGTGAAATATTGATATTTTAATTTTATAATACTTATATATATATTTTTGTTAATTAATAATTGATAATGAATATATTGGTATAAATATTATTTTTAATTATACCTACCTTGTTAAAGATTGGATTCACTATTAGTTCGTGAATTACCTATTATTGTTCTATAATTGAATTATTTATAATCATTTCATTAACTATTTTATGATTTGAAATAAAACATATTTAGTATCTACATGTTTCTATTTTAAAGTTTACAGTACATGGGTTTAAGGGTGGCAAGTATGTCCCCTTGGGTCTTGACTATTTTAAAATTTTAAACTTGTACGTGCGTTTGTGCGTAGATTAATAGTTGAAATTTTATAGATAGGTACTTCTTATTTTCGTACATTTTATTTAATAAATAACATTTATAATCCTATAAATGATTTACCTAAAATTATATTAATAATTTTGTTAAGTTGCTTTCACACGGAACGGTTCACCCGCTAGCAGTTGCGGTTTTGAAACCGTGCTGGCTGCCGCCTTCAATTGAACACACACACATATGTGTTTATTCAACTGAGAAAACCGACCGCTTCTAGTCGCTGACGACCGATCGGAATTGAATTTGTTCAATTTTCGAGCGGTCGACCGCTGTCTATAATTAAACAGAGTATTAAATTGGTATATTCATACACAGCGGTTCTCCTGCGAGCAGTTAATTGTTAAAACACCCTCGTAGTGTTAACATTAATTTAATTAATATCGTCATAATGACTTTTGATACGGAAAAGTTTATATTTGAACTATTTATAGCTACTTCTTGTTTATGATTTTTATATAATGCATGCAACGACACATGCGGTTTCAGTGTCATTTAACGTATCCATTATTAAAAAAGTAAATATTTTTTAAATATATTAAAATGAAAAGTACAGAGCAATTTATATGAACATAATTAAATGCATTAATAAGAAATAAAAAACTAAACTATATTTTTTGTATAAATTGGCGGGAATTATAATTAAAGTTTAATTATTAAACATTAAATTGAGGCGAAAAAAATTTGTTTGGATATTTATCACTCTTCGACCACTAATGTAACCTGACCGTGAAAGCAAACAGCGATAGCGGCAGCGGTTTTAAAATCGCGACCGCCAACGTCCGGTTCGGTTAGGATCGCTCCGTGTGAAGCGGCTTTTTAGTCAATATAACTTTGTAATATATTTATTTTCATTTTAAATTAAAATTATTTATATATTTTAATATTTTATTTGTCTAGTAATAATTATATCTAACAATTATTATTACCAATTGAGATTTGTGTTATAGATATAAAAATATTTAATTCACCCTCCCCCTG
The DNA here is from genome assembly GCA_013282895.1 of Eriosoma lanigerum. NCBI lineage: Eukaryota > Metazoa > Arthropoda > Insecta > Hemiptera > Aphididae > Eriosoma > Eriosoma lanigerum. The sequence goes on from CM023357.1 coordinate 22,110,838, forward strand.
GAAAGTGATAAAACCCGCCCCTGTCTCAGTATAATACTATTATATTTTCTATACCTACTGAAGGTACATTTATTTATTTTTTAATAATTTATGTAGATACTCCAATAATAATACAAGATAATTATTTCATGTTTGTTAATAAAAAAGTATACCACCAATAATATACTTTTTCTAATTATTGTATCAACAATTTCTATTGATTAGAACGTAGGTACCTATCTATATTTACTAGTTTACTATTAGCCTTTATATTGTTTTAATAAAAACCCGTGCTACACATTGTTATTGTTCTTACAGGCTACATTAAAATGATACAAAAACTTGAGGGGCTGATGTTTTTAACAGGTGGTTTTTAGTATTTTCTATATAAATATTAAATTTAATTTCAACTACAATATGATTAGGACACCAGTTGTGTGTAAAATGCAAAAAGTTAACAAAACTATTTTTGCACTTGAGAAGTGTAATAAAAAAAATACAAAATAATTACAGGTACCTAGTTAGTAAAATAATTTTGTATAATAATATTATCCTTTAATTTAACAAGTACGTATTCATAACCGACACGCAAAGAATTAATTTTAAATTAAATAAAAATAATTTATTGATAAACTCGTTTTCGTTTTCATATTTTGAAAATTGAAATTGAATTTACTGGTAAATTTTAGCTCCCGCTGGTTATTGTTTCAACAACATGTTCAAAATACCCATTATATTAATAGTAATCGGGTAATTTCTTACAATAAATATTCCATAAAAGCACATATTTCTTTGTGTTTTTTGTTAGTAGATACTAACCACAATATAATATTACGGATCAATCGAGTCTCTCTATTCATAACAATAATATTTATTTACATTGTTATATTTTATCACTCTGTTGGTAATTTTTCGAGAATATCACCACACAGACGCAACAAGAATATTATGACTTTTTATTAGTTTTCCACCGCCGGGCGCTACAGGTAAGAGGGGCGATTGATGTGAATTTTAAACTTTACCATAGACTCCGCCGCGGCTCTCACTCACTCGGCGTTCTACGATTCTACGCGTCGATAATAACGTAGTGGGCGACAGTGAGATCGCGTCGACCGCACCGTAATCACTCTTAATACCTCATCATCATCCCGATATAGAAATATGGCACCGGCGGTGAAAGTAACGTGCCAACGACGTCCGAAAGTGGTGTTTTTGTTCAGCGGCAAGAGGAAATGCGGAAAGGATTACATTACGGACGCGTTTCATAAAAGGTGACCGTTTCGATTAGGATTATTATTTTGGTAGACATTTTTAGATTTATCGACATTTCCAACAGTCCAAGTATTTTACAATTATATAATATAATATATATTATGTTCTTATTGACAAAAGACAAACCTAATCATTAAAACGATACGCGACGTTCTCTTCCACCCGCAATTGCGGGTTGCAATTGTTTTACTAAACTCCCAATTCCTGTGTTTGTAGACAGTGTGTTCTGATAAGCGATCCCACTCATCGGTTGCGCATGTTTAATAAAGATTGCTTACAGTTTGACCACAGAACAGAATAATATATAATGTGAAAAAACCGTGTAGCAATTTTTTAACAATATTAATATAATTATACATTTTTTTACCTTTTATATGTTAATTGTACTGAATTGTTTTATGTTTTTTTTTTTATCAAATTAATAATAATATTAAATATTAATTTATTAACCAATCGTTTTATCAAGACATAATTCGATTATGAGGTTATGTTGAAATTCATAGTTTTCAAATTCCAAATACATTATCAATTTTTTTTTCATATTTATTATTTAATGATTATCTCTTTCCTCAATAAAATTTATTTATTTTATAATAAAGTATCGTGTACTTGGTTAAACATTTTCCTGAAGTTCTAACAAATTTAATTAGTACTATTAAATGTGTTAACGTAAGAATATTTTAAATAGCTATAATGTTGTGTAACAAATTATTGAAGTTTGTAAGCAAAACCATTCACACTAAAAGCCTAATCACGAGTCTAAACGCACGTTCATTTTCAACTCCAGTCAATCAAGAATATGTTGTAGATGATACAATTGCACATAAAGTATTCACAGATAGTATCATAAACACTGTTAACGAAACCATAAAAAATAATAATCGATTGTTTGCTGTTGTTCATATATGTGGAAAGCAATTCAAAGTTACTGATAATGACTTAGTACTCATAGATGGTTATTGGCCACCTAATGTAGGTGACCGTATTCAGTTGCAGAAAGTGCTATTAGTTGGAGGCAAAGACTTTACATTGATCGGTAGACCCGTTCTAGATATAGGTACTGTAAATGTTACTGCAACAATTGTCGATAAAGACCTTTCTCATACTAGAACAAATTTTCAACGTATTAAACGTAAACAATATATGAGAATCAACTTCGTTCGAAAAGAAATCACCATGCTCAGAATAAACTCTATAAATATATCAAAAAATATTGGTGAACAAGGAGATATTCAAGAAATGGGAAGACGTGTAATGTAATTTTAATTGTGTTTACTTATTATATTGTACGAATTAATTATATAGTTAAATCAAATATAATATTCTTAGATTGTTTATTTCTAAATAAATCTGAATAAAAATTGTAATATTGTTTAAAACTGTAATTGTAATTAAAACATGTAGATCGATAAAGCTATATTGGTTATATTCTCATATTAGTCTCATAAGTCTGTTTATTTCATACATTTTAGGAGGAAAAGTAGTGTTACCTTTAATGACTTATTTTGACTATTTTGTAAAATTAATTTAATTGGCTATTCTTATTTTAAAATAGTAAAGAACTCTGTTTTGTTGATTTATATTTACTGTTGACTGTCATTTAAAAATTGTATACGTCATACATGAAAAATTGACCATACAGGATCTTTATGACAGGGAGACGTGAAAGGTGAAATCACAGAATGATTTGAAATTATTAAAATCACCCAACTTATTCCATAATTAAAACCTTATAGTATTGAGTTTAAGTATACATTAAAACTTTAAGTTAAAACTGTTATCAAGAGTGCTTATCACATCTTGCTCAATAAATTACTGATAGGATCTTAAAATCATGACAAAATAAATCGATTTTGTTAAAATTGTTACATATTGGCAATACAATCACGGAAGACAGAATAGATAATATAATTTGTTCATAGTATTGTTTTATTCTGTGGTATTATCATTGATTATATTATTTTATTTACATTTTACTATTCCTATGGTTCATAATAACTAAAAAGAAAACCCAATTCAATTTTAAATGTCTTCTGCAACTTTTGGCCAAAAGAAATTCCAACCAACGCCTCCAGAAAAAGGCAGTTTTCCATTAGACCACGAAGGCCAGTGTAAAAAAATTGCCTACAAATATATGTTTTGTTTGAGTGTTAATAACGGAGATAATTCCAAGTGTCGTCAACAATCCAAAGAATATTTGGACTGTCGTATGCAAAATGATTTAATGGCTAAGGAAGAATGGTCCAAACTGGGATTAGCTGATGTTGATAATACTAAAAATAATAACATCAAATAATTATAAAACATTAAAAAACATGCCACATGTACTTATTGCTTGCAGTGCTAGTGTTGCTGCCATTAAAATACCAGATATTATTTTTCAGCTTTCTCAAAAAAATATTCACACAACCTTGGTTGTGACAGAAGCTTCAAAACATTTTTTAGATGTTGAAAAAATTAGGAAAGATTTCAAAATTGATGTATATACAGATAAAAATGAATGGGACACTTGGAAAAACAGAGGTGATCCTGTGTTACATATAGAACTTACAAAAAAAAACAGATTTACTGTTACTTGCTCCTTTGAGTGCTAATACAATGGCTAAAGTGAGTACAGGAATATGTGACAATTTATTAACATGCATTGTTCGAGCTTGGAATCTTTCAAAACCAGTTTTTTTTTGCCCATCAATGAATACTCAAATGTGGAATCATCCTGTTACTGATGATCAAGTAAATAAGTTGGTGTCATGGGGATATACTATAATTCCTCCAATTGTTAAGACATTAATGTGTGGTGATCATGGTATTGGTGCAATGGCTGAAGTAGAAACTATTGTAAAACAAATTGTAGAAAAACTTAATTTGTAAAAATATCTTTAGAACTTGTTGAATTTTTTTGAAAATTAATTTGTTATTAAATTAAATTAAATTATAACATGTTCATGAGTACCTAGTAAATTGTGTTTTTTATTTTTATTTTAAAATTTGGTTTATAATATGTTAAAACATTAATTTGATGTAAATAAAACAATTACAGAATAGGACCAGAAAAGTGTGTAATACTTCGTCTTTCCGGTCCCATAAAAAAACACTGGGCTCAAACTAAATCGCTTGAACTTGATGAACTTTTAAGTGATGGTGAAATGAAGGAACAACATAGAAAACAAATGATTGAATGGAGTGAAAATGTTCGCTCTAAGGATCATAGTTATTTTTGTCGTAAAGCAATAGAAATGTATGATGAAAGTTAGTATTAATAAGATTCAGATTTTAGAAAAATAATATTTTAAGAATTAATTTTTATATTATTTTTAGGTCATTTGAAAGATATATGGATTGTGAGTGATGCCAGACGAAAATCTGATATTGTATGGTTTAAATCCAATTTTGATAATGTTAAATGCATTAGAATTACTGCAGATGAATGCACAAGAAAAGAGAGAGGGTGGAATTTTATAATAGGTACATACAATTTATATAAGTACTGTATAATATATGAACCTAACACAATAACCAGTGTCAAGAGATGTTAAATTAAATAATGAACTAATAAATTTATGTGCATTCAGAATGTTTTAAAAAAATGAACTATAATCACAAAACACATTTTTTAAAAATGTTTAATTTTAAGTAGTTATCAACTAATATTTTATAAGATAAAGGCTACACTACTGATGTATCCAACACAACTGTTTATGACAGAAATTTGTCTGGATACATGTTTGATTTTTATCCGACAGTTTGAACGCTACGGTCGTGTCTGGACTCTTTGAATAATCTAATGTAGCTACTCTCATAAAATAACAAATGTGTTATTTCATCAAACAAGGTTCTGTCTGTTCAGATATGTCAGATCAGCTATAGTATAGTTAAATATGCGTTTAAAATATATATTTTTGTTAAGTATATTTAAAATTTAACTTTAATTGAAAATGTTATTATATTATTATTTTTTAACTATTTTCTTCATGTAATATAATCAAAAATTAAACTATTATTGAACACTTGACATCCAGATTATATTTAAAAAAATATAGTTTTACATGGATGAGTTATAATTAATATTAACTTCAAGTGTTTTAATTTACATTATTGATTGAAAACATGTGGCAAATAGGCTATATGGGACATCATATTTTCTAAAACAATAATGTTATTTATCTCTACATAAAAATTATAACGAACAATGAGTTGTGTACAACAAAAACATTTAATTGCATTGATGTATTTAGTCATTTAGGTATCTATTTATTTATATTTAGCTTTATTATCTTTATTTATTTCCAAGATTAGTGGATGTCCATTAATTATGAAAATTTGTATAATTATTTATTTATGTGTCAATTTTTTGTTGATTTGAACAATTTGTCAAAATTGCACAAAAAGTAAAAAATACAAGCATTAAAATCTACAAATTATTACAAAAATATGCTAATTCAAATTTCTGATTTGATATTATGATATCGAGAAATTAATTTAAATTGAACACTACGATATTTTCCAATAAACAACAAATGTATACAAATGCTATAAGTCCCGTATCCTGGTAATGACACAGAAAATAATCATAATGATTGATTTAATATATATATATATATATATATGTATGATTAATAATTTTACAAGCAAAATATTTTATCGCATAATGTATAGACATTAGCTAATAATAAACTTACCTAATTAAATTGTATATTTAAAATCAATTACAAAATATAGTACTATTGAAAATAATCAATTTGTTTAAAAATTTTAAATGAAGCCATTAATGTTGAGTTATTTTGAGTCAAAATAATTATGGTTTAAAATATAAATATATCAATTATTCACATCTTTCTTCTACATTTTAATTACCTACATAAAAACTATTAAATTTAAATTTTTTATTTTAATATTGAAACTAATATAACAATCTTGAATTCTTGAAAGTCTAAATTTGTTTATTCCTAGAATGTCTACTTTATTTAATATTACATTTTATACGTAATTACTAATTAATATATTAATATATTAAATTATTTTTTTTATTTATAATATGAACTTGATATACTATACATAATGTATAAAAGTAAACCATTCAGTTGATCGCGGGCGATATAAAATCATTCATTGTTTAAATTTATTTATAAATATATAAGTACTTACTAAATTAAATTTTAAATAAGAATTCATAACTAAAATATTTTTTTTCTATGGAAGTCGATGTTAAAAGGAAAAAAATACTCCACCAAAGTTTAGCCACCTCTGATATACAATGTTTGACTTACACTGTTGCAATGGTTCATATGGGTTTGAAGGGTAATTCTTTTTTACAAATTGTTGAGTGTATACACTTATATAATTTATAAGAAATTGTAAGACTTGCATGTTTTTAGGTCTGTGAAGCTTCAGTATTCATATTTTTACAAACCTATTCTATTTTTCAAAATATAAGTTGGGATATGACAATTTAATAAAAAATATTGTATTTTATACTCTATGCTTGTTAGCTTATTTTATGACTATGAAACATGTGATGTTATGAATGACTAAATTTCAGGAGTTGATGATGCCAAATCAGAATGCGATTTGGATGACCAGTCAGCGTGGGACTGGATAGTTCAAAACAACAAAAGTGATAATTGCAGTGATTTTATTAATGAAATTACAGATTATGCACTTACCGTTTGAAATTATAATATAATATGTTCATATTTATAATTATTAAATACATTATGAAATTAATCACACAGATATTTATCAGGCTCACAGAATTGTACTCACGAATTTATATATTTTTATAATGCACTGTTACATGTTACTTGTATTTATTATTTGTTATTTAATAATATATTTATGTTATATCAATTTTTCTTACTTAATTATAATAATCGTAAAATATATACAACAATATGCTAACATGTTTTATATTATTTAAAAGTTATACAATACTATAATGATTCTCAATGTGGATAATGTATTATTTTTATAGTGCTTAATTTAAAATATTTTAAAATGTCATAATTATAAATATTTTGAATGATTTAAAAATCCCGCCATTTTTGTTCTTATCGCAGCCATGACAAACTAAATTTTGCAGCTATCATATAGTGCATTTATGATAGTACGATAAAAAAATATTACATTCTGTACTGGTTGCACGATATTAAGATATCTTAATTCGTTGCTGGTAGCCACCTGAATAATAAAGAATGGTACTGATTTTGTTTTAATCCGTAATCATTTTAGTAATTTTTCCTTATCAATATAGTCACGAAAACAAATTTAATTCTGTTCAGTGCACATAATACGTAAGAATTATTTATTATTTAATTTAATTAGAAATGGTTTCAAAACGTTCAGCGTTAAGAAATAGTTGATGAATGATCAAAAATATTATTAGTTAACTATAGTATTTGCTTCTGTTTATCATCTACTTCAAGGTTAGTATATTGTAAAATACAAATTGTATTATTCGGTTTTAATAAAAGACAAGATACTAAAATTAGGTCTTTGTAAAAATGAGACGCAATTTTTTTTAATTCGGTCAATTGCAATTTTCTTATCTTATTTATGTGCAGTTTTATTAGTTTATTCGCGATTGATCAACATCGTTTTACTGTTGAAATATTTACTATAGGATTATTAAATTTGTGTAAATTTGATGTACTTAATAATTTTGTACATATTCTATTCAACGTAGATTTACATATTATAACAGTTACCTAAGTAATAGTTTGCCTCCTCCCTACTAAAAGGTGCACGGTTATGCTGCAGTCGTGTTTTAAAATGACGTCAGGCAACAATGTAAGACGGCTAGTTTATGTGTTAGCTAATAGGGCCTACTCTAGAAAATCCCGTCGAAACAGAGAAATTAGAGGAGAAGAATTATTAGAACAGGAAGATGAACTCGTTATGGTGAGTAATATTATTTTTTATTTTATTGAATTTTCATAATAAATGTTCCAGTTTTATAGTTTTAACTTCAGAGTAATGAAATAATTATTATTCACTGAAAAATTAATTTATATAAACGTTAGCAATTTAATAATAATTTGTATTACTGTGAGATTATGATTTACAATAAGGTTTTCATATAAATATTTAAGTATTTCTTATAAAACTAAATATTTTCTTAGTAGGTATCTATTAAAAAATTTAATTGCATAAAATTTATTGAAATTTAATTGACATAGGTTATAGTACCTTTATATGTACAATACAAGTTATATTAATCAATATTGTTTCAGCATATTCTAACATTACCTTTTATAAAAACATAATAAGTTCGTTTAACTTGTATCTAGTATATATTTTAAATCTATCAACTCTACTCATTTAGATACCTATATAATTTATGTAAAATTCTATAATATTTATAATGGACACTTCTAAAGTACTAAAGATAAAACATCTAGATTTAATATGTTTTACTTTAGGTACATAAAAATAATATAATCGTATCTAGTTATCTTTCTGATTTATTCGTTAAACTATGACTAATTTGAATAAATTCACTTATTATATTAGTGTCTATAAATAGTTTGAATAATTTTGCCTTTTCAAAATTAAATTACATTTAGATATCAATAATATTTAAATTTAAAAACAAATTAGATATTTCTTAAAAATATATATTTTTATATTTTACTATAGTCATTATAAGTTTTAATTTATATAATAATAGAAAATTGAAGATTCTGAATTCCGAACAAATCCTAATTGGCAATTACTTCCTAGACATAAAGATAGTCAATTTAAATTACCAAACAATGTGGGCATTGCACCTGAAGTAAGTTAATTAATATACTTTTAACATATCTTAAGAAAAGTAATACATATAAAAATATTAACTATTTGCCTTGAAGATATATATATTATATTTACAAGGATTCTCAGTGACTGTGTTACAGGGTTTACAAGGTGAAAAAACCCTGTATAATATATTCATTGAACATTTAAAATATTTAGAAGATTATATGATTTTCATTTTTAATGTTATTAAAATAAAATATATTACCTACTAATATATTTTATAACAATAGATAATGTGTAAAACATAAATTTTAGTTTTAATATTTCATATAAATATTTAATTAAAATATGTCTTTTGTTATATGAAATAATACCTAAATATACAATTTCTTTATTTAGGTAGTAATTTTATAAATATATAATTTTACAAAACTAAAGATTAAAAAATGTAAGCAGAATTTTATAAAGTACATAAACAATAATAAATCACATTATAGTTGTAAAAAATACTTTTGAAATAAAAAATTTAATGTTATTTTGTGATCAATTAAATAATTAGTCATGCTGTCAATACAATTTTTACCTTCTGATGAACTTTTTTATGTAAAACAATTTTATAGACTTACATTATTGAAATTTTGCTTATCATTATTTAGATCTATATTTAAATAATTGTCTTGTTGTAGAACATCAAGATATGCTCTTATAAAATGAAGCCAATAATTTTTTTTTTCTTATTATCTTTAATCCAGACTGTTTTAAATTTTGGATGACTTACTGCAGTAATCATAAGAAATTTATCATTAAGAGTTTCAGATTTAGATTTTATACCTAAAAATACCCGACTAGACTAGTCAAGTCTGTTATTAATTTAAGATTGAATGGATTTTTTATTATCAATACACAACCAGTCAAACTGGTCGTGTCTTTAGATATGATTGAAGTATTTGGTATTAGAAAAATACTTTAATATTTTCTTGTTCAAAACAAAATTAATTTTGTCAGTGACCAAACTCTATTATATTCTGTTGAAAACTAATTAATCATAACTCTATTATTAGTGCATGCACCATGAAAAATTATTTTTTTTTTTTTTGGAAAATAGATTTTATGTATAGTGATCTTTAATGTACCTATGTGTAATGTGTTATTATTATTATTACATTGTTGACAGGATTGCATTATAACAACTCGGCTAAATTATTATACTCAAGACTGTCCAGTTTTATTAAAATCAGGTATATATTTAATTTAATTTGTTCTTATTATTATATTTGTTATAAGTAATAATTATTATTTTTATAGAAATAACAAATCGGTTTAATGTACCACATTTGAAAAATTTTAATTTATGCATGATTACAATTACATTAAGGCAGACGTCTAATACAGATTTGTCAAATTTGACAAAACAAGTAATATATTATGCATTTATATTATATAAAAGTAATATTACAATTTTTTATTATGTATTAAAAATATATTTTGTTTCCAGTATTTACATGCTGCTTTTGGTATTAGTGATCGTCTTCAAAATGCTGGATACTGGGCTGATTTTATTCATCCTTATACTGGATTGCCAGCTTTGAATCCGGGTCTAAATATTGATTTTTCGACTCTTGAATTACCATACAAACATACTGTTTATCAAGTCAATACACGAAGAAAGTGTAAAGTTATTTTGGAAAAAATATCTCCCAATACTATAGGTAAGAACTTAGAAAAATTAATAATAATAATGAATTGTATATATATAAAGCTCTTAAATAAATATGGTATCAAGTTTTGAATAATTTAAGTAATACTGCAATGATAATACATGTAATGTTTATTTAAGTATTTTATGATAATTATTTAAAATTGTAATACAATTTATTACAATTAAATAATAAAAATAGTTACACATAGTATAGGGGGTTAGTTTTTGTCTATATAAAAAGAAAATAATAAACAAATAAAACATGCAATATTAAAATCTCAGTTAAGCTCATAGAATATGAATCTTAAAGGCGGAATAACCTTCAGATCTATATCAACTACTTTGTCCCAATCCCAAGGAAACCAAAAAACCATACAATTTATCAAAGAAATTGAACTGTGTAATAAAATGTATACCTTTATAAAATTCTATTAATGTATTAACTTTAATGTAACTAACAGCCAATAGCCAAATGTCACAACTTAAATGTACGAAAAAAATTATATATATATATATATATATATATATTACACATAGCTAAAATAATTACTGTTTCTTCATTTCAATTGACAATAATGTCAAAATGCATCAATCTGAAATTTTCAATTAAACTACTTTTTTAAATAATTACATTAATAACAGTATTACTTTAATATTAATTATATTTTTTACTATTATTTTAGGTAACATATTTACCAATGCTTCACCTTCTCAAACTGATGCTATTGAAGATATTATGGATGAAGTTAGTGATTTACATCTGAATACTTATGACTGATCTTTAACTTTTCTTTTTAAGTTATAAGAATAACATAATATACTATATTTGTAATCAAAATAATTATTGATTATTAGATATAATATTTGTATTGAAACAAATAATTGTTTATGACCAATACTTGTGTTTATATATTGTTATATTTTAAATCAATTAACCAGTCTTTCTTTATTTTTTAGCCTTAAATGCTAAAACATTTTTAAAAATAATATTGATTGTTTTTTTTTTTTTTTTTTTTTTTTATTGAAGTTTGGTCTTTATTTTTAGATGTTATTCATTTCATTTTAAAATCATGTATAAATACTTGACATTAAATAAATAAAATATAAATGTTTATAATTAATAGTTTATGTTTTAGTTTTTTTTTTTAATAGGAAGTATTAATTAGTTAACAAAATATCATTTGAGTAAAGGGAGGAGGCATTTATTTAAGCTGTATTAATAATATGTATTTGATTTTTATTACATTATTAATCTATGAGTATAAAGTATTGTTCATAATTATTATTTTATACTATAGGGTTAATTTTTGAAACATGTATCGTGAAAAACGAAGAAGTTCTAATGATGGAAAATACCATTCAAAACACCAAAAATCCTCTAATAAACCATTTTCTTTTTTGGATTATAAACATATTTTAGAAAAAGTATTTTTTAATGAAGAATTGGTTGAAGACATCAATGATATGTGGCTATTTGTAAAAAAATTTGAATCATTTACTGTGAAAAGAACAATTACCAATAGTTCAGTTGTAAATAATATAAGTTCTAATCCTCTTAATCTCCCAGAAGTATTCGATAAAATGCATTTAATTAACTTACGATTGCATTATTCTGATGATGAACTAGCTTCAAGGTTACCTACATATGATCAAGAAGAAGATTATGAAAAGAGACCGTTAACGAAAGAAGATATATCAAAATTTCGTAAATTAATTCTTATGTACATGGATTTTAAACAAAAAGAAAAGTTTAATAAATTGAGAAAACTTCGAGAAACACAAACAAATTTACCAGTATATCAATTCAAGTAAGCTTATAATAACAAAATTATCACTTCAACTTTATTATTTGCTTTTAATTTAGAGATGAAATAATTGAAGCGGTTAGACAACATAGGGTTGTCATTATTGCTGGTGATACTGGGTGTGGGAAATCTACACAAATTCCCCAATATTTGTCAAATGCTGGTTTCAAAAGAATTGGTACATATATCACATATTTTAATAGTATAAATTAATAACTAATAAATCTATTATAGCTTGTACTCAACCCCGCCGTATAGCATGCATATCACTATCGAAGAGAGTAGCTTTTGAATCTTTATCTGTTTATAACAATGATGTTGGTTATCAAATTCGTTTTGAAAAAACTGTTAATAAAGACACAAAAATTTTATTTTTAACTGAAGGATTGTTATTAAGACAGGTATTATATTTTGATACCTAATTATATATTATTTAATTAAAAAATGATATTATTAACAAATAACATAAATATTTTGCTGAGAAACTAATTTGTTCATATAATAATTACCTATGTATATATAGGTTTGTGGAGAGGACCTTTTATCCCAATATGATGTTATCGTTTTGGATGAAATACACGAACGTCATTTACACGGAGACTTTTTATTAGGTGTTATGAAATGTTTGCTACACCAGAGATCTGATATTAAACTTGTTCTTATGTCAGCTACCATTAATGTAGAACTTTTCAGTAAATATTTTTATCCATTAGCCAAATTAATACAGGTAGACTATATAATATATATTTTTGATATGTTTATTCATTAATATATAGATACATCTAAATGTTTTAGGTACCTGGTCGTTTATATACTATTAAATTGGAATATAATCCAATTATCAGTGAGATGAAAGTATTGGGAAAAAAATCAGAACGTTTTGATCCATCACCATTTATAAAAATTATGCAAATGATTGACAAAAAATATCCTAAACATGAAAGAGGTGACGTACTTATGTTTTTAAGTGGTATGGCAGAAATTACAGCGGTGGTAGATGCTGCAAGAGTTTATTGTGAAAAGGTTGACTCTTGGATTATTCTTCCTTTACATAGTTCAATGTCATTGGCAGAACAGGATAAGGTACAATTTCATAAACACTGCTAAAATGTTTTACAATTGATTTTTATTTAGGTTTTTGATTACGCGCCTGAAGGCACAAGAAAATGTATTGTGTCTACTAACATAGCAGAAACATCTATCACTATCGATGGAATTCGTTTTGTTGTTGATTCTGGTAAAGTGAAAGAAATGAGTTATGATTCACAGAGTAAAGTACAACGATTAAAAGAGTTTTGGGTGAGCAAAGCCAGTGCTGATCAACGCAAAGGAAGAGCTGGTATATTCTTTTTTTGTTTAATTTAAATTAAAATATAATATTTGTATGAATTATATAATATAAATTTAAAAATTAACGGTTTTTTTTTTTTACTTATATATTTATTTTATTTAGGTCGTACTGGTCCAGGAGTTTGCTATCGATTATATTCAGATGATGAGTTTGAAGCTATGGCAGAGTATAGTACACCCGAATTACAAAAGGTACCCTTAGATGCATTATTACTTCAAATGGTAGCTATGGGATTGCCTAATGCTCGGTTGTTTCCATTTATTGAACCACCACAAGCAGAAAATATAGAAAATGCTATTGAATCCTTGAAACAACAAGTAAGTTTAGACATTTTAAGTTTTTTTAAAACTGGATAACAATAATAAAATATACCATTTATTATTTTAGGGGGCTTTGACTAAAGAAGAGAAATTGACTCCAATTGGAAAAATGTTATCACAACTTCCTGTTGATATACCACTTGGGAAAATGTTAATAATGGGATCTCTATTTGACCAATTGGAACCTGTATTGTCATTAGCATGTGTACTATCAGTTCAAACTCCTTTCACTAATAAAGCATACAAAGACCCAGAATGCGAGGTAAAGTAATTGTAATTATTATTCTGATGTGGAATATTAAACAATTTTTTTTTAGAGAGCAAGGATGGATTTAGAATCTGATCACGGCGATCCAATAATTCTACTTAATGCATTTAAACAATGGTTAGAGTTAAAGAGTGATGGACGAAACACAAATACACGTCAGTGGTGTAAAAGACGGGGTTTTGAAGAACAGCGTTTTTACGAAATGACTAAATTGCGAAGACAATTTAAAGATCTGTTGGATGTAAATATTTTATTATGATTAAGTTATATATTAAATTAATATTTCTGTTGATCTTAGGAATGCGGTTTAGTAAAAAACGAAGGAAAGAATATGGATGATATGACTAGTGCGGAAAGAGCTCTTCGGCATGGTGAATTGAAACTATTACGCAATATGAAAAAAACACATAAAGAGGAAGATTCAAGAAAAAGAAAAGTTTTAAAAAAGGATATGTGGGAAATTGAAGATAATTTAGATGCTGAAGATGATACAGTTGATATAAGAGATATTGATTTTAGATTAAGACACAATCAGCAACAAGTTAAAGTAAATACATTAGCTCACATCATAATAATTACATGAGAAATAATACTTTTTTTTTTAGCAACTCTTAAAAGGATCTACTGCAATTAGTTATAAAGACTTAATGATGCTAAAAATAATTTTAAGCAGTGGATTATATCCTCATATTGCAATTGCCGATGAATTCAATTCTTGCAAGGTTAAATAATTTAAATATATTATTAGTATTTAAAATAATTATTTTTTTATATAATTTCCTTTTAAAAGTGAATTGGTTTGCTTA
Source organism: Eriosoma lanigerum (assembly GCA_013282895.1). Classification (NCBI taxonomy): domain Eukaryota; kingdom Metazoa; phylum Arthropoda; class Insecta; order Hemiptera; family Aphididae; genus Eriosoma; species Eriosoma lanigerum. The sequence goes on from CM023357.1 coordinate 22,126,072, forward strand.
CTTAATATTTATATTTGATTATGAATATATTGTTTATTATCTTTGATAAAATTAAAAAATTAAAATAAATTTTGATAATACTAAATTAATATTTGATTATTATTTTATAGACTACTAAGGAACATTTATTTCATACTGAAGGCAAACCGTTTGTATCTCTTCACCCTATGAGCTACTTTGGTAATCATTCAGATGTTCTTCAACTAAATGAATCAGAAATTATCTATGTTCCTGAGTTTAAAGGAAAAAACACTGTAAGCTCTAAGCATCAAATATTGATATATATGTGAGTATTAAAGAGTTAATATCATAGTTAATAGTGGTATAGTTAACAAATGCATTTTGTTAATAACTCACTGAATTAAAAAAATTTGAAAAACACAATATATACTATATTATATTATGGACTTATAGTGATTGTTATTAGTTACTGTAAAAGTCACTAATTAATTTAATTATTTTTAAAAAAATATATTATATTAAAATTATTATTAAAAAGTAAAAACTATTTAAATTGTTTTCTAATATTTATAATACAGAAATAAGTAGAACCTGGACAAGGGTGTGTACATAAGGATGGGCTGAAACATATGAACATTTATATATGGTTTAGACCAATGGACCAGGTCAAGACTGATAAATAATACAATTATACAAAATGTAAAAATCATTGTTAGTTTAACATAGATATTCAAAAAAGTTAATTAGCAACTATTAATAAGATACTTGTATTCAGAGATGTTACCATTAATTTCTTTGAGAATATACTAAGTCGCTATAATATAAAAAAAACCAATGGTAGAGTAGGTGTTATTCAATAATTTAATAATTGGTTTTTTTGGGGGGTTTCCTATACAGCTATACAAATTTGTTATTGAAACGTAGATCCTAAATTATATGAGTCTTACCATTGATTGAATATTTATTTTGTATACTTTAAATAGTTGTGTGAATATTGTAATAATAGTAATATAAAATCAATTATTTTACACTTATTTTATAAAGATAATGAAAAATAGCAATGTATTTTCTTTTTTATGAAACACAAAATGCTAACATTTTATATAATTAAACAAACCCTATTTAATAAATATGAATACACGATAAATAAAAAAAAAAATTAACATTATTTAATAAATAATACATAAATAAATCAGTAAAATACAATTGAAGACTTTTGTAGCGAATTTCATAGACTATAAAAATAATTTATATATTTTCAGAGAGGGGGCTGCAGCTCCTTCAGCCAACCCCCTGGCAATGCTACTGACTAAAATTAGGTATTCTACTTGTGGTAATCGAACCATTATTTCTCCCTGAAAAAGTGTCTTCAGACTATTTTATTCCAAAAAAAGTTTAAGGGTGTTTAAAATGCAAAACTGTGACTTACAATTTTCAAAATGTTATCCAAGAATATGTCATAAATGACATCAAATTATCAGATTCAAATATTAAGAACAAAATATTTATGGCGTTACACCTTATAATAAAATCATAAAAAATATCATATAATTCAATTTTACTAAACATTCTAATTTTAGAAACTTATAAAAATAAATTAAGACTCGATTTACAAAATATTCTATAAATAGGTTATGTTTTATATGATTATGCTTCTATATAAGTTTTAAATCGTTAAACCCATTGTTATTTGCGTAATAATATTGAACATTTTTGAGAAAACAATTACATCAATTAATCCGTTCCAAAATTTTACTATCTATGAGGATACCCCAAAATAATGTCAAGTTCCTACATTAAAAATTGTCTTAGTTATAAAATATTTAAAATCAAATTCGTCAAAATTACAGTTTCCGTGAATTTTACCAATTTTCCATCATATTTTGGTAGTTTTTCTTATCTTAAGAAAAACTTGAAAAATTTTAAAAATAATCTAAATAAAGTACCTACCAAGTAAATTAAATTTCCTACTGTAAGTATATCCTCATAGTATTTGTGGTAATCGGACCATTATTTCTAACCGAAAAAGTGTCTTCGGGCATAATAAATAAAACATCTATGTAAAACTAATACATTCCTCACTTCGCTCAGAATCTAAAATTCCAGGAATATCACTCCTCGTTTGATATAATACACTTAGGTTTAGGCTATACTTGTAATATTATATTTATAAACATATTATGTATATTCCGTTGCACAACTTGGTAGCGCTGAAGTCGTACAATTTTCTTATGACATTTCACACTATTTAAAAAAAATGTAATACTCACCTCTAATTTTTAATTAGGTACCTACTACATTTGACCTCATCCCCTCCATTCGAAAAATTATATACTGATATATATATATATATTATATAATCGTCAATTTCATTGAATTAGTAGTGTTATATGTATTGTAATAACTAATAAGTATTATAAGTAGATAAGTATAATACATCATACTAATTTTAACATAATAATAAATTATACATTTAAATAAAATCTGTATATTAAATATTATATAATGTACACCGCAAAAATATACAAAAACATAGAGAATAAACTACAAAAGTACACAAATATAGCCACTATTTATATGATTGTGAGTGTGGCTCATGTGTCAGTACTTCATATCATTATTATGAATCAATTTTATATTTAAAGAATTTTATTGTTCTGGGTCTATTTTTACTATTATTAGTAATACCGATTACCACAAATAGGGTATGTTTCGGTAGAGAATTTTGTTAAAATTTCTCAAAAATTTTTCGTTAAAATTTACGGAAACTAGAAATTGACGAAATCGATTTGAAAAATTTTATGATTGAAAACTAATTCATTTTAGAATGCAGAGATTTGGAAAAAATTAGTATTAATGTACGTATTTTACATATTATGAGAAAAATATTTGGAACTGTTACATTGATATTTTGTCTAAATATACAACTCTGAAATTTTATTATTATTCGCTATTTTAGGTTTTACATCCAATTGGTTTGTAATTTACGTTTGTAATTGTACATCATATATAATTTGGTTTAGATTAGAATTTAATGTCGAAATTATTAAATAAAAAATAATCAGCTTAAAAGATGACATTTTTTGTAGCCGGATTTGACATAATATACCTATAGTACCTACCTCCCTAAATATTAAAAATAATCACAGACGAAATTCGACTTAGGGGCCTGGAGTTTACCAACATATATTTTTAAGAATAGTTAGGTTATTTTAACTAATAACTATACCAAATATTAAAAAAAATTGTAAAAAAGTATAATGAAAGAAGTTTAAAAATGAAATAACATTTGTAGGTTAGGTGGTGCATTAATTTAAATAATTATTGCAATTTTTAAGTTATATTTCGACTATTATTTGTTTAATAAGGAACAACAGAATGACCAAAATTAATTTGATTAAAAACGGGTGTGTTGTGAGTTCTCAGTTTATTTGTATGTTTTTTTTGTACCTACTTAATATCTGCAATCTACATTGTATATGAGAATATTTCACTTCTTTATTTTAAGTACAATATTTATTGTAATAGGTACGTATATTACAATATTCACAAAAATGATCTCTACAATGTTGTTTGAATAATGTCGCTAATACCAAAATGAGTGTAATTATAATAAATAAAGTTTATACAATTATATATTTCGAGAAACAATTAATTGTTATTATTTGATTGAGTACCTAAAATTCTAAATGGTCATGGTGATTATGTTACAAACATTTTCTTATTTGAATATGTAACACAGAGAAAAATGTATCGCAGTATACTTATCTATCTAATCTAAAACTATATGGCCCATACGGGGCTTTAATACCCATTATATATATATATATATATATAGTGGAGATGGAAAATTTGTTTTACTTTGCGTGCCAAAAAGTAATTTGTTTTTTGTTATTCCCTGCGTGCTACAAAATTATGAAAAATATTTAAAGTAAAGAATGTGCTATATAAATATTCCGATAATAATGATTTTTTATAAAGAATTCGAGTGCCACTAATTCGTCATCCCTGGTCTATAGCATAGCAATATTCTGATCATCCTGACTTCTGTGTATATTGTATTTAATTAGAGTATTTTAATACAATAGGTACTTGTAAGTCATATCCACTCCGTCACTTATTACCATAATATTTATGCTATTATTCATTATTATTTATTACATTACCTACAGTCTACACAAATAAATAATTAACTACATGTATAGGTTTATCTGGAAAGTTGAGTTAAGCTCCCTTAGGCGATTGCCCCTTGTTTAATAAAATTGTGTTTATGTATATATATAGTACCCCAGTACATCTAGACCCCTCCCCGTAAAACATCCACTGTACACATATAAATAATATGAACATCGTCCCTATAGTTCCCATAATATAAAAAAATTATAGTTCGTCTCCCCCTCCCCCCCTCCGGTCACGGCTAAGATCCGCCTTTGAATAATACCTATTATATAATTATAATATAATATAATTTAATAAATTGTTGACTAGATAAAATTATAATACATCGCGATGTAAAACTGTATAATGTAGACTATTCAGCATTAAATATGATACATTAATAAAAAATAAAAATGGTAATTTTATAATATAATACTTATATATATATATAACTATTATATTAGATTACGACATTGCGTGCACAAAAGCATGTAGACATGTAGTTTAGTGGGCATGATAACTGTATTTTTTTGGTGGGTGTGGTATTATTATTAATGTTATTTTATTTTTTCAAGGAATTTGTGTAAACATTTACAATCATAATGTTTAATTTTTTTACGGCCATTATGTATATCTCAGTCTCTCAGGGTTAATAATTACGAGGGAAAAAAGCGTATATTTTTTTAGAAAAATCCAAACTTTTATTTGACATTTTAGATTAATTCTGATCATCGGAAAAATACCTCCTGATTGTGTTTTGACCAGACCCGTGTTTATATATTTTGCCGCCCTAAATTTTTTTTTTATTATTATTAACGATACAATAGTGTATATTATAATGTGTGTAAATGTATTTCTAGTATGAAAACAAAATCAATCATTACTGTTTTGTTTTGATAAATGTTAAATAATTGGATCAGTATTTCTTTTTACATACAACAGACAACTGACTATGTTTTATTACTTCAGTGTTCATGAATTTAAATGACTTAAATTCATTAAATTACATAATTTTACGTTGAATACAAAACGATAATAAATATTATAAAACATAAAAACAAAATTATCAATTACCATCTTTTAGGTATTAATAACTTTTTCTGCTAGAACTTTTATAAATTGTTCGTATGTGGAAAATGATAAATAATGATAGTATTACTTTTCCCAGGATTACCATACTTTGAAATATGTTCTGATAAAAATGGGTCATATTCAGCTATTAATTCTATTGCCAGGATATAATTTTCACAATTCGCTGTAGGGAGTCCAAACTTTTTTACCAGTAGGTATTAAATAGAAAAATAAATAAAAATTCAAAGACACTAAATTATATTTATTCTAACTTTATAAGTAGTTTTCTTCTCAATGAATTTATAAATTTCAATGAAATGCGTATTTCACTAAGTATATATATGCACATATATATACATACTAATATATAGCAATTCTACAATAGGTACTATTATATTGATTTGTTAGAAAATGTTTGAAATTTTATACTTTAGATAATTTCACTGGTACATTTAATTATAGAATAAATAAACAAACATAAATAAAACCCTTATTATAACGAGCTATAAATTACTATAAATTAGATCTTGTTATGTAAGTATGTCACATAATGCAAAAATGAAGATAGATGTAAATTAATTATAATCCTGTTTATAATATCTTCGTTTGAATACGTCGATAACTTTTATTCTACTTAATATTTTCTAAATTACAATACATTATTATTTCGAGTTTAAAATAATAAAATTTAAATAAGCCATTTCGTAAGCTAGATTTTTTAAAAATAACATTAAATTAAGTTAGTCACGGAATTTTTAAAGTTAAAATAAAAAGATAGAAATACATTATTTTTTTAAATGCATTTAATAATTAAAACATTGTAGGTACATTATGTATAACACGGATGTTAATTTTATTTAATAATTTATAAGAATATTATATGAAACAATATAAGTATGCAATTATTTACACATACCAATCCACCACTTATGGATTTAAAGATCATCTATTATTAATTTACTATTACTACATAATTTTTTATTCAATAGGAGTGTAAAATAATTTTATCTTGTTTTATACAATTAAAATAAAATAATACCTTCTGAGATTAATATTTAATACACTAAAATACATAAATAATTGATATCAAATTAGATTTGTATAAATTTCTAAACAAAAGGAGAAACGATTAAATGAATAATTATGTACTAAATACAATATTATTAATACAAGTAATTAATAATGGATTTTAATTGGATTCATTGTAAATTATTATGAAGTATGGAAAAGTTAACAGAATTTTTTGTATCCAAATATAAATTCGGATCGAATATAAATCATTATTATTTATTAAACTTAAAAGTGTTAGTAAAATGAATTCTATGTTAAAGTTTATGGTGTTGTACTCGTGTTGCATAATAATGCTCATTGCTTATTAGTTATTACTGTTATTACTTTTTACCGCTTGGAATATCATTATTACAATATTTTAACTTTTCCAAAAAGTATTTAATTTATTTAATATAACTTATGCAGTTATGCATCTGTATAATAATCCACATATTTATTTATCAATCTATTATTTATATTGAGTATTTTCTGTTACTTGCAATTAATTGGTTTAAAATATAGGCATTTTCTGAAAAATAAATTAAATTAAATTTTATTTATAAACATTGTATAAACTATACAATTTTAATTTCAATTTTTAAGTACAAACAATATGTTATTAGAACATTCATTTTGTATGAATTATAATATTAATATTTTTGAACGGTTTTAATTCTAGTAGAATATTTTGTTTCTTGTAGTTGAATTGAAATATACATAAAACTCTGTTTGACTTTGATTTGGGTTGAATATTACTAAATTAATATAATTAATATAAGTATAATTAACTAGAAGAAACTATTTTGTTTGATGTTTTGAAATATTTGCTATTATTTTTCAGGTCACTTTTGGAAACTACTAAAGCATATATAATGAATTCTTTACGGGTACCTGGAGCACAAACTCTACTATTATTTAGCAGAAACATTTGCACCAATCAAAACTTTTCCCAGTTAGTATTAATTATTATTTTCTAATTAATAATTTTGTTTTAATTTTTATTATTATTTGTAGGATTGTTTGTGACTCGTGGTTGCAACTGGAGTTTCCTTTACCAGAAGCTGCTGAAAGTTTAATATACAAAGCTTCAAAACTACGTAATGCATGGGATAATCTTTTAAAACTTAAACTTGAAGGTAAAAATACTAACAATATTTCATACATTAGTTAACTATTTCACTTTGACTCATATATTTTTAGAGAAAAGTAATAGAAGAGCAGAACGTAAACTATCTGAAGATATGGTACAATTTATGAATGCTGAAATTGGTTATAGCATGAAGAGACTCTTAGCTGCTGACCAAAAAGTTATGTATGTTGGACCATCTGGTGAAGAAGTATCATTCGTGGGTCCTAATCCTTTTAGTGATGACTGGCATGTATGTGAAGATGATAAATATGGTGGTTTAAGACTATCACCATACTTGATTTATGATTGGTAAGCAAATATATTTATTCAACCTACAATTATCTTATAGAATTTTTGATAAACTTTTAGTTTAACGGGTCAAAATCAAGAGGTCTATGAACCGTGGAATTGTCCCTTTTGCAACAGCACAATTGAAGTGACGAGGGCTCTTGAAAAGTTGCAACACCGGCAAGTTTGTAACTCTCAAACCACTTCCGGTACTACTGAAGGTATATTTATATTTTTCATAATCTACGGTTTTCTTTGAATGAATATCATACAAAAATATATTGTGCAATAACAATAGATGAATACAATCTTTTCTACATTATTGGGAAGTCCATTACAACATATAATGTAATATCCTTACACATTTTTTCTTTGTTTAATAAATGAGTATAATGTGTATATGTGTAATTAAAAATAAAACATAATGTCAATTATGTAATTAATAATTCTATATCCTCAAAAATTGTTATCAAAAAGTATTTCTTGTAATAAGATCCTTGAAGCTTAATATTAATAGACCACAGGTAAACATTTTAATATTTTTTAAAAATTATGTGTTTTCAATTAAGTTAATAAATTATAACAATAACAACAATAAGAATAATAGAGTGGTTCGTGGTATGCTGCATGTCAGTACTTGGGTAGGAGCAATTTAATCCAGCAATAAAAGCAATAATTATTGTTATTATGGATTTAAAATAAAGTCTGGAAAGTTGCATAAAAAGTGTCTCAGTATTTTTTGACTACTGTAATTGATGAGACATTTGTGAAATTTAGTATAATAAAGTGTTTTTATGTAACTAATTAAAGGTATACATGATTATATATATATTTAATGCTTTTTCGCTTAAAAATATTTAATTAAACAACACATGCAAGTTAGGTATAAGTTTATAATATTTTAATATAGTTCCATATTTTCTGAATATTATTCTGATAGTTATTAATTTCTTTAAAATGATTAGTTATAGGTATATTTTATACTATAACTATAATGTCAAAATTAAAATATGAAATATGTATATAATATTGTAAATATTTCAGACTATTTTATAAGTATTGACTTATATAATATTATTATATTGATATGAAATTCAATTCCCACATATATTAGATTATTTATTTCTAAATGTCACAAATTTACAATATTTTAATATGTATTGTAATAAACGCGAGAATAATTAATTTAACCGACTATTTGGTAACTTTGGAAATCATTTAATTGTTGTTCCATTTGAAAACAGAAGAAACAATGTTTCATGATAAATTATATTACTTTGTGCCTTAAGTTTTAAATATATTATAAAGATATTATTAACTTGTTTTTATTAGAGAGGAAATTGAAAAAAAAAAACATTTTTTTTATTTATATTTGGATATATATTATTTAGTTTTAAAATAAAACCTTTTTAAAATTTGTTTCAATAATATTAATTTTAATTAAAACTTATATTTATAAATACTTTCCTCGTATTAAATATATTTATTTGTCTATTTGATTTAATCATATGTCTTCAAAGTTTTAACTTTTAATAAGTACAGTTATTTCAATTGACCATTTTACAAATTATTAATCTTTTATCATTGATAATATGGGTTTCATTGTCTTAATTTAGTATATGTTTAGGTTAAGTTAATAGTTTGATTGAAATCTTGTCTAATATGTAATAAATGAGAATCCAAAAATAATAGTATAGAATATTAAGTTTTATATCATTATGTATAATTTTTTGAAATTTAGAATTACAAATGAGTTTTATACAATAATAACACTTTTTACTCTTGTATTCTTAATTTATATAACCATAAAAAAATCTGATGTAGAATATAACATATTATTTTATTCAAAATTCATAATACATAATAATAATAGCATTTACATCATAATATAAGAGTATAGGTATAGTGGGTACCTGACATATTATTTGTTGAGTTAGAGTATTTTATACACAACCCTGTAAAGTTTAATTTTAGTTTATTTAAGTTTATGTGATAGTATGATGGATAAATTATTAGGTATTAAATTAGTTTAAGAAAATTGTTATAAAATATTATTCAACCTTATATAATAAAAAATAAAATTATTAAAATTATATTGTATAATTAGTTTTTCTTATAAAATTATTATTCACAACTTACTTAACTTATTAAATAATAATAATAATAATTTATTTTATTTTAACTAATTTAATTGTTTTGTGATATTTATATAATTTATTAATACATATATTATATTTTATAATATTATTAACTTGGTTAACATAACATATTTTCTTATTTTTGTTGTTATTCAATTTTAAAATCAAAACTTATTTAAGCAACTTAAAATTTTTAATGGCTAAATTTCTAATCAAAAATTCTTGATCACTAAATAGTAAATGTAATTGGTAAACTATGATTTTTCTGACGCTTTAAAAGTTCTACTTTACAAAAATATTAGTTATCAAATGTTATGTTTTACTGGAAACATTAATAAGGGTACCAACTACCAAGTAGTAAAGTAGGTAAGTGGCAACCAAGTGTTACCTGTTTCAAAATTATTCTAAGTTTTGCAGTTCTTATGTCCCAACTTTTGTTTCGCATTCTTGATTTTGTATTTATCATGCACTCAAGCACGAAATTAATTTTTTTAAGTTAAATTATTGTACTTTATTGTATGTTTTTAAGTGGATTCGAGTGAATCTGTATTTGGAATATAACTATATTTTTGTTGTAATTTTATTTAGACAATATAATGTTTATAACTATATATAAGAAACCCAGAATTTAACATGCTTATATAACTTACTCGTTTAAATAATATATTTGATATTCTTGATTAAATATACTTTTTTATTCAAATTATCTACCTGTTAAAAAAAAAATAATATTAATAAATCATAATAACCATATCATTAGTATCGTATGAACAATAACATAAATTAGTATATATTAGTTGGTAAATATGTTGTGCTTTTCGAAACAAAAAAAAATAATAATCTTAAATTCTTACCTGTGTAATATGGTTATACGTTAATATTTATACAAGTTAGGTTAGGTAAGACATATTTTTTTTGAATTTTTAATAGAAGCATTTTCAATTTTAAAAATATAAAAATTAAAATGTCAAGATTATTTTAACTTTAATGTTGTATTTAAAGTGTAAAAACTCGTGACCTATATACATGTTTTATGTTTAGGTTAGTAGTTTTTTTTTAATTAAGCACGGAGTTGTAGTATAGCTACTTCAGTTATAGTTCCATGGTAATTTGTATTTAATTGAAACATTTGTGAAGATGTCCGATTCAGCGATATATTTTAGATCATTAATTTGATTGTTTGTTATTATGTTTATAGGCGAAACGCAAGAAGAAATGTCGAAATTGAAACCGAACGCGAAACGTTACGACTGTCCAGAATGTTCGCAAGTACTGTATTTGACTCCTACTGAAATGTTAAAGCATAAAAAATCGCATTTGTAATCATATTGGTAAATTAATTAATAATTAGTATTGCTATATTTAACTTGAACTCGTCATTGTAATATAACCATCAAGCAGTGATTATTTATAAATTGTTCAAAAATTAAATAAATAAATAATGATTTTTTCTTAGAAAATTGTTCAAATCAAAACTAATAAATAGTTTAAAAAAAAGTGTAAGATTCATTTGATTTTTTTTGTTGATACTTCAAAGCATATCATATTAGGTAAGTAGTAGGCATGAATTTTATGGTACAATTCATAGATTTTTATCTAGGCGGGTTTGGGTTCCTTTTACGATATCTCATCTCATTTATTCGAACGTGGGTCATTTTTTATTTTTTTCTCTTTTATGCGTACGTCTTAAGTCATTCCCACACATAGCTTTTGAAGCTCACTCCCTTAATCGGTCCACTGCCGATTCACTTTACAACTCGAGCCTATATTATACTCTTACTTTATTCCGTATGCGTACATTTGAACACGGGATACACATTTCCTTTATAGAAAAACATACATTTTATCTCGTGTCCAATTACGTCGCACTATTCCATATTAAAAAAGTGAAAAAAAAATACGACAGTACGTTTAAATTTCAACGGTCTTAGCAACGTATATCAGCAATAATATCTCGATCTCGACGATTGAATTATACCTAATGTATATGTTAAAAGTAAATAGTAATGGATATAATCAATTGTTATTTATTGGTAGATATCAAAAATATTGATAAAACAGTATTTTTATTTATATGTTTTGTTATTATTACCTATTAAATTTATATAAAATTATATATTTTTCCCGATATTTCATACAATTTTCGATTTAATAGTATTTCGAAAATTAAATTAAATTCTGAACTGAAAATAATTTTGTTGTGTAGGTACTTTTTTGGAAAACCGCAGTGGCAGCGTCAACTTTTTTGACGACGCAACATATTTTTTTTTGCACATTTCATTGACAATTCTGTTCTCAACATCTTTATTTAATAATGCTATTGCTATAACCCATACAATTTACTAAATTACTTAATAATAAATAATAATAATAACAATAATCATAAACGTAATTATTTGATTATCATTAAATATTATATATTTTGAAATGAAAATATTGTTAAGAGTATACAATATTATGTTACAATATTGCTATCTAGGGTATTTGTATAAAACGATATTAGACACTAAACAAAATCAATTAAGACCGGAACTTATGTATCAGGCTAAGTAATTATACTTTCATCAACTTTTTTTAACTTGAAATTAATCATCATCATTCTTCTGATCATCAATATTAATGATCGAAAAAATTTTTAATTTTTGACATAATAATTTAATAAGGATATAGGTATACATATATAATAATATAATCAAACTATTTAGTACCGATAATAATGTTAAACGTAATATTAAATTGTCAAATAAACTATTTAAAATTGTATAGTAAATTTCAAATTCGTATTAAATTGAAAGTAATATTTATAGTACCTATATATGTATTTTCTTTTATTATTTAGATTTTCTATACAGTTCTGAAATCTGGATAACTGACAATGACTGATAATTAGTTTAAAAAATAAAATAATTTATTATGGGTTCGGCCTAAGGTGGTCTTCTGATCTACCAAATTTACTACCTTAATTCTACTATATAAATAGCTGATTATTATGTAGGTTAGGTATGCTGATTAGTATGTAGAATTTATCTGTTCTACGTGTTCTAGTTGCTCTATAATACACATATTTACTGATTGATAACATCAATTTTTTATTATTAGTTTTATTTTCATAAATAGTTTATATGATTAGAAAAAAAAAGTTCATAAGAATGATCTATCCTCAATATCCTCTACTGTACGATGTGTATATACGCACTTGTTGGCTGTTGTAGACCACATAGATAGATATGATAATTAGATATATTGCCTAAACAAAGTCGAGAAAAACATAAAATTATACTATTTATTATAAGGTACTGTTATCAATCGTTTTATATTTTAAATTATATGACATTTTCAATGAGTATAATAATAATTTATAAACAATAAAAATAAAGTCTCATATAGAATCATAATAAGACAAAGGTAAATATTTTGAAATAATTTTTTCCTTTTTTTTAACATAAAAAATCATCTTTAATTGGGTACTTGATTTATGAGTTATAACAATAACAAACAAAATATAATATGATTTGGTATCTTTTAATTTTATTTCATATACCTAATAATAATATTATACACGGTATAACCTAGAAGTTTTCTTGAAAATATCAAATAAGTATCTACACGGAAATTGTTGTAGAAACTGTTGTGAACTTTATTGCACGTGATTACTAATTATAAATTTCAACCTAGTTAAGTAGGTAATTTTTTATTTTACACAAGTAATTAATCAATTACACTTTAATTTTGAGAGTACATGTTTAAGTTTAATAATCAAATATACCCATAAATATGTTTAATACCGTATTAAAATTAATGCAATTATTATATTTATTGCATAAAAGTTTGATTCGACGGTTACAAAATAATATCCTGAAGCCGGTAAACCCTGAGTTGTTCACAAAACTTTTTCGGCGTGTAAATAGTATACAAAGTGTTTTGAGAAACATTTTAAGTGCTTTTAATAGCGAGAAATAAGGGTATTGGAAGGATATCCCAAGGACGTGTTTGGGTGTCTCAGCCTCCCAGGATGTAGTGGGTAATATTCTAGGAAAATCACGTAACATCATTAGCAGAATAATAATTAGGTTAATAGGCCATCACAATATACAATAATTATTTTTGTACTTACCAGCTACCTTTATATTATTATGATTTTGTGGTATATAGGAAAACAGGTTATTTACATACAAATCGTACGATTTATTTCTTTATAGTACAAAGGGATTAGGTAAGGTCAATGGACACCTATTTGGGGTTCGTAAAAGATTACACGCTGGTCCAAGAAGTGATTATTTATTGATAATAATAATGATGTTTGACGACTTTTTCATCGTTGCGATACTTAGTGATAGGAAGCCCATCTATAATATAATATAAATATAAATCTATATAATATAAAACTTAAATATGGAAATATAATAATTTTTTCTCCATAATATATTATTACTATTTAAAATAATAAATAAACAAATATAAAATAAATCGCACACACGATAATAAAAGCAATAAGTATATACTAAATAGTATACTATAGATACTATATATAACAATACAACGTCAAACACGGCGTATTCGACATTCGCTATACAACAATTTAAGATTCACTGTAAATCAATAAACAAAAATGTTATATTTTGTGTAGTCATTATATATAAAAATAAATAATTTGCACAATATTATTGTCAGCAAAAAACAAAAAAAAAAAGAACAACCTAAATCGGACTGATAGACAACACATGGACGCGGTTAGCACACCACACCGTACTAGCGCAATAGCACGCGCCGTGTTGGTCACCTATTTAAATTTATTATTATCTCTTTTAGTTGTTCATATCGCGAATCCTTTTTACTGCGATTATTAACACAATATTACGGCGACAAATATTACAATACACATTGAACAAGTGGTTTATAGTAATGGAATAAAGTAAGTATGTTGTTAAGTAAGTAAGTTTATAAATTTTATATTTTGAAGTGTCCAGAGGCGTATTTATGGTGGGGGAAAGTTGAACGGGTTTAACACCCCCCCCTCATGATCAAAAAAAAAAATAAAAACAAAAGTAATATTTATAATATTATTTTGCCACCAGTTTTAAATTTTGCATTATAATGTATACAGATACAGAACATGATTATTTTCTTTTTTTTGCAATTAATTTCCTTATATTATCAAATGGTGAAGGGGGGGGGGGGGGGTGTGTGGGTTGGCTATGAAGAGGCTATGGCTTTTCATGAGGAAGATTCTAAAAAAAATCTGAACCTCCCTTTAAAAATTGCTAAATACGCCTCTGAAGTATTCCGTATTCCATAAAAAAGTTAAGAACCCCTGTTTCATATAAAATTTTACTGATTTTTCTCGTATATATTATTTAAGACTTTATATTTTATTTACAAAAATAATACCAAAAGTTAGTAGGCCTACTTACCAATTGTATTTTTTTATTTTTTTGTAATTACACATTGAATTCTACATTGTTATATTTATATCACAATTTAATTATATTTATACCTTTTTCGACCTGTACGGCTGTACCTGAAAATTACCATTATCTATTATTATAATTGACATTGACAGAAATGGACATCGGTGGAACGGTGGGCAAATAGAATATAGAAAATATTATAAAAAATTATAAATATAGGTATCTATATTAAAATTATACAAATTTATTATTCACTAAAATTGTTCCCAATTTTTTTCAGTACATTAATCTGATGAAATAGAAAAAAAAGGTCAAACAAATTATTGTACGTACCAATATTGAATAATTTAAAACTGTAGGAGATATTGACATTTGACAATAAAATCAGAATATAATAATAATTATTAATTATTAATACTTATTTTAAGAATAAATATTTAAATGAAATATATAAATATTATATTAATATAAATGATACCTATATTGTGATAGGAATAGGTACTTCATTTATGAGTAGTATCTCTGACTTTGTCAATTAAAATTATATTCAGTTTTGTACGTTGTACCTTATGCACAGAGAATATGATTAATTATGAAATGCTAGATTAATATTATAGCCTTTAATTTCTTTCAACATTTTCCCAAATTACGCATTTTTTATAATATATATGTAATATATTTCAATCGGCAAATTTGATATTTTGGAATCCAATCGGTAAATATTTTGGATCAAGTCAATCTACCATATAGTATTAGCCATTTCACTTGTTTTTACTCTTGTTATCCAAAATTTTTTTAGGACGTTTGTATAAAATAATATATATATATATATATATATATATAGATTTTTAAATCAATTATTTACTTCAATAATGTTTTCGTTTTTTTTTACAAATTATAACTCGTCTTTTATTAATAATTAACATTTAACACTGTAAATCTAAACTATAGATAACTTAACAATATTAAAGGAAGCAATAGTCCTATAATTTTTTATAGCATCAAATACGAAATGTGCAGTAATAAATGTAAGGTAGAGTATATTTTTTAATGTTATATTGTAAATAAAAATGTACTTGTAATAGTAAAAAATTATAGGTACTGAAAGTAAGTTCAGTGTGATATCAACTCATCTCCCCACTAAAATAAAAGAACAATGTCTATAATTATAGAATATGTAGTTCGATTTTAAAAATTATAGTGTTCGAGTTATAGGAAATATTCCATTTCAATATTTGGAATTATAAACAAATAATTATTATAATAAACCTTTGTGTAGTACACTGTAAACATACATATAATGGTTTATTTTGCCTCATATGTACCATTTTAATATCCCGGATTACTCTACACATAAGGAACATAATTAAGTTGATGACTATACGATGGTTAGATTGTCTATAGATATATTGTAAAAAAAAAGAGAAAATATAAATGTTTTTAATATTATACAAAATTAAAATATTATGACTTGCTCTTTCTTCGTATAGATACGTTTCAGCCAGAGGCGTATTTATGGGGGGGGGGGGGGTTGAACGGGTTTAAACCCCCTCTATGACCGAAAAAAAAAACAAAATTGCTATTAATAATATTTTTTGCCACCTATTTTAGATTTTGCATTATAATGTATTTTTTTATATAATCAAATGGTGAGGGAAGGAGGGTTCGGCATCATAAAAGATTCTAAAAAAAATCTGAACTCCTTCCCTTTAAAAATTTCTAAATACGCCACTGATTTTGGCAGTGAACGTTATTCAGTTCAGCAACTTGTCTTTTCGAAGAAATCGATTGAAAAATTACTTTAAATTAAAATACATGATGATTTAATTTGATACAATTATACTGCCTTAGCTCAAAAATGATAAAATACGCTGTTCATCGTTTTTTGCGCCGAAAAAATAAAAATATTCGTTCAATTTTTTGAATCGTTTGCCCATCATACGTATTATATAAGTTGCGTTTGGAAACCTTCGATGTCGAGATTAAAACGTACAGCCATAATCCTTGCGGGATAAGAGACCGGCGTTGTATAGCACGCGGCAAATAATAAAGAAACGCGCCTGTAATGTGACCAGGACAAATCGCCGGAGAGGGATAAGCCAAAACGATTGATCGCCGCGGCTTGGTGAATCGGAATATTACGCGAAATTATATTTATATGCGTCAGTCGAATCCGAAATCGGGGCGATCGATCTGCCGAATGACCGTTGACCGGCACGATTTTCATTCATCTGAATAAATATGCCGTTCGTATGCTACACACACACACACACACATTCCTATACACATCGATAAA
Organism: Eriosoma lanigerum; assembly: GCA_013282895.1. NCBI lineage: Eukaryota > Metazoa > Arthropoda > Insecta > Hemiptera > Aphididae > Eriosoma > Eriosoma lanigerum. The sequence goes on from CM023357.1 coordinate 22,143,571, forward strand.
ACATCGCAATAGTGTATATATTATTTTTATTATACGACTGTATATGTAAATTCCTCCTCGAAAAACGCGATCCCTTTTACCCGGAAATATTTACAGGTTAAAAAAGCTACCCAGTACATGTGAATTGGTGCTAACGATCTGCAGTTGTGTTCAATAAAATATAATAATATATTGTGTCCGGTTCAATTTGTTTTACTACACGAGTTGAGGTGTACGTAAATTAACTCTATAAAATAGTGTTATAGTCGTATTTGTGTGTGAGAGATATTATGTTTGATATATTAGGTTCGTATTATACGATATATATATATTATAAATTATAATTAGAGCCCCGATTTTAATGTGCAAAGTGAATTTTTTTTCTGATACCCTAGAACAATACATACTAAGTACATTGTAACTTTTGTTACCTAAACTCCTCCTCAGATGAGTTCACCATGTGTCGAGGAAACTCAGTCCGGAGCAATATGGAATTAAAAATGGTTTTATTTAAATAAACAAAAAAATTATATATTATCAGCAGAAAAACTTTAATATCTTCCGTTACAGGTATTGGCACATGATATATATTATTTGTATACAATTAATAAAATTAAAAAAAATATATAACTTCAAATCACATTGACGCCTGTGTCCTTGCGAGTCCAAACGAGTAGATTTAGCTTAACGATCGTAATAATATTATTATCGTGTACGGTGATCGGTCGATAGAAAAACTGTGTAACGAACGGCAGCAGACGCTACGAAGGCTCAATGGTGGAACACTCACTTGGTGAATCGATGACGACTGCGGTCGGTGGTGGTTTTGCAAGCATCAATATTATTTTAATTTATTGTATATATAACATAGTATTGTCTTAATATTTATAATTAATAATATAAAATTTAATATTTATTATTGTTTCGTGCTGTTACGTAACGGACCGTGCGACGATGACGGCTAGATCAGATATTTGTTAAAGTTTGATAAAATTAAATTATTATAAAATTTCCGAACGTTACAATATAATTTGATACATATAACGAACTGTTAAAAAGTGAAATATTTATTTTCTATTCTTCGATGTTTTTCCATTTTGGAGCGTTGGTTAAATGTATTATTTAAGAACATTTTTCGCAATTTTTTAAAGTATTTAATTTTATTATAATACATTTAAAAATCAATCAACGATATCATATTTTGCATAAAAAATTGATCGCTTCACGATTCATAACAGTGGCTATTTTTGTGTGTACTACGACACACTTTGAGCACTATGAAAACATAAATGTGCACTACAAAAACTAAAAGTGTGCACCTATGTTTTTATAATAACTAATATATTAACGATATACTAAAACATGAATCAAAAATAAGATTTTTTTTAACAATAAAATATATGCATATGCGATAAAATATATGGAAATTAATAAAAATATAAAAAAACTTATAGTTGCGTACTTAGGCAATTCTTTTATGGGAGGGGTAAGAAATTTAATTTCCTCTCTTTTTATAATTTTGAGCACTTATCCACATTAATTATGCATAATTCACCCAATATAGTATACGAGACATGGGAGGGGATATTCCCCCATCGTTAACCCAATAAGTACACCATGGAAAATGTGCACTTCGAAAAATCAGAGAAAATAGCCACTGATTCATAATATTTCATAAATCATAATTGTGTTGTATATTATTATGCACATAGGCGCTAATTTTGTTAATTAAGAGGAAACTGCTTACCAAAGTATCAAAAATTTAAAAATTTAAAAAATACTTGCACAATTAAGTAACAAATTTGAAATTAGTTATTAAAAAGTAAGTACCTACCTATCTTTATTGTGGTTGTAGGACACTTTTTATGGTATATATAGTAAAAGTGCAAACCGCAGACAGTTTGTATTGTTACAGGTATAGTAACAAAATTATCGATAGTTATCTCAGACACTATAATAACTATAATATATACATATATATCGATTGACCATTTTATATATTATTATATCTATAATTCATATATCCCATATTCCATTATATCCACGGTCTATAGAAAGGAGAACTTTATTTGTTGATTCATTACTGGCAATTTCATAGTTGATATTGCAGCATTTTTCAAATTTAATATATTATTATTCGCATCGTGGTTTTGAACTATGTAATTTTTAAATATTTCATACTGCAATTATAATATATAATATTATATTAATAATATTTAACAATATTCATAAAGATATCTGTAATAATTAATATAAAACTTAAAATTTACTGGCTCACTAATATTTGTGGATATTTTACCAGGACAATTACTTTTTGAACATTTATGGTGTTTTAATTTTTTTCGTAAAATCGTATATATATAATTATTAATAAAGAGTTTTGGATTTAATTGCATTGTTTTTGTTTGAATATTCATTGTAATATAATACTAATTACTAGTAAGTATCTATCTACTAGCTATCTATAACACAAAACTTCTAATAAATAGTTGATCGAAAATGTTAATCGATCTACATTCTATTTCTATACACAAAGTATAGGTTAGTATATATTGTGTGAGTGAAATATCATATTCTCTATGATTATTAACGATTTTGTTTTAATTCTTATATTGACCTTCGTATAAAACTTCTGACAAATATCGATAATATTAGGATTTATTTTAACCGTACAAAGTGTTCGCGATATGCAAATATAACAATAGACAGTACAAAGTGTCCGTTTACTCTTTATTTTACTCTAGATAATATATACGTATGTATTATCTAAGATTTTACCTGTATATGTTTTTCAAGACAGAATTTACTATCAAACATTATTATAACGAACGGCTCAGGTATTGGTTAGAACAGAATACACATGATTATCAGAGTATTATAGGTTACTAAATTATTCAATTAATAATAATTAATTAAATTAATTAATTTTTTTAATGGTAAAAATACATCAAATAATTGGTTAATAACACAATAATTTTAAAAAAATACGAGTAAAAAATGTTTAAATAAGTATTACTTGGAAATTTTTAAACTTAGTTCGACCATAAAAAACGAGTAAAAATAATTTTGAAAAATGGGGGTTGTTATTTAAATAAAAACCGTAAGCCCAACTGAAAAAAGTTGAAAATATTATTATTGTTATATTAAAAAGTGATTTATTGTTTTATAAATAAAATATGTCGCAGAATATTATAAATATCACAAATGATGGTGGTTTTATTTTTAGGATTTAAATATTTTAAATTGTGTATTTTTTTGAATGTTGGAAAATAAAAGAAAAAAAAACAAATCGACCATAATTTTTGATGTGACTTCCAGGCAAACTCATTGTTTTTAAAATTATAAATGTTTTTTTGTAAAAATTAAAAAAACTATTAATTATAATAATAATAATAATAATAATAATAGATAAAGTTCTTATGAATTTACATAATAATAATATACTTTTCAAACGGAAATGCCCAAATAAGATATTTAAATATTTTAATTGTTTGTGTCCACATGACTGAACAATTACAAAATAATGAAGTTATAATCTGTTATTATTAATTATTCATTCTGCGATTTTTTATTTTTATTTCTGGCATGTAAAAATTAAAATGGTAGTATAACTATTTTAAACTTTTAACGTAAAATGTAGTGTCACGATTATTTGTGTTACACTGACACAATATAATTATTTATACGGGTTCCGCACATATTTCAAAATACATACGATTAAAATATTTACGAAATAAGAATAAGAAATTATTTTATTTTACTCACTACTCAAATAGTGATGGATTTATCGGCGATGGGAGGGGCATGGATTCTGGACCCTCCCCCAGACACCGATATAATGTTATATATTTGACATAACTATAGTGAGATAATATATATTACAATGATTAATTCTATCTCATCAATTTTTGTATACACAAAAAGTCCAAAATTAGTATGTGCCATTATATAAACCCATATGTAACATGTAAGGTGCTGATAAGAGTAATACGATTATCCTAACGATTTACAATTAAATATTATTTTAGATTGTGAGCGAAGCGAGAAATTTATTGGTTTTATAATGATGTTTTTTTTGTCTGAAAACATTTTTTTGGGTAGAAATAATGGTCTGATTACAACGAATAGAATATGTTTTCGGTAGAAAAATAGCATCTAGCATCAGCTGGTACTTTATTTAGTTTTATTTACTTCATTTTTTGAATTTCTCAAAAAAAATTTCATTGGGGAAGAAAAACTACAAAAAATGGTGGAATATCGGAAAAATTACGGTTTCCTTTATTTTAATTTTTTTAATTCGTGATAAACTAATAGCCAGAGGCGTATTTATAAGAGGGTCGAAAGGGTTTATACTCCCTATGACTAAAAAAAAAATTCTATTAATAATAGAATATAAATAATATTAATAATATTATTTTGTCACCTGTTTTAGATTTTGCATTATATTGTATACAGATACAAAATGTTTATTTAAATTTTTTTGCAATTATTTTTTTTATATTATAAACCGGCTAGGGGAAGGGGTGTTCGGCTTCATAAATGCTTCAAAAAGAAAAATCTGAACCCTTTTATAAATTGCTAAATACGCCTCTGCTCAAATATTTCATTAAAATTTTAAAAAATCCTCATTAAAAAATCGTTTAATATAAAAGTGGTTAAATATATATATGTATAATAATAACCATAATTAGAATACCGGAAATATATAAAGTCCAAAAAAGATACATATTACTGTAAAGAAAGCGGATTTAAAGGCGAAAAATATGATTGATATAATTCAAATCTGAGTGAGGTGAAAATGTATAAAGTTAAATAGATGTTAACTGTCTAAAAAGCATTACGGGGTTTCAATAGCATTTAACTGACGTTACGAATTAACTAACGGTTAACGTCATCTTCCAATTAAACTGTTTATGGAGTCCCGCAGTTACGTTAACCGACAGTTTTAACTCCCTGTTAATTTAACTGCTGCTATTTCTATTATGTCTACTATTTCTAATTCTGCTGGATAATCACTTAACTGGAAGTTATCATGTCAGTAGTGTTTATCAATTATCATTTTCGTGATAATATTAAATTTTTTGTAAAATAAGCAATTATATGATTTGTGATGTTACGAGTTCAATAGTTTTACAATAACATAAAATATTATGTAGTATAAAATGGATTCAATTTTAAATCGAATTTATTCCTCAGTTGCTGAATTGAATTCTATGTACATTTTTTCCCAGGTCACAATTTTCTCCTTCCATGTTACGGCATTGGTAGTTTTATTTTCTAAAATTGTCTTCTTCTTGTTACATAAAACATAAATGTAACAATAAATCAATTTCAACATTAGTGAAATTGGTTTCTCTCTTTTTTTCATTCTTAGTTATAATTTTTAATACTAGTAAACAAAAAGAAATTAATAAAATAATAAATGTTATAACTATTCAGCATTCACATTTCACTAGTACAATACAAATTAAAAATATTGCTGATATTTGATATAAAAATAAATCTAATTTACCTTATAACCATTGATCAATTATGAATAATTAAAATTTCTACAGAAAGTGAAGCTCAGAATTAACTGATAGTTAGTCTTATTTTCAAGATAGTTAACTGTTGGTTAAACTAGAAGTTGATAAAATGGGCCTTAATAGATTAATCTACAAGTGGTTAGTATAATCATGCAATTTTTTTTAACAATAAAGTAGTTTAAGAAAATAATAACTTATCTGATTTTAGATTCTGAGCAGAGCGAGGACTGTATTGTTTTTATAAAGATGTTTTTTTTTTTTTTATGTATGAAAACATATTTTTTTCGGGTAGATGTAATGGTCCGATTATCACGTATAGCATATGCTTCGCTTGCAAATGTTGTCTACTTGGTACTTTATTAAGATCGTTTTTAGAATTTCCCAAAAGTTTTTCCTTAAGAAGCGCAAAATTACAATTTTTTATACGCTTTTAATTATATATTTTTTTCTTGATTTCTTATTAAGTTTTAATAGTAGGGGCTTGAACATTTTTTTGAGTACTAGCATAGGTTATTTACAAGCGTGGTAAAATTTTGGAACGGAATAGTTAATTATTTGGAAAAATATAGAGCTTTGAACGTTTTCCAAAAAAAAATTGATATTACCTACAATTTTGGGATTATCTATTTGAAAATTTTATAGAAGCCAATACTATATTACTTAATTTTTTTACAAAATATTTTGAAAATCGTAACTGGCAAATTTAATTAATAGGCTTTTTATTTTATTTTTCTGATGTATGAAAACCTTTTTTTGGGTAGAAATAATGGTCCGATTACCACAAATAACGTACCCTTTCTATACCGGATTTCATCTAATTGGTATTTTATTTAGCTCATTTTTTGAATTTCCCATAAGTTTTTCCTTGAAAAGGAATGACAACTCCTTGAATATTGATCGTAGGGATTTGAAATTTATTTTGCATATTTACATATGTAATATACATTCATGGTAAATTTTGAAATAGATTATCAGTATAATATACTGCAATATATTTAGATATTTTTAATTTAATTTAATTCGATTTCAAAAAAGTTATCTTGCCAGTATGATTTTATGTCATTTATTAAGACAATGTTGCTAAAAAAATTAATTTCATGTCTAGTTCTGTTTTTGGCGTGACTCGACTTCAGCTTGATATCGACACTCTCAGTAGTTTATCTGTCTATTTATCATAAAACTGAAAGAAATTGATAAATATGAAAAATGTTTTCAGGCTGATCCAAAAATATATGTAGAACCGTACAATAATCGAATTTAAAATATAATATAATTTCGTAATGCAAAAACGAATGTACGAATATGAAACAAATTTGTGATTTTACGATCAAAACTTTGTGATAGGTTAGTTATAGGTAATAATAATAAATATACTTGTAAAAAAATTGTGTTTTTATCTAACATTTATTTAAATTTAACAATTTAATCTCTTATTTAGTTTTAACATAATCTGCTCACTGCTCAGGAAACATGAATATATGATCAAATTTGTATCAAATCACTTCGTAACGTCCTATATATACGTTATATATCCTAGTGATATTTCAAATTATTCGCATCAATTATATATAATATATAAAATGGTGTTTAGCTTTTCAGGTAATTAGAAACTAGCCTAGAATTGCCTAGATTCAATACCTACATTTAAATATACTATTAAAAAATATGTTTATAACATAAAAATACTCTAAAACTGTATAATAACTTAAATTGTATATTATTTTTAATTATAAAAATAATTAATAAAAAATATAAACTATTTATACCTAATTTTAATTATAGACTATTTTAATTAAAGTCTCAATCAAAAATATATTTTAATTTATAAATACGCTTTTTTTAATATCAACTTTATTAAAAAAAAATATCTTAAAAACCCATAAGGTATAACATATTAACTACAACATTCAATAAATATAGATATTTATAGTATAGAATATATATTATATATTAATGAAAATAATTTCATTCAAAGAAATTAAAAAAAAATTGAATAATATTCAAATGACATTCAATTCATAGAAATGATAATTTAATTACCTTTATATAATAACCTCTATATAATAAATATACATGTTGGTAGGGTGCATGACAGAAAATAGTAAGAGTTACGCATGTCGTTTTCTTACTTGTTATTTTTTTGAAAACCATAAAAATATGAGTTGAGAAACGAATGTCATTAAAATGTTAATAAATACCCTAAAAAACCGACAAATGAAATTTAGCATGATACATTTTTAGATTATGAGTGAAGCGTAAATTGAATTGATTTTACAATGATATGTGCTTTTTTAACACTTTTTTGGGCAAAAATATCAAATAATGGTCCGATTACTACAAGTATGGTGTGCTTTCGGTATAGATAATTGTATTTATAGTTGGTACTTTTATGAGCTAATTTTTCGAATTTCTCAAAAATATTTCATTGGAAAAGAATAATTACCAAAAAATGACAGAAAAATGGTAAAATTCACGGAAACTGTAATTATATGACCACAAGATTTTAAATATTTTATAATAACTAATGTAATATTGAATGTAGAAACTTAACTTAATCTTGGTTGAGTTTTTATATTGGTATTTTATAAAGGAAAAACTTTTCTGTTGTTGTTATTGTTACTTTATTTAAATTATTTTTCGAAGTTTTCAAAAATTTTTCCTTGGGATAATAAAAACCACTGAAAAATGGTTCAAAAACTACAAAATTTACGGAAAATTTAATCTCAATGAAAAAGATTTTAAATATGTTAAAGCTTATTAATAATCTGTTGCAAATTATTTGATAAATAAAGAAAATGTATAAAAATAGATATCAGTATATCAGTATATGTCTCAGAGCTCAGAATCGTTTTTTCGAATTCAATATTATTTCATATAATAATAATTTATTAAGTAAATAATAGTAATTATTAACTATGTAAAATAAAATATTATATACAAAATTATATAATATAAAATAGTAATAAAACGTACCTAAACACTTTTTAATTTAATTTATGATTTATTGTTTTTACTTTTTTTGACAATAAAAACTACACTTTAAGTTTTTTCATTCATAATAATATCATATAGATCTTACAAAAGTTTATTGGGTAGGTACATAAGTTCAGCTTTGTTATAAATTAAAAACAAACTCATCTTACATCATGTACTAAATATTTAACGAAATCATTTTTAAAATAAATATTTTATTTTAAAAATCTCTTACGAGACCTCTCTAAAGCTTTGTCACGGCTCTACCGTAAGAGTCTATTCTTATTATGCGTACCGTTTTCAGATAACCACTCCAGTAAATGTCTAAATCCCTGTTAACGATAATAATATTGAACCACGATCGGACGTCGACGGAATAACATTAAAAAATATAATATTACATATCCGACCTTTTATGACATTCAATATTGAAAGCTACTTTTCTTGTTAGAAAATCCAACAAACAAAATAGTCTACCATTATTTTATTTTTATTTTTTTTTGTACACAATCGGCTTTAGATGAATTTTTAACGCTAAAAAAAAAAAACGTGATGAGTGGAAGGACGAAAATGGTAACCGCATAATAATTATTAATTTATATTAAAATGTCAATATAGTTGAACCCGGTATTTTTATTGACATATTAACTGTATTATCAATCAGCTAATCAACTGTTACTTAATTAATCTGCCGATTAAAACGCAAGCTAAACAGTATGCCATTAATCAATCAAAAGTTGTCTATGGGTTCAGTTCTTCCAAAAATTGATAATTATTGTATATTATCTATCAGGAATAAATATCAACTGAAGGTTAGAAATGTAAGTATATTATCTTATGTTATTTATTTAACAGTGGTTTTATTTTTATCAATTTATCATAATATGTAGTAACGGAAATGGACACACAAAAATTGTGAAAATAACGAAATTTTACTCTTAAATTTCTATAGGAATTTGGCAATGCGTAATGTTATAAAATGGTTTTTGCAATATTTTGATTCCTTAATTCTAGTTGACTTTCTGACTAAATATTGAGCTTTGAAATTTATCCAAAAATGTTTAAAATTACCTACCATTTTGGGTTTAATAGTTGGAACATTTTATAGAAGCATAACTTTATAGGTGCCACTTAACCTATTTACAAAATATTTTGGAATTCGTAAGTCAGAATTATTTTTTATAAGCATCTAAATTAGAATTTCTAGTAAAATTTATTATTATGATATTTTTTCTCGTTTTATTTTAAGTTTTAACATACAAATATTTTGATTCTTAATATTTTAAGTTAAAAATATAATATGTATTTTAAATGTCCTACTTGGTTACATTTTTAAATGTATTTAATTAATTTTATAAAAAAAATATTTTATGTTTATTGAACATTTTAAGGTAATCTATTTCCTGATCCTACTGATGACTATTATATGTTTGATAAGTGAAAATACGACGAATTTAAAAATAATAAATGTAGTTTTTAAATGATGGAAAATCGTCAAAATTGTAGTTGCCGTGAATTTGATTTTAAGTATTTTATGATTACTTATTTTCTTTTCATGTCTGAAAGAACGACTTTGGGTAGAAATAATGGTCCGATTACTACGAATAGGGTACACATTTAGTAGAAAATTATATGTTGTTGGTAGGCACTTTATTTAGCTCATTTTTTAAACTTCTTAAAAGTTTTTCCACGAGAAAAATAACTACCCAAAAATGACGGAAAATAGAAATATTAACGGAAATCGTAATTTTGAAGAAATTGATTTTAGATATTTCATGATAACTAATACACTTTTGAACAAAGGTACTTGAAACTTTTTTGATTATTCTCATAGGTAGATTACATATGTGGTAAACTTTTGAAACAATTTATAAAACGACTTAATATCAGTATAATATTTTGTATTACATTCAGTTTTGCTCAGAATCGTATTTTCCAATGAAGTATCATTGCATTCAAATTTTAATTATAATAAACCACTAATTTGTCTGAGGAATGAGGAAGGTATGAAGGGAGAACGTGCAAAATCGACCTTCCCTATTTTATTAAAATAAAATCTTTTATTAAATACTAACTTGTAACTTAATTAATACATTTTTTTTTTCTATAATAAGGACCTATTTTTAATTAGTTATTTTTTATACAGTTAGGTTAAATTATATAATTGTATATACTTATAATAAAGTATTTTTAGGTTATTAAAACCTAATTAAATAGTTAAAAATATTTTTAATTAGTATAAATAGTTATAAAAACCTATTTTTGGTGTTCGCTATCAAATAAATAATTATGCATATTGATAAACGAACAATACAAAATTTCAAATATCAAATAATCTTTACATTTAAATAAAACTTTATTTTTATTATTTTTATTATTGCTGTGCTTGGGAAATTTTTTGAAATTGAATTTGATTAAATTGATTGGATACTGGAAATACATTTAACACTGCCCTCCATTTTTGGTCTGCTAGGAGTATTAATCTCTGCGACTCTTATAATTCAATCCTTGCCTGGTTGAACCTTTATGATACACCCTATACGGGCACATATAAATTCCTTTAAAAACATTATGCTACTGAATTACTCGTATGTAAATTCCCTTTGAAGCATTTTGATATTGAATTACTCGTTTTGATTATTTTGATTTGATTATCGTACAAAGTTCTTAACCAGTTCTTAACTTTGTATGGTTCTTTAAATAGTCATTATATTCCTTTAATTTGTTTATTAAAAGATTAAATGAGGAAATGTTCATTTTGGTTTTTACTCATTCGTCCCTTCAGTCTTCGGAGAAATTTTGTGGTTTATTATAAGCAAGGTTCACAGACGTTATTATAACGTAATATAAATTATAATAATTTATTTTTCAAAAGCAAGCCCTGATTATAAGTAAAATTTGAATGCTATGATATTGCACGAGAAAATATAATTCTGAGTGAAATTATATATAATACAATATATTACCCTGATAATATTCTCCAATAGATTACCTCGTGTGTTAACATCTTATGAGAATACTAAAAAAATGTAAAATACCTACGTTCAAAATTGCATTAGTTATTATGAAGAATTCAAAATCAATTACGTCAAAATAACAATTTCCGATTTTTGGTAGTTTTTTCTTTTCTCGTAGAAACAATTTTGAGAAATTTTAAAAATAAGGTAAATAAAGTACTATTTAGATTCAATTTGCTACCAAAATACACTATACACTATTCGTGGAAATCGCTAATCGGACCATTATTTCTACTCGAAATCATGCTTTTAGACTTTTAAAACTACAAAATATCATAATATTCAATTATTGTTTATTATGTAAATTATTGTGTGTTCTTTTAAGTATCAAGATAATTTTTTTTTATTATTAATTATAATTAGTTACGAATTTTCCATAGTTTACACATTCATATTTTGCCATGTAAGTACGTATTCAGAACGCATATATTGTGCATTATAAACTTGAATAAATAATGAAATTGTAGGAAAATAAATTTGTTGTTTACTAGTTCCCATTTAAGGCGAATCATAGAGGTTCAACCAGACAAGATGGAATTATAAGGGTCGCAGTGATTAATACTCCTAGCGGACCAAAAAAGATGCAGTGATAAATTTATGACCACTATCCATTCAATTTAATCAAAATTCCCATATGCAACAAAAAAAAAAAAAAAATGTTTTGATTAAATTTAAATATTAATTGATATTTGAATTTTTGTATTGTTCGTATGCCAATTTGTACATGATAACAAAAGCGGTCGTGGTAGCCATTAATTGTAAAAGTGATCTGATCCTATGATCGAACGCACGCAGATGCTGTACTATATTTTGTATGTTGTAAATAAATTATAATTATTACGTTACTGAATTAAATAAAACGAAAATTAAAAAGGTTGTAAGACAAGGCTACTCAACTATTCAATTTATATGTACAGGTGGCAATTAACAAAATTAAAGATGAGAGCAGGGTTGGTATCAACATTCATGGAGAAATAATAGACATGTTAAGGTTTATAGACGACATTGCAATTATAACCAAAAATGAAACAGACTTGAAAGTAATATTAGAAAATATGAACAGAATAATGAGTAACGAATATAGTATGAGAATTAACAAAAAGAAAACAAAGATTCTGGTTTGCAGTCGGATCACAGAACACATCAGAATAAACGAGATTGAAATTGATGGTAAAATACTTGAAAAAATGAATGAATATAAATATCTCGAGAGTATAATAACAGAAGATGGAATCTGCAATAGAGAAATAAAAAGTAGAATAGCTTAAGCCAAACCAGTATTTAATAAAAAGATAAGTTTGTTTACATCAAGAAACATAGATTTAAATATAAGAAGAAGACTTGTTAAAACCTATATATGGAGTGTTGGACTATATGGAAGTAAAACATGGGCAATAGGAAAGAAGGAAGAAAATAGATTGCTAGCTTTGGAGATTTGGTGGTGGCGAAGGGTATTGAAGATAAGTTAGATGGATCACATAACAAATGACGAGTAGAATGAATTCAGAAGAATTGGAGAAGAAAGAAGTTTTTTAGAACATTTGACTTTTTCTTTTAAAAGACTGAAATTCATAGAACATTCCTTAAGGCACAATGAGCTAATAACAAGAGTGATAGAAGACATGATAGAGGGAAAATACACAAGAGGCGGGATGCCCCTAGAATACATCAAACAAATTTAAAGAGATATAAATGCAATCATAACCTGAAGAGGAAAGCGGAGAATTGAGATGAATGGGTTACTTTAAAACAGCCGAATGGCTGTTAAATAAAAAAAAAAGTGAGAAGGCCGATTGTGAACGTTACTCTATCTTCCCTTCGGTCCTCGGAGAAATTAGTGGTTTATTATACTTAAGATTTGAATGCAATGCTGTTGCATTAAAAAATATGATTTTGAGCGGAACTCAATATATTACAATATGCTATACTGATAATCCATCCAAAATTTTACCACGTATGTAAATTACGAATGTAAATATTTAAAATAAATTTCAAGTTCCTACGATCTAAACTTAATTAGATATCAAGAAATAAAATAGAAACCGTAATTTTGTCGATTTTCAAGAAGTTTTACTTTAAAAGCTTATGAAAAAAAATTGTCAGTCACGATTATCAAAATATTTTGTAAACAAATTAAGTAGTATATGTCAAGACTTCGATAAAGTTTTCAAACCAATAAAATAAAAACTGCAGAAAATATTAAACATTATTGAAAAAAAGTCAAAATTCTACTAACTTAGAGTACTTTAATAACTTCTATATACATTCATACTACTATTTAGTACTATTTATAGCACTAATTTCTTGTTTGTTGAATTTTTTAAGTGTTCTTTAAGTCAGAAACATATTAAAAAAACATGTGTAATTAAATCAGGAATTAATTTTGTTAGGTATTATTTCAATCAGTAGAAATTTTTAGATAAAATTAATGGTTTTAATTTTATCTTCTTATCTATAAGACGATAGTTACAGTTGCTTGTTAGTTCAATCAATTTCATTAAAAATATTGTATATGTGACTAAACTCACACAGATATTTTTTAAAATGAATTTGATGGAAAATTTATTAATAATAATTTGAATTATAAAAAATAATAAATAATGATTCTTGTATATCTGTAATAAATATATTTGTATGACAATAACTAACTACAATACTATAAGTTACCTATACAAGATATCCCAGATATATTTATTAATTGCAATATCTTTATGGAAAATTGAATTATTATTATATATTATTATATATTATTATAATTATATTATTGAGACAACAGTCTATAATATTACCATTATTACTTGTTTAAAAAAAAGTCTCATAAAAAATTTAAAAAAATTATTATTTATTTTTTAAGTTACGTAAAATTTGAAAATATCTAATTTCAAGAGTATTTCTCCATATGAATTTCGATGATCTCTTAATTTAATCAAGATTTTGATTTTTAGAAATTTTTTTTATGTATTGGGAAAATTATATTTCTAACGTCATGATTATAGCGTATATATTTCATATTTTCATATAGTAAATAATAGCATAGAATGGAAAATTCTCAATATAATCAATAATATGATGAGGATACAATTTGTAGATTAATAATAATTTTTCGATACAAATTGATAACCACGAATTAAGATATTATTGTAATTCGTGTTGATAACTAAGAAACTTTACAAGACAACTACTGTTTGTATTTCAAAACGTAGCGTTAAAAAAGCACTTAGAGTGCTTATGATAATATTGATAAAACCAATTTAACATGTCATTATAATAAAATATTAAATTATTAATGACGTCAGAAATATTATGTCTTCAATAAATATAAAAAATTCTTAAAAAGCGAAATCTTGATTAAATTAAGAAATTGATACGTCAAAATTGTCATATAAATATACTCTTTGAAATGTCAAAGTATTTTCAAATTTTTCATAACTTAAAAAATTAAGGATTTTTTATTATTTTTTTATGACACTTCTTTTTTTAAATAAGTAATAAATGTAATATTATAATCCGTTACCTAAATAATAATTTGAAAAAAACTGCATTAAAAAATTTCAATTTTTCGAGGAGATATTGCAATTAGTAAATAGATAGAATTTTAATACACATGCAGAAGTGTCAAGTATTCTATAATTTTGCATGAATAAGTGTTACACGGACACTTTGTTAACTCTAACAAATTATGATCAACTAAACCTAAACAAGCAGTAAAAAGGTTAGTTATCGTTAATGTTTAGATAAATTAATATTTTTATTTTGTTTTTGTATTTTGAGGGAAGCGAGGAATGCATTGGTTTTACAAATATGATTTTTCATGCCTGATATCTTTTTTCTGGTAGAAATAAAAGTCTGATGATCACAACTAGTAGGGTATGCTTTCAGTAGGAAATGAATAGTTCTTTATTTAGCTCATTTTACGAATTTCTCAAAAGTTTTTCTTTAGGAAATTGCAAAATTGCAGTTGCCGTGAATTTGATTTTAAGTATTTTGAAATAATTGCAATAATGGAGTTTTCAACTTGTTAATTTTTTTGAGCAACCTCATAGGTCTTGTTGTTTAATTGTGTTTTCATTACACACATGAAAATTTTGAAACTAATTATCATTAATATATATTGTATATCTGGACATCTGGTTGAATTTTGCTCAAAATATTATTTTCGAATGCAATAACATTGCATTCAAATATTAATTATAATAAACCATCGAGGACCGATAAGATGATGAAGGAACGTCTGAAATTGACCTTCCCATTTTTTTTTTTTTAAAGTACATATTAATATTAATAATTATTTACAGAATATTGCATAAATCTTATTATGTTATATGGAATAAGTTTTGAATATTGTATCAAATCGTTTGATTACTACTTGTAATAACAAATGAGATATTATTTAGAATCTTAAACTATGTGCCACCGACTATTGTTATTTCTCAACTTCAATGTAGGGAGGTCAATTGTGGCATTTTAAATAATTCGCCATATTACGCCCGGATTTAGCTATGATTGCGTTCATAAAATATAAAGACGCCAATTAATATAATATTATTAAGACTTTCATTTGATTTATAAAAATCAAAATTAAGTAGTAGGTATAATAATTTTTTTTTTTAGAGATAGAAGACATGAAGGTTATGGTTAAAAAATAAGTATATATTATTACCTAAATTGTTTACATTATAATAAACTAAGTACACTTCATATAAATTAATAACGCATTTGTTTTAAGTATAATAATTTATATTTCTTTAATGTTTGTATATTATTAAAAAACTAATTATATAATAAAATTATTAAATTATACTGATAAGATTATATTGAAATTATTTTATTGTTTTTGATAATATAGCAATGATGTTGATATACACAACACATGCTATATTTATATGCATAAACCTCATGTTGTTAAACGGCTTAAAACATATTTCTTTTATTGCATAATTTTTCTAAACCGAAAGTTATTTTATTTTGTTATACGCATTCAGTTTATCCACTTGTAAATGGTTAATTTTATAATTAAATCATCAAATACAATATAATAGAATTGAAAAAATAAAGTGCACCAATGTTATTTCAAACTATATTATAATGACTTAATAAATATTCAATGCACAAATTGGACATTTACAATAATTTATCATGAACATATTTTACTATTGATATTTAAAATAATATGACAATCACTTGATGCATACCTATATAATTATATTACCAGGGATTGTAATCGATTTTAATATCGATAAAAAACATTAAAAAAGTTTAAAATAACATCCAAATCGAAAAGGTTTGTTATAAATATTCAAAATTTTCTTTTTCTAATCGTTTTCTTAATCGTTATATTGGTAGCTACCCACCGAGCTTTATATATATAAACATTATTCCCAGTTGTACTTGAAAATATGATGAATATTTAGTGTGTAAATTTTTAATTACGATACTGATATAGCTATTAAAAGTATTTAAAATCTAATAATTTTTATGGTAATATATTATATTTAAAATTAAACTAAATTAAAATTCAAAATAATATAGAAATATTGAAATTAAAAATATTTAAATGTTATTTAAAATAAAAACTAAAAAATATTTAAAAATAAATTTACTTAATATTTGAAGTCTAAATAAAAATCAGAAATCCATTTAATCCATAATGAAATTATTTAAAAATCACAATATTGTTAAATCAATATATTATATAATTACTAATTTTATATCATTTAAAGTTATATCGTTAGACAAAATCGAAATTAAAATTGAAAATGTTTATTAAGGTATTTTGAGTTTTATTTACATATTTTTAATACTTTAAAAATGTTTTTCTGGTCAAAAACTGGTATTGCCGGCAAAACCATATTTTGAATAAAACACGTGCAATATTGCATTTTTCTCGATATTATTTACTAGTAGAGTGTAAATACAAAAGGTGGTACTACCAACAATAATACCCCAATAATTTGATTTTAATTTTATGTAATTTAAAATAATAAAATATTATTCTTTGAGAATAAAAACAAAAATAATTAAATTTCAATAAGTACCTCATATTATATAATTATTATAGCACACTCTTCTTATTCATCGTTTTGTAGAAGTAGGCATAGGTATGAGCAGACTTTTATTTTAGGGGGTGCACTATAAAAATAATAATCTATCCAATACTTAATTTAAAATATACTCTTTCGCATATACAGCTAGTTATAGGAATTTTAACAAAAATTTATGTTTTCAAATAATACGATAATAATATTAAATTATAGTAAAACGTTTAATATGATAACGAGTGTGGAGGCCGCTAATTGTAAAAGTCGTCCGATAAATCTATACTATATTTAAATGTAGAAACTAAACATACATTGTTATCATGACTCCATAAATTCATTTTAGATTCTGAGCAAAGCAAAGAATGTATTAATTTTACAAAGATTTTTTTTTTATGATGTATGAAAACACTTTTTCGGGTAGAAATAATTGTCTGATTACCACAAATCGGGTATGCTTTCGGTAGAAAATCGCGTCTGATTGGTACTTTATTTAGCTCATAATCATCGAATTTCTCAAAAGTTTTTCCTTGGGAGAAGAAAAACTACCAAAAACTGACGGAATATCAGCAAAATTACGATTTCTGTTATTTTAAATTGTTTTATTTTGTGATAACTTGTTGAGTTTTGATCGTAGGGACTTGAAAATTTTTTTGAGAATTAACATAGATAGTATACAAATGAGGCAAAATTGGAATGAATTATTAGTATAGTAATATATTGAGTTTTGTTCAGAATCGTATTTCTAATGTAATATCATTGCATTCAAATATTAAGTATAATAAACCACTAATTTCTCCGAGGACCGAAGAGACGAAGGAGGAACGTCCATAATCGACATTCCCATTTTTATTTTATAATATTATTCATAATATTGTACTTAGTGCAAAGCAAAAATATATAGATAAAACATTTGCGACATTAATATTGCATTCCATTAATCATCATTAAACTGACAATTGAAATTATAGCAGAAGAAAGTAATAATTAATTTTCTCAGTTATGAACAACAACATATTTATTTACTTGCAATTATATTATTTGTTCAATTTTATAATGCGTAATACATAATATGTTCTGATTATCTACCTACGTGTCAAAATATGATTGTGTAAACTGTAGAAAATTGGTAAATTAATCTAATTTATAACAAAAAAATTATCCTTATACTTAAAACAAAACAAAAAAATTCACATAATACAAAAATTACATTTTTATAAACCACTAATTTATTCGTGGACTGAAGGGACGAACTGAAGGAGGAACGTCCACAATCGACATTCCCACGTTCTTAAAAAAGTCTTTTATATAATTAAAAGAAGAAGATCAATATTTAAAATTCAGCTCAAAATATAAATACCTAATACTTTTAATAACTAAATTTATGATGTCATAGAGTCTATTAGGGCTTGTCTTATATGTAAATGTACTTTACATATAAGACAAAATTTTGTAACTGTTACATTGATGACTATATATATATATTAGGGTGCCAATCAATTATAGGAATTAAAAATAAAAATGTAATTTATGAGAATGACACCTCGTATTATTATTTCTTATCGTATGAAGACATAACACAGCAAATTTCACATAAATCAGATAATGTTTATTGGTCACTCAAATCTATTAAAGTTTTAATGCGATAAGAAAATATTTACGATAATTTTCACAATTTATATTATATAAAATATATATATAACTTTGAAATTTGACCAAAAATGTAATTTTCTTTGTAAATAATATTTCTAAATTTAAAATTACGTTTCTTTATATGAAAATGTCAATAAGCTTAACTATAAATTACTTAACGTATTTCTAAAATATTTCGTAATTATGTATTACATTTTTTTTAATAACATTCTAAAGATATAATTTTGAGTAAAGTCGAAAAAATATGATATTTTTACATAGATTTGAATACGTTATAACACATACGTAATCACTTAGCTGGAATTTGATGTACGTTTAATTGCTACTCTTAATTGTGCATATACAAATTTTGAAAAACTGTCATAATTTCTGCTACTATAAAAATTAAAAGTGCTTGCTTCTTCAGATATTGACAAAACTAAATGATTTAAAATCACCTATCCGAAACCTTAACTTCCTATTCTGTTGCAAACACAATTACGCACATATATGTAAATCAATATGTTAATTTTTCCTATCCTTATTATCTCTCTGTAAAATACTATTCACTAGGAAATATATGTAATATTTAAATTTTCTCTGGGAATGATCTAAATATTTCGTAATATCTCCCAAAAGTGTAATTGTTTGCAAAATAGAATAAAATTTGCTACTACCATATTAGTTCCGAAGACAAATAAGACCTCTGATATTTCATTAAGATAGCTACATAAACCATGTTCTTGTTATTTCTCTGATCATGATTTCCAAGTATGATTTTTCTTCTCTCTTTGGGGATTACATAGTAAAATATTGAAGCCTCTCTAAAAACAGCTGTAGCTAAATTTTCAAATGAAAAGGCAATAATAATTCTTCATTATGATCCTTTATTTCTGCTTCTTCAAAGATACATACTACCTCAAATATCTTATATCATACAAAAAATGATTTTTTAATGTAAATCTTTCATAATCTTTCTTTTCCGATAAATTTCTAGAAAATATTCTAATTCACCCCTCTCAACCTATGAAATAACTAGGTTTAGTTATTGACAGTTTATTTTCATTAAAAAATTTCATTTCCACATATTTTGCGATGATTTGCACATTAAAACCATAACTGGCCGCTTTCCCCCTCTATTTATTGTGTATTATAAATCATAAGATTAATCATACAAAGTTGAGGAATTCTGAGAAGACAACGTGGAAAATGGCCCATCGGTTCCAGAGAAAACATCAAATATAGGATTTCATCTCGAAAATACTTTTAATACACTGTACGCTGCTTCCTCATTAAAACATAGCACATCGAGTAGGTATCAAAACGACTCAGTGAATAACCCCACTAAAAAATCTAGTCTTATGGAGTTTTAAACAAACAACGGTGAAACGTTATACATATATATATATATATATATATATATATATGTATAAAAAAAAGTTGAAAGGTCGATTGTGGACATTCCGCCTTCGTCTCTTCGGTCTTCGGAGTAATTAGTGGTTTATTATAATTATTAAGATTTGAATGCAATGATATTGCATTAGAAAATACGATTCTGAGCGAATCTCAATATATTATAATGATAATCTATTCCAAATTTTACCACGAGTGTAAATTACATATGGAAATATGTAAAATAAATTTCAAATTTCTACGATCAATATTCAAGAAGTTATCATTTCATGGTAAAAATTATCAGTTACAATTTTCAAAATATTTTGTAAAAAGATTAAGTAGTATATGATTATACTTTGATAAAATATCCAAACAAATAGGAAAAAAATTATATTTATATTAATTTATTGCATTTGAACGATATTTAAAATAATTTTAAGCGAAATGGATACTACATATCGGTTTGCATAAAAATCCTAACATTTACATATCATTTACTTTCTCATTAGTAAGACTACAAAAATATTTTAATCTTATATCAACTTGACGTTTACTTCATATTTGGTATTATTTCTTATCTATTAAATAGTTTTATATGGTTGAAGTAGAGGATGTTTAATGCATTATTGTCATAAAGAATATACGTAATACTATAATGAAGAAATAACTTTGTTAGTATTTGAGCAGACACGAGACACAGTTGATGTGGTCGGTAGAGTGTATTTTTCGAACTTGGCAGATGTATTTTTGAAAAAACGTTGTCGTAATATATCATCTAGTATTATATTCAATATTCGGACTTGCAATCTTAAAACGATACGAACGTACTACAGAGTGTGCAGAACGATAATGTCGCGGTATTTTTCCTATTTACGAGATGACGTTTTCGCATATTATAATATGTAAGAACGCGGTCGCGGTGATTTTGACCATTAAACTGCAGTAATCAGAGCTTATAATTTTATTGTAATCATGATAATATTAAAATTAAAATTAAAACCAGTAGTTTCTGTTACGAAATTAAAGTTCAACCATTTTACGAGTCATGTCGCGAATAGTTTTGTATAAAACCGAGACAGAATTTATAACAATAATATTAAAGACGAGTGAAATTCATGTATACAGACTGTATAATATAGTTAAGTGACCGGAAATTCGACACAATGCTGTACATATTTATATTCGCATCATGCGATAAATTAATCTGCAGTGAGATTAGTATTAGATCAAGGAAGAATGAGAAAAATTTTATATATTTACCAATAGAAAACGATTGTCTATAGCATACTATAAAAGCGTATCGTGATAAAAATATTATCATAATTTCCATCTCTGATCGATGTCTAAGAATTTTACGATTTTAGAATTCGGTAAGGTTAGTATATTTTATCCTTTCACTGGTTCGGCGGCCATAATTCTACGAGTGTAACATGGGAAATCAACGTTGACCAAATTGGATGTACGAAATGAACATTCTTTAATTCCATTCCTTCTTGATATAGAATATTATTATCGTGTGTTCTACGATTGTAAAATCATAAAGATTTTCACAATATAATATAATATATTCCATAATTCTGAAAACGAAAAGTTTAAATTTGAAATAATACTAGAATTATTGTTTCCTTAAAACCACTTTAACAGATTTCCTGTCGTAGTACACAGGGACACGTAGTTTGTTCTAAGGATTTTTCGATAAAAATTACGTTTAAAATGTTTACGCGTAATTACTCAAATTAATATTATCGATATAAACACTTTAAAATTGATACTTTTGAAAAGCCAGTCGGATCCCTTTGGTTTTCGTAGTAAAAATGTTTGTTCTAACTCAATTGTAACTAAAAGAAATTGTTTTATATTAAGACTAATAATAACCATAAAAGATTAAAAATTTTACCATATATGTAAAATACTCATTGATAATATTATATAGTTTATAAACATTTAATTATGTATACCACCTAAAAATTCCTTGTCTCTAGGACTATCTAAATAAATTCATCAAGAATATTTATGAGTGATATTTTTATTTTCGTCTGACTGTTTACAAAGATGTTATAATGTACTGTACGTAAGAAAAAAGTGTTTATCATTAATATTCATTTAATGATTTTCTTGAAGATTTGCGAAAAGTCGTACGCAGGCAAAAATATTTTACTGTTGAAATTTTCTAGAAATCATCGAAACGTGTCTTGTTAATGTTAACGAGCAAATTATTTTCGTTAAACTTTACTCAACGAAGAGTTTTCTTTGGTACGATTCAGAGGAATTGCACATTTTCGTTCAACTGAAGTCTAGTACTGTACATAATAAGTGATTTCAAGTGCAAATAAAATAACGTTTCCAATATTATGAAAAATAACATTCGACATTTAAAGAATCTAATAATAAAACTATAAATATATATATATATAAAATATTTTCGTATACCAGTATTTATAATGAATATAACGTAATATTTATATGGTTAATGGTTATTTAACACTTAATTAGCTATAAAATAGTAACCTTTTATAGACAAAATCATAAACACACAAAGCGGTTCAGCCGCTGGCGGCAGCGGTTTTAAAGCCGCAGCGGCTGTCGCTTTCAATTAAACACACACATTTAAATTTATTCACAATGGGAAAACCGAGCCGCATCTAGCCGCAGGTGACCGGCTCGGAATTGAATTTGTTTAATTTTTGAGCAGCCGACCACTCCCGCTGTCTATAATTAAACAGTGTATTTTAAAATGGTATATTCACACACAGCGGTTATCCCGCAAGCGGTCAATGGTTAAAACACCCTCGTAGCGTAACATTTTAACAAATTTTAACAAATTAATTAATATCGTCATGACTTTTGATACAGAAAAGTTTTTATTGGAAATACAGAGCATTGTATGTGCCTGGAAAAATCGTAGGTATTTATTTTGTATATTTAAATATATTATTGTATTAATTGACTTATTTTATTCTTCTTATCATTAATATTTTTAAAATCACCTATATTAAAATGTATTTGATATCATATAGAAGCAAAAAGTCACCATGATTTACAAGCAATTAAATTGGCGCGAAAAATATGTTTTGATATTTATCACTCTTCGACCGCTTATGTGTGAAAGCAAACAGCGGTTTTAAAACCGCGACCGTCATCGGCTGAACCACATCAACTACGTTTGAAAGCAGCTTAAAGCACTTGTTATATTAAAAATACTCATATTTTTCATTACATCTAAATTTCATTTGTATTTTTATATATAAGCACAAGCAATATGTTTTTTTTCATTTGCGCTAGAATCTGAAAAATATGATTGTTTATAATATGGTAATTAAGTAGCTCAGGTATCCAAAAGAATCTCTAAACGCCAAAAACACTCTCATAAAATACGAACTTTGGTATGAAAATGGAAATTCCTCCTATGACATTGAATATAATTTGTTTTATATTAATTATTAATTAACTATAATAATAACTTGATTTACAGCTTTACAAAATCGTTTGATGTATGGAATTGATTAATGGGATTTAAAAATATTTTTTTTTTACAAAGGAAAACATTATTAGTTTTAATTTTAAATTTAAGAATTGATTATAATTGTATATTTAATATAAAATAGTTAGCTCATTTACACGAAAAGTGTGAAAATGGATCGATTAACTAATGACTAATCAAAACAATGTAAAACTATTTAATTCCTATGAATATACTGAATAACTTCTTTTTTATATATTATGTAGGTACATAATATTTAATTTATTCTTATTTGATTTTATTATTTCAAAAGAATACATAAAAATAATAATATAATATTATTCAAATTAATACCATGAATATCGGAAGAACAATTAAATTACAAACTACTCTTTAACATAATATTATAAAAACAATAAATTGTTAAAATGCACGCAGTAAAAGCTGGACACTAACTTTAATTAAAAAGTTGAAAATTATGTTAGAAGTTTTTCTATCGAGTAACTTTCAAATTTAACTAATTAGTTTTAATTCATAATAACTTTCTAACTTAACGAGTTTAATTAAATATGTAAAACAATCTAATCTAACTCGTTAAAAACAAAAAAAAAACTAGTTTTTTTTCATTTTAGAAATTTAAATGTACTGTTAAACTGTGTAATGACGACCATTGATAATTGATGGTCACAAATTAGTAGTTAATACATAGTATTTTCAATTTTGAGATAAAATTGTTTTTCTTGTTATATTATTTCTTTAATTCTTTGTATTATTCATATTAATATTTCTTGTAATACATGGTGGTAATCAGTAACCACCTATTATTATATTAGCCTATAGATATAAATATTGTAATAATATTGGTTTTAACCTTATTACATATTATTATTATTTCTAATTAATAATTAATATTAACTATTAACCATTTATTTATCAAATAATATATATACATTTGAATTTTTAGTATGTTATTACTCTATTAGTAGTCGTTACCTATACAATCTGTCATAATATGATGTTATGTAAATTTTGTAAATATTATGTAAAGACCGTACACAATGTTTATTATATGATATTCGATTATAAAAGTATTTTTTTTTTTTTTTTTTTTATATATGAAAGATTTAAGATTATATTCTTCATTATTAACACTTTTTCAAATTATCATTTATTTGTTTTTAGTAAATTGACTTTAGTTCTTTAAAAATGAGTACTTTTGTAGTTGTGGATAATCAGCGTAATTAAATTTTTATTTTTAACTAAAATAAAAAAAAACTAACTTCAAACTTCTACCCAAACTTAAGTTACTATTTTCACCAGTTCAACTAGTTGAAAAAATTTACTAACTTCCTCAGTTTTGCCCAGTTTATACATTAGAAAAAAAAAATAATAATAATATAACATAATTTTACATAAGAAATTATAAACTGATTATAAAATAAAACTAATATACACATAATAACATATATTATATATAAAAATTAGATCATAGAGGGCGCTATGTTAATATTTTATACGCATTTTGATGAACAACATATTAAATTTATATAATTTATTTATTATGTATATTATATTAAAAATAAAACTATTATTTTTTTAGTTGAATTAAGTAAACATATTTTTAAAAAAAAAAATGATGCAAATAACATATAAATACTACTTATAATTAAATTTATAATAATTTATAACGAAATAAATAATGAAATTCTAGCTATTTTATAATAATTAGTCAAAGTAATAAATATTATAACATTGAATAAACCATATAATATTATTTCTTTATAAACTTTAATAAAATATTACATTATGATAATAAAATTAATATTATAATATACGTAATATTATATTATAACTAATTGATTGAAGTTTGTATTAATATTTTTTGTTCAGTTTCACTAGACAGCAATACAATAACTATGTTCTATTAAATTTTCTTTTTATTATAATAGGTATATTAAAATAAGGAAAGTCTAAACAAATATTTTAAATAATCGTATTATTTTCGTTTAAGACTGTAGACATTAGACTATGATAATAATAATAAAAATGATTTATCTGCGGGTAGTTAGGTTAGGTTAGGTTTCATTGTACTTATTATTAATTATTTACTACTTTATCAACGATTTAATTAAACTTTATACATAATAATACGATTAATTAATAACCATGACAAATAAATAAATATAACGAAACATTAGAGATTGATAAATCATGAAGAATAATACGTTACAATAGTGTATCTACTATAATATTATTGTAGTGTTTTAAGTCTGGTTACAATAAATTATAGGTTATGTAATAAGTAATTTTGAAAACAAATTATTATATAAATATTTATATGTAATACATTATAATGTATAATAATATAATAATAATATAACATTATGTACATATATACGTATATGTATATTTAAACACAATAAAGTATATTCAAATTTAAAACAATATTTTTTTTCATTTTATACAATTTTATGTGACATTGAGTCTCTTGAGGTCTAGCAGAAAATCTCAATTAACTTGACATAATGATGGTGATAAATGTTACTTAGGTATACATAATATATAGGTAAATTTTATGAATAATAAACAATAATACATTTGAATAGTAACTACTATTGAATAATAAACAAATACTATTTTAAATGTTAAATACTATAATACAATAAACTAAAAAATTAATAAAACTAAAACTATAAATACAAAATAAGATTATTATATGCATTAATAATTACTAAAATAAGCAATACGAATTTTATTCTTTTTTAAATCATAAATATTATAATTAAAAACTTAAATGTTGTAAAAAAACACGATTGTAACATAAATTAAAATATTTTAACAAATAACTAATATTTGAATCTTTTAACACTGTCTATTCAACGGTAAATATAGCAAAGACACATAGAACTGTACTCTATAAATCAAGTAGAACTTAAATTATTGCATTTAATTTAAACTTATAAATTACATACTTATAAGTGACTAAATTTAATAAAATTTTTGTTATTTAAAATTTATATAAATATTTAATTTTTCTGTTATATTATGATTAAAAAATAGCTCAAGAGAGAACATTGACCATGTTCCAATTCTTTATTTTATATAATAAAAAAAATTTATATGCTCGATTCAAAATACAAATATTTAAATTTAAATGTTATGTAGCTTTGGTTTATTACAATGAATTATAATAATACAATTATGTTAAAAATACTTATTTTGGCTTACGCCAATTTTTACTAAAGGGACCAAAAATATTTTAGGCTTTTAAATATTTACCATGATGATTTTGTTTAAAAACTATTATAAATCAAAACGTTATGAGAACAAAGATTTAGTGTTTTTATTTCTACACGACAGTAATTCTTCACGATATCATTTATTTCTCAATAGAACAGTGATTCTCAAATGAAGGAAAATTTCTCCACATCGACATAGAAGAAGTAAGAAACGAATATTAAATTATAAAAAAAATGATATTTAGTTTATTTAGTACCTATAATACGACTTTATAATGTTATAAATATGAGTAGCAATATTATTTATTACTATTCCAATTTGTACATTTTAATTACATAATTTCGTTTGATATTTGATTTAATAGTTAAAATTATTGTATTTTGAATTACACTAGGGATATCCTTTAAATTTAATATTATAATTACTTAATAATCTTATTTTGTTGGTAAAGATAACGTAAAATATAAAAGGTCGAGAACTACAACTGTACTACATAATGTTATATGACGATGATTAAGTATAGTGTATACAAAACTATACAGTAATGTTTATGAATAAAATACATTTGAAATACTATTGAATATTACAATAATTTTTGTTCAATATAGTATGAAGTTTTGGGGTCTAATGCATATTTACAAAATTGAAACATAACATCTGTCGTCTAAAATATAGATAAAATAAAGGACCAATATTAAAATAGATTACTATCGTAACCACAACGATTATGTTTCCACCCTCTATTCACGATAATTTATGAACAAGTTTATGGATTGATATTAAAATAACGTCATTAAAACCCTACCATTATTTCATTATATTTTGACACCATGTTTTGTTCATTCATAGTTTATGTTTTTGAATTTAACATCATATGTGTATATGTACTCAATAATTCATAATAGTTAATGATAATTTTTTTACGTAGGAAAAATATGTTATTTGAAATTTTGTACAACCTACTTCAATTTCAATAAATGTTCAAATTCGGTATAAGAACCATATTTATCGTATGATAGTCAATATTTAAAAATATGAAGATGGACCAGTTAAAATGTTTTTCAATTATTACGAAAACATCTTATAATAAATTAATAATTTTACGCTAAGTTTCATAAATTATATTCAAACGATATACAATTTTATCAATTATTAAATTTTTAATAATCTGCTGCAAAAGAATATATTTGTTGAATTATTGATTTCAGGACTTTATAATTTAACTATTTGTTATAATAATGTACGTAATCACTTTTTAGTGTTGCTATACATTTAAATTGATAAAATAATTGGTAAAAGATATACAAATTACCATAGACACCATTTAAATTATTTTAACGTTTGTAACTTTATAAATTTTTAAGAACTTGTATAAATAATATAATTAATTAAATTTTTTATATTTTATGCAGTTATTTAAATAGTTGTAATTATAATGTTAAGTCTCTTTATAATAATTTAATTTTAAATTCACTTAAGCTATTTAAAATCATTTCACATTACAAAACAGTTTAAAAATATTTTAAAGTTATATTGCATAAATGTATTAGGTTGATAATAGAAAATATTAAAAATAGAAAATACAGTTCATTATCTTATAAAAAAAATTAAATTCATAAAAGAGTTTTCTACTTGATTCCATTTTTACAGTCGATGGTTTTATGAAGAAAGTTTGTGACATGGAAATAAAAAAAAATTTAGTAATATTCAAGAAATAATAAACTTATGCCTTCAATATGTTGTATTTTATTTTATTTATCGAAAAAACAATGATTGAAAGTTTAGGATTATTAAAATAAATTGTTTTTGAAAAGTAAAATAGAGATAATACATTTTCAAGACTATTTCATGGTTTTCTTTTACTATTTTACATTTATACTTTATAGCCCTAATATATTAGTGATTCAATTTGTAATTTTTTTTTTACGATTTTATAAAACAATTTTATAAAAAAAAAAAATTGGACTTATTTTTAAATCCTTTGATATTTATTATGTATGCTTTTAACTCTGACTAATTTAATTACTCATTTCCTTTTTTGTTAATATTTTAAGTAAGTGTTCGTGTTATAATATTGTATAGTATAAGTGCAATCCAACTTATTTTATTTAATATATATATATATATATATATATAGTATTATTGTTTTATCAGAATAATACAGGTTATCTAGATGTTTTATAAGATTTTGTTTAATATCTATACAATAGATTAGAGATGAATTTAATTCATTTTTCATGAGATTATAGATATTCTTTAAGGATTTAATAGTTGTACATATAATACATTTATAAATGACTTTACTATTTTATTATTTTAATACAAATTTTTAGATAGCGATGTAAAATATAATATTAAATTAAAGGAACTATTTTGTATTTATAATATGTAAAGTTGCTTGTTATATTATAGTAAAATGATAATTAAACATGTTGACTTATTAATTAAGCCTGCTGTCGGAAAAATGGGGTTTATATTGAGGGAATCTGTTGTAAATATTATAAATTCAACACAAAATATTAAATTATTTTCTTTTATATTGAAGATTTTTTGAAAATTTTTATGTTAAAAGTAGTTTAAAAATCTATCTGAGATATAATGTTAGTTATTATTTTATGCAGATATATTTTAAACGTAATTTGTTTTTTATATATTTGTTAATTTAATTGTTTGTTTAAAGGTTTGTTATTTTTTTTTTTTTTTTTTTTATTAGCTTGAAGTGCAGTTTTAAACTTATTTTTTTATATAAACACCTTGGATAAAACAGTTATCTTGTCCTTGTATAAAGTACTACACACGTTTTAAAAAAAATGAAAACTTTTTATTTAAATGTAATAAGTATTTATGTAAACCAATATACTTTTGTAAAAATAATATCAAAATAATTTATAAATAATGTGTCTATCGAATGAATAATATTATTGAAATATGACTTACTGTATATTATATTATTAAAATTCATAACATAAAATATATCTATATACTGTGCTTAAATCTTAAATCTTATAATTATAAATAAATAAATAAAGATTAATTAAGTGGTTTTTATGATTAAGATATTTGTCGTTTTAACAGTTATTTAACGATAAATTAGGTTCTCATTACGTAGTCACATCAGTATGGTAGTAATAATTACCAACAATAATAAGTTTAAAATAATATTAATTATTATAATTATATTATGTAGGCAATTTTATAGAATAAATGCATGATCGTAGTGAGATTGCCTATTCATCACGCCTTCTTATTAAAATACATATTATTATTAAATCTAATATTCAAATCTCGTTAAACCTAACCTAACTCAACATGAACTAACATAACATAACCACATTTTGGTATTGTTTATTCATGTATTGTATTGTAAATTGAAACACCAAATATATACCGATATTTTTTAACGCAACAATGGTCTGTCAAATTTATAATACAAAATTGTACATTTCACGCAGAAGATAAACTTTTTATGCGTCGTATTATATTATTACTTTATAAATAGACATTATATTTTATAAGTAGACTTTATAAATAAGAAATATTCAATTATATTAATGGAATTTATTATATTATGTAAAATAAATTGACTCATACGCCACTCGTACGCCACGCTTTAACGGTCAGGGCCGAACGAAAATAATAAAAACTTGTTACGGACAATATCCCATTTAACATAAAATAACATTCATACTCAATATTCTTATATATAAACAAAAATCGATGCGCCAAATAAACCGTTATGAAAACCGAAATTCATTACTAATTCTTAACTTATTATCTACCATAAATAAATATATTTATTACTATACCAAACGGACACGAGTATACGACCTTGCCAGAGTCACCAACTACTAACAATAATAAGGAATTAAAGGAATAATAAAACGTGCTGTTGGAATGTCAAAGAACTTTTAGTACCTTTATGACGTTCTAGAAACATCATAACAAATCGAGGGTGTGTTCTCATAAAATTTGCCGATTTTCGTCCATAATACCTAAATAAAGTTATAAAATATAAGTGCTTACAGTACATTCCGAGCCTACACTCGCTTAGTCCAATGATACAGTACAGTGGCCATCTTCCTTGAGGGTATGCACACGTCATCTCCCGACAAGCTACATCAAGTTGGTCTTTTTCCGACGAGCGTTTGACCATAAGTTATACGTGTCGTAATTTTCTTCTTCTTGAGTGTTGTGAATTGATTTCAAAATCGTTTTATTAATATTAAAATATGTTCACGTGATGGCAGTCTTAATTTGCGTGTGATTCAACAATTCTCTTGAGATTCATAGAAAGCACGGAAAAGTATCAACAAGGGCAATATTATCGTAATAACTAATTAACTTTTTAGAAAAGTAGACTTAGAAATAGCTTGCATTTAAAACAAATAATAAATGTGTATCATATAACTTATAAGTATATAAATGTAAGAAAATACAAGCGGAATACGTGATCCATACATTTATCATAACTTTAAATAAATTAAATTATCTTTTGATATAGAAATATATAAACTGAATACGTGATCTGTACTTTCATATAATTCAAATAAATTGAATTAGTAAAGTTATAAAAATAATACAAGCAGAATAATATTGATCCGTAAATAGTTATATATTTCGGACACTGTCGAAACTATTACCCCAAAATCCTTCTGACACAAGGAGAAAGGTAATAGCAGGAACGATAATAATCTAACACTTATCTATATTCATTCATTTAATTATCCTCACCATTTATTTCTCCCATATTATATATTTGACCTTCAATTACAATTTTTGTATCTACATCATTTATTATTATTATCATTTGTTTTTTCTTTAAATTAATATTCTCTGTTATTTTCGTGTTATTACAATCATAATATATATTTATTTAAATTATTATTTTGAAGTAGAAATATTACTGGTAATATAATTCTTTAATCAAATAATTATTTAAAAATTAATAAATAAAACCGTAATTTAAAATTATCTTTAATCTAGAAAATTTATAACTAAGTAAATTATCGTAGAACGTAAACTGGCCTAACCGACATATCTATATATTTAAAACATTTTTAATTTGTTTGTGTAAAAAAAATCACAAATTCGACAATTTTTGCTGATTATAATGTAATTATATTGAACGATGAGCACAATGACAAAAGTAACGTTCAATTGTTGTATAAATATTATAGAATATTTTTCTCATCAATTAAATCGAACATATATTATAAAATAATGTCATAAAGTTATCATCTAATTGTTACGCTGTGCACGTTGCACTAAACATATCCGGTATCTACTTACGTACTATTTAGCTGTATTTTATCGATAACGCTTATGAAAACTGTCAAAAATGTAAAATATTTTGTTATTTATCACGTTTTTATGATTAATATTACTAAATATTATAATTCAATACCATTTATGAAATATAAAATGTGTTTTGAAGAAGATATTTAAATGAAAGGTAGAGTAAATAAAGCGGATGTCTGTTATAGATCCACTGTTGACTACCAATGAGCTACATTTGCGATTCTTGGCTTCTGATAAAACTGATTGTGTATTTATTAGTAACGCAAAATCGTTGTATTGCTTTTTCAGTCCAACTTGTTCATTTTTACTGTCGATAACTATATCATTGTGCATATATCATAAAATAGGATTTACACCAATGGTAGATTACAAACACTGGGTAAACGGTGAATAATTGGTCTTAAGGTTAGATTTAAATTGTTTTAATAAAATTATATAACGGATTATTAGGTATAATTTTAAAGAAGAAAACGGGATTTGGTAACTCAATATTATATATTATCGTCTTATAGACGATATACGATATACTTGTATTTTGGTTTGTTTTTATCACTAATCAATGGTATGTTATTAGTGAATGACACGTGTAAAGAATTAGGATAACACGAATATGATACAAATCAATAATTCATTTCAAGAACACAATACTATATTATGGAGTAGTCTTTATTACCCATATATATATATATATATATATATATAAAAACATTTAATAAATATAATTTATAATAATGTGTGTGATTATAGCAACACGACCACGGTATGCGATTTGCGCATTTAGAATTTGAGATAACGAGTGAAGTGATTTATTAATGTTATTTTAAAAATCTATACACACTGAACAATAGCAAGAAATTAAATCCACAATGAAATTATTACATTGTTTTGCCTCGTCAATTCGACAACGAGAATTACTAAAGGAATTCGCGAGGTTTCAAATAAAACATTATTATTATATTTTTGACGCATATTCGAGTATATTTTTCTTTGGGCGTTACATAGTTTATCGTTCTTCGGAATGACAGGCAATTAAGTCATCGGCTTTTGTGTACGAAAACCGTTTTAGTTCGAACTCTTCAGTCACATAAATAACATCAGCCGAGCACAAATCCGGGCGAGAGAAAGTGGGAAATAAAAAAAGAAAATAAATCTAAAGAAAAATTAATGAAATTTTCGGCATTGTTGTCATTATGGCATTTAATGATTACCTGTTTGCAAATGAATGCACGACATCACGGCGACCATGGATAATAAAATTTTAAATTCCCAGATAAGGGGCTCGTCCATTAAAAGTCGAGGATAATCAATAGGTTTGTTATGTCGTTTAACCAAGTTCAATTTGGTTAGTACGTATATTTTATAAAAATGTCATTTTTGCGACTTAAATTTGTGTTTGATTAAACTACCGTTTGGTAGTTTGATTAATATTATAATTGATAATATGTAGATAACTATCATTACTCATCGAGCGTCATCGATAATATTAGGAAAATACTTTTTAATATCATGCATAATGTATCTATAAATATCAAATTATCTTTGTTTTGTGTATTCTAGTATACACGTATCTATAGTATAATTTATATTTATTTTATTCCCACAAAACTGAAGTAACGGATTTTACAAAAAGTATCATGACCATTATATTTATTTTACTTAAAATTTTTCATATCCTCTTTTGACTTTCTCGCCACTATTTAGCTAACGTTTTCAACTTGATATCCAGTATAGTTTATTTCAGAAATCTAAATATTAATAAAACTAAATATTGTTGCTTTTATACAATAAACTTCGTGACGTTCTATTACAATTCAGGATATGACCAGATATTTCTGGAATGAGTAAACACAATTATGTTATTCTTATGGAACTATACAGATTGGTGATAATTTTATATAGCAAACATAACAAACACGTTGGCAATTATACATACGTTTTCAATGTTATAGCTATTATTTTGCATGTAATACGAATATCTGATCACTTTGCATACAAAAGTCATATTTTTTTTTTCATTCCTAGCTTTACATTACTTTATTATCTATGATAGCACATGTTTTGTATAAATTGTCATCAGTCTATTCCAGAAAAATCCGAAAGGTTTTTCGTTGTTACATCTCCAGTCTCTGAGCAATTTGCCTATCACTCATCATATTGTACTAAATCCATGTGTGACCGAATGATTTATTGCCCATTCCATTCCCACATGACCCTCTCGAATACCGTCAATGGCGAACAGACATTTCACATTATTCTTCTCATATCCAATTTTCTCATCACACTTTCCCAGGGTATAGTGGCTGGTCTGAAACGACAAAGTCTGATTACCAACAAATTGTTAACAATATAATATTATTTGCGATGGATTTCTCGCGTGGATAACAAACAAAACAAACACATTACAACGAAACATTAGAAATCTTACGAAAAATATATATTAACATACGAATATTTTCTAGAAAAAAAAAATCGATTCGATTATTTATTAACTTATAAAATATTATAAGAATAAAATAATTAAAGGTATTAAATATAATAATTCACCGACAGTATTTGGAAAAGTAAAGTGGAGGTCTTGCGGATTTGAGTATAATCGACATATTGCGGACTTGATTTTGTTATAATTTAGATACGGTTGACGTTATGAGGTAGGTATAATATATTAATAAAATAATATAATAGGTGAAATTGAATGCATATCCATTTTATTATTTTTAGATATAATAATAAAATTATTATGATACGTTGAAAGGTTTTATCGACAGTATTATAACGTTAATTAAAAGGTAATATAAATCAATTAATGGCGTATAACGTATGAATAAATACAATTTTTAAACTTTTCAGATAATTTTAAAATTAAAAACGTTAAAAAATTATTTGTTTGCAAAACAATTTATATTTTAAACCATAATTTTTCACATTATATTTAGGTTTGTTAATATATTTTTAACTTAATAAATTATTTTCACTTGTCAGCAACTAGTCCCTTAAAGATTATTATTATTTTTATGATAAAAAAATCTCTAAATGAAAGTATTGGTTTTTAATTATTGTATATATCTCTATAGTATAACAATAGTAATTATTTTCATTTCTTCCATATAATTTACGATATTCTTTATAGTTTATCTTTTATTTTAAATTAATAGATTTATTGTATTAGTTTATCCGATTTATATATTCCGTTACCTAGTTTAATTATTTTTAAGACTAGATTAACCAATATAATCATTTTCTATGTCAAATTATTTTAGGGGACATAAAAGAGGATTAAAGCCATAATAAAAAGAAGCTTAAAATTCGTTAACAAAAAACCATAATTTGAATTTCGATTTATATATTATTATGAAAAACATTTATGAATTCAATCAAATTAAACTATTAGTATACGATGAAGCATACGCGTAATTCCTATATTTAAGTAATTTATTAAACAATAATTTGTTTTGAAAAGTCGTAATTTTAACAAAAATTATTAATTATGAAAAACGTATCATTAATGTATTTTGTATAAATGAAGAAGAGAACATTTTCGATATTATTCCCAAAATACAATTTTATTAAAATAATTTATTGTTAAATATTTTGACTATTATTATACAATAATAAAACATTGCGTTATTAAAAATAGGATTATATTGTATTAAATACCATTATTTAATTTATTTATTTATATCCAATAATGCACTAAAATACTTTGATTGGATTAACATTGTCCAAAAGGTTGGTTAAATTAGGCTTTTGGGTTTTTGGGAGTTAACAATTATGGGAATAATTATGATTCATAGACCAATAATGTAATTTGTACGAAACAATTAATAAGAAGTCAAGAAACAAACAACAGTGATGATTGCTTATCATAAATCTTATGATTAATTACAAATAGTAGACAAATTTCATATACTGCGATCGCACCAATTCCACAAGCAGCGGTTAGGGTTAGGACGTTTCCGATAGAAATTCACGTCATCTACTATAGTATATCTATTTAAATTTAATACTCGATAATTATTAATTTATCGATAATATAATAGGGACGGATTTGATACATTATAATATAAACCCTGCATTAGTAATAATTTTGTGTTTTGTATACACATTAGTTTTAGAAAATCTTAGTAACAAAAAAATAAATGTGGTGGAATAAAATCAGTGGTATAAGGTTATGGTTAGATTAGGTATGAAGAGGTGGATATTTGGTTAAGGCCTGTTATACGATCCTCTTATATTTTTATTCGACTATTGTGTATAATTATATGTGTACTTACAGTTTTCATCGTTCTAGGATGTAGATGACCTAAACGTTTCATAAATATAAGTTATTATGCACAATAATAACTTTTAGGTATAACACTTGTTACTTATACTCTGTCGTAATATATCTATTAGTTATGGTTACCTCAGAAATCAGCACGTCATGTTTAATGGTCAGTTCTACGGTTTAATCATAAGGTTTGTATACAAATAATGTGCGAGTTTTTACGTGCGTGAATTGTATACTTTTTGTAGTAGTTTGTTACGGTATGTATGTTGAATAAATTATTAACAAAAATTTTAAATATCAACATAGAAAGCCAATGCGAATATGACTAAAATCAATGTGAAAGTTTAATGTAAGTTTAGTGTAACCTCGACTCGCTCACTAAAATACACACTATTATCTTATTTTTCCTATTTATTTATATTTAATTGTTGCTAATAGAGTACACATTAAAATATTTCGCATAATTGTTTAAAATATAATTAATAATGGGGGTGTAAGATGTGTGATATTTAACTGATTTGTTATAATATCATTACCTATATTTTACTCTTAATTATATGGTGCTGTTATAAATTCAAATTTAAATATAACTCAGATAGATAATATGAAGATTTTGACTAGTAAAAAATAAATTACTTGTTCGTAATTTGGTAGATACCTACTGAATTTATCAGTGATTCCATCCAGCCATCTCTAATTGGAACAATAATATTAAATAAAAATTCTATCATTCATTACACTGTTATTTTACTGTAAGGAACGTACATGTGCATATAAATGTTGAAATTTATTTTGCTAAGTTTACGGTCAAAGTCATAATCCTAGTCAAACATATTGCAGTCTACGCCATCCTCTCGACTGCCAACTGGAGAGGTTTATATATTAGGATCATTTATTATTTACTACATCCACCGCAATATAATGTTGAATATGTAATATGTTTCGGTTAGCCATCTATGAGATAATAAATATTTCAGTAAAATATTATTCAACATTTAATTTATTAGTCTGTACGACGTACGTATTAGTACTAATTCACTCGTGTTGTCTATACGTTTTTTTTTCAACGATATAAAAATTAAATATAAATAGAACTATGTTCTAATATAAGTTAAGAATATTCGTATTTTGTAATCATATTACACGTTAATTACCTACAGAGATTAATTTGTGACTCGTATATTATATAATTCATGTTATAAGATATAATGTTCCTCCTCCTAATACTATGTAACAGGTACAAATGTACAATTTTCAAATTTTCAAAAACATGTAACGTGTGAATTTTTATTTCAAATGAATTACTATGCGAAAATATGATCACGCTATCACTATTCCATGAAGATAAAAATTTATCAATTGTTATGATTGATACATTTTATATAGCTAAATTTTTTAATAGTTCATTAATATTTTATTTTTAAGAAAAAACCTTTATTATTAGAAATTAAGTGGTGCATGTCTATCATTAAGTTATTTATAGAATATATGAAATTATGTTTAGATAACTTCTTAATAATATACGAGAAGAAAATAAATAAGATACAGACGAAAACTACAGACGTACTAATGAATAAAATATAGGAATGTATGATTCATGTTATAACGAAAAGAATTAATTATTACAATTTTTTAAATCCGATGTGTACAGAGGGATACTAGAAAAATTTATTTGTGGGTGGATTGTGATTACAACATTTTTTGTCAGTTTGCCCGATCATTTTAAAACTAATTCGGTGCCATTGTGACAGATAATGACTTGTAATTATAATATGTGAAACGATCAAACGAAAAATAAACCAGTTCGTAATAATCAATGATAAACATGTAACGTGCTCTGTCGACACTACCGTCATGTATACTTCACCCCAGCCTAAGCGCAACTTCGCGGGGGGAGGCGATGGAAAGGATTAACCGCCCAAAATTATTCGCAGCCCCTTAAAATAACAAGATAATTCTCAACTTTTTTTTTAAAAGAAGTTTTAATATAAGGTTATAACCTCCCTTAAATTTTAGCACTAATTGCGACATTGTGACCCGGTGAATAGCCGATCATAACTTGGAGGCCGACCAGCCAGTCCACCAGCCTAGTGAATCGACCGGATTAGGCCGGTGACCGACCACGCGAACAACATATTTCGACCAATCGACCGGACGGTAGTCCAAGACAGGAGACGAACAGCACAGAAGTATATTTCACTAAACGGTCCTTTTAATGTCCTGCCAAACTCTGCCCCCCAGACTGCTTATTCGAGTGTTGTCTTCCGGGCAACAGGTTGTTTTGGACTAACTTTTATAAAGACCCACTGTCTCGTCAGGGGTGAGGGGTGGGCAATCTATCGTCGAACCCTATTGAAATAATTATATTTGTTTACAATTTAACAGAGTACAAAACAAACATACGTGATATTGAAAATCATTGTTAGATTTATGTACGTAATTATAGGTCCAGTTTTAAACAGAAAAGAAAATTACGAGTTATTCTGAGATTCACCAAACTAAAATGTATATTAATGAAAATTGTGTTGGGTAATAAAACAAAAACAAAAACAAAAAAAAACAGTTAATTAAAAAAATGCTCATAACAGATTATATGGAATGTTTTAATTAATAAATAGTTATTTTTTAAAATTATTAAAGAAGGAAATTCGACTAATAGCCGGGCATTTAAAAAAATATAAAATATAAGACATTTTAGATGTCTATGATATTAAAACAAATTAATTTCAGTACCCATATTATTATGCATAAGTTTATAAATAGAATATAATTTAAGAATTTATATATGACTTATATGTCATATATACTATATATGACAGTACATTTTATAACTAGGTGTTATAACGTGTAAAAGCCTGAAATTACTTTTGCATTACGCAATAACATCTATCTTGTCAACAGAAACAAGAATCAACATACCTATATATTTTATATGTACAGGTATATATTTAAAACAATATCAAACTAATTTCAATATAACATCAATTTTGTACAAAAATGAACTATATATCAAATACCAGTTCCTAATGTATATTATAAAGATATTGTACATCATTGAAAGCGACATGAATAGGTTTTTAAAAGTCTATTAACGTTCCTGCTTCAAAATGAATTTTAATTCAATTAGTGAACTAAACTTATTAAGTACCTATAATGTTATAAGAGAAATAAATGATCGTCATAATAGTAGCAATACAAGACTTACAAATTTTTAATAGGTTTTATGTTGATAATGAAGAGAAATACATATTATATGATTAAATTTCTTCATCGCTTTATAATCTTATCTATGTTAAATATTTAATATTTAAATTTTTGACTTGATGTTTTATTATCAAAAAATCTTTACTTTTTTTGGGTTCAACCTTTATACATTTCTTGGTGGCTCATTTAAATAAGTTTTAGAATATTTTCTCATCCTGTTATTTCGATTCAAAAAGATAAAACATTGTGTTAACAAAAAGTAG
The DNA here is from genome assembly GCA_013282895.1 of Eriosoma lanigerum. Lineage (NCBI taxonomy): Eukaryota > Metazoa > Arthropoda > Insecta > Hemiptera > Aphididae > Eriosoma > Eriosoma lanigerum. Next base: position 22,183,859 of record CM023357.1, read on the forward strand.
AATAGTACTTTGGAAAATCATATCCGGTCTTACTTTAACTCTTTTTATTATTTTTTTTATTCGAAAAATACTCAAATCTGTTTTTATCGGTTTTATAATAATATATAAGTATCCGATATTACTTTACCCAAATGATAAATGATAACGGTAGCCAGGGTAAGTAAAAAGTACAATTCGTAAAATATACAAATACCTACATTATAATGTCGAATTTTTTTATCTGTGTTACTAACCCCAAAAATGCCCCGAAATGATATAAAAATAACGAAATATATATAAAGCTTTTTTTTTAAAATTCAATTCAATTTTTTTATCGATTTTTACGTGGTTTCGTAGTAAATATTAGGAATAATTATGAGTATTATGTAAATCACTATTTTATAGATAGCACAATTAATTTCATATCTTCAATTATTATCCACCTTATTATGTAATGAATATATTAAACTTTGTAATGTTGTATAATATTTTATTATTTATTACCAGGTTATATAACTGCATGGACTTTTTTACGAGGGGGGATATTGACAGTGGCGGCGTGAACTTTTTTTTTGACGACGCAACACGTTTTTTCAACCCATTTTATTAACAATTTTGTTCTCATACTCTTTATTTAATAGTATTATATAATATACTAAATTACTAAATAATTAATAAGAACAATAATCAAAATTCGTCACAGATTATATAAAGTCCTAACCTGTTCTTAACCTGACCGTACTTTAAATGACGCAACTGCGTAATTCTAACACTGATCACGCTGCCACTGGATATTGAAATGTGTGTGTACTTATGTATATAGGTAAACTTTATTGATATAGACATAAAATAATAAATTTATAATATGAAAATGTTTTATTTTATCTACCAGAGGAAAATGGACCCCCATATCCTCACCGAGATCCGCTACTACTTCATTCTTACATAATCTTACTGTATTTTGATAAAAGTTTAAAGTAATACCCAGTAATTATAATATATTATCATTACATTGTCATTTACATGTTTGTATTTGTTTTTTTTGTTTTTATAGTAATGTGATGAACTGTTTGAAATTCGAAACAAACTTTCGTCCTTATAATTTATTTCTGATTATTGATTTTTCAGATATTTTCATATCTCACAGTTCAGTTCGAATTCATAAATTAATTGAAATAATCGGTTCGGATTAAGAAAATGAGTATTTAGTTCGGTTAAGGTTAGGTTCAAACACAAATATGAGGGTTCGTCACAGTTTTTAAATGTGATGATTTTGTTATCAGAAGGGATATTAAAAGTAATAACTCGAATTATATTTCAGTGATTTGAAAGATAAAATAACTATACAAATGTATGTTATGTATAATATTGATATGAGTCAGATATTTTATAAATCTCTTTAATTTTTTTTTTATTGTGCATTTCACTCCATGAGTTCATTGAAATCTGGCATATTTCTCTTTTCGTGTTCCTTTATCAAACTATTATTATTATATCATTATTAGAATTAGGTATTTCTTGTACAGTATGAGCTTATAGCCTACTAGTTATCTATATTATCCAAAACAATAATTTATAAATTTTTTATCGTTTTTACCACTAATAGTATATATATAATAATACTATAATTTATGAATAGACGAATCAATTCAATTTTATTCTAAAACGTTATTTGGTATACTTAAATTATCCTTTTTAATATTATTATACCCCACATATTATCACCCTAACTTGTATATGGCAATAAGCTGACTCTTAACAGTTGTACCAAAAGTTATGTACGCGTAATATTTATTTTGAGTGCGAATTGTGAACCTTTTTTTATTTTATTTATCAAATGTGTATTGTTTATTATGACTCAAAAAATAATAGTTGTATTATAACACCTGGTTATAGAATTTATGGGCAACGAAAATTATTTAAGTATTGTATTAAAGATTAAATTGAATAGATAAATAGATAAATAGATAATTTGCCCTAAATTATAGTAATATAAGTTGCTTGTTAACAATTGACTAAAAATGTTTCATAGGAACTCAAAAAGGGATATTTTAATTAACGGTATATTTTTAAAATAAATATTATGTTATTTGACTTTTCGTATCATTTAGGTTCTTTGTATACTCATTTGTATGGGTATACATATAGTATATATTATATTTATATAGTTATATGGGTTCTTATATGTGTTCGCATGGGTGTTGTTATCTTTTGCAATTATTTTGATGAATTAATCAGACAGTAGTATGGAAGAGAGTCTAAACCTAAACAAGGTATTCTTCTGTGAAAATTGTGAGACGTTATTTCTGCTGCAGATCGTGTATTTTTTTGTTTACAAACTTAATTAAACTAATAATTATATTTGTATCTTCAATTTAATTAGTAATACTCTGAGTCGTCAGAAAAGATAAAACTTGCATATTTAACATTTAGTTAAAAAATATCTTCTCATTCGATTTCATGTTGGTTTATACGATGATTATAGAATATTAGACCTACGTTCTTAAATTATATTACAAATTACTGTGTTGGATTACAAAAATTGTATTTGGGAACTGGTATTTATTTTACTCCAATAATTAAAGAGATTATAATTAGTCTAAAACATTTGTTAAAATAAAAAAAATCAATTTGGTTGTCTCATAAAACTAAGTATGCCACTGGACGTTGAATATATCCATCATACATTTTTGAGATATGCTAGTTTTATTAAACTGAATAAACATGTATATTGGGCGTAAGTTTAAAAAATTGTTTTTTTTTTCATTAACAATTATTGACGTAATTTACAATACAAACCGGTAGAATAAGATTCAAAAAGAATACCGCAAAAAATAAAACAATGGAATTTTTCAAAAAAATATGATTATATTTTGTAGAAGATCTTAATAGGAAAATGTTGAGAAATAGTTCAGGATTGAGAATAATAAGGGAAATTATGATGGCAGTGAAAAACTATTAAATTCCAAATTGCCGAAGGACGAATATGTAGAAATAATGATTGTTTGCAGTTTCTATTCATCATTATTATAATGCTCTTATTACTAATCCGTTATTACTTTTATAAAATATGTTTAGTCTTATGAAGAGTTTAAATATATATTATACTTTTTTTACTTTAGATTTTTTTCTTGTGATTTTTATTTTTTATGATGTTTTTTAGACTTTAGATCTTTTACCAACTGAATACATTAAATTTTTGTACCCTGAGCCAAAAATATTTCACTAATTATAATATTTTCATTATATCGAACTGCCAGTTAGGTAACTAATATTGTATATATTTTCTATATAAATGTTTATTTAATTTTAAGATATCAAATTATATAACATTATGTAAAATATTCGATTAACAAACACCTATCCTATTTGCAGTGTTGTGCATTATCTTGATAATTTATCTAGATAGAATACAGTTATCTTTTTATCTTATCTAGATAAATTAATAGGCTATCTGAGAATAATCATCTAAATAATTATTCGATCAATAATTTAAAAAATATTGACACAAAATTATTTTAAACTGCGCTCTGTAAACACTATTTGTAATTGTAACTGGAGTATCAGATAAATTATAATTAATAATAATAATATTTACAAAATAATCATAATAACAACAATAGTTTACACCCAATACGAACGTCGGATCTACAATATTAAATATAAATTATCGGTGTTTTAATCTACATAAAATTAGTTATCTTTTATCTCTTATCTAGATAAACATTTTAAGTGTTATCTATTTATCTCATCTAGATAAGTTTAAATTCAATTATCTGTCATCTTATCTAAATAAATTATGGGTTATCTATGTACAACACTGCCTATTTGCGGTTTGGTTAAGCCTAGAGTTTCATCAGTAATATTCAATTTGGTAGCGAACAGTATTCGCGCGATCGGCATGGTCTTCTGTGGAACGCAGTATACTTCAATAAAAATAATAAAGCATTATTAGTTCATATATGACTAAATGATATAAATTATACGTAAGAATATACTCGTATAACTAAAATATTGCATTGTAACAATAACAATTGAGTCGGATATTTGATTTTCTCTTAACTTTGATTTATTCGATGTGGCAACAGCGACTCTATCGCGTCCGTCAATCATCGGTCGCCGCACGAATAATAATATCAATAATAATAATAATAATAATAATAATTATTATTATTGACGAAAGTTACGTGATACGTTCGCCGCCGCAAGGGCCCAACCCTTTCGCGTGGAAAGTCGTCACGATTTTTGCCCTCGTATTTTGGCGAACTCTGCGACCTCAATGCTATGTATAGCCATCGGCGTTGCAACCACTAGGTATCGATTACAGCAGAGTTGGTTGATAAATTATTTAAGACAGCAGATAGAAAAAAAACCCCCGAGGGTGTTTCACTTGTTTTTAATTTTCCTATTTTTTTTTCTACCCCGGTCTCCTCTCTCGTCATTCCACAAACCCACACACACATTTCTACCACAACTAACAATACCGGTCAACTGCATTTATCGGCTAGTGTGTGTGTGTGTGTGTGTGTGTGTGTGTGTGTGTGTGTGTGTGTGTGTGTGTGTGTGTGTGTGTTGTTTCTTATTAACGTTTGTCGTCGAAAATTGGTAGTTAAATAACTGTCGAAACTTGACGGGCCATCTGATTTTCCCGGTTGTAAGCGCGAATAACGTCACAAAAATCGTGAACTAAAAAAACAAAAGAATCGGACAGGTTACTTACTTCCTCTCACCCACTGGTTTTCATCGACATAATAACACCAGTACCTTCGTCGCCGAACCCTTTATAATGGATTTTTGTAACTCGTCCTCGTTTCTCGAATATTTTATTTGCCATATAATTGACTATTTTTTATGTTTTAACGACGATGGTCGCTGACATACAATGCATTACTATTTTTATATGTAGGTTACGACGATTTATCGAAATTCCATTCACACGGTTTCGGGAAATCGGCATTTTTTCTCCAACTCAAAATAATAGCTTGGTAAAAAATTACTGTAGATTATTTTATTTGGTATAATTTATTGATTATGGCAATTAAAAATTATAGGTATACAAATTAGAATCTATGTAGTTCGACTTGGCAACGATTGTATTTTAAAATATGTATGGGTCGTCAGAATTAATACGACAAGCGCGTTATTGAATATAACAAAATAATAAAATAATTATTAGATATTGCATTAAAGCATTAAAAATCTAGTGTCGCCTAATAAACAGTTCGGTGCATTGTTGGTCGGTATTTGCCTGACATAACGGTGACACTGATGTTCAATTTAAAGATTTTAATTCCTGATCTGTTTAAATGTATGATACCATGAGTTGTCAACATAAACTGAACGGCTATATTTCGATAATCTCTTGTACACAAAGATAATATCCCTTTAAATGCATTCACTGTTTAAATAGTTAATAATTTAATATTTTTTTTAAAAAAAACACCGCTAGTTTGTATATAATTTTTTTTAAAATTTTTCATATATTTCGTAATTTTACAACTTTTGGATTATAAATTGGATAAATTACTCGTCATAAAAGCATAGTAATTTTAACTTTAGTTATAACGTAACTTAACCTGACAAGAATTTTAAACGCGGTTGAAGTGTTTAGAAAAAAGCTGATTATGTCTTTAATTAGTTTACGAGATTTATTTTGAGTTTATTTTGTGACTTGCCATAAAATCATATCAGAAAATTTTTTCATATTTTTATAATTGGTGATTATGATTTAACTTTAATCTGGAGTTATGGTCAAACAAATATTACTATATACCTATCTGATTTCATTTAAACATTCATCTGTATTCATTTAATAAATATACGTAAAATAATGTTGTTGTATTGAAATACATTTTTGAATTGAATTTGAAATTAATTCATTGTTTACTCACTAAAAAATATAGACTGCCTGGTGACAGAATCTTACGAGTTGGGTTTCAAATTTAAAAACAAGTATAAAAGATCACGAACGTACTGATATAATGTCTAATTTAAAATTTAATACTACATTCGAGCAAAACACAATTATTATTATCGCCATCAATAAACAATATTTTTTAAGTATACAATGTATCATACTAAATGACTTTTTCTTACACTACAAAAATAATTGATAAATAACTAAAATTAAATGTGTGTCAAATATCAGATAGGATAATACATTTTCAAATACAACAAAATATATTATTTTAATATCTGCTATTTCATTATTATTATTATTATTACTTTATATAAATTATGAAAAAAAAAAAAAAAAAAAATAGAAATATGTTTTTTTTTCACAACAAATAGAATACTTACTAAAGAATAGTTTCATATGAATTGAAAAATATTATGTTATTATCACTCTCAAAAATTAATATTCGTGATTTTTTTGCAAGTATTTTTTTTGTTAATATTGAAAATTTAGATATTATGTTGTTAGGTAGTTAAAAATTCAATATAATATTATAATATATAACTTACAGCTAACGTTTTGATTCAATATAAAACAGACCACCTAAATTCTTAAATCGTATTTATAATAATTTAGGTGAAATATATTTTAAGTATCTAAAATTATTTATTTGTTTTGGTTTGATTTGAATCAAAAAAGTTAATAATAAACTCACGCATTAAACATTAAATATTTAATAAAAGTAAATAAATGTATACATCTGATAAAGTATGAAGCTTCAATAAATCGATTTTTAATTTATTTTACGGCAATAATAGAAATTAAATCATAATCGTGTAAAAATAAAATAATTGCACACACCACTTAATTACATTATAAATAATTTAATTAAACATCAATTATTGTAAGTATTAATTTTATAGTTATTTAAAAAATATGACACAAACTCGTTATTTTTCATAGTTGATATATTTTATTGTAAACAGTATAATATTGTAAAAAAAAAAAAAAAAAAATAGGACATTATATTCATTTAATCTACCATTTGTTAATATGTATTGTTGTTTTTTATTATGTTTATCTAAAATATTTTAATTTATGTTTGCCTAATCAATTTCATAATTTATATATACTTTTATAAGAGTAATTCAAAGTACTGTAGAACGGTTTTCGAATAGGTTTATTTTATACAAACTGATATCTAACACAATGATATTCGTGACGATATTTTTTTATGAAATGTGTTTTTTATTCATATACCCGTAACCTATTAAATTACAATATTTACATATGTATACATTTTTTTACACGATCGTTATAATCTATATAAAATTGTCATCCTAAATATTATACTATTTTGGTAGTATTGTCCACAACAATGTTTTGTAACGCGTTTAACGATGGTAGTTTTATCAATATTTTCTCTTTCTTTCTTGTGCTTTATAGAGTTTTATTTTGAACTCTTTTGTCTGAAAATTACAACTATTTCTTTGGTAAACAATTCATGAATAAATTTCATTTTTATTATACAAAACAAATTGGTCTAATGACCAGTATAGTAACAGTTGTGTTCACAAATTATTCGGTGTTGTTTTTCCAGAGTACCAACTGATAATGAATCGGAGGATGAATAATAGAGATCGGATTACAGGATGGTTACATACCATTATTGTCGCATATTTTATTCGCAATCGTTGTATAATATTTTAATTTTAGAGTGTATCGAAGGAAATTCAGAACAAAAAAAATACTCAGTGAAAAATATTGTTCATAATAAGTTCAATTTTATCATTCATATTAATTTTTTTTAGTAATGCTGGTTCGAGTAGGTGATATTTATTTTATTATTCTACCTATGACGTGGGTTAAAATCCAAAATATCTATAAGAAGTAGTCGAATATTTATAAAATCCTATCATCAGGAGATTCCAGATGACTCCATAAGTATGGAGTGGTCGTGGCTAGAGGGGTTTTAGCCCCCTTTAAAATGCATCAAAAACTTTATATTAACTATTAATTTTTACTTTACCTTAATAAATATTTATTACACTACGCCTATATCTGGGAGTCATCAAATTATATTCAATATTCGCTCTTTGATCGCCATTAAAATTGTAAATATGATACAATTTTTTTTTGGTTTTTAATAAACAAGTTCAAATAAGTTTAAACTAAAATAAATTTTGTTTAAACTTCAATTAAAGTGAAAAATTAATTAAAATAAAACAATGAAATTCAAGTTTGTCATGAATATAGATTCTGCAATTTGTTTCTGTTTTCTGCTCTTATTAGTGATTTTTCTATTATAGGCAACCTATTGTAATGGTATTATATACATAAATGTGAATTCAAAAACCAGAGATATTTGTTTTTTATTAGGAATTAATTCAAATGTATATAACCAAAGTATATATTAATAAATTTCTATTATTACATTTCGGTCTGACGAAAAGTTATTATTGTTTTCAAACATGTTTAGATATATAACATCTTATTGTTTGAAACGAAAATGGGTGTTGACGTTGATTTTTGTTCAAAATCGATTATTGTAGTATTGTTTCGTTTGACGGTTGTAACTTGATTTGTATAAAACCCTATTTATTATTCAAAATAATTATATTTTAAAAACGTGGTTGAATAGAACACAAGTCGAGGATATTTCTGGTGCTTAAAAACATCTCTAAACTGTACAAACGGAGAGTCCAAAGAGGGCATTAAATTATATTGGAGGTTTAGTTTTTGAGATTTAGCGTCGACTTTTATACCACGAAAAAGGTGTATAATATTCTACCTTTCACAACTTTTCTTTTATTCATCAGGTAAGATCTGTGTGTTAGAAATATACACGAAGGATATTAATATATTGTATCCATTATCTTATAGAAAAATTTTGAAATTCATTCGTGGACATGAAATATGTATTATTATTTATTATGACCGTAGGAAATATTACAGATTTATCATTTATGGTTTTTATTGATTTAATTAATTTTTGGACATTAATAACATAAATGTATTTTATATCGATAATTTTGTCTACATAAATAATACAATAACTGACTAATTTATATTTTTATCAGAAAATTTATTTTAGTCAATAATAAAATAATTCCTATTTTTTAAAATGCATGTAAAATAATTTACAAAATAGGAGAAAAAATATCCTAAAAGAGTTTCATAATACAATAGGATATAAATCAGAAATAAAGAACAACCCCGTATAATACATAAAGTTTGGTTATCAATGAATCTAAATTATTTACGACATCAATATTATTTCATAATGTACCTAATGTATATATTTGACATCCATCTGAGTTGAATATTACTGACAAATTAATTTTTTGACATCATATTGAATAAAAATTATAATTTAACGAACGAGTGAATAAAAAAAAAATAATATCGTAACATTACACATAATAAGTTAAGTCATGTAAAATACTGTATGAAGATAGAGAAAAAGAAAAAGTAGGTAGTCCAAATCAGAGGCGCATTTTAAAATGAGAAAAAAGGGATTGTGCAAAGCACAATAAAACATATGCATACATAAAGTACAATTTGTTTTAAAGTGTACCTTATTATTTTATGTATACTATTGTTTGTTAATCATTAAAAACAACTGAGTTTTTATGCATTTTAGCTTAAATATAGAAATAATTTAATTGTCATTATTAGGTAACAAAATTTACTGATATAAATGAATAGAAATTATTTAAACTTCAAATTATATAAGATGTCATCATGCAGTCCTAATATACGTTTTTAGTCTAAATTAAAATCATATTCGTGTGATAACTAAAAACATGTCAAATATAAAATTCCTGAGTACATTATTCAAAATATATCGACGGATATGTATTAAAAAAAGCTTACGAAAAGAAGATAAAAAAAATATCAATAAAAATAAACTCGAAAGCATAAACACAAGCAACGCACAATGGACTCCCTCCAACAAACCAACTAACTTGTCAAAGAATCAATAAATGACACATACACACGAATACAAACATATATATTATAATATGAATAATATATAATTCTTTATTAACAAAATGTAATTTTCAATCACCAATTATAATGTTGAGCATAAAAGACGTTATGAACACATACGATAAAATTAATCGTATGTTTATAAAGTTAATCTTATTAGATTATAATAATCGTAATAGATAAATTATTTCAAACACATTTTATTTAAATATTCTTATTATTAAAATAGAGTTTTGGAATCACTAAAAATGCTGAACAGTAATAATATTGTAAATATTAAATTAAGTTAAATTAGTTAAATTACGTTTTATAAATTTAAATAAATCGATATCATAACTATATACATAGGCGTAGCATGATGAATATCTGTAGATGGGCTTTAGTACACAATTGAAAAAAAACTTATAAAGTATTCGATGCATTTTAAATGGGGACTATTGTATCTATTGTAAGGAAGCTAAGGCCCCCCTAGAAACCCCCACGCTACGTATATGTCTATATAAACATTGATGTAAATATGTTTACCTGTACGTGTACACAAATCAATAAAATCGAAGTTTGGTTATACTCAATAGTTCTTCATTTTAATTGCAATACACTACTTAATTAAATAAAAATTATCTCATATATTGATAACAAAATACAATTGTCATATTACTTTGTTGGCACAAAACCAAAAGGGGAATACTTTTTTCTAAACATGTTTACATAATATTTTAAGTTAAGTTTATAATTATTTATCCAAAATATATTAGGCCGAAAAATGTATTATGAAATATAATTTGAGGAGTTATAAGAAACCAAAAAAATTTTAATTGAATTTTATGATTAAACTGTTATTTTATCGTAATTAAAATAGACTTTAGTGTGCAAAAAGTAAAAGTAATATCTAGAAAATGAATCGTAACGAATCATGATATCTTACAATTAAATTGGTAATACCTAATAACAATAACTATTAGTAATACGTACAAAAATACATAATCGATTGAAAATTGTATCGATATTTCATCCAGTACTAAAAAATACTATACGAAAAACCTTTAATATTATTTTCTATATTATATTTTATACAAAATCAAATGATCGATGTTTTGGTTTGATATAATAGGTAAATGTTATAATTAATACTTTGTTATAATAAAATTGTTTAAAGGTATTGAAATTTAAAAGCACACTTCTGAATTGTTTGACTAAGACTAAGACTATTATATTCCAGTCCACATTATGTTGTCAGTCACATTCCTTTCGGTAATTTTATCAGTAACATTATATATTACTTCATGATATATAAATACAAATAAATTTAATGTGTCTCGTTTAGTTTATTCCGAAACGACGTAAATTCCGCGTATGAAAACCTGTTAAGTTTGCAAACAAGATAAAACAATGGACATTAGATTATAAATGTCGAAAACCAATAAGTGTGTGCAGGATCACACGAATTCCATTACCGGTGAATTGAATCAAACGTAGCTAAACATTAAAAACAACGGTGCGGAAATTCAGAAACACGCTATTATTATTACAAATATACAACATGTACATGTGCGAGGCACGTACCAAGAGGAATTTCTGCGAAGTAAATTAATACAAAACAATTATAAGCAAAATGCAAATATATATTATGCTGATGCGTTAAAATCATAGAACGTAATGTAAATTGCGAAATGTCAAGTAAAATAATTAACTGTGCACTACCGTGAGATAATAACGTTATGTAGAACGAAACTCAAAATTTAGATTTACAGATTATTGTGTCTTATTTGACTTATCTAAAGTATTAAAATTAACAAAAAAATTAATAAAAAAATAATAATTTATATACAAATATAATAAAATCCACCATCGAAATATTATAACATGGTATGATATTATACCACTTACCCTTTATATAATAATAAAAAAAAAAAAAAAAAAAAAAACAAAGAGTTTCATAATGACCAACAGTTATTCACTATATAATACAAAAAAAACTTCATTCATAATATAAAATAAGTTTAACCAAAACTTAAAAAAAAAGACATAAATATATTTTTCAAAATTAAATAAATTAATATAGGTAGGTATAACTTTTATTCAATCTATTATTAAAATGTGCTTTCTACCCTCATTTTTTAGTATTTAAATTATGAAATAATTAGGTATAATATTAAAATAAGTTTACTTTTTAAATTTGTTTTTTTTTTTTAATAACTCGGCATTTTATATATTCTAAAATATTTAATGTTAAAACTCATTGTATGGAAAAAATAAAAATAGGTACAAACATAACAAAAAATAACATACAATTTATCTTGTATGCTTTTAAATAAACAATATACTTTAAAATCATTCAAATTGATAAATAAAGAGCTCAAATTTTGTGTTAATTTAATCAATTCAATTAGTTATTACCTTATATCTTATATATTGACAAAATTATAATGATCAAAATATAAAATTATTTTTATTGCAAATTTAAATAAATTTTAAATAATTTTATTTTCTATAATACATAGTGTATTTAACTAATCTTAATAAAAAATAAAATAAAATGATTGAAAATAAATACATTTTTTGAATAAATATTTTTTACTAGATAAAATAAATGTTATTACTTAAAAAAAAGTAATTTCTTATATAACTTAATTAAAATTATCTTTTTAACTCATTAATACCAGTCCTTGTTTATGTTGCATAAGTTATACATATAATTTGTCATTTTTAGTGCATAAAACTCTACTGATCCTTGTAATTTATTTACTGGAATTTATTTTACCATTTATTGGCTTATGGCTGGAGCTATCTAGAGACGGTCCTGACGACCATGGCAGATTAGACTTGTCCGACGACAACGATGTTCATGAATACTATTTCAACGTGCATTTTTATGGTTTTCGTTGATTTTCGTGGATTAAGAAAAAAATCGTATAATATTAATAATAATTATTAAAAAAGTAATAATAAATTGAAAAACAAAATTTATTTTCAACCTATTCGGATGCTACATTTCGATATTAAATTACCCACCGAATAATAAATGTTCATAAAAATGAAAATGTGTTCTGCTTAGAAGGCAAAAAATAACGGTGGTGGTGGGAGGGTGGTGAACTATAAATTTTTGTGTAGTACATATTATATAGATAGGTACACGTTCAGTAAAATGTCCATAAGTGAAATTCAATTTTTCTGTTGGAATGGGTGAGGGGGAGACAATCGCCCTGATCGCTACCCCCCCTGAATTGTCACTTCAGCCTACATCAAGACAACACCTTTTTATCCGAGATTTTCAGTTTCAGTTCTGATATTACTCGGTCCGTATTATAATGGTTTGATGTTCGACGGCATATATTCCTATTGGTTAGCGATAAAATGATGCCACGCACTTTTTATTGCTATCGGAATTTATTGTAACTATAAATATAAAAAATATATTATTTTAACTACTGCATTGTCCAAATAAATTAAAATTTTAAAAACGATTCATTTGTAAAATTATAATATATATTACGTGATTATCGCATTGGATGAAAATTAAAAATCAATTAAAGGAACGTTGGTGTTGGTGATAGAAATTAACATATAAAGTCAAATTTCACTATGTTAATTTGATATCTCGTTTTTGTATAAAAATGTTGTAATTAGTTGGCAATGAAGATATTAATCATTACTGAAACTCGAGAAAGAGATTTAACATTAATTTAATTATGCAAAAAAATATTAACAATGCATTGTTCTTTTTAAGTTGGCAGGATAGCTTTAGGACAAACAAATAATATTATATTAAATTCTCTATAATAAAATATAATATTATAGCATACATTTCACATACCAAAACACTTAACAACAACAAGAAATAAGAAAACTTCAAACGTACTGTGTGTTTCAATTATAATTATATTTAGTATTTTAGTTTAAATTTCAACAAATCTTAATAATTAAAGTTAAAATTTAAAACGAAATTAATGTATATTAATTATAATATTACGCATACAATAATATGGCGTTTATATCAGTTTATTTATAAAATAAAATATTATTAAATTGAATAATAAATATATACATTTATACTAATAGTAACGATGAATTTAAACTTGATATCTATTTAAATTGTAATTTACAGACGTACAGTTAATAATCTATTGTGTGTATGAAATGTAAAGCTTGCAAGAAATCAAATAGTCTATAAAGTCATAGACAATGTTAAAACATAAAGGACTAATTTATTACATTATACTGTATTCTACTATATATGTTATATTATTATAGATCCATAAAAAAACTATACATTATAATTTATAAGAAAATATATTATTATGATAAAAATAAAATGCTATAATGTTCAATCTATTCAGACAAATGGAAAAGTTTCTGTTTTAAAAATATTTTTTGTTATACATTTTTAGAAAAAGTATTTTAGATATGAATAATTTTATCTTTAAAAGATTGAGATAAAATTGGAGATAATAGAATGTAACTAAGTATTAAAACAAATTTGGGAACATCTATTCTTCTTACGCAAGAAAAAAAGATAAGTATTTAAAATTTATAAAACAAGAAAAAGAAAGACGGTACTGGACATCTTCATTCGTGCTTTGTTCTTCAAAGAGGTTCATAGCTAAATGTTATTGTGTTAAATTATAATTAAAATTTAATTATTATTAAATCGTTATTATTATCGTTTTATTAAAAAACGATTCTGAGCAAAGTTGTTAGAGGTACTCGTACAATATACTGTAAATATATATATTTATAAATTTTCTTTTTATCAAATAGCGTAAAACAGAAAAAAATATTTATCATAAAATAATGAAATAAAAGTTTTTCAAAATGTAAATTCCGTAAATTTAGCCTTTTATCAACCATTTTACGGTAATTTGTTTTATTTTAAAGAAAAACATTTAAGAAATTCTAAAACTGATCATTATTTCTGCTCATACAAGTGTCATAAAAAAAATTTAAAAAACAATTACGTACACATTATGGTAAAACCAATACATTTCTTGCTTTGCTCAAATTTTAAAAAGAATAATTCATAGATTTTAAGAGCAATTTAATGCATTTTTCATATGATTTATGCTCGTACTACTTATGTCACGTTTACGTATCCAAAAATGAATTTAAATAAAAATTTTATTACTATTTGTGTTTTTATATAAAATAAATTTTTATGTAATAAAAAATATGAAATACATTTTTTTTATCTTGGTATTACATCTTAAATGGAATCTTATATATTGCAATTATATTATATTGAATAAACAATTGATTTTTGACAATATTGTTGTAAACTTACTTCGATCATTTGTGTTATTTTTAAGACGATTTTGAGCTACCGTTTTATGTGATAGGTCTTAATGTTAATGATTCCATTCGTTCTTGTTGATAAATACTAAGTAGATTATTGTATTTTATATATCTATCTAAACAATGTATATACCTATTGAAATAAAAATGATATTAATGATATTTAAATAAATTTTGAAAGTACAATTAATTTTATTCAATATTTATTATTAAGATTTCGATTTATCATAATATTGTATGTAGGTATGCTTTTCTCGGGTAGGTTCATTTTCATTTACATACAATACAATGTTATAATTTTTCAGACTTTTGGTATTTTAATAATATGGATACAGATGTTAAAATTGATCGATTTATAATATAAGAAAATTAAATAGTTATATACTTTAATTTTAATATCTACTTAATAATATAACATTTTAACAGTAATACTTATCCTATTCATATAATATGTACCTATAATATATTTGTTTGCAAATAATGATCTCTCATAGGTAGTTTAAATTGAATTCGAAATGTTCAATGATTTCGTACATGCAATGTTAATTTACTGTAAACCAGGAATAAATGAATATATCATACTAATACTGATACGGAATAACAATATTATGAATGAAATGACAGGTAGGTATAGGTATGTTATGGTTTATGGAGATAATAACAGTCGGTTCTTGTACAATACAAATTGGATTTAATATAATGGAAAATCAAAATACAAGCTTATAACGTCGTAAGACTTGCATACTTGAAAAGTTCCAACGTATTTCAACGGGATTGATTTTCTATTAAGGACATCGAACAATTATTATTAAAACGAGATCGTTTCCTAAATTAATAATATTTGCTGTTGACGTGGGTTGAAGTATCGTAATGTTATTATTGTATAACGGTACTATGGATATCAAATTCAATTGCGTAACGAACGACTTTCAATTCGATCTGACGAGCGTATCATTATTTGATTGATAATAATATTATTATTGTGATATTGAACTGTTAATTTGATCGAATACGTCCAATTCGCTATTTCCGACAAATCGATCCATAGCGTTTGTATAATATTATATAATAAATAATAATATTGTATTCATATTCGAATAAATTAAAATGGTTTTTGTTTGCCGAATCGTACAATTTATATTTTACTAATAGATTTAATTAATTTTGACGATTGCGTGCAATTTATCTACAATAATTGTTTTTCAAAATTCTGGAGCAATCGCAAATATAACAGTTAGGTAAGGTTCTGAGTTATCGTTAAAGACAATAAAAAATTAACGTTTGGTTGGATTTCTTGTAAGCTTCGTTGAAGTGTTCTTACGATATTTCGTTGTTGTAATGATTATAATGATCATTATAATCCGAAGATATGACCAATCACCTTATTTGGTGGGTTATCATTGGCTCATTGTTTATTACGAAACAATGGATCAGGTTAGGTTATTATTTTAATTCATAAATCAGTAAATCATTATCGCATAGCAGTGTGCACACTGGTCATTGAAGACAAATGAAATGTTCTAAACATAACTTAATTTTTTTTTTTTGTAAGCACAACAATTGAATACAATATATTAAGATATATGTAATCGCGTCTTATGATTGTTTAAAAAATACGATTTTTTTCGTTCGGCAATAAAACAAAATATATATTTTAATTTATAATATAACCAGCTAACAGTTTTTTGTAATATAAATATACGTTTTTTACTGCTTCTTTGGCCTACAATTCGTTTATATTGAAAAAGAAAATTGCGTTTATTTTTAGCAGACACATGATCAAAACACGTGTCTATATGATATTAATTTGGCGTCCATGAAACGTCATAAATATTTTGCAGTGTAATAAATTTTGTTTATAAATAGGTTGGAAATAGTCGTAAGTAGGTAATTAGTTCTACGTCGACTGTGGTTACATGAAGGGTTATATTCGTATATTTTGTACGACCGTCATCAAAATCGAATGTCAAATCTCAAAGTTACAGTATGTCATCGACGACAGTATGTTATAATAACATAGTTATTTTTACTAGATACCTACTACCATAAAATATCGGCGTCTTTTGTAATAAGCAATTAAATATCTACATATCAATTACAGATCTCATGACGAATGCGATTTTAAACGATGTTAACTGTAATTTTAACTTTTAAATTAATATTAAATTAACAAATATTTTACATACATCATATATACAATTAATATTGATGAGTATCTTTTAATTATTTAATTCTGCAGTCTATTTTTATAAAATATATTTTAATTTTCAAAATATATTATTATACAAAAGTGTATATTCATTTTTTAGTTTTTCTATTATTTACAATATTATATTGTTTGATTTTATTCGAATATACTTTATTAAACGTGTGTCACACGTGTTAATTTCAAAAAACTATTAAATTGTTAATTAAATTAAATATGTTATTAACTTACCCAGCTATTAGCTTAAGCATAATTTATATAAATATTTAAATTTAGTTTTGCAAAATAATATAAAAATTATTCGTAATTTTAACCCTTTTAGCAATCGAACTGATAATTTGTATATTTGTATAATTTACTATGTATGTTGTATAATTTTTTAAAACTTCAACTCAAACCTTCGGTGTTGTTTGAAAATTCAAACCGACTAAAACTAGACAGATGTCGATCGAAACAGATACTATTATTTATTACAAAAAGTAATATTATGTTAACTGAAAAATAAAAAATGGTATTTTATTTTTAATACTCATAAACGTTGGAGCTCAAAAAAAAAAATACCTCGAGAACTAACCATTGTTCTACATCACCAATATTGCAACAGTGGTAATATAAAAATAATACAATATAATGATACCGCGATCGCGGTAACGACGACGACCGGTGTAGCCACGCGAATTATTTCACCCGCGCGATTATTTTACCGTATCGTTGACGTCGCCGTCGTACGAATCTTGGCGTTTGCGCCGACCTGCCGCGTCCAGCGCCGCGTTTGTTGGCCGTTTCGCGCACGCTCTCTCGTCGACGGTAACGCGGTGAACGTCCGAAATCCTCGTGTCGACCGCGGAACGTCGCCGTCAGTAGTCCGGGTGTTCGTAATGTTGCGTCGTCGGTCGCGGCATTAAAATAATAACTATCGCAAATTGTAATTATTATAATAATAATAGAATTTAGCGACAAGAAATAACCGTATCCGGGGCTAGGGGAGTATAAAAAGTAAAAAAAAAATTTAAAAATACACGCCGGACCCGAAATCACGCGTTCGTGACGTAATGTTTTTTTAATATAATTTTTTAGTTGTGGGTAGGTTTTTTTATATTTTTAGTGTTTTTTTCTTTCTAATATTATAATATAATTGTTTTCAATTAACACTCAACCACCATCCTGCTATTATACGACCATAACGACCGAAGTGAGTTGCGCGACGACGTTTTTCGCGTACGAGATAAATCACCATCCGCGTCCGGTGACGAAAATAAACAAAAAAAATTACAACGACACCAGTAATGATTAAGTACGCCGGCATCGTCACGGTGAGAAGGTGAGTGAGTGCGCGGTGTTAAATAAATTCCGGTCGGATCAACAGGTGTATTGTGTGAACCATAATAATAATAATAATAATAACAATAATATACTGTTACGAAACCATATTAGGCACAATATTGTGAATGCGGAGCACGGTGCAATCAAATTCAATTTTAACTGGAAAAATCAACAAATTTTTATTCATTTCATGATTATTTATAATGAGTATAGTGTACCCATTAGACGTTATTTGAATTGAATACCTCATCATATCATAATAGATAACAACTTCTATTTTTATTCATAAAAATTCTTATGACAGATTTTTTGTAGTACCTACATTAATATTATACGAAAACGTGAGGGGCATATGTATACCTTTATTCTATAATCTGATAATTGGAATGGGTTATCTGGAGTTTTTTGTAAAATATGGTCAAGTGATATCATTATTTTATTATATATATACATTTATAATAAAAAATTAACAATAATATATCATAAAATTGTGTTTTCTTAGTTGAATAATTAATAACTGAAACTAAAATATTGTGTACATTTATTTTCAATGTGCAAATACAAACTATTTATATATTTTATAATGCACACTATTTTCTTTCGAACATAATTTTTGTTGAGGTCAGTATAAAATAGAAGCTCGATTATAAGATCAATTTGTAAATTATATGTTATTAATATTATACATCTTCTGTTGTAAAACCTAAATTATGTATATTTTGTGAAAATGTTTTGATAAATATGTCATAGTTTCTTCCTAAAGTAACATTAACGACAGTTTTAAGTGAAAACAACTTTTAAAATAATAATTTATTAAGCGATATAATATTGTAATATAAAATGTATTCTTTAAATTTGACTAGGGAAAAACGATTTAGGAGATATAGTATATAGACTACTAAAATCTATATTTTTAAAGATATTATATAACTATTATTATTAATTTACTTTTAACTTATTACTTTTAACCATATTTCGTCATAAAAATAATTTTCTAGAAATATATACAAATTTATCGATTTAATAACTGAATAAATAATATGTATCGTGTAATAAATTTGTCCGACTAAAATTACATTTAGTCCCTTTGTATGCGGACGCCGCCGGCCTTTCATTTTAATTATAATAATGTTGTTGTTGTTATTATTATTATTATTATTATTATTATTATTATTATTATTTGATAATCGACTATTCCGCCGATTTATAGTACCTATATAAAATTCACCACAATACAATATTACGGTGGAATTTAATATTTTAGTTAATTGAGTTCCGTGTAAATATACAAATAAACCCAACGAAAATGCATTGCTATGTTTATTCTTTAGTGATGTGCAATTAAATTTTTATCCAGTTATAAAAATCGAAGATTAAACAAATGATTTAAAATTAACAAAATTTAAAAAATATATATTATATTATTTGATAGAAAATGTATATAAAATATATGGACTATGGATAATATAAAATATATATATATATATATATATATATATATATATATAATTTAAAATTATTTCTGGGAGTAACAGAATTATTAACTATTATATAGAGTAATCAAATCATTATATCACAAAAATTGTTAAAAAGACGTTTTCAAAGTTATACGTTGTTATTTTTGTAATACGAAATTCTGATCACACCTATATGAGTCAAGTTGCAAGAAAAGCTTTATTATAATAACATTATAAATGTTGTTTTAAACATATTAAAAAGAAAATTTAAACAATTTTCACGGGAAACGGTACTGCCCGATAAAACCTTTTGTTGAAACGTTTTTTATACCGTGGTATAGATCGAAACCATAAAAGCGGTCTATACTCACAACTTTTCGCCGTCACGGGAAATCGTCTCGATTATCGTTTGGCCATTTCGTTTTGGACGCGGCGTGCGTTCATATAGAGTGTGTCTGAAACGGTTGACAAACATTAAACATTGAATATAATAATATGTAAGTATAAAGATTATAAAAATGTTTAATATAACTTGCAATAATTTTAACTTTGTCAAATTAATTGTTATTTAGATTTTAATTTTTAAGAAATGTTTATTGTAAAAATATCATTAAATAACATTCATATTTTTATAAATGAAAAAATCGATTATATTGCATAGAAAAAAACGTATATATTACTCTATTATCATAGTTTAAATGAAAACAATATAATTTGTTTCGTTATCTTCAATATAAGAGGTTAAGGTATTATCGTATTCTCGTATCATATAAAATAAACTATGAAATTTTAAGAAAGTTTATTTATATTAAGTTTTCCTAAAATTAAAGTTTTCAAAATTTTTACTTTTGAATGTAAAATTTAATAACACTTTTCTATTCGTTTTTACAAGAAATAATAATATTAATATTTAAAATTTTATAACAGAGACAAATAATTAATTGAAATAAAATCCTAGAAAATATCGCCTTAATTCCCGGTTAATATTATAATTTGTCAGTTACATTTCAGATACATCCTGTATCACATAGAAAGCTCATACTCGAGGGCGAGTCGACGTCGTCAATGATTTATATCGTTAAAATCGAAAACGATCCGGACACCCTCGATGTACGAGAGATTCCGTTAAGTCCTCCGATTTTTTTCCAAATTTCGACAATACGAGAACAACGATTTTCAGACTTATTGAAAACGTTTACGATCAAGAATTTACGAAAATAATGGTAATCACATGTGGTTGTTTTCAATTATTTATTTAACACGATATTCTAATCAGCTCGTATAATAGCTTATGAACAGTCATATTCTAAAGTCAAATCAATTTAGATTTATTAATTTAATTATATATATAATGGTAATTTTTAACTAAGTCTTCGTTATTTCTTATTCATATCACTAAATATTTTTGAAATTGAATCCAAAATCATATACATATAATATACATATTATATACTATATTATTGTAATGTGACAAGCCCAAAACAATTATTTTACATTTTTTAACGATCTTAAATATATATTTTATTTTATTTTATGTAAATTTTAATGTGTTGGAGGCTATGAAATTTGAGTAATTAACTATTTGGTGATGTCATTTAAAATCTACATTTTGAGAATCACTGATCCAAAGAAATTATTATGTTATGTCGTACGTACGTCTAATGGTAATGATAATGGATAAAATAAAAACGTCACAAAATTTTGGAGCCTGATATATTTCAATTAAATTATAATAAAACCCAGTATCTGTGAAAATCTCTCAACGAAAAACAGTTGAAGGTGCATTTTCCACGTCAGAAGTCATATTTGTGAAAATAATATTATTTAACGATGCTATTGAATTATTTTTTGTAACAACAGTTCTAAATGTACAGGGAAATTTAGATAGTTTGTTATTTATCGATTTTCCTTTCATATGATTCATAAATAAAAATAATGTGCATTATACTTAAGATTAGAATCGAATAAAATTGGATTCACATATGGGGTCAATTTAATCATTGTTAAATCGGTTTTTTTAATGCATTATTATAAATTTAAACTGATAATAATAATATAATTTACTGCTTATGAGCATAATTTATTATCTTTAACCTCTATTTATTTGGTCCTTTGTTACGTTGCTTTAGTGCTCCTTTCAAAAGCGGAATACAGTTGGTTTGGAATTACCATTTTTCGATAACCTATATTTAAAATTGTTAATAAATACTAAATAATATTCCATTGAAGCACTTTAACTCTGTTCTAATTTATCGAAAACTGTGTTTACAAATAGTTATAATTATAAAGCCTAGTTCTGTAGATATTGGTAAAATAATAAACGTTAATATCATATACAAAATTTGAATTATTTAATTTTAGTTGACATTATGAATGTTAAAACAAAATATAATTATAATTTAACTCCTGCAATTGTATTGAAAATTTGTCAAAAGTTTTAGTTAAATGTTCCGAAAAATTAGTGCCAGTTTTGAAAAAATGACTATCGATTTAGTAAACTTAATATTTCAAAAGAGTAATTAATAATAATATTATATTGTACGATATGAAAATGAATGGAAAATAAAATATTATTTATGATATATATATATAATACATTATGTATGTATAAATATAAAATAAGTAATAAATTATCATAATATAATAAGCTGTATTTCTTATAGGCAATGATTTTGATTTTAAGAATTATTTATCATTGAATCTATTACTGCACCTTACAAATACTTTTCTATTTCTAAATATATATTATATATTTTATTTAGTGCATAATTTTTGATTGAAATTATTTAAATTATTTTGTTCTAAGAAATGAGTTATACATATTATGAATAGTACATATTTGGTTTATTTGACATGAAAATAAATAATGAAAATATTATAATTCTGATTATATTAATATCATATATGTTCAGTAGCGTATTTCAAAAAAAAATTCTGGTGGTAGGGGGCCCAAAATTTTATAAGAATATAGTAATATATAAATTTAAAAATGTATATTTTAGATTGGTCCAATTAATATTATGTATATACATAAAATGAAATAAACTACATTATTATATTAGTTACATAATATTAATAATAAAAACTATTTCTGTATCCCTGGACCAACCCCCAACTGTAAATACGCTACTGTCAACACTAGAGGTATCAATTCGTTATCTTTTACCTTTTATGTATATTTAAAAAATATAGTTAAGAAACTTAAGAAATAACTAATAGATTAATTATTATTTATTACCTATTACCAATTATGTACTAATTGAATATGTATAATTAATTTAATTTTTGAAAACAAATCTTATTTTTTTGTTTTTATTATCTAACAAAATTGATGAAGTGAAATAATATTAAAATTAGAAATTTTACCTCGTTGTTCTAAAATTAAGGAAAATTAAAATTAATTTTTAATTTAAAACTAATTCTTACACTTAAAGGGAAACTCTTTTAATATTATTTATACAAGAATTTATTTGTAATTAATTGTTATCAATTTACAATGTAGACGATTTTTTAATATATTGATATGAATAATATAAACTACAATGTATATCGAGCGTAATGAAAGATTAATTCGATTTCACAATAATGGCATATTTTAATGTGTGATGTGTGTCTCATCTTTTTATGTATATGATTTACAAAACGTATTTTAATAAAATTCTTAGAAATAACTTGGAAGAAACTTGCATATTTTTTAAATTTAAAAATTGTAATTCTTCTAAATAAAAGATAGGAAAAGTTATTAAAAAAATATGATATAATCTTATTTTTTAACATAATAATATTCGTTTGTACACAAATATTTGAAAATCGGAAAAGATGTAAACTAAATGTTGAGCTATTTATTCGAAAATCTCTTAGATAGTAGTTAAAATTATTTTTTAATTTTAATATAAGCATTGTCTCAATTGAAAAACTTTTCGCGCTACACAGAATCGTATTTTTGAGTGATTTGAGATCATTTTAAAATTAAATTTACAATCCTCTAACTTAAAATATTTTAGTCAAAAACTGACGTTTAATCAAAGGTAAAATCAAGCAAGATTACTTGACTGGATGTCATAAACCTTCTAATTATGAAAAAAATATAAATAATTTTTATTTTTAAATAAACATTAAATATACCTACATAATAAAATTATACTTTAAAAGATCAATTTTGGACGTTCATCTTTCATCCCTTTGGTCCTCGGAGAAATTTCTGATTTATTATACTTAAGATTTGAATGCAATGATATTGCATTTGAAAATGTGATTTTGGGCGAAGCTCAATATAATACAATATATTATACTGATAGGTCATTCCATAAGTTTACCACGTGTGTAAACTACCTATGATAATGCTAAAAAGTATTAACATATTCCTATGTTTAAAATTTGCTTTAGTTATCATGAAAAATATTTTAAAAACACAACAAATATCATAATATTTAATTGTACTAAATATTCTAACTTAAATATTTGTAAAAAAAATTCTGACTTACGAATTCCAAATATTTTGTAAATAGGTTAAGTAGTATATTATTATGATTTTATAAAATTTTCAAATCGTTAAAATTAATATTACAGGAAATATTTAAAAAGTTTTGATATAATTCAAAGCTCTATATTTAGTCAGAAAATTGGCCAATCCGATATAATATTATTTTTTATGTATAATAAAACCTATGTGAATACTTAAAAAATGTCTTACGATTAAAACCCAATTAGTTATCACGAAATAAAAAAAAATTCGGAAAGTCAATTTTGAATGTTCCTCTTTCATCCCTTTGGTTTTTTGGGGAAATTAATAGTTTATTTTAATATTAGTAATTTAATGCATTGATATTAAATTAAAAAATATGATTCTGAGCGAAACTCAATATAATATAATATATTATACTAAAAGGTCGTTCTATAAGTTTACCATGTGTTTAAACTATCTATGAGAAAACTCAAACAAATTTTAAAGTAATTACATTCAAAATTGCATTAGTTATCATGAAAAACTAAAATGAATTTCATCAAAATTACGATTCGCATAAATATTGACGTTTTCTCGTCATTTTCTGATTGTTTTTCTTATATCAAAGAAAAACTTTTAAGAAATTCGAAAAATGAGTTAAATAAAATACCAACTAGACGCAATTTCCTACTAAATGCATATCATATTTGTGGTAACGGACCACTATTTCTACCAAAAAAAAAGTGTTTTCAAACATAAAATTTTTTTTTAAAAATTATAATCTTTGCTCAGAATCTAAAATGTTATTGTATTTTAATCCAATAATCTAATAATATTTCTCATTTTCTTTATTATTTTATATATAATATTTAAATATGGAACTATTTCTATATTATTGTTACCATCAATAAAAAAATATTACTAATTTATGTCATTGTATTCATCAAAATAAAATTCATATTAGAAACTAAGACTATACTACTAATTAATTTACACAGTTCATAATTTTTAGAAAAATATATAATAATAAAATAATTATATTATTATTGAATTATTTACATTTTTAATATAGGTAGTAAAGAAATTTGATGTTTCATCTCGAAATGTTCTCTAAATACGACCTAACCCTAAATCAATTTAACTGTTTACTATTTATGAATAAAATAATTTAAAATGTTAATACAATTGAGTATCATAATTCATTAATCATTAATATGATTATGTCACACATAGTAACATTGTATATTTTTATTATACCATTATAGCTAATAACAACCCGAGAGGAATAAATTTTGATAGTTTAAAATATTCATAATTTAAATTAAATATGTACTAAATTAGTTTATTAAAGTATAAAGTTATACAACGGATACACAAAACACCTAGATGAAGTGAGGTCAAAATAACTGATGAATATGGTTAAATATTAAACTGATACTTCTACGAGGCGTTTCCAGGTCATATATATATATATATATATATATATATATATATGAATAGTACATACAAAATACAAAACAAAACATACTAGAAGGATGGAAAATGATCTCTTCTCTCACCCCTCATTTCAACCATTGCATATAGCAATTTCGTTTTAGAGAAAAAAAAGGTTATAATAATAATTACGTTTGAAATGGTATCGTTTTAATTTTTTTTAACATGAATTTCTCATCACAATGCTATAAACTTGTATGTATAAACGTCAGTAAAACATCAAATCACTTTTAAATCGTAACATTTTTTTTCTGGTGGATCGACCGCACAATGTTGGACATAACCTTATCAAAGAGAGTTTTAAACAAAAACAAAAAATAAAGTAACGATTGAAAATTATGTGAATTAAATTTCAAAACTGAGAATGAAAGCTTGTCTCTCAAATTCTATAACTTAAAAACTTTTAACGAAGACCAAATTGTTTATCTGTATACTAATCAGTTATATATGTTTTTATTTTATATTTTAAAGTAAAAATATTAAGAAATCATACAATCGTTATAAAATATATATTAAAGAACAATTAAGGTTAATTTAAATAATAATAAACAGCTATTATAGTAGACATATTGTAGTGGGATAAAAGACATGGTTGGGTGGTATAAGTGGTGTAAAATCTTGCAGGTGTATATGGAGCAATATTTACTAAGTTTAAGGATTACATATAGTTACGTGAGAAGTTGGTATATTTTATGAACCTTTTGTAAATTATCCTACTACTGAATATTATGGTATGTGTACTCACGGTTTCCTCTGGTCCTCGCTGTTGATGATCTGAACTTGATTGTAAAAATATAAGTAATTACGGGGAGGTGTACGATGCTCGTCACTATCGTTCTGTTCTGATATATTTTATTTGTTAGGTTACTCTTAGATACGAGCACAAGCTCAGCGGGCAGTTCTAGAGTGTCCGCCAGAGCACGGCGACCGTGGTGAACGAGACTCTCGCCAACTGGTTACACTGAACTTGAACTTGGATACAAATAACGTGAGATTTTCGCCACTATCCTACCTCACTCAATGAGTAGACTGTGTTGCGAAAATCATCACATTACGTTGTTACCCAGATCTGTAAATTACATAGGTCTTATGTTACTCTATGCGTGTTTAATAAAATGATTAACAAACGAATAAGTATCAATACAGAACAGCAAAGCGAACACGACTAAACCAATGGGATAAGAAATAAATTAAGTGAGAATATACAACTCCGAACACAGCCCGCGAATTCGTCTGCAACTGCATAAGGGAGTTAATATAAACTCATAAAAAGGGTATAAGTTAAAAGGATGACATGAAACAAATCTCTGTACAGCCCGCGAATTCGTCTGCAACCGTAACAGAGTTCTACATGAGTCCTTTATGAAAAAATGTAATTGTGATTTGGGATACGACTAGTGGACTGAGTGGTCAGTCGGGAAGTCGACTACCTACTGCGTGACTGTGTTACATAACTGTGTGATTGCTTAGAGAAGATGACGTCAAGAGTAGATGGCGCTTGACTAAAAAAGGAAGAAAGACTGTGTGTTTTATATTTTGCAGACTCCTTTATAGGATATCGAAGTGTGATCCAATTATCCCCACTTATTTGCTTATAATTATTGCTAATAGAGGGCGCATTAAAGTATATCGTATAATTGTTTAAGATATAATTAGTAGTGGGGGTATATGGGTATATGATATAATTTGATTGGTTTAGTCTTGTTGCGCTCTTCTTCTTCTGTCTCATTTATTGTTACAAATACCAATATTCCAATATATTACAATATAATTTATACATGGTTTGTATAATTTGAAAATTTAACGTACACGCAACAAAACCCATAAGCCATACTACATGTTCTTATTAAATATTCATAATTTCTTATATTAGATTACATAACATATGTTTAATTATACTAATGAATTATTTTTAAAATTTGGTTTATTTAATTAAATTTTTTTTAGTAATATCGCAAAAAAACTTACTAAAAAAAATTACTATTTCTCATATTAAAAATTGTATAAATTATCCAAATATTTAAAATCAAATTCACGACAACAGAATTTATGCCGTTATTCCCTCATTTTTTGGTAATTTTTATTTTCATAAGTAAAAATATTTGAGCAAAAGTAATTAAAAAAATAGATAAATAAAAGACCAATTGGTAGATGCAATTTTCAAATGAAAGCATACCCTAACTGTGATAATTAAACCAATCTTTTCACCCGAAAAAATATTTTCAGAGTTTTAAAAAATAAACAACAATGTAAAAATGTTAAAGTGGAAGACGTTTAAAAAAAAAAATTATTTACAATTTTCAATATATTTTGTAAAAAATAAAAAATATAAAAACATCTTTGTAAAACCAATATATTATCATAAAATATATGTTATATAGCCCATTGCCTAAATAATATTTGCAAAAAAACCGTAATCAAAAATTTTTATTTTTTGCGGATATATTACAATTTTATTAGTAAATAGACTTATGACACACTGTATAGTTACAAGTACGATATACTAGAAAATTCTTTGTTTTACTCAGCTCATAAAATAAAATAACGTATATAAATAATATTTAATTTTAATGTTAATAAATCAATATTGAAATATTTTTATGTTTTACAATCAATTTCAATGTTATTATAAATGATAAAAAAAAAATTAATATTATAATACAAAAATTTCAAATTTTAAAAACAATTAATACATATAGACATATAGTTATATGGTTTTATATGATTAACAAAAAAAATATATTAAATAATATTATAAAGTATTAAATTATATTATATAAAAATAAAAAAAATCAAGTAAATATAATATATGAAAAAATCTTTATTTTAAATTTTAATTGTATTATATTGATCAATATAGAGAATATTAGAATATGGCGTACCGTCAAGAGAGTGGAATAAAACTACTTTGGTATATTATTATACCTACCTAACTATATTATTGCATGAACAATATTTATAAATTATTGATTTTATTATTATTTCACATTAAAGTATATTAATAGTTTGGTCGTTATTTACGTATATGTAGAGTTCATTTCATAGCACTTATCATTTTGTGTGGTAAATCTCAGATAATTAATATTTACAAAATGTAAGTTATTGACTTATTGTGAAATATTAATGACATCAAAACATTCTTAATATGTAAATTATATTGTTAAAAAATTGTTTTCGTAGCTCTTTTAACAACACTTTTATAGTTTTTGGCTGTTATACAAATAAACACATTGATTTTTCGAATTAGAATATTCCATAAGTAATCGGCT
This sequence comes from Eriosoma lanigerum, assembly GCA_013282895.1. Classification (NCBI taxonomy): domain Eukaryota; kingdom Metazoa; phylum Arthropoda; class Insecta; order Hemiptera; family Aphididae; genus Eriosoma; species Eriosoma lanigerum. The sequence continues at coordinate 22,213,209 of CM023357.1, forward strand.
AGTGTTATTTTCAATATTAAAAATAGCATTCATATATAAATTATTTTTTTGTAGTTCCATAACTGAGAACTGTTTCTCTAAGAAAAATTGAAGTTTTATTAAAACTTTACCATTCACAAAAATAATTTTATAATAAATAATTATTTTTTTACAATGTAATTTCATTATGATACTCAATTTCACAATAACGAGTTATATGAATGAATATTTTGTATACGATACTTGATATTTTATACACAATCACACTAGTGAAAGTTACATATTATTTTTATTTCTCGATAATGAAACTGATGATCCATAAACTATTTTTCCGATTTTACAATAGTTGTTTTCAGTTTATATGCATATAATCATATTATATGGACATGAATGAAAAAATCGAAAATTGGATTTCAATAAAATTGTATTTCTTCGAGTTGCATAATAATTTTCTCAATAATAATATAAAACTAGTAAGAAAACAATTAATAAACTCTAACAATATAGAGAAATGATAAACATATATACAACTATATATATATATATATATATAGATTTTTTTAAATTTATATTATATTATAAAAAAATAAATAAATTGATATTTTATTATAATATATACCTACATCATCCATGTAATACTTTTAACGTTATTTACTCGAACAGAATATACTTATATTTCTAATTACATTCCAAAATTAAAACAATGAATTTATGTATATATGTACATAATAAGTATAATATTTATTGTAATATTTTTTATATGTTTTCTAAACATAAACATCAATATTTTGTATCTTAATTTTTGTTTTCTACCGTGATTTATTTAAAAAAACTAACACAAATTTAATAAATTATAATAATACCAATAATAGTATGTGCATTTAATAAAATAATACTGGTGTATTAGTGTATTGTTTCAACATTACGTATGTTGGTATAAAAAAATGAAAATTATTCGAAATAATATTTCGACAAAATATATATTTTTAGTAGAAAATAAAATAGATTAGCTTTGGTAATAATACCAACTGATATTCATTGTTGTTAGTTTTGATTTCATAATATAAAACACAATACCTACCTTTCTGCAATTAAATTTAATACGCAAACGAGCACAGAGTACAACTAAAATTAACAATATTAAATTTCACTGATTTTCACTGCAGATATTTAAATTTAACTATAACTATACATGTTCAATTGTTTGTTTATTTATATTTTTACGATTTAAAATTATGTCAATACGTTCATACTTTTTTAGCATTTTAATGAAGTAAATCAATAACAACGTCTTCATTAAATTTTAATAAACGCACTATATTAATTTTTTTATATTAAGTAAATATTCTAATAACCGATAAAATATGAGCAACTATTGCTTATGTGTTTATAATTTAATCAATTTTCTTAGTTATAATTTAAAATTTAAATAGGTATTAACTGTACCTATTTGCAATAAATTTGTTAGTTTTCAAAATATTATACATTTTATAAATACCAATCAAAATATACATTGTGTTTGATATTAAGCGATAGTAATAATCTCTCACCTAGTTTTATAAATATGTAGTTTATAAAAATGAATCAATTATTTCAATATAGCGTTAAAAGTAATACAGTGATTGGTTGGCGGATGCAAGTTCGTTCATTCCACCCTTCGTATAATGATGTATAAGTATATTATTGTATTGACTTTATTTAAATTTAAAAGTAATAATATTAAATTATGACATTTAAAAAACAATTCCGAGCAAAACATAACATTTCCTGATTATATTATTTATAAAAACGATTAATTTCACTATTAAATGAAATAGAAAACGGTGTTTAAAAAACAGTCTTTACAGATTTCCAAGATACTTTGTGTGCAGTTGATGTTACGTTGTTATTAAACTTATATTATATTTTCAGTTTTCATATTTTTTGGTAGGCTTTTCTATAACTAAAAAAAACTTTTTGAAAATCTGAAAACGATTTCACTAAAGTACGATCTTGATTTTATACCGGAAATATATTGCTTACTCCGTATTTTACATTTATAATAACTTTCTTTGAATCTTTTACCCCAAAATATGTGTTATAACAAAACAAAGAAAATATTTTTTAAGTCACATTTCATGACAAAGTTTTTAGTAATAATTTTTTTGCATATTTTTTTATTACAATATTATTAGGTTTAAACAATTATAAAGTATATAATAAGGATTATAGTTTTTATATGCATTGTTTGGTAAATTAACTTTGTGCAAACATAAATTGGCTATTTAATATTATTATTAAATATTTAATAAATTATTTATTAATTTGTACTTTAGGTATAATGGAACTAATTAATTTAAAAACAAGTTTTGATTTGTTAGAAATAAAATAATAATAATCACATAACATTTTGATATCATTCTTAAATAATATCTTACTACGTCAAAAATATCGCTACAGCATACCTTAATCATAATGAACAAGTTTTTGTGTTTTTACTATTTAAGCTATACATACTAATTTATAATAAAAATAAATACATCATTAAATTAATTAACTTTTTATATGATATCTTAAATAAAAAATACTGCACGTATTTTATAAAACAAAATAATATTAATAGGAAAACTAAATTATATGTAAATTAGAATTTTTGTTTATCCCTTAGAACAAACTGTTGGTAATATATTAATTTATTAATATACTCATAAAATGTTATGTTAAAAACTTTTGGTATTGATAAAAATTATATTTTTATTTTTTATTCTGGTTGTTTGAGTTTCACAGCACGTATCGATGAGTATATTGCTAATTAATGTTTGTTTTTTCCACTAAGTACGTGACTTATAAAGCTTAAAGAATTTAATTATTATTTTCTCATTTTTTTCAGTTGTCATTATTATTATTATTATTTTTTTTTTTTTAATTTAAAAGTAATAATATTTTTTTATTATTAAATAGTTAATTTAGCTGAGACATTACATAAAATAATTTAATATTTTTTAATTACTTTAATTTAAGTTTATTTATTTATTTAATTGAATTACAGTACCATAAGTATTAACGAACATGTATTAAAATACCATATAAATTATTTTATAATTATTGAACATAGTTTAACCTGAAATAAGTAAAATAATATATTATAATTTATTATATTTCAATAAGTGTTTAGTATAATATATCATTATTTTAAATATCACAAAATATTATATTCATGGTTAGATCAAAACTTATAAAGTGTATACAAAATAATTATTAATTACAATTTATTATTTCTAATATAATTAAGTATAACGTTTATACTAGGAAAACGTTAGTTAAATTAATAATTAAAAATTTTACATGTATTATGATTCATTATTATTTTCAGATTAAAATCAATAATAATAATACAACTGTACGGTGATTGAGAGACAAAAATTCGCATTATCAACGTTAGTTAAAAAAAATAGTAAATCATTGAAAAAACGAATAATTTAATAACTAAACAACATTTTTAATTAAAAAAATTTTTATAGTTTAAAATTCGATTTTTTTTTTTATTCGTTTATTATCGCATAAAATTAATATAATAAATTTATACTATTAGTTACATTGTTATTAAAAACACCTATAATTGCAACCATTTTATTCATAACAGTGTGTATGACTTAATCAGAAATACAATTAGTTGTTAGTGCTTTTTTGTGTTATTTTAAATTCAATTAATTTTTTTAATTAAATATTACTCAGAACCACAAATATATCCGTAGATTATTCATAAAATATAACACGTAACCGTTAATGGATTTACGACTTGATAAATTTAATAAATATTAAATAAATTATTTAATAAATATTAAATTTATTATTATTAAAATATTAAAGATGTATTGAAAAATTCAACATTATTAATTGGGTATTATTTTTCTAACAGCTCGAAAAAAAAAATATTGAAAATTATTGATTATTAAATTGATTATTATTTAATTAATAACAAAGATAAATCATAATTATATATTTCTTCCAATACTACTATACTGTTATATTTTGCAATGAATTCTATTATTATAATTTAAATTTTTATTTGGTAGGTACCTTATTTAAAAGTTACGACAATTCTACTAAATTTGTAACCAACATATAAATTGTTTTTACAATAATATATTATTTAATATTAAAATTTACAAAATTGAAATTAAAATACGTTGTTTCGATATGTAAGTAAGTAATGAAACGAATTGTTTATTTTAGATTTGTTTTTTTTTTTTTATATATATATATACTGTTCACTTTCGTAAAATAATTAATATTGATTTGAAAGATTGAAATGTGGCAATCATATTATGTTTTACGAGTATAAATAGCTATAATTTAACTTTCAGAATTTAAGCGAACAAATAAACATTAATTATTTACATTTTTTCAATACAAAAACTGGGTCAAAATAAAGATAACTATCTGACCTTATACAAAAATAATTCAAAATCATCGATTAGATAATGACATACGACGTGTAGTCTCAATAGTTATTTGTAATTTTTGCTGTAATCCAAACACACACACACACACATGTCAACGACTGATGGGAAGCCAAAAGTAATATTATGTAACTGTAAACGCACGCCCACCAAGAGCTATATTTTCAATTTAAAACACAACTGTAGTCTACGTGGCGTAAAATGAGATTTATGATACGCGGCCAGCGTTTGTTTTTTAACGGTTCTGCGTGCGTTTGTGTTTGAATCTCGTTAAATATATAACAATTGTAAAAATTTTTCTTCTATATTATAAATTTTACGTGTACTTTGATCATCACTTTCTAGAATAAATGTATCCGTTTCGCGAAAAAAATTGAATCGTGGATATTATGTTTTTGAATGGTAGTTGTTCATCGTGATCCATATATATTTTTACTTTGTTTTCGATGTCATAATTTCAAACAATCGGCCTAATGTAAACTATAAAGTGCAAATAAAATTAAAAAAAGTAAAAAAAAAAATATGGTTTACATATTTTACATTAATTACTTTAAAAAAACACATATTTAATGACGTGACTGTTCATTTTATTAACGTATTTGACGACATAAGTCGAAACCGAATAAAATAATATAACAAATATTATTATTATAAAATAATATTGATAATGTTAACGGTAACGGTAAATGAACCATGGTTATTAAAAATCGGCCGGGAAAAAATTATAATATGCACCTATACTTCGTAACAAATGCATATTAATATTAACATTGTTAATTTTACATTATAACAATTTTGTTATTAAACACGATAAAAACGTGTTTTTATCATTATTATAAATATTGAATTTCACATATTGTTATGAAAACGTTCTTACTTTATTAAACGCGGAAATGCTGTCGATAATTAGATCGTAGCCAATATGACTAATAACAAATTCGCGAACCGGAATATAATTCTGCCCGTAGTTTCATTCCCTCGACCGAGTGCCGCATCGAAAGGCAATCAATATTAAATTAAATTACGTATTCTCGGAGGATCTAGTGTAAATTGTTGGTGGTGCATTCGTCTGGATTGAAACGAACAAAGATTGTGTGAATTTGCCGGAGATGGAAACGCCGCTAACATCAGTATGATGGATTTTTAGTTTATTCCGCACAACAAAAGTAATTTGATCGTTAAAACCAGAAATAGTCGAGTCGTATTACTGACACGATTACTGAATCGGTTTGACGTTTGGCTCGGTAAGTGTGCACGGTTGAATTTTTATTATACGATAATAATTCACACAGCAGTGCATTCAAAAATATCTTGGCGATTATACGCGAAATTATTTTTATAATTTTTAATTTCGTTTAAACATTTTTTATCGTATAACGTATCAATTTTGCTGTTGCAATTAATTACCTACTTTTTATATAATAATGCACCAATATAAAATGATTACTATAAATGGATAAAGTTGGTATATAAATAAATAGTTGGAAAAGTTGAAATTGTGTTTTATATTATTTATCATTATTCTAAAACAGTTTATATTTTTGTAAATAATAAAACATCATTTTTTTTTTTTTTTTTTATCTAAGGAGTCCTAGAAATTTTACTAATTAATTCTGATAATTTAACCCATAATTGTCGGATGAGTACCATATTTTGGATCTATTTAGCCATAATATATTTATTGTAGTTTAGTTTATTACTGTTATTATTTTAATTGTATATAATTGTAAGGTTTAAGTATATGATAATATGAAGACAAAATCATAGAACAAATTATTTAAAAGTGAATGACTACAAATTTGTAGCGTTGAGATATTTTAAAAGCTTAGGTTTAGATATTAATGAAGATACTAATATTCACGAAGAATTAAAATGAAGATATATGCATGCAGTACTTAGACCACGACAAAATAAAATGAAAAAAAGTTAGAAGTGTTTAAGAGAAAGATATTGAGGCTCAAAAAAGATATAACAAAGGAGAATATGAATTATGAAATAATGAAAGTTTTGGAGAACTATAAAACGAACCTAGCATTGTTGAAACCTTGAAAAGTAAGCAAATAAACTGGGTTGGGCATGTATGGAAATCTGAAGGACTAATTGGATTAATAACAGCATGGACACCAAACACAAAAAGACCCAGAAGAAAACCTAGACAAAAATGGGAAGACAGAATAAAGGAAAACCTTTGGATATTGGGAATAAGTAATGCAGATGGAACTGCAAAAGATAGGGATGAATGGAGGCAGAATGTTGTGGCGGAATTGGGCCTGAAAGGTCTGTAAAAAGCCGAAAGAAAGAGTGCAGAATACGCGGTACGATATTTTGGTTCTTTTAAGCCATATATTTATTATGATATTTTAGTTTATTATTATTATTTAGATTATAAATAATTTAAGACATAATTTTGTATTTGTATGCATATTAATGTTTTTTAAACTTTTCAAATTTTTATTTCTTCATTTTTCTTAAAAAGTAGGTACACGTCGAAAAAGGTATTGTAATATTGTGATATCCGTTTTGTGAAACGTTTTTACAAGAAACTCTGAAATATATTATTTTATTAGATTTCAACATATAAAATAATATGAATCGAAAATTCATTGTCATTAAATAAATTGATTTTTCCGCGTATTTATAATATTATAACTAAAAACGGCACGTTTCATCATTTTAAAACATATCTTCTACGGATTACTTTTTAGTACTTATATATTTTTATCCATCGTAAGATAATATAAACTAAATTTTATTTTAATCGACTATTTGTATTTTGCACAAGTATGATGTATACGCCTTAACTGTAAAACCACTATATATTTTAAATTGAATATTTTTGTAAATATCAATTGTTCACAAACACTTTAACAATGCTCCTCAAAAATATAATTTTCATAAATTAAGATTAAGATTTAAATTTGCTATATTATATTAAAGTTAATTATCTATTTTCAATATTTTGACTGGGTCATCTGGTAACTACTATTTGTAGTTGAAGGACAAGAATAAGTAAAATATCCTAAAAACTAAGTATTTGAAATTTAAATGTAACGATTTTTAGCTAATCATTTTATTTTTATATAGTTAAAAAGAACAATAACTTAAAATCAATTTATAAGACAATATAGGTAATATGTTTATTAATTTAATGGAATTATTTTAATGTTGGTATTGCCAATGATTAATGATAGTAACCACATTAGATTAGAATACGATATTGAAAAAATTGTATTATACGTACGATATTTTGATAAAATTAAAAAAAAAAATGATTTGAAATAATTGATTTCTTCGGTAATATCCCATAATTAATTCATTGAAAATTTACATGTGTAAACAAATATAATATTTCTCTTATGATTAAATACAATTAGAAAGTAGATAACAAATCTAAATTATTCGAATTAAAATATATATATATATATATATATATATATATATATCAATAATTACATATAAATTATCCATAAAAATAATAAATTATTGTTAAGATAATGATGAATTAGTAAATACTCATGAAATTGAAAATATATTATGTTATTTTATTAATATTTATATCATAATATTACAAACATGATCTTTTAATACTTTTCTTATACTTATTAATTATCAATAATGTACACCTTGCGTGTTATATTACATTTAAATATTTAATTACCATAAGATAATGATTAAGGTAAAAAATAATTATATTCTTTCATTATTCGTTCAAAACCTGAGACCATTATATAATATTAGTTAATAATTGTATTATATTTATTAATCTAAATGAAATTTTATTGTAATTTTTTTTTTTTTTTTTGAGAAATAGTATTGATTGAATATTACGAAATACATTATTATAGTTAATTTCTTGATTATTAAACACTAATTATTTTCTCATAATTTCATCTTAATATAATTAATAATAATTATATAAAATAAAATAAAATTTATCTTATAGTATAGGTACCTATTAATTTATTATAGGTAATAACAAATAACCAAAGCATTATATCTACGTGCATTTTCATAATATTCCTGAAATGTTATTAATTTTAGTTTAAAGAAATTGTTATTATTTATCATTGACGTTTGACAGACGTCTTCATTAAAGTATAATATTATTATATGTAAATACAAAATAGAACTTAAAAATCCAATTTGATGGAACAGTTATATTATTACTGAACAAAATAATAAATGGTGCAGAAGATAATATTGCTTAGAGTATACCTATTATGCGTAAATGAAACATTACATTATAATATTATATATTATACATTTGGTTATGACTACATTTTTCCTACTACATTTTTTTTCTGTTTTTATGTTATTCGTAGTGGACCTTGGGGATTTATTTTGCCCCAGGATCCATTTTATGTTAATAATTTATTTTTCTGCGTTTTGACGAGTATTGTTTTAAAAGATAGGGAATTAAAATTTCGTTTACCCTTCTAAAATGTTATTTAGGGAATAATACAAATTCGAAAATAAAAGAGAATACTTAAGGTAAGAACTAGAATCTAATAACCGTAATCATTAACAAAATATTTTAATGTCAACAAATATTGATGAATAGTTTATTAGTTAAATCTCTGTATACTGGGATAAGATGTCGTGTACTTATTATCTGTCACAACTCTTTATTTAGTCATTAATTAATAATATAAAGTGTATTTCAACTATGAAAAAAAATGTGACCAGAAACATTTCTTTCATTTGTCATTTCTGTCAGCATTGAGCATATTATACTACATATACATATATGCGAATACTGAATGTAAAATGTATACTAAACGAATTTTATGAAAAATTGTTTTTCTAAAAGCTTTTTTTCATGATATATTCCACAGATAGAAATATAGTGTACTTATATGAATTTATTTTCAAATGTTCAAATATATAATTTTAGAGATTTATAATAACTTATTATTTGATATTTAGTGGTAAATTTTAAAATTTTACACTTGATTAATAGGTACTTACAAATTTAATTTGAAAATAATATTACTATAATTTGTATTAATAAATTCAACATTTCCTGTTAAATTATTATTTAAATTTAAAATATTTATATTATATATGAATAAAGAGCATAAGAATCTTTGAACGTTTGCCTTATTTTTATGAAATAAAAATTATATTTGTTGTTAAAATGGATTATACCTATATATTTTATATATAGATCTTGTTTTTACATTTATGTTATGTTCTCTTCAAAAATTTTGAATATTAAATTTAATATATTTATAATTTATATTTAATTTAATATTAAATTTTTCAAAAATCCCAAAGCCACTTCCTATTTCCGCCTATGACGCTCATTATTAATATCTATTTCTACGTATTACTCTAATCATTATTATTATTATTATTATTATTATGATACTACATTTTTCTGTTCTTGTTTTATAATAATTTAATATATTTTTGGTACCTAGATACATACTCGTCGAACGATCATAATTTTATAAGATCTCAATTATTTTTTCTTAATTATTCAGTTTAATATTCTCGAATGTGTGGTCCAAACCGTGCGTTATCGTCAAGGGAGACTACGTGCTAATAGATATTGTATAATGATTAATGTGTGCTATTAAAATATATTTTATGATGAAAAAATACAAAAATAAATATATCTTTAATATTTTATTAATAAATTTATATACTTTATTATTATAATGAATTTAATTTAATTATTTATTTTTTAATAATAATTAAGGAAAAATAGACATTTTAAAAATAGTTCAAAAAAAAAATTGTAACATTTTTTACATACAAAATTCTATTATAACGACCATACCTAATGGTAATATATTAAAAACTGAATTCAGTGAAATTTTTAAAGTACTAAAAAATTAAATTAATATTAAATAAAAATGAACATTTTTCTGATACGATATGGCTTTACATGTTAAATTGAAATTAAATTGTATAGTAAAAGAAAGTAATAACTAAGCTCTTTATAACATCAAATAAGTTTCGGAAATTCCAACAACATCTTTTCAGAGGATATTAAATTATTAGATAAATTATAAGAAAACAAATTTAATATAACGATTAGTAAGTTATTCAAAAAATCATTAAAATTACGTCAGTGCTTTTCAATATTTTCCTCCGACGGACCCGCTACAAGAATGTATAAATATATTATAGAAACTTAAAATTATTATTGATTATTTTAATATATTATAATCTCCTTCAGGTTTAATCGGACTGTAGTTTGAGAATTTCCGAACTACATAAACTAATAAATACATATATGAGATAAGTATAGCAAACTTAATTAGTTACTACAACTAAAAATAATTTCCATTAAACAAGTGAGTATATTAGAATAATTCGAACTAAATTTTTTAATTTTAAACTGCCCAAAATCATTATTTTATAATAATCATAACTATCATATTATAACTATCATAAACGATATATTCAATGATGTATAAAAAATATTTGTAGTGCCTAGCCAACCTAATCTAGACATCTTACGGACAATGTAGAAAATTCTAGAATTTTATAAAATGCACGTGATTTACGATTTCGTATTGGGAAATTTAGATAATCATCAATATACAGGTAAGTAAATTATATATAGACATACAAAAAAAAAAAAAGTGTTATAAATTTATATCATTTATTATTATTTATTATTAAATGTACTAATTTGTAGAATTTTGATGTACCTAAATTTGATTGCGGCTATTATTATAATTATTATACATTTATATCATTTATTATTATTTTTTATTACGCATACTACTAATAACTATCATGGAAAATTGAGGTACATATTGATTACTAGTAGTTTTGGATTTCTACTTTCGCGTTTTACATCATGTGTGTCTATATCGTTTGTACCTCTGATGAATCAAATCATACAATTTTCTTACAATTTCTCACATTGAAATTATTGTTTATGGTACTCCATCAATTTGAATAAAATAGTAATTATAATTATTTACAATATAATTTATGTTATTGTAACTAATATGAGAAACTGCAAAAAAAAATTGTCTAATTTTGGTAGTTAAGGGTACGAAATATATTCCTGTACACGTGCACAAAATAGCATATTTACAATATTAAACGTGAAAGTCCAATAAGCTATAATCGTCAACATTCTATGATAGTAGTACGTGTAATAATAAATTATATAAGTTTATAGCAAATTTTTTTTATATATATTTCTATATAATTATTAAATAATTTACTTATGTATTTTAAATTTTCTAAATCACCCAATGTACCCAGAAATTAAATAGAATGACTAAATATTCTACATTGTCCGTAACAGATATATGTACAAAAAACGTGTAGCGTTTTCAGTACCGGCCTTAGTCTAATGATTTTGTTCTAAGTTATATGGTTTTCGACGTTTGTGATTCCAGTTATCTTGTTAATTTCATGAAGTTGTGATTTTAAATATTCTCGTGTTTAAGGATAAATTTGGATGTCTTCGTGTATGGAATGCTTCGTCTTTTCATAGTAGAAAATGGAACTGTTATACCGTGACGATAAAATGGAGATAACTATTTGACACGGTCCGCGATGTGATGAGGTTTGAATCAAACATCCGTCCCGCGGATCGGAGTTGTGTCTCAATCGTCAACCGTCAGCTCGAAGTTGGCGACACCAGTGGACACCGCACGTCACCGATAGATGGCGCCAACTGGCGACGGCCGTATGTCCGCGCGCGAGAAACTGGTCCGTGAAAAAGTTAGTTATTCGCAAGCGAACATACACGCGCCACCAAAAATTGTCGTGACATTATTATTTTTTTTTTTTTTTTTTAACAGTTTTTGATTTGTGTATTTTAAAAAAATAATAATAACAATTTAAAAAAAATAATAATAATAATAATAATGTCACGACAATTTTGGTGGCGCGTCTATGTTCGCTTGCGAATAACTAACTTTTTCACGGACCAGTTTCTCGCGCGCGGACATACGGCCGTCGCCAGTTGGCGCCGTCTATCGGTGACGTGCGGTGTCCACTGGTGTCGCCAACTTCGAGCTGACGGTTGACGATTGAGACACAACTCCGATCCGCGGGATGGATGTTTGATTCAAACCTCATCATATCGCGGACCGTGTCATATTTTGGCAACATTGAATAGTATCAATTTTGTTACAAAAATGTAAGACTTTCTGGTATAACCCTACAGTAATATTTCATAATATACCCATATTGATGTAATTATAGCTACTTTTAATATACTATGTTTGTAATGTCTTCATATTCTGATAAGATTACCTTCTGTTCTGGTCAGCCAATTTAGTTTTGGAAGTTTTCAGCAGTTTTTTACTGGGGAACATGGTGCTTCCTATTGAATCGATAATCAATATACATCCCTTGATATATTTTGCTGAATGTTACTGTGTGTTTATTTGTTGATTTAATAATATTTACTAGGTTTATTGTTTAACAAAACGTCAGGCTTCGTTTACCTGTACTGATTTATCGCTATTAATTTTGATCTTTAAACATTTTGTCCATTTGGATAAATAAATAAATTACTATTATCCTTTAATGCCTGTCAGCCGCAATTTGTAGCGATTTTTTTGCTTTCATAAATTTCACATAAATATAAAATTAATTATATAAGTACTATAATAATCACAGTGTTTTGTTGATTTATTTTTATTTATTATAAATACGGTAGTTAGCACAATGAATTATAAGAAACTAAATTGATAAGAAAAAATCATAATTTGGTTATTGATACAAATATAATGCAATAAATGGTAATAATATAGATATAATTTTTAAAGCCCATAGATAGAGATGGAAAGAGTATAAATCATAGGTTCTATTGTAAGAGATTCTATTGTATGCTTAATACCTAGGAATCATCTACTATGGTCAATTTTGAAAACTCTATGAAGACTACAAACTGAAACAAGAAGGACTGTCGGTAATATGGAAAGAGACAATTAAAAAAAAGACAGAAATGTGAAAAAATGTGAAAATGAGCAATCTACAGATATTGTGCGTTTGCATTCAATCTTACCGATTAAGAAAGGAAAATGTTTTTACGGCTGCAGATATTTCAAACAAGACGATATATATTGCAACTCACTGGGAAATAAGATAATATAAAACTGAATATTGACATGATCATGAAAAGAAGATTATTTTTTTTATTTTGATTGGGAGAAATCAAATTCAACTATAAATAATTATATTGTGATTGAAATAATTATTGATATACATTTTTTATAATAAAATTATTGTTGTCTATAATAAAGTATTAGGTATACTACATGAATATAATATAAACATATTATATTCAATTTTGTCTAGTGATGTAAACTTTAAAATCACAAATTCACCGATGATAAAATGGTCTTTTAAGAGATATTTACGAGTAGGGACTAGGGAGTATTGAATAAGAATTCCTTTCTTTGCAACATTTTTCTTGTTTCAAGCCGGTGTACTTCTTTTATCATCATTATTCAAACACGAAAACAAATTAAAATTAAATAATTTCGAAGATTATGTCAGAAAAAACCAATTAAATTGTTTTTAAATAATCATATGTAGGTACTCAATTATACGAAAAATCTATGTATATCAGTGCTTGAGCAGAAATGTTTAACTAATCGGGTTATTTCACGTACATATTGTAAAAGGTTTGCACTTAATACACCAAACGTTACTCATACTCAACTGAGACTAGGCTTTTTTTCTTTATCGTAATATTTTATACTTTATACATATTATTATGTCCGTAACACGTATTGGAACTGCTTAAACGATGTGGTAGACGCAATAAAGGATTAACCCCGTGAGACTATATCTACGTATTTATACGTAACTTGTAAGCGTTTCTCATAGTACATACGCGATAGGTTTATACAGGTTAATAATCATGTATTTTACTTTCTACCAGGTTTAAATCGTGATAAGTATAGCTTTACCGTGTCGATCTCGAATGAACATGTTTTAACTAATTAACTAAGTAGTAACATTGTCTATTATAGAACACTAAATACGAATATCCAATATAATTATATATATTTCAATTTTAAATAAATATAAGTAAATAAGTATAATTAAAAAAAATACAGTTTGTCGAAAATTTAGAATTATAATATTTATTAAGCTATATTAAAGGTTAGGTTTTTGAAAAAGTCTTTGATGATTATGTCGCCGAATAAAAATGAAAAAAAGTGTATGGAAATATTCTTATTATTTGGCTAACAATAATCATTGTATATACAAAATTCTAATTTAATATTTGCACATATCTTTAGAATTCATTTGGCCAATATATCAGAGATAAGAATACGTTTTGTATCTTTTTTTGCATGATGTTTGGGTAAAAATGTTACACAGAAAACAACACTTTTGAGTTTTTTTTATCCTTGTAAAGATTAAGATAAATGATATATGAAATCGACATTAATCTTAACACTGATCAGATGACTTACTTTTATCTAGATATTTTCCAACACAGCTTTACCCATAACAACACGACGGTGATACTAATACTTACTGTGTTTTATAACTTCAGGGTAGCTTCGGTGTGATAAAGTTAAAATAGACGGGTACACAGGTATCACAATTTTAAATAAATAATTATTATATCAAAATATATATTAATGTAATTTAAATTAATTCAATGATATAAACTTTATATAAACTACAAATTGTTATTATAACAAGCAACAAAAAAATTCTATGTTTATTTTCCAATAAAACAAAATTGAAAAAAAAAATGTTAATGTTAAATCAAATCAATAGTAATATTAATTTTCTTATTTCTTATCATAGTGTACATAAACTCGGCTTTTAGTATATTTACATTCATTTAAATTAATAGAAAGCCGTAAACACTTACCAATAATACTAACTAAACTGCTAATTTCGATTAAAATTAATAAATGTAATATATACAATATAATAACAATAGATATTCAAATTTGGAGAAATGTGTCGTTGCTTCAATAAAAATACTTGTTATATTTTGACAGTTTATATATTATATATTGATTACAAATTATTAACGAAAAGTAGCCACTAATAAATTATGAAATTTAATATACCTTATAAAAATATTTGACCGAAAATAATATTATATTATACAGAGAATGAATGTTATTCAAACAATATAATATTAGCATCTATTGAGTAATTTTATTTAGCC
Organism: Eriosoma lanigerum; assembly: GCA_013282895.1. Taxonomy (NCBI): domain Eukaryota; kingdom Metazoa; phylum Arthropoda; class Insecta; order Hemiptera; family Aphididae; genus Eriosoma; species Eriosoma lanigerum. The sequence goes on from CM023357.1 coordinate 22,228,761, forward strand.
TATATCGTGTAATTTTAATTATTAAAACTTTCGCGATTCATGCGTAAGGATAAAATTAACACTTATAAAAAGCACACGAGTATAAAATTGTATAGATATTCAAGCTTCACTTGATGAATATTCTATTTTATATAATATAAAATATACAATAAGATATATACTGCAAAAAATATAATAAAACAAATGAAAAGGAAGTTTTATATATTGACTTGAAATGCTGTGTTGACAATAATGGTTTTCTTATCATTCATATTATTTATAAACATTTATAATAATATAATATAATATTAGTTCAACAATAAAATTACATTCAATTCTATATAAATGTCGATATTATTGCAGTTAAATATGAATCGTTTTGTTTATTAATAATTTTTCAAATAAAAATATAATAATAATTGTTTATACTGCTATAATTATCATAAGACAATTTTAATAATTATTTTTTTTATAGTTTAAATATTCAGAAATGTATATATTAATTTATATTTATATTGATAACTATATTTTAATAGGTAAATAATAATAATAAAAACAAAGCAATATATAAAGATATAAAATAAACGAAATATACAAGCATAATAATATAATGGTTCAGATTTTGAATTAATACCTATGACTATTTAACTGTATTATATAGAATATTTTGAGTATCCACTTGATATTTTCAATCCAAAAATAAAACTATACATTTGAGCATTATAGTTAGAGATGTACAACGAGTGCCACAAAATAAAATAATATTATTATATTTTATGGCATTCGATTACAGTTAGAAAAATAGATAAAAACATTTTTCATTTCAAACGGTTTCTATTTCATTTTATAGGTACGGATTTAACAGATTAGACATATGGAAGTTAAGTATGTTCTGCGAGAAGAAAAATAATAGTTTTTTTCTAAATTAATAAAAGTTTAGATTCATTCAATATTAATACAATCTATTATTGTTCGATAATACATTTCTTATATTTTTATGTTTAAACATTGATTTTCAAATTAATTGTATAAATCATAAAATCTAATCAGAAAAGAAAATCATCATTATCTCGTTATCAATAAAGGAATTCAAGACCACATGATTGGGAATTCTTGATGACAATATACAAATATAATTTATAAAAAAATAAAATATAAATTTAAGGGATTAATTAAGTAGATATAAGAAAATACTTTGGAAGTTATAGCAGAAATCATGAATATTATATAAAAACAATAGGCATTGTAATAGCTGTCAATTTTTCATAAAAATTCATTTTTACCGTTTGTACTGTATTAAAGTTATCAGAAAATGAAAAGAAAAATATATATTTTTAAATTGATTTAGATGTTCAAACGTAAAAATTTTACAATATGTATACTTTGAACAAAATATAATATATTGAGGAGATATTGCAGTGGTATAGCCGGGGGGTTATTTTAGCTGTTAAAACAAACCCCCCTTTAATCGACCGTATTTATGCCATTAATATATTATAACTAATTTCTACAAAACATTTTATTATATGCTTTTGTTTAATATTATGAATAATTTAAATTAAAAAATGATAATATAATGTAATATATTCATCAATATGGATTACACCATGACAAACATTTTAACGCATTAAATTTTAATATTTTACTTTTTAAAATTAAAAGAACCTCCTAAAAAAATCTTGGTTATGCGCCTGTGAATTAATAACTGTTGATTACTATAAATTTTAATAAGTAAAGTAAAGTCAAAGTTATTAAGTCTTAGTTACATACTTACATTAATCAAATAGAAACCTTAAAACAATATCTTTCATGAAAATACAAAAAACGATACAAAATTAAAATAAATATAACCTAACCTAAATACTTATATAATGTACTTGAAATTTAAGTTATTAAATAATAGTGTAACATACATTTTAAATATTTTTGGTATTTTCAATATTATTTACTCAACGTATTTATTAGGTAACTACTTATATTTTAAATACTTATATTTAAATACCTATGAAAATGAAAACCAATCATAATAGTTTGAAAACGTAACGTTATATAATAATCACATAATAACAAAATATTTATTATTTTATATTTGTAATTTAATTATTAATTTGATTAAGTTAAAAAACAATATTGTAAATTAGCAATTACACATTACGTCTGTATTTACAAATAATTATTAATATACAATATTTACTACTCTAATAAGACTAATTTTAGAATATAAATTATATTTAATGGGTACCTATGTTATATGTTTATATAAGATTTATAATATATGTTTTTCTTTATAATAATAAAACATACTTATATTATGATGTGTCGTTACATACTGTTGACTTTTTAAATATTTGTCATTTTAATAAAACATTATTACTTTATTAATGTTAAATTTATTATATTCCAAACTATTGATCAATAATTACATTATAATTTATTGTACAAAATATTTTAGTTAAAAAGCCTACTAATAGGACCATTATAAATAGGTATAAAATATGTGTGTAAATTATGTTTTAAGAAAAGTTGGCAACTTTATTATCACCATTATATACTTAGAAATATTATCAATTTTTGTTGTGAGATTCAACGGGTAAAAATTGGTTAAATAGTTAATAAATATAAATTAGTGTATCTGGAAATGTTTACAAATCAAATGATAACGATACAATATGAAATTTAGAATAAATATTTCTAACATAATATGATATCATCAAAAATGTATTTTTTTTTTTTAATTTATTACTTTCATTCTAGTCATAAAAATATTTTAAGTGAATTATAAATACCTTAATTATAATATTATATATTTGTATTTAAAATAATATGCTATAGTGTATAATAGTGTTAGGATTAATTAATAGTTTTATTTACGGATGATAAAGGATAATTGCATTAAATACGTACCTAGCTTTTTGAACCTTTTTGAGTTTCTAAATATAAGTTTATAATATTTGTATTATTTTATAATTATTTAGACATTTTGTTTTTCATTGTTAATAGAGAGATTGATTATATAATTTCTTATGTTATTTAATAATAATATTATTATTATTAAATGTAAAACATTTAACCTGATAAGTTAAAATTGTTATTTCCTTTTAAAATACTATTATGCAAATAATATGCCAAAGATAAAATTAACCGAGTAACGAAGAAGAAATTAAGAGCAAATAATAGAGAAAGGAAATTCTTGTGTGAAAAAAAAAGTAGTTTTTATTTTGTCTTTTATTTAGATACTCAATAATCGTATGCAATCATACTTGATATATTAGAGAAAAAAAAAATTGTTTAAAAATGTGATTACGAGAAAAAGATATCAAATGACATTTTTCATGAATCAGTTTCTTTCACAAACATAAAAAGTTCGAGAAAAGCATTTTAATTAAATATTATATTACATGATGATTAAAATGAAATTATATTTGAATAGAGGATATAATGATAGAAGCAAATCAAACTTTTGGCTATTGTGTTTTGGCATATTTGGGGGGGAGAATGAAAAAAAAAATTTGTGTTTCAAATTCGAATATTCAACCTTAAATTTATGTTGTTTTTTTAAGATTTTTGAAAACATTTTTATAAATGTACGATCCCTGTAAATAAATTTAAAATGAAGAGAGCTTCGAGATAAGGGTATTAGTGTATACGTGGAAGCGAATACGAAATCTAGTATTATTATTTTGTTTAGCTATATGGTTCTCATAAAGGTATTGGTGATCGAGATGAATTTTGGGGTGTTAATGATAAGACTTTGGGTTGGAATATTTTAATTATATTAATGTTATTAAATTATGTAATAGGATAGTGTTGAATATTCTGTCGGAATACTCAATTTAGTATTCATATAAGCTAAATATAGGCCCAGATAGGTTTAAGATAGAAATTAAACAGAATAATTTTTGTTTTTAAATTGAGTACCTATCACGATTTATTGTCGATTTTTTTCAAAAAGGTAATATCTACGGTTGAGAATTTATTTTGTTTTGTGAATGTATTAAAACCAGTTTTTGTCGATTTATAGGCCCAGATAGTTATTTATTGACTGTATTTTAGGTGGGAATCTGTTTATTTATTTAGGACATTGGTGGAAATTGATCTAATTCATTATCATAATGAAATTAGAAAAAAAGTGACTATAATCTTCACGAAAGCATTGTAACAGCGATTTTCAACGGAATCACTATTCTTAACATAAAGATTAACTAAATTACTCAAAATATATCTATGCTCGTAATTATTTAAATTACTATGAATAATTAGATTAAAATAATATGATTTATAGTTTTTGTGTTTGACGAAAATGTAATATAAATTCATACAAATAATATTAAATATTTATGAGTACCAAATATTTATTGAAAAAATATGTTCGGTCAATAATTATTATAAACAAAATGTTTAAAATTATCTATTTAATTATAATATTATTGAAATGATACGTATAACAGGTATTCCATTGTTTCTTTTTAAGCAAACATTTAGAAATCATTTGGCAAGTTTTATAAAGTAGGATCTTTTATTTGTTTATATTTTAAAACTGAAATTATACAATAATATTTGTATTTATGAGTATTTAAAAATGCAGTCATTAATTAAAAAACAGACCTCATATATGACGAATATTTATTTCAATATACTTGTCTAGATGTTTTGCGAAAAAGTTTGTTTAGTGTTATTATAAAAACAGTACCTATATATGAAAAAATGTTGCAATAAAATATAAAATATGTTCGTGTATTCTTTGAGTGGAATGACATATTTAAAGTATATATATATATATATATTGCTTATATAAGATATTTTTAGTATGATTTTAGCATTAAACATTCTTGCTTTCACATTATGCATAATTTTCATGATGTGAAAAGTATGTAAGCGCTGATTTCGACATTATTATACAAATTTTACTAACCAAATATGACGTATTTTGCTTTAATATAGGTATAAAAGATATTCCCTATATTACATTACCGTGGCAGTTAAATTCCAGAGTGAAATTTTGTTTAAACAATTTAAACCTTTGGTGTACATGAAAAGAAAATTCGTTGATCGTAAATTGTGCACTATTAGTGTTTACTTATGTTGGTCGCAAATAATTATAGTTCAAATACTAGTTTTGAATGTTTTAATCGTATGTATTGATGTTGTTCACTGTAAAATAATGAAAATGCAGTTTTGTTTAAAATTTAAAGGTGCAAAAAACACAAAATATTAAAATATGTGCGTTTATATACTTTTGATTTCATATTCAATATCATGTTCATTGTGTTGAACACAATAAAATTTTAAGATAACAATCTAAATTCAGAGAATCAAAGAAACTATAATTTATTAAAAAAAAATTTACAATCAATTAAATTGTTTGTCATAGGTACCACCTGTTATTAAATATATTCATTTAACATATTCATAGATTTTTATGTAATATTTGTATTTACTTTATTAGTCATACTCATTTTATAGTTGTAAATAATAATTAAATCAATGTTTAAAAATTACGTTAATATAACTGGAAATACAATTACAAGTATATACCTACATTTAGTTATGTTTATACAACATAATTCCACTGAAGTTCTTCGATGTTTCTGCAACTGAAATTAATTTTATAAAATATAAAACCTTACATTAAAACATTAAATAAATACGCAAAATAAATAACATGCGTAGAAAATGTATTACAAAAATAATAATTAATTTTGTCATACATCATTGAATTGGTGCATTAATTGTAAATTAAAAAATTCGATAACTGCTATTTATTATTAAATAATGATCAAATTATAAATTAAATTAATATATTTAAGGTCATGATTATTTCTGCTTTACCTCGATATTCTACAAAGTTCCATGTCCTGATTGAAAAATAGCTTCTATTGCTAATTTATTAAATTTGTTCTATAACATGAATGATCATTAGCATGATCAACAAAAAAAAAAAAATAAAAATAATACTTATAAGTATACTTCTCAGAAATATGCTATATTCAACATAATCTCGTTTTATTTCAGAATAAATATTTACTAGAACACATTTACATAACTAAATGATAAAATGCAAAATTTTTTGAGATTTTATTTGACCATAAACATAAAATCGCTATTCTTGTAAATATAATTTTATAATTATTATATGTTTTTATATTATATTTTATATTTATAAAACATTTTTATATGTAATATAATATATTTTTTAATAGGTTTTGATAAATAAATAAGTCCAAAAAAATATAGCATGTTCAAATTAATATTGTTTATTATTCTTTTATAAGGTATTTTTAGGTATAAAGTATAGATTGTAACTAATAATGACTGCTTGGTTATCGAATGGAAAAAAAAAAGAGAATCGAAGCGATAAATTATAAAAATAAGAGGCAAAATCAATTACGATATAATTGAAGGCAGTTTTCGTTTTTCTAAAATCGAAAACCACTAAATAAGTACTTATATTTCTTGTGCTATCGAACACATTAATAATGGCAATCAATAACGTGCTTTGTTCGATAGCCGATAATAATTTAGGTAAATTATTATTATTATATTATATAAATGCACGGGTCATGTTCTAATGGATTACGATTCTTTACCTGATATTAAAATAACTATTTATTCAGTTGGATTTAAATAAACGTTTTCTAGTATAAAAGGAGTTATTAATTGTTATAATTATTAATTTTTCGTTGGATTATTATAAAAATAATACAATCTAACCACTTACATTATTATTACGTCGTTTATAATATAGTTTTGTTAATGTAATTTTAAAATAACACGCTATCGGAATTGTCTATTGATTTCAACCACTCTTAAGGGTCTTAACACTATACATTACATCATGTTTTTCTGGTACGATATAGTGCATTTTGTATAATCTAGGTCAGAGTTTAATGGAGCGCTAACGGTTCTGTTAAACGTTAAACTTCTACTATTTTATTTTATTTTTTTACTAACAAACGCGTATTATTCCGTATTAATTGCTATCCAACTGTTGTGGGTACTTATCTACTTTATAATTAAAATGTATACAACTAAAATAATAAATCGACCGGATTTTATATGTTTGTATAATTATGAATTTCTTATCTTATCAATTTTGAATCAGAGTGTATATATTTATTATTTAATCAGTAATAAAGTATTCAAAAAATTTACCGAGAATCAAGTATTATTTGACTATAACAACTCATTTAATATTTTTGTAGGTTTAAAATGTCTGAGCAGTATATGTTCTACACTTTTACTCTGTTCTCTAACAAATGGCTCATCACAGAAGGTTGATTCGATCTAGGAGTATGATAATAGCAATCTTTGAAAAAAAAAACTAATCAGTTATTGACAATATGGATTATAATTATAGGTAGACATTATATATATTCGCCTTGCTTATCAATACATTTAAAATATCACAAGAAAGTAAACAAAAAAACTCAAATGCGTTAAAAAAAGAAATTGACCGTAGTTAATTGTTAACTTATAACATGAAATTAAAAATAATATAAATTAATTTTAACAATTAAATATGAAATGATGTAATGTTCACTAAAATGTATTTTAACATATTTTAAATATAACTTTAAACAAAACATTATTTAATTAAGTTAATTGCAATTACAGTACATGATAAGTTTTAAAGTATTGGCAATATGTAATTTAAAGAAAAAATAAAAATTTAATCTTAAATTTGTTTAAATATATCATAAAAACTACGACGTGCTTAAAAAAAACAAATATGCACTCAAAAGAATTTATATTTTTAATCACATCTGTGTGGAACATAATATACTTATTTGACATGTAGTATGATCGACCAGAAAATTTTCTTTATAATTTTATAAAAATAATTGCATAGAAATCCAAAACAAACTTATATTAAATTGACGATAAAATACGTGGTAATATAGCGTACTTTACAGTATGAAGTTACAGCAACGTGGAATTGTTTCAGGTTAACTTCAATATTACTAATATTAACGTATTTATTCCGATTTCCATATTGTTACTAACAATATTGTAACTTTTAAAATACTTCGAGCAATGACAGTGCAACTAACAGCATTATGTGGGATTGTGGGGAATCTCATTTTTCTCATACTAACAATATCAGTAGATGAAATAGGTATTGAAATAAATGAGCCTGCAATCTACTTAGTATCCATAGTGCTATACAGTCTATACTTGACTTTGAGTGTAGTATTCACCATTATGCATTGAAACTTGGCTACGGAAGTATATGCCATTTGAATAGCTTAAAAGGTAGATAAACAATTACATCGGTTTTGTTCGGTTATAGATTAATGGCATAATAACATTATTGATAGGTACTTATGACGATTTGTTACGGTATCGACAAGTGGATTAGGCCAACATAAATATAAATAAATTATCAAATACACCAGAAATTATTGTTAAAAACATATTTATGTTTTTAATTCTAAACGAGAAATTTCATCGCAAAGGAATAATTGAAAAATTATACTATTTAAAAAAAAAGAAAGAAAATTTTAATCTTTAATATAAATTAAACAATTAAAATTAAAATATTAGTTATAAAACAAATACGTTTTGATAATTAGATTAATTTATATGATGATTTCCTACTAGATATTGGTCGTATTAGTATTATAATATTAATATATAAAACTCGGTAAAATCCATATCGTATTATTAACAGTAATAACCATTTTATTATTATTATTATAATTATTATTTTTACCTTTAAACTATTTGTATTTTATACGTAAAGTATTGACAGAGATATGTAAACTGAAAACAAAAATATTATATAGAAATTGTTGTTTTTTGACTCTCATGTAAAGTTATTAAAACGAACTTAGACCCTTTTGTTTCTCAGCTGTAGAATTATATATTTTATTTTTAGTTTCAATACGTCCTTGTGTATAAATAAGTTAGAAGATGGCACATTCTTTGATCATATTCGATTTCAAAGATTTTACTATTCGTTATTGGAAGATTATTTTAAACTGCTTAAACAATTCTGCCATCAATACGACAGAATTTTAAATTATTTTAATATTAATTATATAAATGGTTATAGAACTATAGATCTATTCTAAAAATAAATGTAATTATATTATAATATATGTATGTAAACCAAGACATGATGGGGAAACATTTAAATTATATAATTTTTAAATAAACTTCAAAATAACATTATTTTGTACGATACATTATAACGCTTGTCTTTTGAGGTAGTCAACCAGTATATTGTGGAAATATCATAAATATTAAACACTTACAAATCTTAGGTTTATTGTTATAAAATTCATAAACGTATTATATAAGTGCTCACAATCATATGAATTATATAAAAAATTCAGTTTAATAAAAATTAGTCAAAATGACACGTGAATATTTATTTTCTACAGGTACATGATATGATACAACAATTATTTAAATACGTTTTTACCATTTAATTATACAAGCTTCACCATTAGGGGCTATTTCAAATAATTCTATAAGGTTTACATATGCATTAACATTTCAATGACACTTTATTTTATAATTTAATAAATGTCTACATTTTAAATTAAATTAAATAGATTTGTATTAATTTTTTAAAATTATTATTTTGGTATTGTTGGTGTGGTCCAGTCTAATGAACTATCTTGATCCCATCGAAATAAACATATATGGTAAGAGGTTCACCACATGTTTTGTGAATTGGAGGCTTGCTTTTATCCATCAAGAGGCCCAGGATGATCCTAGGGTGTTCTATCCTAAGTTTATTCAAAGCTATATTTCCTTATTGTATTATGTTTGGGTTTAATTTTTGAATTTGTTTGTTATTGTCAATATTTTTTTTTTTTCATTAATGGTACTTAATTTTTACCAAAAAATTTCACGGAAAAAATATTTTTTGGTATAAATACTGTGATTCATGATACAAATTGATACAATTACTGAATGAAAAAAAAAATTGTAAAATTCCAAAATTAGGATGCTAGGGTAACGCACCTTAATGTTGGCAGTTAAAATGCATTATCTCTATTTTTTTTTTATTATATATAAATTATATATAACAATTAATAGATTAATAAATTATTATTTCAGAGAAAAAGTGAAAAAAAAATATGTAAAATAAATCACATAAATTATTAGGTTTTGCTATTTATTACCTTCGGAAATATTCTATTTTAATTGATATGGATATGAAATTCTGCGCTTTGTAATTTTCACAAATAGTTTATCATTATTTATAATTATATAAATATTTAAATTGTTAATGAAACGACCATAATCTATTAATGGATTGTTGCATCGCAACTCATTAGTGATACCACTTCTTGAGAAATAGAAATATAGCTTTTAATGTAAAAAAAAAGGTAAATTAACCATAATATGATAGCGTCAAGTTGTATATATAAACTCTCATATTTAGAGAGCATAATTGCCTAATTTAATTGTTTTATTTATTATCCTGTATATTAATTTTAAAAGTATCTAATTTTATAAAAAAAATTGTTAATCAATAAATAATGTAAATATTTATCGGATATTAATAAATGTGTATCATAATTAATATATTTATACTGATATAATGTTAAAAAACATTTTATTTGAACTAAAACTATAAATTATATCATTATATAAATGAATGTTTTTTTTTTTTTTTTTTTTATGAAATTGTAATATTAAAAACAAATACATTTTATAAAATATATTTAAAACATTGAAGCAATTATATTATTTATTTTATAAAATCTTTATACCATTTTTATCCAAATAAATTTTTTTTTACATAATGTTCAATTTTTTTTTAAAATTATAAGTGTACAAAAATACAATTTTTTTTAATTAAAAATATTCTTTAGTTTTACTTTAAATTAAAATAAATAAATTATGTGTATAAAATCGTTATTTATATCAAATTAATATAAATAAATATTTAAATTTTTATTAAAATCAATCAAATATAATAATTAATTTTTAATGATAATAATTTGAATATATATTTTATCATATACTATACTTCTATACTTTATTTTAACTTACAATTTTTTTTTTATATATATTATATATATATAACTACCTATCTTACATGAGATTTAACTTAGCTATTGTAATTTGTTTTATTTTACATAATTATTAATTTTTATAATATTATAATTTCTAAATTCAACATTATAACATAATATATTCCAGAAAAAAATTAAATCTAAATTGATGTGTGATTTTAAAAATAAAACTAAAATTTCTAACATCTATAAGGTGATTTATAATAATAATTATGATTATAATAGTATTATATTAATATTGACCATTATTACTTATTATTAGAAAGAATTAATTGGAACGCTTTCGTGTAGCTGTTTTGCCTATACTTTCAGCCGTGTTATATACACATTTAAAAGTTATTATTATATTGATTAACAAAATTTAAAACAAAAAAATAAAGCGAAAAATTGATACATACAAGATAGTTTTTAGGTAATTATTTATTAGTAAATTCATATTTATATTTAAAAAGTTTTGTAGACTAAAATAATTGTAATTACGTAAATAATATTCTGTTTTTTATTGTAAATTATTATAGAAAATTGAATTATAACTTAAGAATTTAAACTCTAGAATATAAGTAATCAAACTTTGGTTTCGTAATTATAAAAAAATAAATTAATATATGATGATAATATTAAAAATATAAACAGAGTTACAAAAATAATACGACTTAAGTCGATATTTAAATATTCATATTAATATTTCCCAGATATACAAAATATTCTTTGTCAATAATTAAATTTATCAAATTTATTATTATTCCAACGACTTTTATGTACTATGCATTAATGAAAAGTTCAGACTGTTTGGAAAGTTAAAAATTATTAAATTCATTCTATTGCCACACTAAGTTATGATTATAGTTTTTATTATTTTCCTTTTAAGATATAATGTTATATATGTTGTATTATGATATTATAATAAGTAATAATCGAGGAAATTGAATTTATAAAAATTAACTATAACATTAAATATAATTAAAATGATTTCTTCATTTATTTATATATAATTTTTATATGTGTGAGAGACAAGTTAAACGTACTTTTATGTGTCACACAATCACAAATTATATAAATTTCACAACAATTTCGTTTTTAAAATGTTGTTTTAATTTAAAACGATACAATTCACTGTATCGTTATTGTTACAGTTATCGTTATCGATAAGATAACGTTATCGTGTATTTTAAGTTTTAAGTAATATGTTTGTAGTTAATCTATTTTATTGTAATCCTTTAAAAATAAAATGTCTACTAGTATATCAAACTCAATCAAAATACTCACACGAATGTTTGCTAAGCACACACGCAAATCACTTTTGGAGGTGCTATTCTATAAACGTGAAGTGCTAATTAACGACGTAAAGTTATTTTAATATCTTACAATTGAGTTTAGAATAATATCATTGTAAAAATTTCACACATATATCACTATAAACACTTTTGGTTATATTTTGTAACTACCCTTAGCATCGTTATCGGTTTATCACATTTTGTACTACCTACCATTATACAGATTCATCATGTTTGGCAACTAAAATACAAACATATTCGTAATGAATGTTTTGTAATTAATATGATTTTAATTCCGATTTCATTCATATTTATACATAAAAATATAAATAAATATATGAATATATTTATATTTCAGAAAATTAATATCTATATTTCACAATATTACTGTGAAAGCGCGTTTTACAATTGATTAAAACAAGATAATGTGAGAATAAAAAATTAAAACATGACGTATTGTTGATGTTGAGATCTCCATAGCAATAAAGTTTTTTTTTTTTAAAAAAAACACGACATTATATTGGCATCAATTTAATTATTTATTATATCCAAGTAGAGACTTTTTAGTTTTTCTTTTGAATGAATTTTTCAATGAATCGCAAATACTAGTAGAAATACATTATCATAAATATTCGAAGAACTATTCTCTTACTATTGTACAAAAAATAATAATAGCAATTTCAAATGAGTTTTAATTTTATTTAAACAAAAACATTATACGAATGGCGATGAATTGTTTACATTTACACTATAAAAAAATATTACAATTACAATACATAATTACAAAATCTATAATAGACGTAACTATGAAACTATGAGACGTTAATGAAAAATTCTCTTTGAAATATAAATAACATTATAAATTATATTAAGTTAAATTCGTTAAAATAAAATACAATAACAATTCAAATTTTTAATAATGTTTTATAATATTCATAAAAAATACAGAAAATATCTTAATATTGTATTTGCCTAGTTTTAATTTAATATGATTATATGATGTACAAAATGTTAATAAATCAATATTAGCTTATAATATGAGTTTATTTTATTAATTTAATATGTAAATTACATTAGTAGTTTTAAAAAAAAAAAAATTTATATTAGTGAGTAAAATCACTAAATTAAATTATTTTTTTGTTATAAAATTGAAATACATTAATTATTTATAAAAACGAAAACAACAAAAAACTACTGTGCAAATAATTTGACATAATACTAATGTAAAATTATTAATTACTATTTGAAATGATATCGGTATAATATGTGGCATATTTTTAAACATATTATGAGTATCATAATTTTGTGCTGCAAAAATAATATGTATAAGATTTTAAAATGTACTATCTAAATTATAGTATTCCACCACATTATTAACACGAAATTTTGATCACCTTATATATTCATTATTATTTGAATATTATAAAGAAGGCTTGCAAACGTTATTATAACGTTTAAAACGATTGAAATGTGTAAACGTATCATAAAACAAAGTAAAACATTAAACGAAATATCATTAAATTAGTTAATAATAAAATATAACATAATGTACACATATCAACAAATTTTAGTTTTATTAGAACATTAGGTGATAATTATACATAAAATACCCTAATAGAAAATATTTGTTTTTTTTAATTTTAATTTTAATACGTAAATAGTCATGAATTACCTATATAAGTTTATTGATTTAAATAATATATTAATAATTTTTTTTGTGTCTGTTATATTGTTTACAATAAATATACATTATATAACCTTTAAAGAGATAATTATATATATAGTTATATTCGTAAACATGTTTTACCAGGCTAAAAAATACTAAAATAAATGATTGTTTAATATAGATTTTGACACAGTCGTCATTGTAAACAGATAATATTGTTATAATGTTTAATATTATGTTAACTAAACAGAAGGGTAAAAAACATTTTTGAAATTCTTGTTCATATATAGTTACTATAATAATATTGTATTTTATACGCATGTTTCTGACCTATATAAACTATTATAGGTTTTTTAACTGCTGAGAGATATTAAAATTATATAATGTATGTAATAAATTATTTTGTTAAAGTATAAAGTATACGCGTATTCTTCAGTTTGATACGTGCATACAGTTTCGGATTAAGAGGTATAATGTGAAAACTATTTATGTCTGTTTTGTTCGTATTAAGTTTTATCGCCATATTTTCAACTCCAAATTAAACTTCCTGTATATTCTATCATAACAAACAATAATATGATGCATTGAGTACCCATAAATATACAGCCCATTAAATAAAATATTTTATTTTTTCATCATTTGACATTTCCAATTATTATTTAGAGTAGCCACCATCAGTTGGTTTGTAAACTATAAAAAAAATAAAATTATTAACATGAAAACTACAAAATACTTAATTAAAATACATTCTGAGGGATTAGTTTTTTTTATATTTTTTTTTTTTAAACGCAACGCCCGAATTTTTTTATATAAAATATAAAAATGACACACATCTCTAACATTCTAATATATAATAATAATAATATTACTACGAATAATTAGAATCTGTGTTTAAATCCTTAAAAATCTATAAAAAAGTTCTTAAAAATATTTGAATATGCCATAAATATTTTTTAACCACAATAATGATATAAAAAAAAAAACGACTGCATTTATTATTTTATTATAAAAAATTAATTGAATAATATTTTACGTAATAATTAATAATAATTTGGTATCAAATTTGGCTTTTTTTACTTTAGATAAATAATACGTTAAATAAATTATAAATAGAAGAGCATTCATCTAAATAATATTTTGAATCACTTAATTACGTTCACGTTATAACTTGTATAAATACATTTAAAATATTTTAAATAAACCAAAAGATTTTTAAAAGTAAATTTAAACGTTTCTTTTTATGTGTATCGTTTTCATAATCAATCGAATTATAATTTATTATTGAAAATGAAATGATTTCCAATAATGTTGATTTTAATAAAAATGTGATTGATATGTTTAAAGAAAGAAAAGATAAACGGCTAATTACGCTTTATAATATGCCCTGATAAAATGATAAATATAAGTAAAATTACTACACCTCTCAATTCGCTCAGAATCTAAAATAAATAACAAATGTATCGCGTTAATAATCATCCGGGAAACATTTTTAGACACTCTGTCGAACAAATTAATATCATTATTATTATTATCATCGTGTTTGTTTCGCAATACAACAATAATTATTTTTGTCACCAATAATTACCATTCAGCAAAGCGCACGAAAACGAAAACACAAAAAAAATGTTTTACACTATGACTCGTCGAAGGAGCATTAATTAAATCTGAGCGAATCATACTGGATGTCCGATTTTCAAAATTTTCATTCGTTTTCGAGACCCATCGAGTTCGTTTTACAGCGCCTGTCGCACGAAAAATTTACGGGTACGTACAACTTTACTCTCATTTTCACTCTGTGTGCGTTTTTATTTATTTATTTTTTTTTTCATATATTTACTTCTCGTGGAAGTTTTGTTTTTTCTTTTAGATTTCGAAGTACGCACGATCGGGTTTCCGCCCTGTTCGATTATGGTCAAAGCGTTCAGGAAATTGTCGCAATATAAGCAAATGCACCCGTATGGACGGTTACGCCGCCGAATGATTATGACTTACATTATCGTATTTGCGAACAAAATAAAACGCGCGCAAAAAATTATTATTAAATCATTTTCCATCAGTGTAGCGACAAAATCGTTTAAAACGATCGGCTGTCCATCTGGTTATTGCCATCGACGAGAGTACGTAAAACATTCTCTGCGCTGGACGGGAGACATCAAGAAATTACGGCGAACGATCCGGTTTCGCAGTTAAACGAAAAGAATAAAATCACTCTTACAATATTATTATTACTTATTATAATTGACGAGACGTACATTTGTTTAATATCGAACAATAATTACGTGAAATGATAGAGGTATAAAATATACATAGATACATTTATATAGAAAAAATATGGAAAGAGTTAAAAACATACGGTTGTCATAAGTATCGATACGATAATTCGAGTGTAGGTACATATGGTGTGTGAATTTACACAGTCAGTCCTGATTAGACATCAATTAGTGGACACTTTTTTAAAATTCTAAAAAAACCATCAAGATTATCGTAAATTGTTGTTTCTAATAATATATTGTCATATTTATGTTAATTTGTTTTTATTTCAATAATATGACAAGCTCGTTTTATATATTATATATAAGTACACGGTTATACCTATATTGTTAAGCGAAATTAATACTCATAATTATTTAAAAAGAATATCTGGTTGTTATCAATAAAACCATAGTTGAAAAAATCTTATACTATATCCTAGAGAATCGTCAAAATCACTTTAAATCATAAAAAAAATATATGTCTCAATCACTATTTTACTATAATAGGTAACTTCAATTAAATATAAACTACCAATATTCTAAAGATTTATGTAAGCAATGCCAATAGGCTGATAATCCTTCGTGACGTAAATTGCTGTGTGTTGATTTTTATTTGCATTATCACAAAGTGATACTAAACTATGTACTGTGTATAGATTAAAATAAATACAAAATGTTGTTAAAGGAAATTGTTAAGCAATGAAGTTTAAAATTAAAATACAAATATAAAAAAAAATTGAATAGTATAATTTATCTAGATTCTGGACAGAAAGTAAACTTCCCAAATAATAATAATTATAAAAGAATAATTAATAATGTCCCGAAAAATGAGTAACTATATGGAGAAATGTTAGTACGTTTGATCGTTCGTTGCAATGGTAACGTCTTGCTTTTTTTTTAGCTTTATATTTAATATTTTATTTTTTAAATTTGTTATTTGCTGCGTCTGTTCATTATATCGTAATGGTAATTTCATAGGAAACAGAAAGCTCAAGCATAATATAAGAAAATAAAAAGAGCGAAGAAGATCAATGAAAGAGTATCAAAGAAAAATGAACGTCTTAAAGTTGATACTGATATATTTAAAAAAAAAAGCAACCTAATTATTTTATGTAATGTATAGGGAATCTGATTAATTTCACTCGCTAGAAAACTGGAATATTTCGTGTTTGTTATAAAATATTATACTTATCATCTTACATGATTTCAATTCAGTCATGTATACAGCACTTAATCATTTTACGGGAAAAATGAAATAGTTTTTAAAAGTTAAAATCGATATATTTTTTATAACTTGGAGAAAACTAATAATTGCTTAAATTTTAATAGGTTACCTTAAAAGAAACAGTAATAATTTTTATTTAACATTTTTGGTGTTTAAATTACATTTTAATTTGAAATCATATACCTATGAGTAACATACCTAATCTTTTTTACTCATATTAGACAATTAAAATATTTTTTTTTTATATTTTAAACAAACAATTAGATGACAATATATTATCATAATATATAATGTACATTATCTAGTAATTTATTTAATAATTTTATTTTATTACATTTTACTCATGCTTTTCTTAAACATAAGTATAGAATAAATAGATTCTATATAAAATATATGACTTTTCAATTGCAATATGATATTTTATTCCAAGTAATAATAAAAAGAATCTAATCTAACAATATTTTACTTTGATAACGAAATAATAATATAATTAAAAATTTAAAAATTAAAACAATAATTATTAATATAATATTTAATATTTAACTGAACAAATTTCGAATGTATTTTTAGACACGAGATAGAGGAAATTAAACATTGCCTACCTGAAATAAAAATTATAAAAAAGGTTAGATATATTGCATGTCAACAGTGAACTAAAATACGATATTTCAAATAATTTAAAAATAAAGAATAATAACAAAGAGGTTCTTATGAAAAAAAGCAGATGGTATAGCTAAATAATTTGCTTTGATCGTTTTGTAATTGCTATTCCTCAACTAACAAAATCATATTTTGATATTGTCCTATTTCATTCACATTGAATAACGGGATTTGTTTGAACAATATTTAATTTTGAGACAATTTTTTATCTTTTATAAATTCAACTAATTTTGAAAACTTTAATATATTTAAGTTATATTATATTGTCATACAGACGTGTGCGCGGTGTGAATTGAAAACTTAATAATAGACTTAAAGTTAGCAGTTTTAATGAAATGGCAATGATATCGTGGGAGTTCGATTTTATTAATTTTATTATACTGTTAACTACAGGGTATATGTTTTAGAAAGCTCTAAAATAGCACAAAACATACAAGAATAAAATAAAATTAAAATTAACTTGTAATCCAAAAATATATATTCAAAATAGGAATGATTTTTAAAAAATGTTTTAATAGAATTTATATAAAAACTTATAAAATAATATATTATAATTTCCTTCATTTCCAAAGAGGATTCTTATATTATTTTTCTTTTGCTGAAAAATGAATTATAAATTATTAATAATTAAAATTAATCGTACTAATATTAAACAATTTAATTTTTATTTTAAATTCAAGAAATATACAATACGAAGTCTACAAAAATAAATATACTTTAAAAGTAGACAAAAACCAAAAGTATCTATGCATTTATGTACAAAATAAAATACATTAATTATGAATTTATTTTTTATTTGGCTTGTGATTTTGAAAAAAAAAAATATTATAGAAATGCTAAAAATGATCTATTCTACTAATAAACACATCAGGTACGGTCAAAATTAAATACATATATATATATACTTTAATTGTTTAAATAAAATATGTTTTTTAATAATAAATGTAACTTAAATAACTTTATTAATTATTGAATTAAGCCATCAAAAAATAATCATCGAAAACATTTCAATATATTGTCGCAAATTGTACACTTGTTTTTAATAAAAATTAATCAGTAAACACTACTTATAATATAATGGATGAAACATTTTATAAATGACATAATGTGATCATATATTATTTAATAATTTAATTGCAAATTTAAATATTATATTTTCGATAAATTTCTGAAATTATTATGTAATTTAATTGTACTTGCGAATATTAATAAAAATGACATTTATGATAGACGTTTCATATAATACAATAAATATTATTTTCAATAAAAGGAACGTTTAGTATCTGAAGGCAAAAATTATTTTTGTGACACGAATTTCTGATCACACCGTTAAAGTACATAATTTTTGTTTAGTTTAAATTACTTTATACGTCAAATTTCTAGTTTATACCCATTTATAATAAAATATGAATGTTTCAAATCATATAAATTTTGTTCATTAACATTTTCTTTTCATATTAAAATAATAAATTTAAGTGTAGATAATCGTGGTGTTTAAAAATGTATTTACTTATCCATAATATCTATGGAATTATAAAAATAATTGAATTCAATTTGTTTAAGATTTTATAAGAAATTTAGTGAGATTAATTATTTCATTGATAAATAACACATTCATATACTATAATGTATAATAGTTATATTAGAAATAAATTTACATCGTCAAAAATGTTCAGTCAAGTGAGTACATTTTCATAAACATCCATTGTAATTTTGACGAAAAACGAGGGAATCATCAAGTTATAGGTAGAATTCTGTTAAACTCGAAATAAAATGATTCTACATCAAATATTAATGGTAGTTATGTATTGTAGTATGTTCAATATTCTATATTTAGCGTAAAATCTAAGAGCAATGTAAATGGTTTATATAAACATAAGAGTATAAGGCATACATTGAAATTAAATTATTTTTGTTTAAATATTCGAAAAATTGTATAAAATAAAATTCTGAATATTATGTACCTAATATAGTATTCACAGTATTTTGTTTAAACTAATAAACACATTTTTAAAATTTTTTTTTAAATGTTTAAAACATTAACAATAATAATTTTTAAATATGTTATCATTTTATTATTCTCAGGAATAAAATACAATTTTTTTTAAAAAGTATTATAAACAAATGTACTTAAGTATTTTATAAACTTTTTTAAAGTTTACACGGAATACTATTTAAATCTAACTGTACAATATTATGATATTAATAATTATAGCAGATTTATAAAAATACTAAGTTTTTGTACTGTAATAACTAATAAGTAGCTATTTATGTAATATTATAATGCCAGATTTAAAATAAAAAAATCGTCTGGGATCATTAATTGTTTTTATATTTTGTAACAAAAAAATATACCTACTGAATAGGTATGTTGGAAATATTTGTAAAAAACTCAAAACTATCGATTATTTGATAATAATTAAAAACAAAATTTACTATAATTATTTAATATTAGTAAATTCGTTTTATCTGTAAAATAAGAGTGAATTTCTAAAATGTGTAGTATTATTCAATTAACACATTGACGTGTACAGTGTTACATTTCGTATTAACTAAATTAAAACAATAATTCCATTAACATGGTATAGGTATTGAGTGAATGTATTTTGGAAATAAATTTTAGATACCTATGAAATTGAATTAAATTTACTCTTTAAAACTTAAATGCATTAAAATCTTATAAATTAAAAAAAGAATGTTGAATTATTTGTAAAAAAAAAAATAAGGGAAAAGTAGTTTTTCCGTATTCCTCTCGCATGTAATTGAAGAACTGGGTTAGCAAAATTATATAAAAATATTTAAAACGTTTATTTCTGTATCCGCTTAAATTATCCAATATAGTATATATACTAGGGGACGCTCAGAAAACATATTTTTCACTAGGATCTAAATATTTATGAAAGGGATTTCTGTATCAGACTAAGTGTGGTTTTTTGGATAAGCCTGTTTAGTTCCCAAAAAAAGTTTTTAATAGGGGATTGTTTTTTGTTGATTTGTATTATTTTTTTCTTATGTGTAATATTATAATAAAATAGCCTTCCACAATGGAAATAAACAGCAATGAGTTTACTGAATACTTGATGTAGATATTCAATTAAATTATTTATCAAGTTAATAAAAATAAAAATGTATTATAAAAAATAAGGAATACTGGTGTAATATGCGATATTTACCCCCTTTCCCTTTAAATTTATATAGAAAGGCGAATATTTTAAGCCGACTAAATTTCATTTCATTTCTATATCATTATTATTTTTATATAAATAAAAATAAATACATTATTAAATTTGTTTTTATTTATATTAATATAAGCAATTTAAATTAATAATTAATCCATTAATCAATAAATAATGAAATAAACGTTTCCAAATATCATTTGGATTTTTCGTTAAGATATAATATAATAAGAGTATTGCCGTATAGAGTAATTTACTTATTGTGTTACAAAAATGGTGAGAATTACACAAGTTTTCATTGTTATTTACATTATATTCGTAACATGAAATTCTGACCACTCTGTATGATATAACCAGTATTGTGCGTTATCTAGGTAAAATATAGTTATCTTCTTATCTTATCTAGATATATAAATAGGCTATCTGAAAATAATCATCTAGATAATTTTTCATCAATGATTTAAAAAATGTTGACACAAAATTATTTTAAACCGCGCTCTGTAAACACTATTTATAGTTTTAACTGGAGCATCAGATAGTTTATAATTAATAATAATAATATTTACAAACTAATCATGATAATAACAACTATGGTTTATGCCGAGTACGAACGTTGCATCTACAATATTAAATATTAATTATCTGTTTTTTTACCTTGATAAAATTGGTTATTTTTTATCTCTTATCTAGTTAAAAAAAAATAAGTGTTATCTATTTATCTTATTTAGATAAATTATGGGTTTTGTACAACACTGGATATAACCACTGTATAGTGTTCAAATTAAAATATTTCTAAAAATCTTCAGGGTTTGTAAACGAATTAATGTTCGCGATAAAAACATTCCCGTTTGCAGTATAATATAATATTACGTTACCGACTATTATTAGTCACTAACCAGTGACCTGCTGTGATGAGAACGATTTCTATATATTAAATTAACATATCTCCAAAAGTTTTGCAACGGATCGTCGCGCACAAATAAGATATATGAATACTAAGTGCTAAGTAATATTATACCTGGTTTGATTATTTTTTACCAGCGTTACGATTTTGATTTTCTACAGTTTACTGGTCTAGTGTTTCGTACGTACGTATACCATCATTGCAACCTCTCGTGACGAACGTTATTATTGTTCTCGGCGTTTCGGGTGGTATCAGGGAAGAATCTCGATTGCGTTATACACGTTGCGGGATCATAACATCATCGTGTTTGCATAGAGCGAAAACTACAGTGTTGTGACAGTAAAGATAAACTTTTACGATATTATTATAATAATAATTTATATAACGTACGACACACAGCTCATAAATGCCACCCAGTCGATAATAGCCGATAAAACCTTAGCATATACCTTTAGGTATAAGCACTACGATTTTATACCACAGATACCTCGGTAAGTACAAATAAGTATAATAATAGTAATATTGTATTGGTATTGATATTATTGAGGAGTGGTTGTAATCTTGTAACACGCAATCGTATGAAATGGATAACTGCAAATCTGCGTTTGACCGCCGATACGACAACGTGTCGTTTTCGGTGATCGAATAAAATATAAAATAATCGAACGACGATAATTTTTCAGTATACCTACACACGTTAAAGTATAACGATAGACGATAATATTATCCGTTTTCCCATGTTGTTTACAACGAGATTGAATAGCATTATAGCAATAATAATATTATTTTCGTTGTAGTATAGTATAATCCACAAAATAATACAATTCGCTATAGGTTTCAATTGTTTATGCTCTAAAAACTAACAAAATAAACGTTGTTCATATAAACAAAATATATTTTATTACACGCGTATAAACAACGTACCAATATTGTGTAATATATATTATTTTTTAAGTTAAAATCACCAATGTTTTTTTATTTTCTATATAAAATGTATGAATATGTCGTAAACCTTTTTAAAAATCAAAATTAAGAAAAAAATATTATGTCCTAAGAATTCTAAACGATGCATTACATAGTGCGGTAAAAATTCATTTTATTTTAACTTACATTTTACTATTGGAATTTTTAGTTGTATAAATTAAAGGAATTTAAGTAAAAAAATTAAAAATTAATCATAATATGTTACAACAAAACTCGTATTAATTAGGTACGTTAATTCTTAACGATATCGTCAGACAAAGATTTTATTGCTCTAACAGATTATGAAAGAGAAAATCTGGTGATTCTTAATAATATACAACGCTTATTTTGCCGTAGATTACAACAATTTGTATTTATTATCTAGGTTTTGACATTAATATTATCCGATAATTTAATACGACTGACTTACATTATAGTTTTTTATATAATATGTATAAAAATCATGGTAATGTGTAAAATTCTTAGAATAAGATTTCAATTTTGTATTCAATAGCTTCGAAAATATTCTAAACACCCTAAACTAGCATAAAAAACTAAAAAAATGACCTAAAAATCAATCATTTTTCAAAAATATAAAATAAACTTTCATCTTCGCATTTAAAATTACATAAAACATGATTATACGAGCAATGCACAGCAATATTTAAAAAACAATTTAAAATCTTATCCTAATCAAAATTTTAAGAGAAAAAAAGGTAATAACCGAAGGTTCTAAGGATAACATTTTCTTAGTTGTTAACATTTTGTTGGTTCTGAATTTCATATAACATAATGTTCGATATTTTAATTATAGTAATAATATATAATTATTATATTAATTTATTATTATTAGATGTATAATCATTATAATTATTGTATAATAAAGATAATATTTTTAACATAATGAACTTATTTTATCAAGGTTTTTAATTTTTAATTTTATTTTGTAAACAACACAGTGGATTTCATACTTTATTTCAAATTTATATTTAGACGGCGATAAAAATAGCAGTTAGTTAGAAACGTTAATAGATAATATAATACGCGAATCTCATTTATTAACACTGTTTCATGTTAATTTACATGCAAAATGTATACCAGTTTCGGGCTAACGAATTGTACTGGATTCTCGCAATGAGCATTTTGTCGTTCAGTTACCGCGGTATAGTAGGATCCGGCAGACGTTTATAATTATCTACTAAAATTATGGTACTTCTGCCAATGGTGTTGTATTATATAATAATATAATACGATCTGACAAAAGCACGTGTAATACATAATATCAAACTATGTTATGTATGTAGCCATCGGTCGAGTTATTGACTCTGCACAATTGCTCGGTGTTATCGGAATTTATATTATGATATTATTATTGTACCGCGGATGAAGTCTAGACCATCATTTATACGGTTCACGTTCAGTTCCTGTAACCACGTCGAAAACTTGATTTTCCGTCCCACGAACCCACATTATACACGGGAATCGGCGTTGAAAATGATCAGTGTTGTTAAGTTATTGGATCTTTATTCGATTGATCATATTGTTTGTATGGTTTCGAAACGAATGAATACCTGTTTGACATTAGTTGTATGTAATAATTAGTTTCAATCATGGTTATAGATTATCTTCAATAAACGTGGTTTTGTACCCTTCATTGAAAACATTCGTAACATTCGAGATGTTTGCGAGTATCTACAAATATAAATGGAAGAGGTCAAATGTCTATTATTTTTTTTTTCTCTCTCTTTCAGTGTCATAACGAGGGGTTTGAAATGTTGTGAAATTAAAAGTTTTCCCAATTTAACGTGAAAAATAAAAATTAGGTAATAATGCTGCTTTTTTAAAAACAGATAAAACATTAATCAATCCAATCAGAAAATATGTTTGTAACTAAATTGTGGTATGTTTTGATGGTATTGGTCACTGTTATATAATAATTAAATCAACTAATTTAAAAAGTTAAAATAATTTCACTAACAATTTAGTTATTCTTCATTCACGAATAATTTAACGAAAATTATTTTTTGTTTTTACAAAACAGTATGATAGATATTTAAAAAAACAAAGTGATTGCCGTTAACAGTCGCAATTAACAATATTAAAACAAAATTTATTTTCATGTTCGACTCTTTAACACCAAAAATACAATCGGCTTGTATTGTTAAACTTTATGGATCAAAATTGTTTGAAAATCGATAATTAATTTTATGTTTATATACGTTTTATAAACATTTTGATTTCATTTTATTTTTATAATGTGTAAAATAAAAATAATGTAATTAATTAATCGGAGACAATACTATAATATTAATGATGGTACACACATTTTACGCGTCATTTTTATTGGTATTTGTTCGTAACGCCTATATAAAACTCCAATGGTAAAGGGATAATTTTATAATACGAAGTACCAAAGTGTATTTTATAAGGTTTTATAATATCCTTATCATTGCGTAATGGTCCGTTGTTATGTATCTGAAAATTGATATTTTACCCGATTGACATAACCAATTCCATTTTTATGTCGGTACTTTAATTTTCGGGTCAATATCCTAAAATTGTAAATAATGGTAACATTTTAACATAATAAAAATTTAACGATCGATTCAAGTTTACGATATCGCAGTAAAATGGTTTAAAAAAATTATTATTCCCCCGGTAGTAGAATGGACTGAAAATAATA
This sequence comes from Eriosoma lanigerum, assembly GCA_013282895.1. NCBI lineage: Eukaryota > Metazoa > Arthropoda > Insecta > Hemiptera > Aphididae > Eriosoma > Eriosoma lanigerum. The sequence goes on from CM023357.1 coordinate 22,254,579, forward strand.
ATTTTATGGATAAAAAATAACCGATAGTACAATATTGTGATGTATTATGAGAGAAAAATTTATGATTGTGCGAAGTTTACAACATATTACGAAATCAGAAAATTTTATCTTAGGAAATATAATTATTTTTCATGTGGTAAGATATTATATATATTTTTTAATCATGATTAATGGGGAAATTAAATATAACTACAAAAATAAATTACCCCGGGACACTTCGTCGTATTCTTCAGTAGATAACCAATTATATGATTATTATAGATATCGTCGCCTGGAAGTGATAATTATTAATGTCAACATAGAGATTTATAAACATATTTAATACTTAGTATTCTTATCTATCCCAATAAATAGTCTTGAAATTATTGTTCAATCTACTTGGATTTTGGACCTATACTCCTGTCGAATGGTAGGTATTAAGACTAGAGCCAATAAGGATTACGTTTGCAAAACATAACAATATAGATGAACCATTGAAGTAAAATATTGCACTAACAATAATATTATTTTATAATAAATTCGTCAATAGAAGTTCATAATAACTCGTATTCACAAAATGTGTTTGATAAGATTTCATGTTATTAAAAAAGTTAAGTAAAATAATTAAGTGTTAAATAACAGAAATAACATTGAAAATGTATATATCATAATAACATGAATATTTTTATGACCGAAATTCTGTTAACTATGCACATATGTGTTATATATTTTAATGTATTGTGTGTATCGTGAAAATGACGAAGTTTTACACAATGCCCAATTATTTATCTTTTGCCGAAATGAATGAATCCATGGTTAATGCATACATTTGGTTAAATTATTTTATTTTAAAATCTATAACATAAATAATAAAAATACCATATGAATATACCTAAAACTGCTTCAATTTTTTTTTTTGATACGTACATATTTTTTTAAAACAAGGTTGTCAGTAATGTCAACAGCTATTACACAACATTTTGTTCTAAAACAATCACATCTTGTACAACTAAACCATGCTCTATGTCTATAAGTACTTGATTAAAATTCAGGCATGTTCTCTAGATAACCAATATTCATTAATCACTGTTACTACTTATTTTACTTTGTGAGTGCCTATGGGACGTCCGTTTACAATATAACATTCTAGCCAAAGAGATTTCAGTTCGTCCAAAATAAAGTTCATAAATTCTCAACAATTGTCACAATGTATACTATTTTTCAATTGAAAATTTAAAAACATAATATAAATATGAATGTAATAATGTTTCATTATATGGATAATATTTGTAAATAGATGAAAAATTGTCCGTGTAGTGTAAAAAATCGTCATCATAAACTTCATTTTACTAAGATGATAGGTACAGCATATTATATATAATATGTGCAGTAGATATGTCTATTTCGTGGTTAGTTAAATGATCTTTGAAGTCAAAAACCAGGTTGACAAACACTATATTTTCATCATAATAAATTATATAAATAAATGTTATTGAATAAGTTTTATAATATGCGTATTCGTTGCCATATAGTTTAAATGAGATATCTGTCCCACTTTTCATATTTGTATATAACTATAATAATATTACAGTTATTAACATAATATATAGTACATGGAACACTATTTGTTTGATATTTGTTAGTATTTTCCCTATATCCAACTGTTCATTTTGTTTTAATGCAGATCTGAGAACACTCGGCTTAATATATAACAAATTCAGTTGACAGCGCCACAACGTTAATAGCAATAAAATATTATTTTTCTTAACATTGACAACTAAAAGCAATTTGCAATGGTATCTAAACTCATTGACCAGGTACTTTATTGCTAGAGGAACAAAATAAATTACCATAACATATAATTATATAACTTGGATAAACAATAATATGTAACAGTTATATTATTTGAAACGGTCTTATATACACCACTTATCATAGCTTTTATAAGGGTTAAACATCATATTTAGATACGTTTCACAACAATACATAAATAATCAGATTATTGATTTTACTTAATATTAATGTTGAGCAGTAAAAATTTGTTATAAACTGATTTAGTATTTCTTTATTATACACACAAAAGTATAAAACCAGTCAAATAGAAAAGAGAGGATCTAAAACAAAAGAAAAATTATTATGTCTCATTGAGAAGAAACGGTAAGGCATGGTGTATTTATACTATAGGGTTTCTGAATAAAGCCAATAAAACGCAAAATAATTTTGAAAATATTACAAAAAACCCAATTTTATTAAAACCCATTTAGCTGAACGTTTAAAAAATTATACTTAGGGTGACTTTGTATTCCTGGTTAACTGATATCGATATCATGTTTGATATCGTTTTTCGCATTTGTAAATAATAAAATAAATATTAATGCATTCTTTGGATTTTATTTATTTATGTATGACTAAAGTAAGGCGGGGTTAATTTTTTATTAAATGTTTTTGAAATTGTCTCATTTGATATGCTTATATTCTTTATACCTGCGTCCATATTTGTAATACAATTTGTAGTAAATATAATAAATATAATAAAATATGTTTGGGGGTATTATACATATTATTAAATAACCAATGGGGTTATTTATACCTACTACTTACTACAGTAATTTTACTGTTTCAAACGAACTAACGTATATTTTTTTCTTCTTTGAAGTAAAACAATGTCCATAGTTATTATTTTATTTTTTATTCTATTGATATTACTTTTTTTTTTAAATGAAATTATTGCTGTTGTTTTATCATTTTTATCAACTTCAATACTAGGGAGATATTATTTTAATGAGCATTTCATACAAGACATATACCTACCATAATAACAATGGTGTGCTTTTTATTAATTACTATCACTCTAAATCAGATAATATTGTCAATAGTATGAATGTTAATTGCTGAGTAATGTTAGAAATTTCTTTGACAGTACACGTCATGTACAATATAAAAATGAATTAAAACTTAATGAGACTAGTTTTAGATGTTACATAAAGTAAAAATAATAATAATGTATAATTGATTTTACCTGGTATACAATTAATTCATATTAACCAATATGTATTATAACGAAACGAAATTTGAACTTTCCCATCTATAAAATATATTGATTATTTTGAAATACGCACGTGCCGTTTAAATATTTAATTTATTAAGAGTTTTTCCGTTCTAACGAGTTGTTTAGCTCCATTGTTTTTGTTAAATTTATATTTGATCCACCACTTAATTTTGTTACCTTCGTATTATTAAAGTTAATATTGTATTGTTTGTATTTTATTTTATTTTTTAATTCAAATTCAATTCCTCGTCTTTGGAATAAAATATTAAATTAAATCGTATTTTTTCCGAGAAATTCGTTTTGACAAGTTTAGTAATTTGTAAGGATAACGAGAAATATATATATATATATATTATTCGTATAATAGACACATAATTTACAATTTTTATATTTTTAAAATTTTTAATACATAGTAATAATATTCTCCATTTGATATGTTTTATAATTCATAGTTTACGTATATATAATTAATGTATAATTAATTAAATAATGTAGCATTTCTATTTTGAAAAAACAATAATATGAAATATGACGATACGAAGTAAATATGAAGTAGATTTATCAATAGTAAAAATATATTGTACGAACAATAAATAATTGGTTTACATATCATTTTTATTCAAAATATTTACATCTCTAACTATTGACCTTTCCTTTAAAGATAACTCTTTTATTTATTTATTTTTAATATATAACGACTACAACATTCCGTTTTATCATAGGAATAGGACACAAAAGATGATCCAAAAATGTTCGACAACCAAATGACAAACTATTGTGTAAGGTTGGCACCTGAATTTTTAAAGAATATGTTTTAACAATAGCTTTTTCGTCCAACTTATCATTCTTTCGTCATCTTATTTTCTATTGAATATGTTTTGAGAAAAAATTCCATCACTTTTTATCATCGTACAATAGAAACCGTTGAAAATCTAGACTATACGTATTATTTATACCTAACTATTCTGTTTTTGAAGTACAAAAAAAAGAAAAATTATACAACCGTTCAATTTAAATTAATGAATATAAAAATGTGTTTAGTATTTTTTTTTCTTATTTGCATAAAATTAGAGTAAAACGAACTTTCATTTTTAACACGTTTAAATTATTATTTTTTATTATAAAACAATGCAATATTTTTTTATGCTCAATTAAAATTTGATGTAAATTGTGTTTAAACGTTAAAATAATATTTAGTACTTATATTTATTTTAAAATTGTGATATATTTTTTAATACAAATTTCCTAAATCTAAGCCCCTTAAAGGTTTTAAATTGTATTAGTTATTATGAAAATCTAAAATCAATTTCGTTAAAATTACGATTTCCGTGATTTTTGTTATTATACCGTTATTTTTTGGTAGTTTTTCTTCTCACGAGGAAAAACTTTTGAAAAATATGAATAATCGGTCAAATAAAGTACCAAATAGATGAAATTTTCTACGAATGTCATAACCTACTTTTTTATTTGGACTAATATCTGCTCAAAAAATTGTTTACAGTTATAAAAAAAAAAAACATCATTGTAAAACCAAACACATTATAGTAGCTATTTATAATTTTTTATCGTTAATACTAGTGTTGTGACGAACTGTTTGAAATTAGAACCGAACCGAATCGAACTCGGGGTGTTCGGTGTTCATTACTGAACAATATTTCACTATTTGAATGCGATATATTATTATTATTATTATTTTCCTAGATAAAGTTTCTGCTTTTCCAATAATTCTTAACTTAAACAACTATAGGAGAATGTTATCTTATAATTTTTTTTTTAAGGAACCTATTTAAAAAATATATTTTATATTGATTCATCACAATTTGTTAATTATCATTTATCAATTATACTTCTTAAACTAATCTAGTAAGTTTATATTAAAATCAAGATCAAGCTGAATATTTTATGTATAATAATATATGCATGTATAATACACAAATCAATAGGTAATCATATAATCCGTACGAAAGTATGAATGTTTTTTATAGAAAATTTAAAAGATTTTCTCAATAACATAAATCTTATTTTAGTTACCTAAAATATAATTGAATTGATAGGATCCAAATCATGTAAAAAAAAAAAAAAAAATTATACCGGACACAATTCGTGTATGTTGAATTTAATTTACGGACAAAACTCGTTTGCTGCTAAACATTTAACACCTCATAAATTACATTTCTTCTGTATTTCTAACAAACATTTATTCTGCACAGGACGATTGTGAAACCGACACTTTATCTCAATTTATCATTTTGTTTTCTATATTATTATATTATATACTCAGCTACGCGCATTCGCATTATCAAAAAAACTAAAACGTAATGCAGTATAAAAAAATAAACGGACAAACAAACAAACTAACGAAAAGTCTAGCATATTCGAAATAAACCGAAAAATAAATTCGAAAAAAATACTGTCAGTTTTATTGCTAACCAACTGACTTTGAAACCGAGGGGACCGGATGAAGATTAATCGTATCCATTCGCTTGCTACTAAACCGACCGTTCCAACGATATAAAGATAACTCGTTTACTACGTGCGTAGTCATTCTCGCGTCAAATATTTTTATATTAATAATAATTATTATTATTATAAAATCGAACTCTATCAGGTATCGACGTTGAGGACGGGAGGAACAGGAATTTTTGTTACACCATCGCAGTGCAATAAATCGCCAATACAAATAATGTGTAGATCATAAGAGAATATTGTGTTTCCAATTTGACACTTAAGACTAAACACCTGAACGTGTTAAACAGTTATGCCGTTTATAATGCACTTCATATAACATTGTTTTCGATTTTCTTTATACTCTTATCATTTATTGCACAATCGATATACCTATTAATATGTTTTTTTTTTTGTAATTACGAACACAAATTTGATAGCACAAAACCACAGTGTTCTCTAGTTTTATATTCTACATTGGTAGGTGTCAAGGATTAAGCAGTGTTCAAGTATGGAGGTCGTAAGACTATTTGAAAATAATAATAATTATAATAATGTTAAAATATCGAATCGAAAACCGTGATACCTTCTTGATACCCGGTAAGTGTTCCATATCATGTTAAAGCCTGATTTATAGAGTGGATTTAAGAACTAAGTTCGCTAAATTCTAATACCCTACGGGCACATCCATAATTGCGTGTATGGTCTTTTAAACCATACCATTGTTAAACTCAACTCGTGAGTTGCTACTCAAAATTTGACCAACAAATAGTTATTTAAGGAGATCAATACATAAAAATACTGTAGACACATAAGTATGGCCCATAATTTATGGCGAAAAAGTAATGTAAAAACCATTTTTGGGAACGTCACATAGAATAGGTTGAGTGACACTGTTTTAAACGTTTTAATTTAGTAGTGTAATTGCAGTTAGCGATAAAAATGTTATAAGTGCCTTTCTACGAATAATCTAACGTTTGTTATCATTATCTTGACAATATATACTCTATTATCATATACGATTTTTATAACAACATTGTTATGCATTTTATTTTATATATTTCTCACGTATACGAGACGATTCTTCGTGAAAAATTCGCGGCACAAAATATTCGAAAAATTATATTATATTTGTTCATCCCAGAGGCGATTTAAATTTTGAAACGTCATGATCATTGTCAGGTACCTGTATCGACTATTGACGGTACGAAATCAGAGATAAAATAAACGCCATTTACTCTGTTCTTGTTCGTGAGTTTGTAAAAGATTTTCCAACGTTTACTGTGCAATTATCTTGACAACAGACACGAAACGTCCACGATCACGTCTTTGTAATATTTTATTTTTCATCGTACTCGCGTATAATTTTCTCGTTAAATGTTTACACCTTTGAAAATGCTATTCGTTCCTTTTGTTTCGGGCCCCCAAGCCGTTTAATCGTGTTGAATTAATTTTTGACTTTATCGCGTTTAGTTTATCAAAATCGTCATCGTTAACGCCTCCGTACACGGTTTTTATGCGCCTCGTTTACCCCCCCGACCATCGAAAAGTTATTTTTCAATAATTGTATTACCGTCGTGTAAACGTCTATATAATACAGTCAAATCTTCACAATGTTATACCGCGAATTTTCATCAGGCAGCTGAATTACGTTGTAGTTTATGAAAATTATATTACATAAATACTATTGTTTTTGAGTATTGAACAAATAATACTATAATACAATATGTTTCACATTGTTTTGTGAGAGACCAAACCACATCGCTAAAGAAAATAGGTCAGTACAATATGCGAATATTTCGCCAATTCGGTCTAGTGAGTCAGAATACAAATATTCTCGAACGTTTTACGCAAAAATAATCACTCCCGGAATAGAGTAACGTGTACATCAATAAATCCCGAAAGGTTCATACACATTGTATTATCCCTAAAAAAAACAAAAGGTTAAAATGTATCTGCTGCACTTTTATGCAATTCTTTAAAATTTAATTGAATCGTTTTATAATTAATGTATTATTCGTAATTAGTAATTATAATTTAAATACAATTTATAACTAAATATCACATAGTTAAATTACCCTATACAATGTAAAGTGGGAACGACTGTTCAACTTGCATACTTTTTGAAAAAAATGTTGCACACTAATACGTGCATAGGTATAGTTTTTTATTAATCAATTTTGTAAAAATAATGGTCTTTAACAAATATAAAATATGTTATGTTCTATTTAGTTTAAATAATTAAATTTAAATTCTTAATATTTTTTTTTTTTTTTTTTCAGGTAAATATATTAGACTGTAGAGTGATAATAATATATGTTTCAACGAACATCAACCAAGCAAGTTATCTAAATATTATTGATGATAAAGTATGCAGGTGATACAAATTAAAAATTGCTTGTATTGAATAATAGTTAATAGGTATCTACATTGTTTTATTTATTAAAACAATATCGTACTAGTTGATATAAATATCATGAAACTTATTTATCGTTGCAAATGAAAACACTTAACCATTTATGTATTTAAAACTACTTAAGTGAAATTATTTACTTTAATAGTCGATTATGTTGTAGGTATATAATATAACATATAGGAAACAAAATCCTGCCAACCATAAATTAATTTCAATAGGTATGTACCTGCCAAAAAATACTAACAAAAACATTCTCGATTGTATTAAATAATAATTTGTAACTTAAATTATATAAGTTTTTCAATAATATTGACGAACACATGTACATATCATTATATAGTGATTACTAATTAGCTGATTGTTAAAATATACTTAATTATTATAATTTCATTTTTTGAAATACTTTATAACAAATAATTTAAAACAAAGGTCGTTAGGGTATATAATTAATAAGTTATTTCTATTTGGTGAAGCTATTACACAAATTTATTGTAAATTTATAAGATTAAATGTATTCAAATTAAAATCATAGGAAGATATTAAAAATAAGATTAACATTTTAATATAACTTAAATATTATTTACAAATATTGTCAGAGTAATATTAAATTAAAATATAATAAAATCATAATAATATCTTTTGGTAGCTTTACAAAACGTAATATTATTTATGAATTATAATTTGCATTATATTATGTTCATTTAATTTAAATAATTTATATTCACAATATTCACTAGTCATTCACTATCATTAACAAAACAACTTCGGATAAAGTAGTCCTTTTTATCGTTATCAAATTTAGATTTTAAAAATCAATGTTAAGAAAAGTGTACACTTGACGTATCATTTATTAATTATTTATCAAAATTTTTATATGAAATTTATTAATTTGTTAGTTAAATTAAATTTTTACTTTTAAAATTTATAATTTATGCACTTAGGTACATTTGTAAAAAAAGAAAATAAACGTTTTTGCGTTGTCACCATCAACATCCAATAACTGCATTATAGATATGATTATTAAAGTTTGTGTATATTAGCAATCGATGTTTTTTAATAACAGTAAAAACAGTATCCATCGACATTTTATTTTATTTTCGCTTTTAGTTGAACACAAATTTTAACAAAAGCTTTATGCATATATAATATAATATTTAACTTTTGAATGTGTCCCAGTAATATCGTTGAATATTAACATAAAATAAAGTTTTCATCGAAACGAGGAATAATTAAAAATATTTATATTTTTTTGATATTATTATAATTATTACGAATATCTAAATTTCTTATTCTGAAAACTTCTTATATAAAAACTATTCAATATATCAGTAATTTTAAATAATTAATTCTGATCAGTAAAAAATATACTATATATATGTTAAAATTATAAATCATATATTAGATATTTTTGTTTTTACCTTGCTGGTGAGAAGGTAATTTTAAACATGTAAAAAATGCATATAAAATACAATACTAACATTGAACTAAAAATATGACAAAAAAATAATACCTACTAAATAACTTTATTTTAAAGGTAATCAAAGTTTGAATTTCAGATATTTTTGAAATATAGTGAAAATATGTACATTTAATGTATTAATAATAATTAAAAATGCTATTATAGTTATTTAAAATAAAAGGATATATATTGGGGTTTTAGTGGTCATAATTAGTGGCGCCGAAGTCATATCTAAGGTGGAGCAATTGCCCCACCTCTAATAGGTGGGTGGTGGGTGATCAAATAATTTACCAAAATTAAATGAAGATTTTAAAATGATAATAAGAAAATATGTTTAAATCTTAGAAGTCCAAGAAGAAATAATAATTATCATTTATTAATAATCAATCAAGAATAATAATGCATAAAGCTTAGTGAATATATGGCTATAGCTTGATAACAATAATTTAATTAAATTCAGATTGGATTTTATCAAAACCATTAAAGTTAAAAATATTATTTGTTCGAATATCTATCAATATAATATTCAAATAAAAATATATTTATAAACATTTTTTTAAATGATTGGTTAAATAAACATTTTCTTTACTATATTAAAATTTGTATTTTTACACCGCGACTTCTATGAACTATTACTTTTAATGAATATTGGAATTATTTATACTTACATTTCTGTAAGTGTTGCGTTATTCGTTCTCATTCTGATCTATTTATGATCATATCTTATTTAAATGTTTCTTTTTAATACATATTACCGAAGTGTGTTTGAGTTTTATTGAAACTTCATTTACTTAAGTAAAGTTTGAAGACAACTTTAAAACGGAGTACAGTTATGAGCTTTCGTCTAAACTAGTTACACTACATCACGCAGTTTAGACGACAAAACGGAAAAAAGGTAATCTGTTGAGTGTACCACAAAGTTTGAAACGCCAGTTACCACGTCATATACTAGAAAAATATGTGTATAGTAATGATAGATTTGACAAACATATTCATATGAATAATCTTAAGGTGATGTTATAAAATTGTACGAAGATACACGTTATAAATACAATAAATGTGTCATTATATTATAGAATTTTATGTACCAATAAATAAGTGAATATATTATTTGAGATAAGTTAGGATAAGATAGAATATCACTTTTATATGCTTTATTTAATATTTTTATTAATAAATTATAATTGTATTTTATTATAATGAACACAAAATTCATCAATTTTATTCATGAATTTTATTGTTATTTTAAACAAAAGGATAAGGACGTTAATCTGAATTAATCTGAGATAATTTGTCAAAATGATATAAATTATAAAAATTATAAAAAGATACCTACCTATTGAAATAAAAAAAAAAAATTAAAATTAAAAGGTAGAAGTAAGTAGTAAAGGTAGAAGACGAACTGATGTTTTTCTGATTACAATAGAGTAAAAAGATTAATAGTTAAAACTTAAATATTAATACCTGTATACAAAATTTTATTAGCGAGACTAATTTTCAGTATCTTTATCGTAATCAATATCTTAAGTGGTATCTTTATCATTATTGGTATCGTTATAGGTATTTTTATCAGTATCGGTATCATTATCAGTTTCTGTATAGGTATCTTTATAAGTATCATTATCGTTATTGGTATCGGTTTCTTTATAAGTAGCTCAATCGTTATCAGTATCATTATCAGTATCAATATCTCTATCGGTATCTTTATATTTATCTTTATCATTATCTTTATCGGTATCGTTATCAGTATCGTTATGTTTATTTTTATCAGTATCTTAATCGTTATCGGTAACTTTATCAGTATCTTTAACGGTATTAGTATTTATATCGTTATCAGTTTCTTCATCAGTATTAGTATTTATATCGTTCTTGGTTTCTTTATCAGTATATTTATCAGTATCTTAAATGTTATCTTTAACGGTATCGGTATCTTTATAATTATCGGTATCAGTATCTTTATCTGTATCTGTTTCTTTATCATTATCGGTGTCCTTATGGTTATTGGTATCGTTATCGGTATCTTTCTCGATATATTATTTTTAGTATCTTTATCTTTAACGGAATTGTTATCTTTACCGAGGTACAAGGTATTTGTCAAAAAATGATAAGAAAATATTTTCTAACAGAGCGATCAGTATTATCAATGTTAAGAAACTAAATGTTAGATCTAATAATCAAAATTAAAATACAAATTACATTTATTTATTTATTTTATAACGATGTTTTTTTTTCATGTATGTATGAAGACACTTTTATGAGTAGAAATAATTGTCCAAATACTACACAGGTTACCCTATGCTTTCGGTAACAAATCGTGTCTAATTGGTACTTTATTTAGCTCATTTTTCGAATTTCTCAAAAGTTTTTCCTTGGGAGGGGAAAAACTACCGAAAAATGGCGGAAAATCGGTAAAATTACGGTTTCTGTTATTTAAAATTTTTGAATTTCGTGATAACTAATTAAGTATTGATCGTAGGACCTTAAAATTCTTTTTGAGTATTAACTTAGATGAACTTCAATACAAGAAAAAATTAAGAAACGAATGGTTAATTTTCTGACTAAGTATAGAGTTTTGGCTTTTTTTCCAAAAATGTTTAATATTTCCTGTAATTTTTGGTTTATTGGTTTGAAAATTTTATCAAAGTCTAGACATATACTACCTTATCTTTTTACAAAATATTTTGAAAATCATGACTGTCGATTTTTTTTTATATACTTTTAAAGCTAAAATACCAAAAATCGGCTAATCTTTTAAAGTAAAAGTTCTTGAAAATCGACAAAATTACGGTTTCTGTCATTTAAATTTTTTTTCATTTCGTGATAATCAATTGAGTTTTAGTCGTAGGGACATGAAAATCTACTTAATCTATTTACGAAATGTTTTTAAAATCGTATTACACATTTTTTTTTTATGCTTTTATATTTATAATCTTTGGTAGTATAGAATATTATGATATTTAATGGGTTTTTAATAGTCTGAAAACATTTTTTTAGGCATAAATAATGGTTGGTTTACTTGAAATGCATGCTTTTGGTAGCAAATATATCTAGTTGGTACTTTATTAAGCTCATTTATCGAATTTCTCTAAAGTTTTACTTTAGGAGAAAAAAAACAAAATTATGGTTTTTGTTATTTTGAAATTTTCATTTCATAACTCCTTGAATTTTGACCGTAGGGACTTTTTTGAATTGGTAATTTACACACGTAGTATAATTTTGGAATGAATTATCAGTATAATATAACTTAATGTGTTGAGTTTCACTCTCGTATTTTCAATGTAATATAATTACATTCAAATCTTAAGTATAATAAACGACTATTTTCTGCGAGGATCAAAGGGATGAACCGATGAAGAAAGAACATTCAATATTGGCCTTCTTACTTTTCTTCTATATAATTGTGAAATCATATATATTTATTATTTATATGAAGTATATATATGACATTAATTAACTTTAAAAAATTAAAATAAAATAACATTATATACGACTGATGGGTAGTGGTGGTGGGCGTTTGTTTTTCTACATTTTGCCACACCTAAGAAAATGTACTTCGGCGCCACTGGTCATAATTTTAATATATTTTTAAGTTACATTGTTTATTCGTAAGAAATTTTTGGTTACTTTCATCGAATAAACAGGCTAATAAATGAAGAATAAATGTTTTATTCAAGTGATATAATTTTACAATATTTAAAATAAATTAATATATTACCCAATTATAAATCGTATTTATAATTGTATATAAGGTTAAAAAATATTTTATTACTTTGGATTTACTTAAATGTTAAATATACAAAACATAAATACTTTTAAGATAACACAATTAATTTATTTGCTTTTTTATATGTTAAATATATGATAATAAATTAATTACGTTAAAAAAAAAATTATAATAATAATGTCAACTTATTCATGAAGAAGAAAAACGGTTTGAATATCATTATAATAAATAACTAAATTTTATATACCGATGGTATTGATTTTTAATTCGCTATAAAATTCAAATATTTTTTATTGATAAACATAAGTATAACGAAATATGTCAGTCCTTATTTTTTTATTATATTAAAACACTACTATTTACTATGTATTACATATTTTGAATTAAAAATGTTTAACAACATGTGAGTATATCTTATTCCATTTTATTATAATTGGAATTAATTATTTAAACAATTTTATAAAATATAATCAAATGAAAACTTAAATTTTGTTAACAATGTTATCATAGACAATTGATATTTTATTTATTAAAAATTAAAATTATAACAAATAATTGTGTAATTTTTGTTGAAAAATTAAAAACTAAATCTAAAATGATGTATTTTTACTTATGCAAGTATATGGTATTTAAATTCATAATGCGCATTTACTATTTCAGCCTACACAATTTAAGTCGTAGCTCACTAAAAAAAAGTGATAGGAATATGTTGTAGTATTTAATGCGGGAAACTGGTATCAAATTTTATTATTTTTAATTTTTATTTAATAATTTCTAGCATTTAATGTGAATACAGTTAAATAAAAAAAAAAATGATATTAAGTCCAAACAGAATTAATTATATGAATTAAATTGTATACTTATTATAAGTTTTATTATATTTTATAAAAAGAAACGAAAAAAAAAAAAATTACAAATTATAACATTAATTTGGAAATTTTATTTTGACAATGGTAATAGCATCTTATTAATACTTTTTTTTCTAAAACTAATATTTTATTTATTTATTTTATTTTATTTAAATACCTAAATAATTATACAGTTTGTAATTAATACTACAGAACTAATTAGATATTATAATAAATTTTCAATTGAAATAAACAAAATAAAATAGTAAAATACTTAATTTTATGTTTTTTTTTTTTTTTTTTTATACAATAATAATTTAAATTTATTCAGATTATAATTTGCATGCATTTTCCGACTGATTAACTATTCACATATACATAAAAGGATTATTGCATTAATAATTATTTTTCCTTTAAAGTTTTTCCAGGCAAAAACAACAGTTTTTAACACTCGGAGATTAAAATAGATATAAAAATGTACAGGATGAACAACGGGAATTTATTCTTCATAATATTTTCTGACATATTTGTAATATTATTTTGATTATGTTTATTTTTAAATTTTTAATCAATATTTGGACTACGAATAATTTTAGTTAAACAAATTTTAATATTAATTATTTTAATTTCGATAGACCTCAAATTTATAGAGTTTTTAATTTAAAATTGTTAATAATCTAAATATAAATTTTGATTAAAATGGGGACTTTATAATTGACTGTAAAATTAATATAATAGTTATATTACAATATCATTGTTAACGACATATACAAATGCAAATAATTTAATACATGCGGTTTATTATAATATATAATAAAATACTTAAATTAGTCAGTTGTAAGTAAATTATAAAATAACAATTAAAAAATCTCAAACTTGATCAAATAATAGCTCGATACATCAAATTTACGATCTTAAAATTTGAATTATTTTGTTAAAAAAATAGTTATTTTATATTTATTTATAATCTTTGTTAATTAAATGTTATATTTTATAATTATCATTAAAAATCGTATTTTTCTTTTTCTTAGAGGATAAAATTATCCTAAAAGAATATTTTAAATGATAGTATGTCTTTTTACCAGGTAATTATTAGTTCAAGGATTATAATAATCTCGTTGAAAACAAAACTATTCCTCAATATGATGATGTTAAATATTTGTAAATAATCATTAAATAAATTGTAATATATAAATGTAATTTTTGTATATTTAGAAATGTATAAAATAAAAGATATACTATGTTATATTTAAGAGTATTAATTAACGTGTTTTTAAAATAAGTTAATTGTAACCTATGATTGAGATAACACAACTTAATTGGAACTAGATAATTTCATAATATTTAATTTGTTGTTTTAAAATAAATAAATAAATTCCCATTAATTAATTGTTAAATATCCTTTCTAAAATTTATTTAAATTTTCCACAACATAAATAATACGAGGAAACCCAACATTATTTGATCGATTATAATGCTTAAATTACAAATTTAAATCTGTTTATTTTATAATTTTGTTCCCATAAATATTTTTATTGTATACTTATTAATTATATTATATAAACGTCAAAAAAAGTTGTTGAAAGTTTACTCTCAATAAATTAAATTTGAAAGTAGTATATTTTTATATTTTCATTAACTTTAAAAAATAAACTTAAAACATATTATGTAAAATCTCAAAAGCTTTAATTGCATTAACATACATTTAGTTACTCAGCTTCTTTTTATTTGAAATATATAGTAAACGAATAAATTGTTTAAATATGTTTACGATCTTATATTACCTACGAACAACAATACATGAACCATTTCAATCTCATAATAATAAAATATTAATTTTGCTAGTAATGACCAAATTCATAATATAAAATATGCTATCTGATCTGATGCAATTACGTTGTACATCTTTATACTATTATTCAAAATTAACATTTTGATCGAAATATTCAATAAATTCTGAATTTAACATCTAAAATTTTGACAAAGTATTATAATATACGAATACGACTATAAATATTCAACATTTTCAAAATTTTTCGAAACTTTTATTTTTATAACGGCAATAATATTTTTAGATTTTCTTTTAAAATACGAATGACATAACATGGTACTAATATATATCATATACTAAGATACTAAGGGACATTTGTAATTTTAATCTGTAATTATATTATGTTTTTCTTAACAATTTTTTATAATATAAGTTGTGTATTTAAATAGTTCATAACAAATATTTCACCACAAGTATCTCAAATAAGTTTCAGAGTATTTTTTTTTTTTTTTTACAAAAATCACTTTAAAATTAATATAAATAGTTTTAAGGACTAAAATAATATTTGTACAGATAATAATAATAATATTTTGTATAGATACTAAATAATTTAAATGCATATTTTTTGTTACCTAATATTAAATTAAACTCATAATTCGCTATACATATTATTATATTAATAGTTAAATTTATAATTAGGGTATGTTATAGATGTATTAGGTAATAACGCTTTTATTAGTTATAGTATAGATTATAGAAATAAAATTTTAATCAATTTTTATTTATTTATTGCAGTCTATGTCATTATAAAACTACAGTATATTACCTATAATAGGTAACCTGACCAATATTATCTAATAGCTTGTTAATAAAATGCCAAATTCATAGTATAGATGTTAGAGTATAATAAGTTAGGTAGGTATATATGTAAAATGTAGAACGATATTGATTAAATAATAAAATATATTAATTGGTAAAATAAAAACTAATATGATAATAAATAATTAATTCCTTAAAATTAAAAATTACATATAAATATATAATCTTTTAAAATACAAATACAAATTGTAAAATACTTTTTTCAATGTATTTGGAAATTTGGAATGTCTTTTTTTACAATTATGTAAATATTAGTATTAGGATCCGCTTACAAAAGTATTTTTTCAAGACCGTTTTACTATAGTATTGCTAAACATGTGTGACGACCCTATAAAAAACTTTTTCATTTTTTTCTTGTTCTTGATTTATTGGTTTTGTAGTTTTATATTATATAATATTTATGTGTTGGTGACCTAAATTAGGTCGCGACCGATAAGTTAGGTGGAATAAGTATACAATTTTTTTCTATATACTAACATGAGTAGCTAAAACCATAATGATTTTCAAATAAAAATACGTATTTAATGGTTTGAGTTGGGTTGATCGATGTGTCATCGTCTAATACACCCAGCAGGAGATAACTAGCTTTAAAATGTACAGTTCTCAATTTTGAACCTAAGGCAGAAATGTGTGCTTAACATTGGTAAACAAAATTCTCAACACAGATGACAGGATATTTAATAGTCGATAAAACATATACCATAACGTTAGTCCATTATTAATATCCTGTTGACACATTTTGATATTAAATTTTTAATTTAACACGAAACACAATTTAAAAATATTTGGATTATAATGAAAATCTAATTTTGTCTGATGGACAATGATATTTTAAATTTGTATTTCAATATAATATTTGATATTTTAATTATAAAAATTGCAAAAAAAACTGCATACTCGCAACATAATGGCGTATAAGCGTTTGAATGGATTAATCGTAGATACATTGGTACGGTTAAAGTTAAAAAATAAAAATAAATATCTTGCAACTAGCGTACAAATATTCTATCAGTAAAAATAGAACAAGTGTCATATTGTGAAACGAGAATTGATGTATAGTTTTATTTTGGTAAAGTCTGAATACTATAATGATTGGCATCTAGGTATATGAATAATAATTATGATTATGGTGATTTGCCATTTAAAAAAAAAAAAAAAAAGTTAAAAGTGAAATAAAACCATGGTTATGGTCGATGTTACAATGCCTTACCGAGGTTCAGATATTATTTTTATTTCGGATTTTCAAAGATTCATAGAAAGTAAAATTTAGTTTGAAGTGAATTGATTAGGTGGAAAACAATGATATAAATATATTTATAAAATTAAAATCCTAAAAGTTGTACTTACGGTAATATCATATCGTATTATAATAATTAATATGCATGAATTGTTTTTCCACATTCGATTATTTCCAACAATTATTGTTTATTACACGGCTATAATTTGTATGCATATTTAAATTCCAAAGACTACCTATCGTAATTAATCGATTTTCTCATCACATGACAGTGCACGTTGATAGGACCGTCCAGTGCGATAAGTTTTCCATAGTATAATGATCGTATTGGATTTTGCCGTTCGTTGAATAGGCGAAACTAATTGGAAAACAGCTTTAGACTGGATAACAGTAAGGGTTTAGAATAATTGGACTGCCTGTATTCGGACAAAGCGACCGACCTTGAGCTTAAAACAAATTGCTATTAGATAATCGCAAGCTACATATATCATATTACATTACCTTAATACATAACAATTCCTGAACTCTATAGCAGTGAATCAATATTCTCCGAGTTCAGATGTCAACGGTATCGAATTTTCTAAATAGTATTTTGTAAATTAAAAATAATATTCATAATATTAAATGATTGATGTGAACGTTCATTGTACGTCTTTTTGACTCTAGCTAGGAGAGATTAGATAAGAGTGATAAAAATATATATCGTTGTATACTTGTGTTAATGTTTGTAACGAGAAATTAATACTTTAGTATTTAAATTTGGCTGTAGTCCAAAAGCGCCTCTCACTTCTTATATCACGAGCCTACTATCAGTAGATAGCCAGAAAAAAAAACCAAAATATACATTTCAATATATAAGATAAAACGCGTCGTGCATGTTGATTTGTTCTGATATAAAACTTTCGATGGGAAACCATTTATGTAAAAACGTTTCGGATAGGCAAGTACATAAGCTTGTTTGGCACTCATCACTCAGAAAAATAGAAAATTAACTCCGATTTTTTTTTGCAAAATCAAATCGGATAAATAAATTCACAAAAAATAAGAATCGAAAAATTCATGAAATCAAAAGTAGTAAAGTAATTTACATGTTTACCGTACACTTATTCCATTTACTCATACAACAATATAATATATTATAATAATTAGATTGTAATAATATATAGATAACTAGTATTCTACAATAATAAAAATAATAATAATAATAATAATAATACATTTATCAATATTAGTAAGAAATTACATAAAGTTATTTAAAGCTTTCAAAATAAAATAAATATTTTCGTATTTCAAAAAAGCGGAAATGTCGATTCCGGACGATATTCCTTCATCCTTTTGGTTCTCGAATAAATTAGTGTTTTATTATAATAATTAAGATTTGAATGCAATGATTCAAAAATACGATTCTGAACGAAACTCAATATAATACAATGTAATATACCCATAATCCGTTCCAAAATTTTACCACAAGTGTAAACTATGTAGGCAGTTAGGTAGTTAAGAACACTTAAACAAATTTAAAAGCTTGTACGTTCAAAATTGAATTAGTTGTCACGGAATATATAAAATCAAAATAACAGAAACCATAATTTTGCCGGATTTCCGTCATTTTTTGTTAGTTTTTCTTCTTCTAAGGAAAGAAATAAGAACATTTTTAGGAAATTCAAAAAATAATCTAAAAAAAAAAGTATCCAATAGTTGCAATTTGCTACCGAAAGTATACCCTGTCTATTGAACCTTTTTATTTTTAAAATTATTTAGAATTTATTTTATGTCAGAAAATTCGGTGTATTATAAATTATACATTTTATTATTAGACGACCAATCGCACATAAACATACTTGGTTGTAATGACGTAGGTATATTAGTTTTGCCATTATTGACAGAACATTTACATGGAAACCCGCAAATATTTCAGTCAAATTACAATAATTACACTAAAGTCTCAAATTATTGTATCTAATCAATCGCTAAACGTCATTTAATAATGAATTCTCTCTGATATTACTTAAACAAATTCTTCGACTGTTATTACACCGTATTCAAGTAAGATTACATGATATTGTGTCAAAATGTATATTAACAAAATTAAAGTTTTTCACTCAAACTTTTTATGCATTAATTATATTTGTTCGTATGAATCTATGAAATAATGTCGTAAACCATACATATATAAACTACACGATAAGACGTTTTAGAACTATATTATTAATAGTTTATCGAAATAATAGTTAGAAGATAGTTCAAATTTGGACTTTAAGAACAATAAAAATAATATAAATTTAGTATATTATTTGTAAACATTTAATTAGTTTAAAAAAAAAAAAAATGTTTGTCTTTGAGTTTTATTAGTTTTATAAGTGAAGAGTATTATTATTATTTTTTTTTAAACTCTACTTTAATGCAATTATTTTGTTTTACTATTACGTACCGAATAGTTTATTGAGTTGCATTTTTATTAAGTGTTGTAAATTATATGTTTAATATTATATTTCAAATATACTACACTTATTAAAATATTGCGCACGTAACAATTCTACCGCACGACGACGTCGAGATAAATCATAATATTACGACCGGTCCACCCTCATCCTCTCTCGAATAAACGTTACTTTAACTGGGTCTTTTTTTTTAATTTGATCCAACAACTATAGTGTATAATTTAATACAATTTTCGTTCTCGTGTGTATAACCGTTCATTATAGAATATACAGATAGCCCACGGCATAGGGAATTTTGGCTACTAATATTATATTTATACGGGTTGCCGAGAGATGGCATTTAGCAGAGAAGGTCTAATCTATAATCAATGGTATAACTAAACAACGGGTTACATAATAATAATAACATAACTTGACAGTGACCGCGGCTACCAACGGTTGCAAACGCAGCCAGACAAAATTCAGTTTGCCACTGTTTCGCGTAAAACTGCCGATTAAGCTTATTATTACATGTAAACGATACGGTTGAATTTTAGATGATTTAGCGTTTGAATAAAACTACCCGAGTGGTGTGTTTCGAAACGTTCGATTTTATTAAAGGGTGTCGGGGTGTTAGCAGATTTATGGCCTTTCACAACGAAATAAGTTGATTTTGTTTATTACTTTCGGTATATTATAGTAGTCTACCGACAAAACCGTACGGATAGTGTATGTGCGGACACGGTTTTTATTGTTGTCTTCGGTTGTAATTCACACCTATAGAACGAAAAAAAAAAAAAGTGCAATTTATATATGGTTAGATACATGAAACATTTGCCACCAGTCTTGTAAAAGGTAATAGGTAAAGAAATTTAATACCTTATATTAGGAATGTAATAATTCAATACATTTTCAAATGATAATATTTTGAACATGTATTTGAGTAAACTTGACAATAAAAGTATTGTAATAAAACTCTGTAGATACTTTTAAAAATAGCCAAAAATCTTGGTCATATTATTTTTTGTAACGTAATATAATATCCCACAAATATTTATAAACATTCCATATGGATATGTATTTAATACTTAACAATAAACTCTAATGTAATATAGAATAATATTAAATAATATTATAATATGATAATATTACTACTTTTATTTTTAAAGACCTCTCACGAGTACCTACCAATAATTGTAGTAGAAAAAAGACTTAAGAATTATTATTAATATAATCAAGTGTTAAATATAAACAATATTTATTTAAATAGTTTTACCAAAATACTTTACATGCTAGTTTGCTACTTATACTTACTGAAATGGTATAATATATCTTTACGTTTGTATTTTTAATTTTATAATTGCAATATAGTTTATTGTTATCATTATCATTATGTAATAGATATGAAAAAAATTTAAAAATCATCGGCAGTCACTAATTTCGAACGTTCCTCATTCATATTTCTATTCTTGGATAAGTAATTTGTAGAATATTATTTTGTTGTATTATGAATAATATTTGAATATATGATATTGTATACATTCGAAAAAATGATTCTTGATGAAGCTCAGTCAGATATACACTACCTATACATTTTACTGATAATAATAATTTTTATATAGTATTTATTAAATAATGTACAATAGAAAATTTAGCTATCATAAAGTAGTAAACTTCAATTTTGTCAAAAATTAAGATTCTATAGTTTTTGCGTTTTTAAACCATTTTTCGAAAATTTTACTTATCCCAAGGAAAAACTTAAAAAAATGATTTGAATAATGTATATCAACTAGATTAAGTTCTTTACCGAAGTATACCTAATTTCTTATTTGTAGTAATCAAAATACATCTGTTACCCGAAAAATTGCTTTTAAACATAAAAATATCGTATTTCTTCGATTTCACTCGAAATTACAATTATAAATGCTTATTAAAAAAAAAAAAAAAAAAAAAAAAAAAGGAATGTCAGTTTATGACTTTTTTTTTTTTTTACTAATATATGTTTTATTTATTTTATAGTTTCAAATCTTAAAACCCAAATTTAAAAATTATATTAAAATTTTTTAAAGTTGAAATCTCTATTGGAGAAATTTCAAAGTTCTATATTTTGACATAAAATTAATATAACAGTTTCAAAACATTTTATCATATATAATACAACTCAATACTCATTACAAATTTGTATGCCTCTACGTTCTAAATATCATTAGTTATCATGAAATATTTAGAATATAGTTAATCTAAATTAGCCAAAATTATAACTTCCATTGATTTTGCAGTATTTCAGTAGGTAAGGTTAGAAAAGAAAATGAAGAATAATTTTTGATTTGTAATTGAAATTGATTTTGAAAATTGAAAAAAATAAGCACCATATAGCAATAATTAAAAACAATTCTGTACCAAAATAATACCCTACTTGTGGTGAACAGACCATTATTTTTACCTGAAGAGATGTTTTCAGGAACAAAAAAAGGTATTGGTATTTACACAAATTATTGTAAAACCAATACATTCTTTGATTAGAATTTAAAAATCAATTAGTTGATTGAATAATTTATTTTATAATAATAATAATTATGTCCATATATTACTTTAAGTAGTTTTATACATTTATTTTTTGAAAAATAAATATTAAGTTATATTTAATAATAAGTATTTAATTATTGATTTTGTATTTATTAAATATAAGACTTATTTTTAATTTTTAGCCAACGAAGTAATAAAATTTTTTTAGGAAAATATGTTTTTCCACAACTGTTTTATACGCTACTGAATAAATGAATACATCTTATAGTTATATTTAAAAAGTATACAAATTTAAATTCTCTGTATAAAAGTTAAAAAAAAGAATAATAAATATTAGGTATATGCATATTAGCCACAATACACAACTTATAATAACCAAATTCAAATATATTTTTAATTACTTTGAATAAAAAAAAAACAAATAATGTATATTTAGCATTTATAATACAAATAACCAATCTACGGTGTAAATAAAATAAGTAATATTATTATGTAATCGATTTTCGTTTCATTTTTTATTTTTATAAATTATAATATGTATTTCGAAGTTGTATTATTATTAAATAATACATTTTCTGTAAATTCAAATAATTTTTCTAACTTATTATTTAATTGATTAGTAAATTTTATTAACCTCAACATTATTTTAATATTCTTCATGAAAAATTAAATATTTATGAGCTTATAAATTAAAGCCATATGAGTAACAGTTAACTAAATACATATTATAAATATAATTACTAGGTATCAATTATTTTATACTGTATAAAATTATCAGATAAATTGAGAAAAATATTAAATGTTAATTATTTTCTATATTAAATTAATTTCTATTGTAACATTGTATTGTTAAGTAAAATTCTCTGTTAACGATTTAAACGATCTTAGATCTAATCACATTCCTGTCCTCTTCAAATTAAATAAGTTTCCGTAACTGAACCCTATCCACTTCTTTATCGGAAAGTCTAATAAAATGAAATGAAGTCTCTCAAACTAAGCAAAATACCATTAACTTAAATCTCTTTCAAATCAAAAATAGATATAAAACATGCTGCCAAAGTTCTCGTAACTTCGATGAAATCTGTTGTATGTAACCCTCCATACCCAAATATTCTAATAAATATATTTTTTTAAATATATGTTTGTATTTACCCTTTACATAGAACCTAAGATTATGTACTACACATGCTTTAATATTTCTGACAAACAATTATTATTTTATTTATATTTATAAAAAAAATAGCTCACTCTGTAAAATTACCATAACTTACTTTAAATATAACAATAAATGTATCTTATAACTTGCCCTAACATTGGATAAATTGCCACAACCTTCTGATAAAGAAAAAGCGTGTTTCCTAACACGTTTAAACTGACATACTTACTTGCTTATTCTGAATATCTGGAAAAGGCCAACGTATTTTCCAATATTCTTCTTTTAATTATATACTTCGCCGAGTTAAGTTAAATAAATTAAAGGAACACCAGGATATGATCTTATTACTAATAAAATTTTAAGAAATCTAGACAATAAAACAATTGTCTTCATAACTTATATTTTTAACTCCATGTTGCCAATTTCTTATTTTTTTTTTAAATATCGAAATTATCCATAATTATCCAAAGCACAACAAATCAAAGTATAAAATCACCTTTAATAATCCAACTAATGATGAACTCTTGTCAAACTCTTAAAAAAAAAAAATTAAAATACGAGTAAGAATATGACCGATACTTAAAACGTATAACATAATTCCATTTTCCTAATTTGACTTTAGAACCAAATATTCGACTATATACATATATAACTCACAGACTGACTAATCAAATCTCACATTTAATCAAAAAAAAAAAAAAAAATTCGCTTAGGAGATTTGACGTAGTGCAAGCTTATGATCGGTTCTAGAATGTGGGCATAAAATAATTGTTCTTACCTGTACCTTATTATTATTTAATAATTTTCTAATATTTAGGAAGTCTTATTTTCATAATACGATATGTTAACTTTGATAGTCATATCGTTAAAAATGGAGTAAACGATGAGTACGACCATTATCCTAATCTATTTAACATTTATAAGACATTATAACATTATAAATTTCATAATATTATATTATTATGAATATTATAATTTAAATATTTTTTCAAATTAAAATTATGCGTAAAAAACAAGACACTTAATACTGAAGTGGGGACGTTACATTCAGAAACTAATAAAAATTCTTTACTAATTCTTTAAAAAAATTTACAGCATTAATTCTTCTAAATTATAAACACAATTCGTATCCATTTAATTAGGTATGTTTTTGTTCTTTTATCTCAAATTTATCCATGTTTAATTAAATAAAGAAAAAAACTTATTTAATTTATACATTCGACCCCAACTGGCAACTAGTATATTAAATTCATTGAATTACATTGTGTGATCCTTAAATTCCTTTTTGACAACATAAATATCGAAATATATTAAAAATTATTCTGTCAATTTTGTGTATAATATTCAAACATTATATTATGAAATTGTACTATGCTTATATTTCATTTTAAACAAAATGTCACTTATACACGAACTTGCCGACAGAATAAGGTGATAAACAATAAATTCGATCTTTATACATTCGTTATATTAATATTGCAGTTTTCTAATGAAATTTTAATTGATTTAAACTAATAATTACTCATTTGGTACAGAGTATAAATCAAAACCACTATGAAATAATATAGTTTGATAATATCGATTGTGGAATGCTTTGCACCCAAATTATTTATTCAGGTAATCGATTTTGGGTGTTGATGATATTCCGGTATTAAAACACCAAAATAAAAAAATGTTACAAGGCGTTTAGTTATAGTTGATCTATTATTTTGGTTAATATTGCACAGTAAACACATAAACTATTAAAGCAGTTGCTTAACTTGGACATATACATCCTTCATTGACTTAAAATTATGCTACGTAAACTAATACCAAATTTGAATTCAGCGTATAAAATACATGCAAAATAGCATATCAGAATAATTTTTAAATTGAAAAATGTATTTGGGGTTTGGGTTAACCCGAATTTTTCATTCAGGCCAAGGGTTAATTCTGGTTTATCAAAAATTACATTTGGATTAGGAAAGATTTTGAATGCTTGAATTTTAAGGGTTTTTAGTGGTTTTACTAATACTAAGGCTCGGGTTAATTCGGATAAAAAAGGCAGGTTTATATTTTATTAGTACTTATATATTTTCATATTAAGTATAAAAAAGTTTACTCATGACTTAAAATTAATAATTTATATATTTGTATAAATTGAGCATTTAAAATTTCGCTAATTTAGATGATAATTAATATAATATACTCATATTAAAATTTTATCACAATTATATAATTGAAAATTAAAAAAAAAACATAATTTTTTTTATTAATATTGTAGATTTGTATTTATATTATCGCACATTTTGTATATAGTTAAAATTTAAAATATAATATTATGATACTCTTAATGAATGAAATTGGATGCAAATATTAATGAAAAATATAACCATAAGCCGTACAGCTGGCTTATTATATTGCGTGATGAAATCAGGTCATTTTTTTTTTCGGTCAGAAATAGATATGTATATATATACATATATAACCTATAACTAGAAATATAGAAGTCGAATGTTTTCGGTAGGATTTAAATCAATATTGAAAAGGTCAAATTATACGCCAATGGCCGAATAATCCAAAATGTATTATACATAAGGTAATTTGATATAACTTATAAGTCTTTAAATTAATCGTATAACTAGAACATTAGATAGCAATTTATTTATTATACTTGAGTATTTGCAACAAGTAGTCAGTAAAATGTAATTAAAAAAAAAAAACTGATTAGATCACTTGAGTAATAGCATTGTCATACTTTTATAGAAATAAATTATTTTAATAATAATTATATTTATACGTACAAATATTTATTTGAAAAACTGAATTAAAAATGGATATAAAATATTTTATACAAATATAATCACAAATTATCATTAATTTTCTATAATTATTAAAAATGTTTTTTTCATAATGAAATATCAACGAAACATTTACTATAATTTTTTCTTTATTTTTTTCGATGTTATATTAATAATCCCTCCAAAATAATAAAACTAAATGTTTTATGTAAATCATATACCAATAAAAATATTATCCGAAACGTTTTTCTCTTATAGCAAGAATTTTGGTAATAAAACAAAAATTATGTGCCATCATTATTACAACGTTACTTTAAATTTTAATTTTTTTTCAGTAAATGATTTTAGCTTGATTCTTCCTTATTTGAAACCTGGTTATCATTGTTAAATAATCATTATTTATCTAACATAATGTTTATTAATAATTATACAATATTTAACTATATGCCATTATTCCAATATTACATTAACATATAAAACTAAGTTAAAATAAAAAAAAAAAATAATTTAGAAAATTGTACTTTTAAAATAAATACTAAAAAATCAAAAATTGAATTTTGTATAAATATTATAACATACAATATATTCATATAATATGCGAACAGAGAAAGTAAAGGTTCAGTATTTTTAATAAAGGATTATTTTAACCGTGACACTATTGTTTTGAAATATATTTTAACAAGGATACGCACTTTAAATTAATATAATGCGAAAAAAATTAATAATGGTTTATAACAAATATATTTTCTTATTTTTTTAATAACGAAATATGTATACGATAAAATGTATATCTACACACCAATTTATAAATAATTTTAGAAGTTTTTAAAGTGGTAACATAAAACTACGCTAAAATAGTATATATTATATACTAATAGTAGTACATCATTGCACTATCTTGATGCATATTTTTATCACGATATGTATTTATTCACTTTAACTAATGAATTTGAAATTAACAACAAATAAAACAATTGTAAGTAATTAAACTAAAAACCTCGAATGTATAAGTACGAATGTAGTTTAGTTATAATAATATTTTACGAATACAATAAACATATGCATTGTAAATTAACAGTAAATAAAACAGAGAATCTGACATTTCAGCTGTTTTGGAGCTATTAATTTCAAAATACATGTACATTGTTTTTATTAAAAAAATAAAATATAAAAATTAAAATAATTTTTCGATGTTAGAAACAATTTATAGAGAGTAAATTTTATATAAATTTCACATACTATAATGCAACAAATTCGAGATCCATTTAAATAAATTCTATGCATACGTTTTCTTTAACATCGATGGAAAACCGTAAATTTGTAGTTGTTGTAATAATAAAATGTAAAATAATTTTCGAATTCACATTAGAATCCATTATAATATTAATAATATATTAAATGATATTAACAAATAATTAACAAACATAAAAACAAACTTACAATGATTCTGATTGAAGTAGATGCTGCTTGTAGTAAATTACGAAAATTTAAACACGTGCATTTAAAAATTTTAAACCATGGAACTTAATCAACTGTAATAAATTAATATGTTGGACCTTTGTCCGAAGCAGCTTATTTAACAACAAGCCATAGTTATTTCTATTAGTTTATTTATTTATTTTATTTAATTAGTATAAATAAATACGATTTTATTTATAATATTGTATCATTATAATTTTTTAGTTATACCATACACTGTATTAAATATGTATTTTTTATAACTTTTCCAATTAATTCGATAAAATAGTACGTTTGAGATTATTATAATATATTAGACAAATTAAACAAATTGACAAAGAATAATAAGAATAGAAAAAAGAAATACATAGGTACACAATAAGTTTTGATGGGACTGATTGACAAATTATTTCTACATTTTGACAAATTTTGAATTAGTTTCGTTCACCATTACAAACATAATATGACAATATAATAATACTCATAAGTTATTATTATAACTAATAATATATTAATGGTTGAATAATAAAAAAAATTAGTTATCAAAAAATTGTTTAGATAGATGTAATGTTTTATTACTAATTATATTGGCATAATCACATATTAGAAATCAAAATACCAAGTTTATTAATAATTTACTGTTTATTATTTATACATACGATATTTTTTTGATCCAAGTAAATAAATATATATATATACATAAAAACTAAAACGTTTACCGATTGCAAATCAAAACACTTATAAATAAAATTAACATATTATTTTAATAATATAAATTTGAAAATATACTTTTTATACAAACATTATTCGATTTTTATTTTATATTTAAATGTATTTTTGGTATATTACGTCTTTTTTTCTGATATTCTTTCTTCGTATTTTCAAGTTTTATTGAAATTCATTGGGAGGTAATAATCAATATATTTTTAGAGAACCACTTTCTTATAAAAAGTTTGAAATTTTATTAAAACGATATTTAACAATACATTATTATGAGTAGCGTCTTTTTTTATCCAAATTTAATAAAATAACTCATTTAAAAATTTACTTTTACTTTAACTTTTAGTTACTAATATTATTCTTTTAATTAAAATAGAAATATAATTTCAGTTTATTTTGATTTATGATATCGCAAAGTTCATCGTTTTTTTCTATTGATCAGTATATACATAACAATATAATAATAAAAACATTAATTGTTGTATGGCTTGAAATTGTTTATGTGAAACAATAAATTAATCAATTACATATTGTTTTAAAAAATTGTATAGGATGTATTACATCCAATAGAAATTATAACGAACTACCCAAAACTATTAAAACAGTAGATGTTGTTAAAAAAACTATATTATCCAATCTATTTAAAATATAATTTAATTTAGTTTTACGTTCAATATGTATTTTATAATATTATTAATTATTACAAAATTAACTATTAAAAAATCACATTTGACATTTAAATTTAATATTAAGGTAAATAATTTATTCCCAATTAACATAATGGTTATATAGTGTGATCTTGTAGTTAGTAAATAAATCTAAAAATATGGAATATGACATAATAAACTTTTAATGTTATGATGTTATTTATAAGTTTATATTATAAAATATACTTATATTTATCAAATTTAACTGATTATTACGCTAAAATATAGGCAATTTTTCCCTACACATAATTTAGTGTTTGTATCATTAACTGCGGCTAATTTCCAAAGCTCTGTCGGTAGACATTGAAATAAATAACATCATTAACAAAGTATATTATCAATAAAACCGGAAATGTCATCTCAAACATCACTGTTGTTCGTTGTAATGATGAAATATTATATTTGATAAAATTAATAATTGGGCGGCATTTAGAAAAAAAAAAACAACAACAAACATTAAGCATAACTACTACGAATTGACGTTAAATCGATTTGAATATAACATTTTTCCAAAAATACTAAAATATGCAATAGAACCAATTTATATTGACAAAACGAATTACTTCCGTTTATATAAAATACATAGTATAATAATATTGGTTTAAAGATGTTTGTTTCGTTCTAAGGCCATTCTATAATATATAATGTGCATTTTACGTACGAACGTACGTTAGTTTTCAATGTTGAAAAATAATAATAATACATTTTTTAAGAATTTTTTTAAATCAATTTATCTATCACTTAACTGTTCTGGTGTCCCACAAGTTCTCGCTCATTTTCGTTTTATACACCCAAAACCTATTTTAAACTACTATTCCGTTCAGAACGACCTAAATATTATTGACCTAATCGAAAACCCGTAATCTATTTGATGTAACTATTTTTAGCAGCACTAAATTCGTACAATACGACAAATAATAATATAATAATGGACAGCTATAACAATATTATTATAAACATTCATTGCACTTCTATGTAATATATTGTATTAACGGTGTACTTCGCCAGTAATTTTCACAGTAGTCGTATAATATTTCTCATTCGACTTAATTGAAACTTTTATAGCTCAATACTCTTGACAATAAAGTTTTTCTCTTCTCCGTCCGTCCATATTATATCTCTCATACACACACACAAACGTAACTCGAACGCAATAAATATTTTAACATGTCTATCTATCAACACTGTTTACGAGGGAAAACAGTATATTAATATAATATTATTGTCTAGAAAACTGTCCGAGTATAATATTCAAAATTATCTGTATTTTTAATTATTGCCAAAAATATAATCATAATTTTATAACAGTGAGAACGGTGAAAACACATTTCGGTGCAAATCGTTATAAATATTAATTTTTCTAAGTAAAAAAACAAATAATTTCTCTTTATATTATGAAAAAAAAAAACAATTAGGCAAATTATTCTTCTTATAAAGTACAAGAATACGAAAATTAAGTTTTTTAATCTACCGCACGTAAACCGATAAAAGTAGATAAGATGGCCAAAATTATCATTTTTATATCAAGTAAAAAAAAAAATTCTATGATTCTTCTTTTTTCAAACGTGAGAAAATGTCATACAAATTATAGCCGAGTACATTTGGTTAAGAAATATGAAAAAAAAAATTAATCGTCTGCAACATTCTGCCTGTTTTTATGTCTGTATTATATATAATATTCATTTACGAAATTTTTAATTATTGCGATATATTATAAAATTTTGTAAAGCATAAATTGTATTCAATCTAATTAATATTCGTTTGTTCAATTAGTTACAAAATGATAGGCAGTAGCATAAATGTGTGTTTAATTTTTCTCTAGGTACGGTTCGTGTCACCGGTAAATTTAACAATACGACCGACAGTCAGCAAATTTACATTTGAATAGAAGTAATATTATTAATATAATATCAGTAATTGACATAACACATTAAATAATATTATTATGTTTAATAATAATATGTAGTGTAGAAAAATTAAAACATTAATTATTCCGAATATAATTCAAAGTGTTAATCTCACGAGGCCAAAACTTATTATTATTATTATTATTAGACATCAAAATTATGAATTGATTGTTTGACCCTAGGTACCACTAAAGATGACAGTAAAAAAAATTCCTCCTCGGAGCAATATAATATGACGTATGTCGATGTCGAAAATGAATTCGATCAAACATACATTAATAATATTATGTATTGCGTGACAATATGTATTATATTTTATATTGGTTTTAGAAATCTATAATATATATATATATATATATATATATTAGAGTATAGAAAAATTATTCAGTTTTTGTGCAAATTGCATCACCATAAAATCATATTTCTATATATTTTCATTTTAGTCGTTCTAACTCGTGACTAGAATGAAAGACAAATTACGATATTACCTAAAAGTGTTTTTATTTATTAGTTTATTATATATTTGTAGTTTTAAAAGTAAAATACAAGATATAAAAATGATATAAAAATGTATTTATATTTTATGCATGACTTTCAAATTATGTCAGTCAAAAAATAAATCTTCATCTTATGACTTCTAAATCTGAAATAATAATTTAAATAAACATTATTCTCACTATTTTGTGATAGGCGCCTAATGAAAAATGTCAAGCTCTTATAATAAAAAATTGTGATTTAGGTATTATTTTATTATTATTATTTTGTGGTTAATAATAATAATAATATTAATATTAATATTTATGTAAAGAAATTAAAATGTGAAAAATTTACATAAATTATAAAAAAAAAAATGCCCGAACTTTTAAATTTATTTAAAAAATGCAAAATAATAATTGCCTTTAAATAATCAATATTATCTTAATCATATTTTTCACTTTAGGAGCTCCGTTTAATAACATGAGAAAAAAGATTGACATTCCATCAAAATCCCAGCCTTAATATTTTCATGAATTATAATATATAAAAATCATGTTGCTCATAATATAGTTACTAGGTATATAGAATGTATACACCTAGATATATAGGTACAGGGACATAATAAAATAACCTTTTCTAACAATGTATAAAGAAATACAAATAAAAATATTGATTAAATTATTAACATGGTTTATACATTATACGATAGTATAATATCTCATGATAGAGCGCATGAAAATTCCATAGTGTTAAAATATTAATTAAGGTAAAATATGAAAACTTTTAAATTTTGTAGTATTTATAGTTTCATGCTTGCATGTAAAAAGTATCGCAATAAAATTTAAAACTATTTTTCAAATTAATAATTTTAAACGTACAATTGTACGAAAATACTCGTATGCTGTAATAAGAATCACAAAAAAAGTTTCTATCAAATGGAAAATAATAATATTAATTATAACAATAACTTACTCCTACACCAATTCGTATACACCTATTTATTTTGATGTTACAAAATAAAATATTCGTCCGTTACGATGGTTTACAAGTTTTGAAAACAGATCGATCTATTTATAACATATAAAATGTAATATAGATATTCTAAACAAATCAAATAACCTAGTAATTTTTAGGTAATTTATAATTTAATGTAATTTGAAATATTATTATTAAAAATAAATCTTTATATATATATATATATATATATTTTTAAATGTTACTAATTTGTATTACTTGTTTGTTTTAAGTGAAATTTACAAATAAAAATACTCCAGTTTATAATGTAAATTATGGTTATTTGCATTTAAATGTATAATTTATATGTTTATTCCTAATTGTTTTTTAAAAACATTACTTGCAAAATAGTATCAAGATTAATATACCTAGAGGATGGCATAAGATAAAACAGGGATAATCTATAAATGTTACCATTAATCTAATTTAGTAAAAAATGGCGGCCGGATACTTATTCTAGACGTTCGTCTAGACTAGAGATCGTCAATCTGCGCCCCTTTTGAAGTATAGTTGCGGCTCTCTAGTTCTAAAATAATGTAAGAAGCCAACTAACAAATAAACATCTAGAGTTGTGCTTGAAATTTAAAACAACTAGTTATAAATCAGATTTAATTAAACCTTCAAAAGGCATACAAAGCCAATGCTCCCATTGATGTAACTTGTCTATTATTTAATTATAAAAAATATTATTGAATTAATTATTTTATTATTCTAGTTTTAGAACAAAAATACTTTAATATGAATTGTGCTAAAAATATGTGTATATTTTTATATTAAATATTATTTCTGGTTTATTAGATTCTAAACGGAGCGAGGAATGTATTGTTTCTGCAAAGATGTTTTTTTGTTTTTTTTTTTTTTTTATGTATGAAAATTATCCAATTACCACAAGTAGGGTATGCATATTCGATAGAAAATCGTATCATCTTAGTACTTTAATAAGTTTATTTTTCGAATTTTTTTCAAAATTTTTCCCTAAGAGAAGAACAATTACAAAAAAATGGCAAAAAATCGGCAAAATTACGATTCCGTAATTTTTATTTTTTATTTCATGATAACTAATTGAGTTTCAATCGTAGAGACTTGAAATTTTTTTTGAGTACTAACATTGACAATATATAAGTGTGGTAAAATTTTTGGAACAGATTAGTTGATTAGTTGGCTAAATATGAATTTTTTCAAAAAAAAATTTAATATTATCTATAATTTTCGGGTTATCGATTTGAAAACTGTACAGTAGACTTATAATATACTAATTAATCTGTTTACAAAATATTTTGAAATTCGTAACTGACAATTTTTTATAGGTTTTTTATCATTTTTTTCCTGGTGTACGAAAACATTTTTTCGGGTAGAAATAACCAAATTTCATCTAGTGGGTACTTTATTTAGCTCATTTTTTGAATTTCGCAAAATTTTTTCCTTGAGAAGCGGAAAATTGGTAAAATTATAGTTTCCGTTATTTTAATTTTTTTTATTTCTTGATTACGTAGGAATATGAAATTTATTTTGAATATATACATGTGTAATTTATACTCGTGGTAAAATCTTTGAATGGATTATCAGTATAATATATATTAATATATTTTGATTCGCTCAAAATCGTATTCTCTTATGCAATATAATTGCATTCAAATCTTAATAATTATAATAAACCACTAATTTCTCCGAGGACCGAAGGGACGAAAGAGGAACATTTTAAATTGACGTTCCCACTTTTTAAGTCGTTTATTTTAAATCAAAAATTAAATATATAATATAAGCAAATACAGTTCTAATATTAAAACGAAAAATTAAAGTGGATCTTTAAAAACTGGAAAATTGTGTTAATTGACACTATTGGCTCTTCCGCTTCAAAAGGTTGCCGACCCTTGGTCTAGACAATTGTTTAGACAACTTAGTTGAAAAAACCCATATTGACTAGGTATATTACACAGATAGTAATTTATAGATATTTAATACAGTACATATACATATAAATTATTATAAATTCATATATTTTTAATAATTGTGGATCTTATATAGTTTAGTAATTACTAATTTTGTATTATAACCACAATAATTTTATATTATTATTTTCTATATTATATTATATACACTAATAAAAAATATGTTAAGTAACGAAGCCGTTATTTAGCTGATTTTCAGGAGTTTAACTTAAAAAAAGTATAAAAAAAAAAATTGTCATTCACAATTTTCAAAATATTTTGTAAAAAAATTAAGCAGTATGATTAGACTTTGATCAAATTTTTAAAGCAATAAACCAAAAATTTTAGGATATATTAAAATTTTTTAGAATAAGTTCATATAGCTCAATATTTAGTTAGAATATTTAACCACACTTTAATAGTACGTATGTTAATACCAAATAAAATGTTCAAGTCGCTACGATCAAAACCTAATTAGTTATCACGAAAAAAAAAAAATTAAATAACAGAAACCGTAATTTTGGCGATTTTCCGCCATTTGTTGGTAGTTTTTCTTCTCCCGAGGGAAAACTTTTGAGATATTTGAAAAATGAGCTACATAAAGTACCAACTAGATGGAATTTTCTACCGAAAAAATACCCTATTCATAGTTATCGGACCATTATTTTTACCCAAAATCGTGCTTTTAGATTTAAAAAAAAAAATTAAATTTTTTAAATCCTGGAATACATTCGTACATTCTTAACCTCAAATACATTCTTCTAAAATGAATACATAATTCAATAGTCTATTACAATTATTTTGTAGTACTTAATCAAAATACTTATAATTAATTGATAATTAACATCAATTTTACTCAAAATGTAAACGTATATAACTTATTAAACATTTTTTAGATTTTTGGCATATTTTTTATACATTATTGACAATTTATGTTTAACCTTTATTACATTTTTAGTTAAACATACATATTAAAATTTCAAATTTATATGCATTAATATATATATAAAAATGTAAATAATATATATTTCAATAAAAATTCAAACTTTAAAGTCGTAAAAAAAATTGTGCCTATTGTTATTCCATATATTTTATATGCCTATAAAAGTATATTATGCCATAAAACTTATATAAAATTGTCAGCTAAGCGCATTTAAAATTAAAAATTTAACGTGTGATACTATAATGAATAACTGTAAAATTGGTCCGTACATTAAATCATTAAAACTAACTTATTGTAAAAACAACAAGAATGTTAATGCATAATAATAATTATGTTTTGAAATACATAATATAAATAAAATAATTTATCTAGTTATACATTATATTATAATAGTAATAAAATCACGTATAAATATTGTTAAAAATGTTGCTGAGCAAATTGATTTTAAACGGAAATAAGAAATTCTTACTAAGAATATTCTTTATTAAAGCTCCGGAAAATATATTTACTAGGATTTACGTAACGTAATTACTTCAAAGTATCCGCGATTTAGTTTCATTATTTCGTACCTACATATTTTTCTTACACGTGTTTTACACGTTAAAAGTTGTTTTCAATCTTAGAATTTACTTAGGTTTTAGCGTCATCGCAACGTGGTTTGGACAATCGCGACCAATATGCAGGGATATCGCAGGGATTAATGATATTTTTTAATGATTTTTCAAACACGTACGCGGTCCAACTTCCGACAACACCAGACTCAAATCGATTTAATACGTAATTATACATTATAAAACGACATGAGGGTTGAATTCTCACGCTTGTGCGGGTACAGGATGTCTCGTGTTTCAAATCCCGCATTTCGCATTTTGTTGGTTAAATATATTCTTCGGATTACTTAGTACTTACATTACACATTTTTGATTTTTTTCAATCCGCAGATTGATGTGAAATGTTCCTCCATTTTGCTCTATCTATAGCTGTCCTCTTTAGTAGGATCCCCGTAGGATCTCTTTCCTACATCCAGCCAGATTACTCTCATATACGATTTACTGGATCTTCCTTTCCCAGTTGTTTTTTCCTCCTGCGGTTATCCATATATTATTGTCCCTCATTTTCCCTATCCATATCTTTCTTACTTCCATGGTTATCTACCACATATATATATATATATTTCTTTTCCACTATAAACCTTGCCATTCGAAACATTTTATGTCTAGGATATATATTATAACTTCTTTCACTCCAGAATAATGTTTCCAATGTATCTTCTATATTTTTCTTTTATCTGTCTTCTGCACCGCATAATGCAACGCTCCATATCAATGTATTTTATCAGTGTTTTCCAAATATCCAATTTTCATCGTATTTATGGTGAGTATTTTTTTGTTTTTTTTTTTTTTTGTTAACAGAACACTATTCTTTGCCTAGTTTTCGATAATAAGAAAACTAAAATTCTGCATTGGATGATATATTATACACACCGTGAAACACCCTGTATACTTGCAAACAATACAATGTTAGCCCTCATTGTCACGTTACGTCCCTCGAGAGGCTTGCGAGTGTGTAGATAATGCGCTAAGAAGACCGGTAAACATAAACATTAATTGTCTGTCCTATAGCCTACCTCAGTTCAAATCTAAAGAGTTTTTCCGGAAACAGCAAATAAAACGGTCGGTTTTAATATCTGGACGGGATCCAAATTGTCAATGGTAATTTTATTCTTGTTTTATCACAGTATTGTTGGCCGGGTCGTGCCAAACAGATCTAATAAAGATACACTCCTCGTCCCATAAACCGTTCACTATTCCGAATAATATTATTATATTATACCTAGATTATATCAAATATAGCATTTAAATAAGTGATTAATTAATTTAAAACAAAAAAATTCGAAATCAAATTGAAAAACGTATCACTTGTGTCCGAATAATAATATTGTCGTTTACAATTTTATATTATTTGTTAATATTTGAAAGCAATTATAAATCAACTCATTCAAACGACACCGGTGAAGCTCGATCACATACATTATTAATTTATTATATAAATAAATTATTAAATATTATTATTAAAAATTATTAAATATATTAATTTACATTAATTAATTACAATATAATTTAAATTAAACCGATTAATACATATTTTTTAATTCTAATTTTTATTATTGTATGTTGTTTTTTATAACGATGCATTGAACCAGAAGTATACCATTTTAAATCTTATAAAATACAAACTTTGTAGCTTTTTTCGAAGTTTTTTTATATATAGTTTATGTAAGTAGTGCTAGTGTAGGAACACATGTTTATTATATTATGAATACTCATAATATTGATTTAGACATAATATAGGATATTTTATTATACAAAACTATTTGTGTTTTAATAACGTACGTTCATTATCATAAAAAAAATTTTTAGTTCTAAACAATTTAGAAAAAAATAAACCATTGACATTTATTTACCACAATAAAGTTATAGGTAATAAATTATTTTTATTTTAAAGTGTTCAACTTTGTTCTAACGAGATAATTAGTGAAATCAACAATTATAATTAAGTTATTATAGTTGTTACGGATTTATGATAATAATAATATAAATTTGTATTACAAAAAGTTGTTTTGATTTAAAAATTAAGTTTTACCAGTTATATAATAATAATCACGACCTAAATTATTCAGTACTTTTTAATTGTATTCAACTTGTCAACGAGTTATTTTATGCGTAGATTTATACAGTTATATTGTATAGGTACACTTAAATTTATAAAGAATATAATATTTGATGTATGTTTATTGATGTTATGCATTCAGATAAAAAATATGTAAGTAGAGGTATTGAAAAACGCAAAACGGGAATAAGGTTTGTAAAAAAATATTTCGGACATGTCATAGAAAATACAAAAAAAAAAAGGTGCGAATAAAATAATATATTGATTTTCTAGCACCCACCATTAAGGGACATACTTCCGTTAAGCGCTTCAATATTATTTGTACGAACAAGTCAGCCAAATTTCATTTTGCCTCTATAGTCCCCAGCTTAGACAAACTCCATCAGACCCAAATAAATGTGTAATGTCAATACTGAAATCTGGTTACCAGTATTTTGACTGTTATGTTTAAATAACGAGATGTATTATATGTATATATATATTACTATACAGCTCTCGTTTAATCAGTAAATTCACTATATACATGTTGATCAGAGTATCGTGAAATGAATACAATAAAGATTAAATTAAAAACGTATGCATTTTCCACATTTAAAACATAACATTTAGATCACTATATATACATTACCGATTAAACGTAAAAATAATTAGAATAATACAAATATAGGTATAAATAGATACGAAAATATTTACTTAAATTTGCATAAGTTTTATTATCAACAAATTGTTTATGACATAATCCTTATTGTTATATAAATATTACCGGACCAGCGTTATTTGTCGAATTTATAGACGTTGAATTTATAATATGTTTACCTAAGTAAGTTTCATTCTTCTAAACCGTTTTACAGAAAGAAGCAAGGTTTATATAGAGTATTTTTTTTTGATAAAACCAAAAAAAAAAAATCGCTATAACTGGGTACTAGGTACAATATTATTACATAATATTTCTACATTTATTATATTGTAAATTTATAAGTCCAAAACAAATTATATCTATGACATTCCTACACAACGATATTAGCAATAAATTATCAATTAATATTATATTCTGTGATAGCACAAAACTGTAGACATTGCAATGTTCAGGAAAATAACGATCACCGTGTAAAAATTACTTTGGTATAGTGTCGTGGTATTATAATGGACTATCAAATTGTTAGATAAGTTATTGATATGGATATGAGTAAAATTAAAAATGTTAAGGTACATTAGTGGTTGTTTGGAAAAGATAAAATAATTATTGAGTTGGCATCGACATAAAATCTAATTTATGGGTAGCTTCAATAAAAAACAAAAATATGCTAGAGAATAGAATATCTACAATTGTGTTTTTAATGAGCAAGTGGCGTATATAATAAGGTAGTTAAAGTAAAAGTATGAATAATAAAATGCGAGAACCGAAAAAAGTTAGTTGAATATTGACTTGTATGTGGATGTAGGTTAGTGTAAGTTATAAGAATGTACGAGACCGAGGCGAATGGTAATTGATGATTCAAATATTTGGTAGAGAAAGCGAAAAAAATATCCAAACAAGACGATTGTTATAATGTTGGTACAGTATCCAAAATTAAACAAATAGTTAAACAGTTATAATGGTTTAAAGTTTACGAAGACGGCAGTAGACCAATATAAATTTACGGCCTGGGAAATAACCTCATCTCTGAACCACCCATACACCTAAACTTTAACCCATAACAACTATTAAACTATAAGCGGTAAATAGTTGGTATAAATTGTGGCGTATAAATATTTCCAAAAAAATGTATTAAGGAAATAAAAATTGATTTGAAACATCGTTAAGAAAGTAAGATACATAATTATAACTGTGGATATCGTAATGAAATATCAAAATAGTAAAATATTCAGTAAGTATGCATATTATATAATTATTATTGTACCCATTGTAAGATATTTTATAATTTATTGTTAAAATTATATTAAATTGTTGTCTTTACAGTTTATACGATATTATACACAATTAAGTAATTATAAAATGACAATTAAAATCAAAATTCCATTAATTGGATGTTTATAAATAATAATAAATTAAATTATATGTTAATAAACAAGTAACATAAAAATGTAAAACTTAAATTCTCCCAAAATAATACAAATTTTATTTTGATAAATAAATCATTTCGTACTATAATGCTAATCCAATCCTAAATTTGTCTAACTAATTTATATTATTTTATACATAATACTATAAGAGTTATAAACAGATATTTTTTAAAAATAAATTTTACACACAAATCTAAATATGGTTAATATTGTATTTTATGTTTTTTGTCAACTTTTAATTTTAATAGGCAGTGTGATCACGTTTATATAAATCAGAAATAACCAAACGATCGATATCAAATTCAATCTTCCATTGTTTAAATTTATAAGTACTAAATTATAAATACTTATAATTATTGATTCAAATATATTTTTTTAAATGAAAATCGATTTTAAGATTAAAATATGTTCATAGTAAATATTAATTAATATAGTATGGTCAACTCTGGTTTAAATTCTCTTTTTTATGTTATGTAAAATAAAAAAATTAAATGTTGCCAAATAAAATGTATAACTATTATTTGTATTTTTAAACTCACGTTTTATAGCTATTCGAAGATAAACAATATCAACAAATATTAACCTGTATTTTAGACTTTAAAGAAAGCGAGGAATATAATATTGGTTTTAAAATAATCTGTAGTTTTTAAAAGTTATTTATATTGATTTTTATATGTAACAATTATTTTTTCGTATAAAAATAATGGTTTGATAACGTCTTTTAATATAGGTTCTGCAAATTAATTTTATCTATTTGTATTTTATTTAGATTATGTTATTCAAAAACGTAGGAAAAGCGGCTAAAATTACAGAAACTACATTTTTGATAATGAAATTATAATAATATGATAATTAGAAAAAACATTATATAACGTAGATACTTGACATTTTTCTGAATATTCACATACGTAATAAAATTTTAGAACTATTCAAATTACTTTAAAACTACGTATACTCATAGATATAATATTGAAAAGCTTCCAAACATGTTGTTTCTTTCCAAGCAGTTTTTAAAAAAGTTCACAATTATATAAATTTGGGTTTCAAAATATTTAAAACCACGTTCATTTAATACTTTAATTATACGTAAAGTACCTATTTCGTAAATCAACTATTTCAAATGTTTTTTAATACTACTTTAAATTGAAAATGTTTAGTGAAATTGAATAAATGTTCACGGTTTTTTGTTATAGGTATTGTAATAAATTATAGCGCATACATATTATTATTTTATATCCGCTTAGCTGAAAATTTGATACCTACACGATTTATATTTTATGTGTTTACATAATAATATATAACAAGTAGAAATCTTTTTTTTTTTATTATTATCGTATTACACAAAGTGCAGTGATATACCTATTTCAGTAAGCGAATTTCGTATGGTTAGTATACCTCCTTTAATTTAAAAAAAAATAAAATAAATATATAGAAAAAATTACAAATTGTTATTAAATCCATTTTTTACAATACTACACAATATTCTACCACCATCATTATTCAATCTTTCCAAGGATCGATGATATCAACGAGAAACGTTCACAAACAGAATTTGACCGGCTTCTTATTTTCATTTAAATTTTTTTTCTATACTACATAATATTAATTTTGTTTGCGAAATATTTATTAAATTATTATCTTCGCTACCAAGTAATTATTTTAGCTAAAGTACAATTTGTTACTACAAAATAATTATGTACCATAAAATGGTGTTATATTCCGGGTATAATCAACCGATACCATTAACGTGGTGTATCATTAATTTAATTTTAGTACCAAACAAAGATAATGTTCAGTAAAATTCAGTAAGTGAAATTCGCCATATTTCTATATAATATTATGAATATAGTATTTTTTTTTTTTTTTTTTTGCCATTTAATAGGTTTTTATTTTAAAATTATTTTTTTTACATAAAAAAAAAAAAAAATATTATTATTATACTATAAGTGACATTATTTCATATTTAGGTTCAGTTATTCGATATCATATAGTACAAAATTTCACATACAATTTACACCATTATTTACTATAAATTATCGTCATTTACTAATCATGGTTTGAAATAAATTAACATTCTTTCAAATAATTAAAATGAAAAATAATAATTAATAATTAATAAAACTAAATTTCAACTTTCTAATTGTACTAATCAAATTACTGTACATAACGATAACGATATACATGAACGTATAAGTTATTTTTAATTTTGAGATTTTTTTTTAAACAACTAATACATCCAATTTATAATAAAAACTAAAGAAAAATATTTTTCATGTCATTAATCAATCTTTCAGAATTTAGTTGAAAAGTTGATAACAAACTATTAAACTTTAGCCATAAAAAAATTATTTTTATACAAGTAGAAAAGTAAAACAAAATAATATTTTGTGTGCAAACGTGCTGTCATAAAAGTAACACCTGTTGATAGGTCACACAGTAAAACAGTGAAACGTTAATATTTATAAAAAAATATTAAATATGTAAAAATCCACCGAATTTCAAATAATACACATTAATTTTAATAAATATTACCTACTATAATATAACAATATAATATGATATTACAAGGACATATTTCGTGTATAATACTCTAAAACAGATAAGTTATTGAAAGTGTATTTATAACTACAATATGCAATAATAACATAATATAAGTTTAAACCTTATAAATAATGTAAGTAATGTCCTTTATTTATTTCACAAGTGTTAAGTGTTTTTGTCCCTTTGAATATATTCAAAACCTTTTTATGAAATTAATTTTATTTTTTAATAAAAAATAAAACTTTTATACCTATAACTTTAAAAATATGGCTTAAACCTTATTGAATAAAAATTAAGTTTTAATGTCACTTTAATTTCTGTTAACACTTTCTTAATAGCGTACTATTTATGACATATATAAAAAAGTTTAAATAGTTCATCTCTTTATTATCTTTTATTTTTCGTGTTATTTCCTTACAATTTTAAAGTTTAGTTTTTTTTAATTACATAATATTGCGTTAAAATTCATAAATAATTTTATAAAAGTACAAATGTACAATTATTTTAAAAATATATGTGTATATATTTGCAAAATACAATTATAAGCATAATACAGTTTTATTTTTAAGTCGATTACTATTAAAATAGTTAGAGAAAAATCATACATTTAAATTAAACAATTTTAATTCAATGACCATTGTTTAATTAAATATTAGCCTACCAGACAGACTTTACAATTATTAAACGTTTAAATAGTTTTAGTTAAGGTATGTCGTGTTTCATGTTTTAATTTCCTAAAAAAACTTGCAGTTTTACATTATAGATACTAGGATGTAAGCATATTTATATGTAAAAAAACGGGAGAACTACATATAAAAAAAAAAAATATATATATTCAAAACTTTGTAATAATATTACATATAAATTACTATTTATTTATTTTTTTATATATATAGTAACAGATATGACTTGTTGGCACCTTTTACAGAGGCGGTGCCCCTGTAAAAAAATTTGAGGTTTCAATGTTGATAAGTTTGCAATGAAATCTA
Organism: Eriosoma lanigerum; assembly: GCA_013282895.1. Classification (NCBI taxonomy): domain Eukaryota; kingdom Metazoa; phylum Arthropoda; class Insecta; order Hemiptera; family Aphididae; genus Eriosoma; species Eriosoma lanigerum. The sequence continues at coordinate 22,298,686 of CM023357.1, forward strand.
AATTATTACAAACAGAGTTATTATATCGATAATAATTTGATTAACAATGTTACTGACATTAATCTAGGTATTTAATTATTTGTTTTATATTATGTTCTACGAGTAATGTATAAAATTGTTTATAATAATGAATATTTTCCAAAATATAATCGTTTGTTCTGGCATTTCAGACTTATAGGTTTTGCTATCATGTATATGTTTATCATACACGATCTTATAAAAACATTGTTTTGTGTAAAAAAAAAAAATAGAGGTGGGTGGGTGGGTGATCTTGTTTACTTTACCGTTTTCCTATAATATTTATGATGATTTGTCATTATTTTCGGTGTTATCTAATTTACTTATATCTGTTTTTTGTATCATACTTTTCTGAAGAATTTAGTAATGACAATGATTTTGCTATGTTAAAAAATAATCATAAAATGTATCACAGGAATATTTTTTAAAACTTTAATTGCTTTGACAGTCGGAATAAAAAAATGATTTTCATAATGATAACCAATAACTGGATTAAAACGGGAAAATTTGAGTCCCGTTGAACATTTGTCAGAAGAACGGGACACAATGTTAAAAAACGGAACAATTCTATTTTAATTAGGATGTATGGTCACCCTACATCATACATATGTATATATATATATATATAATATTTATAATATATATATATATTATAACACGACATTTTGATGATCGTTTTTATTATTTTTTTTAGTTTAATTTCTTATCACGTATTAATATTACGTATTTTTGTTGATTTAATAAACCCTCCTTATTTTCATTAATATTCAAATATCTTTAATAATTGGTTTGTTTTGCTGTTGTTAATAATAAACCTATCTAACCTTTCACGTTCATATCCTTAATATTTTGTGGCATAAACTCCATTTTCGATAATTTTCATCCCACTCCTGGCCCTGTACATCACACTTTAATAATCGTCTACAAGAAGCTTTCTCGGTGTAATTTTATGTGATCTATCATATTATTATTATTATTACTTCCGGTTTTAATCAACGTAAACATTCAGCTCGTTTGTCTTTGTACACTGATAATTTGCTTATAGAATAATAGTTGCATTCGCATAGAACTCGAACTTACGTTCAAAACTTAAACCCATCTGTTGACGGCAATAATTATTATCAACACGCGTTCTATGTAATGTGACATGATGATAATATTACAGGCTTAAAATAAAATATCATATTAACCATCGTAAAATATAAAAAGTTCCCGTAGAGTACAACAATATCGTGTAAAAAATAAAACAATATTGCTACTTATAGATTTTAAATATTTTATTTCTCTTCGATCGCTCTCTACAATTCTTATCACGTCAAGGGAATATAAAAATAATATCAACATTATTAGACGTTTTTGAGACGTTTTTCTGTTAAAGTATGTATTATATTTGTGTAGACAGTGTCTCGATGGTGTTCAATCAATGTCAATTTTACGTTTTAATATGCAACATTTCGAGTTTACCGTTTTCTCGAGCAGTAAAAACAATAATAATTAAAATACAGCCAACACTTAGATCTTGATAAGCATTTCCGATTGCCTGCGATGACAATATTACAGTGAGCAAAAATAAATACAGTTCAGACAACAAATCTAAGCCATATACAATTTTGTCATCTGGAAAGATACATCACATCAATCACCACAGTGCTACCTTATTGTTCGAATGGGTTTCATGCTTTTTAGTATTATGATTCGACGGCGTCTTCTCCATTTGGAGTAAAAATCCTTTTGTTCTAGATATTGTACTTTGTCGTCTTGCACAAATACGCGGAAAAAAAAGAAAAAAAAAAGTTACGATTACGTACAAAAACAATGTTAAATCTGACCTGTGAAACACGTAGCTAATTTATCATATAACTTACTTTACAACAAGATAAAACATGTGCATTATATAAATTAAAAAAGGGGAAAAAATAACGAATGGACGTAAAATAAAAAAAACTGCTACTCGAACGGAAATAATATTTTATGAGCTCGGAACATATTGCATAAATATGTTGAACTCTCTTTCTACTTTTGTTTTGTTTTACATAAAAGAATGAATATATTATCTTAAATTTGAATGTAGTTTCTATGAGAATATTGTATAGTGAACGCAACGGATAGCTCTTCTATTTTTTTTTTTTATTCCATTTCATATTGCATCCAAATGCATATTTTGTTGGTAATAATTATATTATTTATTAGTAAATATATATATATTTATACCTGTAATTATGTTATTATCAACGAATTTAGCAGCGGATATCGTTTAAGTGTTGAAGTAGTCTTCTTAACTATTTTTTCTTTAAAATATTCGCATAGTATTTATAAAATATAATTTCATATTTTATTTATTTTTAAAAAAGTACGTCTAGTATTTCTAATAATTTCATAAAAAATCGTAAGGACAAGTTTATAATAATAAATTTCTACCTAATTTTGTATTGTCCCTTAAAACAATCGGTCATTGGATCAATTATAGAGGAAAAAAGAAAGAATATGATTAAAAAAAAATAAGAGTTGTTATGGAAATGAATTGTAGAAGATAGGAGGGATGAGTAAGACTAATTAAGATGTGGATAGATGGCATAAAGAGTGATATGTAATTAGCTGGTGTGAATGGATGAGATGTAGTTGATCAAAATCTAGGGAGGTGTAGAACTAAAGTGACTGACCCCATATAGCTGGAAGATAAGTCGAAGAAGTGCCGTAGCCGTGAATTTAATTAGAAAATTATTTATTTATTTATCCTGTCTAGATATTAATTGACAATAAGAAAAAAATAATAATTTTTTTACGGAGGAGAGTACGTACCTCTTAGGGTTTTCTTATTACTACGTTCTTGTTAACGTTTTTATTGGTAAATATTTTCCTTTAATATCACAAAATTATAATTTAATATGTACATTATATGGAACTACATTTCATAACTCCGATTCCGAGAGTAAAAATTTTTTGTAGTAATATTTACATCGAAATTTTAATCGAAACAACTGATGTTTTTTTATAACTGCAATTGCATGTATAAATAACAATTTTAAATATTTGATTTCTTTAGGTATTTATATTATTATTAACTCAACACTAGTGAAATCATCCTTTTTCCTGATTAATTTGTTCTTTGCAATCATACGTTTTTATGATTAATAAACAATACAATAACACGATTTTCATTCATTTATAAAAATCCATAGTTTATATATTTTTTTTTTTTTTATATGGAAACGTTTGTCGAAATAAAAGAAATGTTTACAATTAAACAATTAATTAGGTTATTCATAATTTAATATAAACGAATTCAAAAAAGATTAGGTCGGCATTTTATTGCGTTTAAATTCCAATATTAATTTGGTCAATATTGATTTGTTGTTAACAATATATATTAATTAGTAATTTGTTTTATTATTGTAAACATCATATAAATAACTATAGTTTTACATTATTATATATAAAAATATTCGGTCATTTAAACAAAATGTTTCAAATGCAGTGTTATAGTGAATAATATAATTGAATAGCTGATCTGCAAAAAAAAATATGATTATTATTTCCCTTGTGACGGTGTCTAATATAATTTTAATTTGATGTTCGACATTATTGAATTGTATCCAACATAATTTTCACTTTAAGAATCTTACTCTTTATTTTTACTACCCACATAAAAGTAATTATTGTTTAATAATTATGCTCGAAAGAATGTTCACTCGTGATTAACGAAGATTAATATTAACAAGTCGAGCAATTTTCCCCAATTGTATGCCGCAGACGTCGTCGTATCGTTTATCATTTAATTTGTCAAACGCGTGGTTATTGGAGCCGACAAATCGATATGCATCAATCTAAATGTTGAACTCGTTCACAAAATAGTACACGTATACTACAGAATAAGGACCACTTATCATCGTGTACCACCTACAATTGAGTAAAGTTATGGAAATGAAGGCTTCGATTTGTCAAAATATACATAAAATATATTACTACGTCGACCAAACTGGTGGGAAAATATTATTTTAACGGTTCAGCTGCTGCCAAATACGCTTTTGAATTATATACTTTTAAATCTTTCATTTCATTCTCCCCACAATTATTGTTTTATAACGTAGGGCCACAACTATTAAAAACGATAATATGAAAAATTCATGAACGTATGGATTTTACATTTTTATCGTCACATTATTTGTAAAAAATAAAAATATTTCGTGTCTGTTGAACTACGAACATGATTTTAGGCAAACCAAAGATGTGGATAACGTGTAGTCAAATTTTTGTCTACTATATGTTATTTTCGATAGTTTGCCGGTTGTCTGAAAACGACATTTAAATAGTTAGCACATGTATTTTAATTAACAAGACCAAGATAACAATATTATTAGCTGCTTTCTAAGAATCCTTTCACCGCGCCCTTGGTAACAGTGAATAGACATTTTATTTATCACATGCGGCCTAAAATGATTGCAGGTGCTTCCGAAATTATGACGGCCATATTTTTGAAATATCACATATTTCACATCTGAAATTTTATAATACGATGATTGTAGCTAAAATAAAGTAAAATTCAATATAAAATTATTCCCGATTCATAAATGGCATCAAGAGGCTTTTTTAAAAAGGCAATTTTTATAACAAATTATTCAACTAAAATAAAATGAGATTATAATTTATAATACATAAGTAATAAGTATATTAAAACTATTTATATAATATTGACAATATTTCAGCTATTACAATAATATATTGATTTTTACGAAATATGTATATAACTATTATTAGTTATTTATTTAAAACTAATATATATATATATATATATATATATTGTTTTTATATAAATATAATAAACATCAAAGTAGTAAAAGAATAATAGTTCAAATCAAGGGTGCCTGCAGAAATTTTTGGAGAGGGACAAAATATTTTCATTTTTCAATTTTTAGTTTCACTATCCCATAAATGCTAAATTATGATTTATGGAATGTTTTCTTTCATATGTCTAGGTAATTTAGTAACCTAATAATAATTATAACAATTTGTATTTTGTATTACATAGTGAATATAATAATTGACCCAAAATAGCCAGAGGAGGGATAGCCCTTTTGCTTCATATATGGACGTTCAAATGTTTATCGTACAATAGATTTCTTCGTAAATTTTTGGATTTCTGAAATAAATAACCTTTAGTAGCATAAATCATCAGAAAACGGCAGAGTTCCTTATCGTATTTTAGGAATATTAGTTTTGTTTTATTTAGTGACATTATTTGAAAAAGATAAATTTGTTTTTATCTTAATAAGATACGTAGTGAACATATTATTTGAAATTAATCCATATTAGATTATTCTTTTAAAGTAATTCTTTAAAAAATCAGAGGCCTTTGAACAATAGCGATTGATAGTAAAGGTGGGATATTTTATTGATTACGCAACGGACGCAAAGAAAGAGAATTGAAAAACAAAAACAAAAACATGTTAGAATGAAGAAAAAATCGTTAGCGATTCTTCGAAAATAAACGATATTGTTGATAGTTTAAGTGAAGGCGTTCAATATAACATATAGGGAAATAAGTACTTATTTGTTAGCAATTCTTCACTAGACAAGGGGGCCAAATTTTATTTCTCCACGTAGTAATATCGTAATACAAATATAAAAATACTTCATGAAAATGTTATTTAACTTAAATCAATTACATCAACAATGACTTATCGTGATATTTTTTATTTGTTTGTAGTTTTTAATAGAATTTTCTACCGTTTAACTATAAGCTGTCTGTCTGGAGATGCAAAAAAATTATATAATTAAAATAAAATTTGTATTCATTTTATATACTTAAAACGATTGATCGGACCATTATTTTTACTTAAAAAAGTGGCTCCTTATATACCTATCTAACTAGAAGATTTTCGCTTTGCACGTTATGTAAAGTATACAATTTAAGAATAAGAAAATCATTAAAATTGTATTAAGTTTCCATTTTATGTAAAAACATAAACTATTTTGCATTAACAAATAAATAAAACTTTTACATATAAAAGTTAAATTCAATTTTGATATTTATAAATTTATTTTTTATGTTATAGGTACAAGATATACCATCATATGACAAGAAAATTCTAAATTCCAATCGACAATACGTCAATCGACATCTGTGTAATGATTAAGTAAGTTTTTTTGTTTCAATTCTAATGTACTGAATAACTATGTTTAAATTATAATAAAAATATTATTTTAAAATCATAAGACACGAATTATTTTAAACATACTTCGAGTTAGTAGTTATCTATATTAGCTATATAAACATTTGTATTCACGTTAAGGCGTAAGTTTACCTAACTTGGGTTACCAGCGTTATTGTTAAATTATTCTATACGTTGTAGCAATATCTTTTATCACCGTGACCTGTGGCGACCTTTACTTGGGAGTTAATATTATATATTTGTGTTACATTTATAAATCTACTCGTTAGAGATTACTCTAATAATAAGTAATCAACAGTGATGATAGTAATCTACGCAGGAATTGGGTTTTTTTTTTAAAATTATATTTTTCATTACTAATATTTATTAGTATTATACTTGTATTTTTGTGAGGCCGTTGTAATGTCTTTTACATTATGATTGTATGATATTTATGCACTTTGAAATTTTTTTATAAAAGTAATATATATTTTCGCTATCACAAAAAAAAAAAAAAAAAACAGCGAGTGTAATAAAATAGAAATGTGAAATATAACTCAACCGGACAATGCGAAAAAAATAGTTACCTATACAATAAAAACAATGAGTCACGCATTATTGATTTGAAACAACTCAAAGGTAGATATATGAACAATAGGCACAAGGACATGACAAGGTCAATATCGTATGGACAGTAAAATAATATTAGTTTATCCTTTGCAAACTTTTTATTTCATAACTATTTACAAAACATATTACATTAACAAAACTTATAAATAGCCTAGTGGTGAAATATAAAATTTTGAAGCTAAACCGCACTGGATTGAAAAAAAAAGAATAATAGATAATATTTTACAATATCAATACGTTCGATCTGATGGTTGTAAAACTATATAGTTTAGATAATATTGTTTAATCATACGAATAATCGAGTTTTTAATATTATTACTATATTTATAGTATATAAATCTTATTTATAGTTATCAATATAAAACTAAAATCAGGTAAACATATACGTTTTTAAATCTCTATACAAGACAATTTTTGTTTTAGTTTTTATTTTCCATTAACCAAAGTCGATTTCATTAAATAATGGGTGTGCCGTTTTTTTTTTAAGTTTTTAGGTAAATAAATTTTTACGCCTTAAAAAATCCCATTTAATTAAAAATTAACATTTTTAAATAACGATAAATTTTTAATTTTTTTTTTTTTTTTTTTAATTTCGATATAGATTATATCTGCGTACGCTCGTTGCAAAGTTAGTAACTTCATCTAAGTATTTCCTCAGATATTTGTATGGCCACAAAACCATTTTATCTTTCTTGAAAATTAAAATTAATTATCAAACGATAAACCTGATATTAATATTATGTCTATTAAACATTTTAATTCTATAATTTGACAAACTATACATTTACGAATGGTTTTATATTCTTAAATTATACATTTAATGACATAGAATAACTATGTAACTATTGATTTCAAGTCTTGAAAAATCTAAAAGTTTAAATAATTATTATAACACAAACTTTAATTTTGGTTACAAACACTTTTAGTTATAAATGGAATGATTTAAGAGAAACCGTGTTAAGTGTTTTTGTCAAGTTTTCATTGGTTGTTAGAAGAATGAAATAAAATAGAATTGACTTTACCTGAAGTGTATATTTAGAGTTCTATCGATATATATTATATACGATAAGAAAAATGAATTTTAAGTAATCGGTGTTAGTTTAATTATTTATATTGATTACAAATTATACAAATTCCTAACTTGACAAGTCGGATAATACTATCTATTTAAATAAACTCAAAGAAAAAATAAATAAATAGCCATTACTTTTACTATTAGTTTTTTTTTAACCAGCACTTAAATTGAATGACTATGGTTCACTTTTTTATGGTACAATGTAAAGTATGTTGACAAGTATTTACATTGCACGTGTAATTTATTTTTATTTTTTTCTTTAATAATACTTTAAAATAACATATTTCGGGTAATTTTTTTTTTCAACTGTGCAGATTAAATATATTCCACTAATACCCAATACAAACAATGACAAACAATGATTTATTTTAATAATTGTTACAAAGCAAATACATTAGAATTCTCATTATTCATAAAACCCTTAGGGACCAAAATTAAAGTTCGAATTTCAGTTTTCGGCTTCAACCCTCAACAACTTATTCAGATATTCAAAAATAATGTATTGATGGTTTTATAAGATAGTATTGAATTTTTTACGAAGATAATGTGAAACTTACTGTCATCAAATATTTAAAACAAAATGTATAATATTCCAAAAATAAATACATCCACTATAATATTTATAAAATAATTTTAATTTAAACGATTAAATATAATAATAAAATAACATATTTTTACTACCTATTAAAATACCAATTATAATTAGAAAAATAACAAATTATATTTGAATTCGAAACTATTTAAAATTAAAATATTAATGAACAAATATTTTGATTGGTTTTATTGTAATAGTTTATAATTTATCCAAACACAACCATGTAAATAATATATCAATAACTATTTTAATTATATACGTTACATAATTAATAACTATATAAGTGTTAAATATGTTTTTTTATAATAATTTTATACGGACAACTTGAGTTATATGCATCTATAGTTAACTCAAAAAAAAAAAAATTAATTTAATAAAGTTTTAGGATATGTCCTTAATATTATATTTATTGTAGTAGTATTAATATACCTAGTATTAAAAATTTCATATTATATTATATTTTATTTGAATTTTGTTTTTAATAAATTTAGCATGTTCTATTATTAGGTAGGTACTTATAAACTTTTTAACCTAAACATTCTTTTTACTTTTTAAAAAATATATTTAAAACTCATTTTGTTATAAAATAATAAACAAATAGTTTTGTATATTAATTCAATTTTAATCTCCAATAGGTGTATGATTAACAAAAATAAAATAACTGAAGAATAGTGAAAACAGAAAACAGTGATTTAGTTTTTACAACGTTTATATTATAACGTGTGCATGGCATCAATAAAATAATTATTGTTTACTTGCGAATACTTATTTTTGACTATAGTAATCCACTCCACTAAATTTTAACTTTCATAAAAATCAAACATTTTCTTTGTGAAATTAAATAAATAATCAGTGTCAAAATTCGATAGACATTTTAAAATTAAATGTAAATAATTAAATAGAGCACAAAACAAAAAATAAGTACAATTTTTTAAGAATTCTGTGAATTTAAAACCCTTTATAGTCGAATATTAAAAAAAAAAGTTTTTACTTATCCAAATAATCAGTAATGTACATTATATAATCAACTTTTGTATAGACAATGCATTATATTATATTAAATAATTTAAAAAATTATGTTGGTAAAATAAAAAAAAAAAAAAAAAAATACAAATTAATGTAGGTATGTATACTTAAGGTCCAAAATTATAATAATTTTAAACAATCAAATTTATATCAACAATGAAATATTAATCCGCGTATTTTTTTGACCCATTTAAATACTGATACCCTTTATATTGTAACTTATAATATACCTTTTTTTAGGTTTCAAATGAGTATGAATACATATAAATGTTACTAGAATGCATGTTTTAGTTTTTATTCCTTCAAATTTAAAAATAATACATTAGAGTCTAAAAAACAATTTAATTAATATAACATGAATATTTTTTATTATTATAAAAGTAAAAAAAAGTGGAACGGTCGCTTGTGAAAGTTCTTCTTTCGTCCCTTCGGTCCTGGAAGAAATTAGTGGTTAATTAAAGTTATTTAGATTTGAATGCAATGATATTGCATTAGAAAATATTATTCTGAGCAAATCTCAGAATATATTACATAGATCCATATATTACAATATATTATACTGATAATCCACTCTAAAATTTACCACGAGTGTAAATTACATATGCAAATATGTAAAATAAATTTCAAATCACTACGATCAATATTCAAAGAGTTATCATTGCATGATAAAAATTGTCAGTCACAATTTTCAAAATATTTTGTAAAAAGATTAAGTAGTATGTAATTAGACTTTATTAAAATATTCAAACCGATAAAACAAAAATTGCAGGAAATATTAAATATTTTTGGTTAAAAGTTCAGTGTTCTATATTTAGTCAAAAAATCAACCTATCTGTTCCAAAATATTACTAACCGTAAATATTATCTATGTTAGTACTCAAAAAAAAAATTCAAATCTCTATGATCAAAACTCAATTAGTTATCACGAAATAAAAAAATTAAAAATTACGAAAATCGTAATTTTGCTGAATTTTTACCATTTTTTGGTAGTTTTTCTTCTCCTAGGAAAATTTTTTTAAGAAATGAGCTTTATAAAGTACTAAGATGATACGATTTTCTACCGAAAGCATATCCTACTTGTGGTAATCAGACAATTATTTTCACACAAAAAAATGTTTTCATACATAAAAAAAAAAAAACTTCTTTGTAGAAACAATACATTCTTTCGCTTAGAATCTAATACAATTAAAATATAATATACATATATTTTGTTCTGTATTATTTCAAAATAGTCTATTTTATTACCTTTTATAACCAATTAATGCCCATAGTTAGGTTCAGTGTTATGAATAATAATATTTTAATTAATAACTTGTTTTATTAATTAAGTGTGGTTTTTATTGTAAATATTATCAATTATATATTATGTGAATGTATCCAAGATTTATTTAAAAAAAAAAGAATATATATTTTAAAATTAATTTTATTTGTTAAATATTATAAACATTAAACAAAAAAATATCGATACTTACACACTATTTTAAACGTGAATATCTTATAATATGCAATCGATTTTAAATTATCCAAAGAACCCATAAATTATAATATAATTTGTTTATACGATTATATTATTATGAAAAAGTAATGCTTAAAAAGTGTCAAACGTGAATCATATTTGACGGTAATTTTACATAGTTCAGACAAGTTATTTTTCAATTTCTATAGGATTTCTCTAAAATAATCTGACTAATTTTTTATTACATAAAAACATTTACTAATAAGATATTTATTACTATGTAATTTAAACTTCAAATGAAAGAGTATCTTAGTAGTATCTATTTTATAAACTAATCCTGTAAAATATTCAATTAATTTTTTCCCTTGGGTTTACAAAGAAAATAATTTATTTTATTATAATATAATATAATCAATAAGTTAATTAAATAAAATTATAAAAACAATATACTCAATACAAACTCATTTATATATAATATAATTAACAAAAAAAAAAAAAAACTTTACCAGACCGATACAAGATTATAAATTATAATTGTTCGTGAATTAAAATATCATACCTATCATTGTAATAAACCTATACAGTATAAAATATGTAATTTGATTATTCATAAAATTAATTAAATGATTAAAAAGTTATAAAGCAATATCACATTATGCATAGGGTACGTAGCTTAAATGTTTAATTATTAATTAATGCCGTTATTGCAATTGAATGATATGATAAAAGGCAAGTAAGGAACAAAAAAATATAAAACAATAATTTGTGTATCTACATTTTAATGAAATATTTAGAAGAATCAAATATAATAATGGTTTTGTATTAAAAAAAATCCGAATAGTTTCGTTAAATGAAATCAATTTTAATAATAATTTATTTATTTATTTAATAATAATAAACGCCCTTGTTAAGGCTCAGTATATATAATGTGGATAATACTTAGTAGTTATAAATAATACAATCAATTATTTTATTAAATAATTAATTAAATAAATTACAATAATTATGATAAAAAACTTAAATATAATATAGATAAACTTAAATGACTATAACATAGAAATATATATTTTAATTATTTATTAGTAAATTAAAGATTTTAACTTGAATGAACTATCATTAAAAAAATCAAACTTACTTAATGAATTACTTGTAATTAGTATTCTATTAATCGGAGCAAAAACTATAATTTTGGCGGAATGTTTTTGTATACTTGTAGAACGGTTGAGTAACACGAGTATTTACTCTAGGTACATTTATGGGTATTTGGGACAATAATTCTGGATAATCAATTTGATGATTAAGTAGTTTATATAACCAAAAAACATCATTATATTTTCTTCTATTTTCCAATGTTTTGATATTAAAACGTTTAGCAAGATTTTCAATGGGTGTGCCTATTTTGTTGGTTTTATAAGCAAGTACACGTAAAAGTATATTTTGTATACGTTCTATTTCAACGATTAAAGTAGATTGATACGGGTTTCTTTTTATAACGATTTTCTGTTCACCGATTTTTTTTTTTTTATTATTTAATAATTTCGTACCTCTCGATGTATTAGTTATCACGATTTTTAGCTAATCGCTTGATAAAATATTGACATTTAGATTGACTATTCACTTATTGCGGTAAGCAGCTGTGACAGTGAAAATAACATGATTCAATAAGACTTTTATCAATAAAATATTTCTAAATCCGAATCCGTAATAATAGAAATTGGTTTTTACTCTTATAATTTACTTATAAACTACAGAGAAATAAAATAAATAACAAACAAGCGTGGTATACGAGTGGAAAATAAACGGAAGCAAAATGCATTAAACAAATACACTTTGACGAAAATTCGATTGACACGCCCGCGGGTCTACCAATTATGTGACAGATTATTTTTCTTTTTCTGCTTCTGTTATAGTTTCGATTGAAAAATCATTAAATTCTGATCTTAAAGTGTTGCGTTTCGCGTATTTTTAATATTATTTCATAATAAATTATTTTAATTAGATACGTCGTTGTCGGTGACCTAAAAATGGAAGAACTATTTGGACACGTCGAAATGTGACGAATCAAGATTCAGCACTTTTGCAATGAGTACTTTTCGCAGCATCTTTCATAATATCGTAGTAACGAGTTTTCGGTGTAGTTGTTGGTATAATGTTTATCCTCGGGTCGACAACGACTAAATTTAATTTAGAATACGTTATCGGGCATACCGGTGTCTGAATCATACGATTTTATTTTAACATGCAATAAGGTTTTTATTTGACAAAAATAAAATACATAGAAATTGATTTAAATAATTCAATATGTTTCAAAGCAAACGAATTTCGTTTTTAATATAAATACTGATGATAATAGACAACAATAGAGTTAATAATCAAACATTATTTGTCCAATATAGTGCAGCATATGGACCAGTAATGCAAGAAGGTTTTTCCATGTTTCCATATTGATAGGTATAATCTAATTAGTATTATTTTATTTCTACTTTTAGATTCTGAGCGAAGCAAGGAATGTATTGGTTTTACAAAGATATTTTTTTTTTTATGTATGAAAACACTTTTTGGAGTAGAAATAATGGTCCGATTGCCACTAGTAGAGTATGATTTCGATAGAAAATCGTGTCTAGTTGGTAGTTTATTTAGCTTATTTTTTTAATTTCTCGAAAGTTTTTTCTCGGGAGGAGAAAAACTACCAAAAGCTGTCGGAAAATTGGCAAAATTACAGTTTCTGTTATTTAAAATTTTTTTATTTTATGATAACTAATAGATTTTTGATCGTAGGAACTTGAAAATTGTTTTGAGTGTTATCATAAGTAGTATACAAGTGAGGTAAAATTTTGGAATGAATTATTAGTATAGTATATTTTAATATATTGAGTTTCGCTCAGAATCGTATTTCAAATGCAATATCATTGCATTCAAATATTAATTATAATAAACCACTAATTTCTTCTAGGATCGAAGAGACGAAGGAAGAACGTCCATAATCGACATTACCACTTTTTTAATATCAAAATAGATTTTTCAAAAAAAAAAAAACCTTAAATATGACAAAATATAAGTTGCTTTTTATTGCTTATTATAATAGTTAAAATAAATGGTACATCATTTTAAATGTAGATAGTTATAATTTACGCTAATTTAAAATATGATTTTGAAATTTATATATTAAATTTTATTTAAAGTTCAAAAAGTTATGAGGAACGAAAAAATCAATACTTACTCAAAAGAATCTGTCTAATTTCTTAATTAAGTTAGGTCAGGTTAGTTAACTAATTTAATTTAGAATAATAATTAATTTGCAAACTTTATTATGTTCAAGATTTATAAATTAATTTTCAGTATTGCAATTAGTATAGGTCATGTTATAGCTATTTAACGATCGTTTTAAATTTTTTTTAATATTATTAAAATATATTAAATCAAAAATGTAACTGAGACATAATAATTTGAAAGTGTAATTTTATTTTAAAAATACTCTGTAATATACGTATAAAAATAAATTCAGGTTATATTATTGTTATACAGTTCTACGTTCTATAAATAATATGATAAAAAGTTGATAAATTACAATATAATTACGTAATTTAAACATAAAAGGATACCTTGACAGAAAAACATTAACTATATGTTCGGAATATTATGATGTATTATTAACTTACGTTTATTATTATTACGTTATTAACTAAATGTTCAATTTAATTTTAAATCATAAATCATCAAAATGAAAATTAACTAATTTTGTAACTTAAAGGTCTTCGTCATTGTATTTTTTTTAAATACAAGAGGAAACCGAAACAATCACTAGTTTTCTTTATTACTTTAAAAACTCATGCGAGCCATAGACGTTAGTTTCTCTGCTGTAAGAGCACCCACCAGTCGAATAAGTTTAATATACTTCACTGTGAGGATTAAGCGTATATTATTAAATAATTTGATAGTTCTTCTCATTTTAGATTATTTATTTAATCTTATAAATAAGAACATAAAATACGTCCCAGAAACTATATGGACAAACTTATTTTTCCTATATTCAAGTAATCGAAATGTATTGTCTTTATCAACTACAGTTAGATATTGAATCTTTGATATGAAATAATTGAATTATTATTATTCAACAACTTTATAATAAAAAACATAAACATGTTGATTTTAATGTTAACACACATATTAATTTATTTTTTTTTTTAAACGTATTTCTTGAACTAACCTAAATTCATTTAAATCTTAAAATTTACAGAAATAACATAAATTGATTGTAAAGAGACGGTTTCAAATCTATTTTCTTCCACACAAAAACTTGGCCGTTCATTTCATTAGGCGTCAAAATTGTTATAATATATAATGAGAATATCTAAAATGTGAAATTATGAATTATGCATTTGAGTTAATGATATGCATGGTTATTGTATACATTATATTATATATTTTAATCAATAATATTCCTATTTTATGTATGTGTTTTATTGCGTCAATAGTGTAAATAATTTTTCTATGTTATCTACCTACAAATATAATATTATCTAATTGTTCTATAGTTACTGAGTATACCACATTATGCTTAGTATTCCAATTAATAGTTAACTACACTTAAAGGCAAGTTTAAAGAAGTTAAAGTTTTCTAACAAATTACTTAATTTATATTTTCACACAATATTCACAGTAATACATATTATACTAGAATCGTAATAATGATATTATAAATACCTATTCCAACACAAATGTATGATGAATTCATATAATTCCTTCATCGAAATGTCATTATATTAAAATTAACCGTGAAATTACAAATAAATAATTGTCAAGGTGAAATTATTAAATTCTGTTATAGATAGAAAATAAATAAAAACCGATTTACCAAAATAGAATGATAGTAAGAATATGAACCAAGTATATTATATAAATAATAATAAGTAATTAATAACAGTTATTATTTATTTTTTTAATTCTATAACAGTTATTAAAATGTCGTGTGACATGTAGAAAATGGTTAATGAAAATATCACGAAGTAAAAAAAAATTGATTGATGGCCTTTCAGGATTTTTTGAAGTTAGAAAATATTATATTTATAGCTAAAAGATTTGCAAAAGTATATTTTGAAATATATTATGTATTGGCGTATGTTAAATATGAGTTTTATTTCTAAACTATAAGAAATGTTCGTAGTTTTTCAATAGTCCTTCTAAATTTTTGAGTTATGTTCATCCAAATAAAAAAAATCAATAGTGAATTTATAAAAAATATTTTTTATGTATAAATAATTAAAATATGCTTTCTTAAATATCATGTTTCGATAATTGGATTTTCAACAGTAATTCTAAATTATTTTCAACCTATTATGAACTATAGATAAAAATAAGTATTAATAAAAAATCATGAATGACCAAAAAAAGCTGTTATGGTAGGTAGGTAAGGAAAATTAATTAAATTGATAACAAACAATAGTAATTTAAATATAACATGGGAAATTAAAAATATGTTTTTTATAAGGTCAATAAAGAGTTTTCAAATAGTATTATACAACATTTATGCATACTATTATCTAATTAAATTTCAATAATTAATTTACACAAAAATACACTCGCAATGTGGCTTAATAACAATTCGTCTAATTAGTTATAATGCGATAATTGAATATTACTCAACTAAACACAATTTTTTTACGTTATTACCTATGATAATTATTTTCAATACCATTTGACGTATTAATAATTATTATTATTACATTGATATAACATTCCATATTTCTTAAAGGCTGCTGATGTACAATATATTAGTCGGACACCAAGTCTCGTTATCATAAAATTTCCTACACTTTTTCTAGAAAATTTTTAACGTGAAACTCTGTCATTTGAACATAAAACAAAAGTCGTGTTGGCGTGTCGTATTATCATTTGTATGTGACCCACTACCGTTTAATAATGAGTCAAAAGCACGCGATACTAGCATGCATTTCATTTATGTTCTGCGCAAACGAAATCCACAAGGGAACGAAAAATAAAAACTATGAAAAATTAAATGAATGTATTCTATCGAAATTCACAAGCGACAGTTTTAAATGGTAATTATGATGATTGGCATATTATGAATTATAGTTATTTTATACCGTTTCGTCTTACGTTCTATCAACTAAATGACGATTGTTTTGAAAACCATTTCTTAGGTAAGTATCGTTAATAAAACTTGTATTGTTTAATTTGTGCGTCAATGATTAATCAAGCTATTTTTTGTGCTGATGGTATTGACATAACATAATATACACGTATTACGAAATAGTAATAAATTTTCATAAATATGTATAAATACATCAAGAATTTACTCTTAAAGTTTTGGCGAGGTGATGAACTTGAACAAATCTATATTTTAAACAATCGAGATTGAATAATTAATTATTACTATCCCGGTAAATTAAAATAAATCACAATTTTAGGCAAATTCAATTTTTAAACTCATCACTGTTTTGAAATCATTATATTTTTAAGAATACAATAATACATAGGTATTGATTATTGTATTACAACTTTTTTTGACCAAATAATAAATTTTTTTTAAAAGAAAAGTAATATTATTAAAAATAATTTATCATCATTGAACTCCAAATATACGTATACTATTTTTTGTACACTATTAAAAACCACGTACATTGCTTAATTTGCATGCCTAATGTTATAAACCTACAAAATGTGTAAAAATATGTATTTTTTATAATTTAAAACAGTCATTACTACTAATACATTCCGTATACAAACTAATTTTAAGAATCTACATTTTTTTTTTTTGCTATCTAATTGTTATATTATACCATTTATTACAATAATGGTATATCTATCTATATTTTGTAAACAAAATAAATAATTATTTTTATAATTAAATAATTTATCCCAAACTTCAATTTATAATATTTTGTCTGCTTATATTATCGTGATCAAAATCTGTATGTATACAAACATTTAATGAATTCATTTTTTTATTGTTATCAAGCCATATTAAATTCAACGATCTATTATTTATTTTAAATTGTACACTGAAAGTTTTTACAATTATATTCTCATTTTTCTTGTTTCGTGTTCTGTAGAAACATTATATTATAAGTAAAAGTATTGCATATATGTGTATGGGATTCTCACGATTCTCATTTAATTTATTATAACACCTCTTCTTTTTTTCTATTTCACTCTTATAGTTTTCTATTAAAAATGTTATCAGCGAGAATAATATATAAATAGTTTTTTTTTCTAAGTAGATTGTAAATTTTAATTGTTCATCCTATAATTATAATAAAATATAGTATTGTAAACAAATACTTTTTGTACTTTTATGAAAATATTTTTTGGATTACATTTTATCGACGAAATGTCGACGTAAAACGTGCTTTTCCAAACATATTATTGCACTTTACCCTCTCTCGTCGATACATTCCGAGGCAGTCGGTAATTTTTGTATTTTTCGCGACATCCGGCCGTAGTGGCTTTTAAAGATTCTTGATTTCGGTCGTCTCGAGAAGTAATGTTTAATCAAAAGTACTCGGAACTTTTTTCGTATCCCATTGAATGAAAATCTTATATTCATCGAAAGTTTTTAAAGTGAATTTCTGTTCGCGGTTAACATTGTTTACATTCAAAGGGATCAAGGAGCTGTTGGAAATATATTAAACTTTCCGATATGATTGATGGCAACACTATTCCTTTAATACGCAAACACGGTGTCAGTGACGCCGAGCAAACTACGGACGCGTATTGGATATGTCTGAGCGAGCAAACACACACACTCACACACATATCGTCGAACAGCGGTGCAAAGTTTCCATTAATAACTCAATGTATCGTTTAATTTCATATTTCAAATTTGGCTTTGATGATTATCGCTACGCGAATAGGTCATAAAACGAAACGTATTGTATAGTAGCAGGTTACCTGCCCGCTTCGTTGCAGTCGGTTTTTAATCAATTTTACTGTCATCAAACGGGGTAGTATTTGCGACCGATCGACAATACGGAATGTCGCTCTACAAACACCGATTCGTGTCAATTACTTGGGTAAAAATATCGCGATTCACGAATTAAATAAATGTCGTTATGTTTATTTCGGAAATTATAACATGATATTATGTTTCTTGACGTTTTACTTAATTCAAACTACCTACGGTGATTGACTCACCGTCAAATCTCTTATAAATAATATGTGCGTAAATGTTTTATTGCATACAAACATATTATTATAAACTCTAACAGTTTTATTAATATTAATATTTTTTTATCGATGTTCAATAGGATCATAATATTGGAATTCATTTATTGAACAGGTTAATAAAAATAATTCATACGTTAATTGATTAACGATTTGTATTGATGTTTTTTTTTTTTAACAAATGACAATATTGTCGAATTTTGTAAACTATATTTCATAACCAAATGTATTTTAACACGGAGAGCTTATATGTTTTAATTTTTGTGACGATTGATTAATATGTAGTATTAAACTTATCTTAAACAGTATATTGGTAAAATTAATTTCAAACTTAAATACTAAATTACACAAAAATCTCAATTTTTGAAAATAATATAAAATATTATTTATATTCAATGAATTTGTAATTTTTTTAATAGAATTTTTTAGCATTATTGATTCGTAAAAATAAATAGGATAGGTAATTAAGAAAACAGTTCATGTAGTTGATATAGATAGGTACAAAATAAGTAAACAAAATAATAGGAATTAAGTTGATGAAAAATCTAGAAAAAACTTTATAAATATAAAGTTTTTATAAAATTAAAATAAATTTTATATTTAAATATTTCTTTAAAAATGTTCTCATAAAAAAAGAAAATTTGGATATGTATTTCAAAATTACATGCATAACTAATTGTAATGTAAGGACAGTTACAACTTAATTAGGCATACTATTATACATAGATATTTAATATTTTTATTTATTATTTATTTCATCAATAGTCAATAAGTTATATATAATTTAGAAAATAATAAAAAAAAAACCTTTCTATTATTATTATTATTATTAAAAAAATAATGTTGATTTAAAACATTACGATACCTACCACTAATGATATTTATATAGTTACATATAATACAATATACAAAATTAAAATTATTTTTAGTGAATTTTAAGAATAAAAGTTGTAAAATATAATATTTCTGATAATGTATATTTTATGTATTTACGCACCAGTAAATTTACATATTAAATTTTATCCTAGGTATATAATTTATACTTATTTATATTATATATCAATGAAATACTATATCAACTTAACGAATTGTTATTATGTAAACATATTTTTTAATATAAGTACCTAAGTAACATTAAATTTGACTGAAAATGTTAAATATAATTGGTAACAAAATTTCATCACATAATTATATTTTAAACTAGGTTATATATTGGTATCAATATATAACAATCAAATATAAAGAAATATTAATAAGGTAATATAAATAATGCAAGTTATTCAAATTTATATAAAAGTTACAATTATATTTGTACAGATAAGTAGGTTCAAATTTTAAAATGTTATGTAATTGAACTTATTATAAATTATAGACACTTACATAAGAATCTAAAACATGTATTAATTTTAAAATTATTCATGATTGGTACCTACTTAATTTTAAATATTATTTTTTTAATTACTAAAAAAATAGAAAACTCGACAAAGTAATACTAAATAACATATGAAGAATCTATCTTCTAAATATCAATCAATCATCAAAAATATTCATTGTTTAATATTCTACTCCAAATTTATAATAGATGAGATATTTCAAGCAAGATTCTCATTTGTGTATCTTTGAAAAAATGTACTCTCAATTGAATTTTGCTAAATTTTTAAGTTATATAATAAACAGAGTGTTACAGATATATCATCTACTCATTGCAATATCTCCGCTAAAAACTTCAAATTTTGAATGTAGTTTTTTCAAATTATTATTTAGGTAACGGACTATAATATTACTTGTTAAAAAGACGATAACTCATAAAAAAATAAAAATAAATTATTCTTTATTTTTTATTTTTTTAAGTAATCTAAAATTTGAAGATAGCCAAAGTAAGAAAGAAGATTATCTTTATATAAAAATTTTGACGTGTCGATCTCTTAATTTAATCAAAATTTCGATATTTAGGATTTTTTTATATTTATAGGAGAATTAGTATATATATAATTATTGACGTCATTATTATCTTCAAATTTTACATAGGTAACATATAAAATAAAGAGTTTTTAAAATTTTTTTAATAAGTAAAAAAGATATATATAGAATATATAGTCCGTTACCTAAATAATATTTCGAAAAAAAAACTGCATTCAACAATTTAAATTTTTCGCAGAGATATTACAATTAGTAAATATATTTGGGACACTCTATGAAAATACTATTATATACATTTCTTCAAATCAATAATAATGTCTTATATTATCTGTTATTTTCATTGTTATCATAGTAATTATTAGTTTTTCTATTAATTTTAATTTTATTTTAATGCAACATATTATACAAATAAATAATAATAATATAATTTACTATCACAAAATAAACTACAATAGGTACTATAAAGGTTTATATAAAGAAAATAGGGTGTGTCTTGTGTCTATCCATCTGTCTTCTTATAACAGAAATAATTAACATGTTCGATAATTATAACCATTTGCCGATAAACAGGTATGTTATATATTTAACAATATAATATATATTATGTGTGATATTTATTTCTATAAATTAACAAAAATTCAGAAGTGGCTTAATCGATAAAAAATAAATTTATAACATTTCTTAACCTGTAGTTCGGCTATTGCATTTTTCTATTACTGCAATAAAATTTTATTTAAAACCATGGATAGGTATAGATTATTACATTAGAGATTGCAATAGATCATTCCAAGTTGACTGTCATTGTACATTTTAAGATCCAAATAATAAAGTAAAATAAAGGTAAACAAGCCATCGGTCATTCTCATTATAAACAAAGTTTTGACTTACTTTGGAATTGTTAGAAAGTTTACAATAGTTTTTAAAACCTATCTTTAACATTTACAATTTTATATTTTATAGAATTATTATTTATTTAAGGTAGTCTTTCAGTATCTACTTTGTTGTAATGATCAAATAGACAATAGTAGTATGTTAAAGAATATAACTGAGTTTAAGTTTAATAAATTATCATTTAATTAAAATTACATTTTAATTAACTTTCTTAACTAAAAAGAAAGGTAAAATAATATAATTATCACCCTGTATTTGTTTAGTGATTATAAACGTACCACCGAACGTGAAAATAAAATATTTCATAATAATAATTATCTAAATGGTATTGATAAAAAAAAAATATTGATTAGTTAAAATAAAAACGCAATTTTAAAATAAATTATGTATTATTATATCCATATAATATAGTATTAATATTATTAATAATTTATATACGATACCATTGAACATATATTATTGTGTTCTAAAACAATTATACCAGTTCATCTATTTAACTATACCTATTCGATTAAAACACAGTTTTTATTCTATTTTTATGCCTATGGTATAAGTATTTTTGTATTAGATTCTGAGCGGAGCGAAGAATGTATTTTTTCTACAAAAATGTTTATGTTTTTTTATGTATGAAAATATTTTTTTTATAAAAAGAATATATAAAGAAATAATTGTTCGCTAATCACGGTAGGATACGCTTTCGGTAGAAAATCATGTCCTATTTGTACTTTTTTAGCTCATTTTTCGAATTTCCCAAAAGTTTTTCCTTGAAAAGCGGAAAATCGGCAATTTTTATAGGCTTTTTATTAAAAATTTGCATATTTTCATATGTAATGTACATTCATGGTAAATTTTGGAATGGATTATTAGTATAATATATTACAATACATTGAGATTCGCTCAGAATCGTATTTTCTAATGCAATATAATTGCATTCAAATCTTAATAATTATAATAAACGACAAAATTATAATATTTTCTCCGAGGACCGAAGGGACGAAAAAGGAACGTCCACAATCGGCCTTTTCCACTTTTTTTGTATAGAAGTTGTAAAAATTATGAACACAATTCAAGTTTAATAGGATCTTATTAATTTTTATGTGGAAATAGTTATGAGAAGTAATATTTCTTTTTTAAAATATAGTATGCGACCTTTGTGATAATATACGTATCTTATTATAAAACATATATTAATTAATTAACTAATTAACTTGAATTATAATATTATGCCATGATATAGCGAAGTACCCACTGACATTAATTTTATATCAGAAATGTTAATTTTTCGGATATCTTAGTAGCATTATTACTTATCTAATTTATTTCATCATTTCTGTATTGGAAATATTAATTTAATTTGTATGGGTAATCTACTTAATAATTTATACAATTCACATAAAACTACTATCAGAATGGAATTATTTACAAATCAATAACGTATACAAAATATTAATTCAAATTAAAAGGATCTTTTTGGATTGTTTTGGGCGGTGCCATTGTCGGTTATAAATTTGTTTAATATGATTATAGTTACAACATTATAATAAAGACGTAGGTAAATTTGTTATTTTAAATCTTTTTATATAAAATATGCAATGAAAATATAATGGGTATTTTAATAATATGTTAATTTTATTATATACCTATAAATTACGGTATAACCTAATTATACGTACTTACATATTAAAACTATAATATAATTTTTATAACTTACGAAATGTAAGTATATAAATTAAATATAATTATGTTCATATTAACATGTATTACCTTTTTAATACCTAATGTAACCAATTATAAAATTTAAGAAGATACTAGATATTGAATTATATTCTTAAATTATTTAAGGAATTATTCATTGAAATGTTAGTTTTAATATAATATATAAGAAATTTAAATAGTAAGCTGACAATAACGAAATAGGTTAGGTCAGATTAGGTTGGATTCCTCATGAAAACAATATTTTATTGTTACAAGAAATATTACGTTGGTATTTAAGTGATAAAGAAATATAAATTTATCTTAGAAAAAAAATAGCACTAACCTAATTAATAATAATACAATACTATTTAAAAAAAATATGTTCAGTACAAACGGTGGTAAATATAAGTAATAAATATACTTATATAAGATAAGCATAAAAAAATTTGCATTTATAGTTTTTAAATGTCAATGTAAATTGTTTTTTAAACTTCCACATTTTAGATGTTGATCAAGTACATGTACAATTTATTGCATTATTAACCTCATTTTTTAAATATTTAATTTTACAAGCATAATAAATAGTTCTATAGAATATAAATTATGCACTTAGTGTTTCTCTTATTGTTTTTATACTTATAATTTTAGAAACCAAATTGATATACATCGAGCACGCTAATGCTATGAACTAAAATAATGATCACGAACAACAAATAAATGAAGTTAAATATAATGTTTTTTTTTATTATATCTACTAATAAAACTTTAAATATCCTAATAAATTATATGGCTAACATTAAAATATTAGAATAAAAAACCAATCCGACTAGATTAACTATATTTCTAATATTTAAAAATACAATTTTAATAATAGATTGTAATTAATCGGCAATTAA
The DNA here is from genome assembly GCA_013282895.1 of Eriosoma lanigerum. Classification (NCBI taxonomy): domain Eukaryota; kingdom Metazoa; phylum Arthropoda; class Insecta; order Hemiptera; family Aphididae; genus Eriosoma; species Eriosoma lanigerum. Next base: position 22,323,221 of record CM023357.1, read on the forward strand.
TAACGTTTACTGCAAAGCTGTTGATTTTAAATACTCGTTGATTATGAACAATTAATAATAATAACTTGTAACATGTTTATGTAATAACTTGTTTATGTTATCGGTATTTAGTTTATGTTTATAAATATATGAGTAATGCGTATAATATTATATCTATATACTTCGATGAGTAGCCACATTGCGATGATACTTCGTAATAACATCAAGAATACGATATACATTTATCAGTGATGGATTTAGTGGTGATTTAGTGATTTCTGTGGTGGGGTCAAAAAGTGGCTGATCCAAGGAGTGTAGGAGACTATTCTGATTGCTCCTCCTCCTCCTTCCATCAGAAAAGTTGAATTTCACATATGGACATTTTTCTAAATGTATACATACTATATAATACGTAGCACATGAAAAATTTTAGTTCACCCCCCCCCCCCTCCACCCGTTATCTTAAGTTGGATCCACTCCTGGAGTCAAGGAGTACTGGACCCCAGATAAATTAAAAATACAATAAAAAGTATATGTACAATATATGTTTAATTAATACAAATTATGTAGAATAATAAAATGTATTTATTTTTATTAAATTATTACATACTAAGAAAATTTTGGAGTCTATCTCACCCCAAAAATTTTTTAGAAGTCCACCATTGATTTATATTATCTAAATACCTTATAAATATGTCAAAATAATATCTTAGGTTGTGATGATGTGAACCAAAAATTCTAAAGGTTTATTTTAGAGTTACTGAATGTTACATGAAATATATTTTAAATATACTTTTTTCAATAGAGGTATAATTTTTCGCTCCGGCCCTGAGAAAATCAAGTACAACTAGAGTGATTATTTATCGAATCTAGAGCAATTTAATGTTATATTATTTAGTTATTATGGTTTTTTTTATTTATATATAAACGTTAATGTTATATAATCCATACTTTTGATCTAGAAATACACGTTTTAAGATCAAACTGAAATAAATTTATAGTTTACATCATATTATTATAAAAGTAGAAATTAATTAGAATTAATAATGATATGGTATAATTGTATAATTTGTTACTTGGGCCCTTCATCGAACTAACCCAATTTCACTTTCAGGGATAACAATGCATAATATTGTGTGCCAATAAACTATAGATTAGTATTTTTCTGCATCTGTTTTACTAAAACTTATACTTCTTTATAATTATGTAACTGTATAAATACTTAACATTTTTTTTTTTTTTATATAATTTTATACTATACATAAAATATACCTAATATTATAACTATTTTCTAGCACGATTACCATTATTTAAATTACTAATAAACGCCTTGTTCCAGTGTAACGTGTTACACTCGAAAAGTCTTCAGATAAAATGAAGCCAGATAGCTCACTACGCGTTATCATTAAAGTCAGTGAAATGTGACCAAAAAGAGTAAAAAAAAAGTGTATATATTTATAAAAACAACGGACTAGATTTTTAAAATCATTTCGTATATGAATAATGATGATATTATAGAGAAACAACTATTATAATCACGAATGATGATAATTGATTCATCTTAGTACATAGAGTATTAGGTGGTTAATATCACTATTATGGTTAGAAACGCCATCTATTGGTAAACGTATTATCGTTAACTATCGTCTAGACAATAGTCTAAAATATAATCGGTTAGACTATTAGAATTCTCTTACCCGGTATTGTGACACAAAACGCAAAAAACATTATTTAGACAAAAAAATTATGTTGTTTCAAAAACCACGTAGCGAGCTATCTGATCTCATTCGATCTGTATTAATACGAACGTTGTAATAATCGAATGTTCGATGTTGATTTCAGGTGGTCATGATCGACGGAGAGAGGGCGGGTGGGGCACTATGTCGGAGACGGTGCCGAATTGCGGCTACGGTAGTAGCGAGGAAACCGTCTCGCTGCTGGTCAAGAGTCCGCCGCCGGTCGTCCGGTCCACGGTGGCGAACGTCACCGCCGGTACGTCGTCCGGCGGCAAACCGGTATTGACCAGACAAGATTGCACCACGTCGCTGGTACCGCAACACTATCGGGATTTGCGGAACGCTAATCCGACGCTGGGCAGCAGCGACGACAGCGGGCCCCCAGCGGACGTCGGCGGCGCGGCCGCCCGGTCAGTGCCGGACATCGAACTCCATTGCCGGTACCTGGCCGTCAACCGGTGCCAGTGTCAGCGGCGCAAGAGCCATTGCATATCTCGGTCGGTGTCCCGCGAGAGCGTCCAGGGCCGGTGCACCGTGGGCGGCGTAATCAACGCCGGGAGCGGCGGCACCGTAGGCGGCGCTTCCGGTTATGCGGGCTGCGGTTACGGCGTGGTCGGTGGCGGCGGCGGAGTCGGCTCCGCGTACGGGCTGTCGCCGCCGCCGCCCGTCCTACTGACCACCTCGCCAAGTTCCCGGATCATCAGGCAGAGCTCGCAACCCGAGGCCACCGGCAGCGTGTCCATGTGTTCCGGTCACTGTTGTCACATACACCACCAACCCAGCTCGTCCCTTAGACAGCTCAGGGATCCGGCGGACAATATAGCCATGATCGCGGCCGACTCGCTGCGGATTAACGGCGCGATCAGACAATTCCGACAGGTTGGAACACGTTAATAGTACAATAATAATAATAATAATATAAACGGGGTTTTTTTTTTTTTTTTTTATTATGAAACAAATGTTTTTTCACAGACTGTTTACATCATGTCTTTTCGATGTGACGACTATGGGTGTTATTTTAGTATTTTTCATAGGGGGAGCGAAATTTTGAACCCGGCCAAGTTTTATGCCGATCAGACCGAGTTTATTTGATATTAAAATTTTGTTAATAATGACACGTTCGTTCACCATTCATTTTTTTAGGAATGTACAATGTTTTTTAGTTATAATTTTATTAAACTTATTATATCATTATTTACTGCTAAACAAACCACAAGCATACAAAATACAAATGACAAAATGTTACAAAAATACAAAAGTACAATAAATCCATGTTATTGTAGAATATAAGGTGGCGTTTGCATAATATGTATTGGCGCGATTAAGTACATAAAAAAAAAATAAGGGTGTGGTAGCCCAGCCTGCCCCCTCCCCCAAATTGCGCCACTAGTGGCGATCTATTGGTTTTATATTATGGACCTGTGGCGATCCTAAATAAACATTTGGTGGCTAGAAATTCGATACCGACCCTTAAATCTAGACTACTACTGTTATTTATAAGCTCTGGCCAATCCCTCCGAAATATTTCGAATAAAGTCCGGTTTTTTTTTTCGGATTGAAATTGCTGAATTTTTTCGTGAAAATAATATTGTTCATCTACTTGTTTTCTTCGGGTCATTGCTGTTTTATTGGCGAAATAATCCAAAAACCGATAAGTATGTCTAGATTAAAAATATATGAGGTACCTACCTATATGCATTAAAGTTTTGAGAAAAACATTTCTTAAAATTTCTATTAGATAACTGAAACTTTGAACAATATTACATTTATCTCCGGTTGATCATCATAAATTTATTAAATGTACATATTGTATAGTCTATGACTAACAAATACATAATACGAATTATCTTTGCTACGTTACACACTTATCTCGCCATAGTGCACATGAAACAAAAAGAGTAGTTTTGAGCATATATATATATAAGTATATAATGTAAATATTATTACTATTGTGATTATGAACTATTGTTTTTTTTTGAGAAAAAACGTGTTTTAAATTTACATATTCAAATTACATTTTCTGAATTTTCGATTGGTCACGAGATAGTCTCAAATAATAAATTCTCTAGTTGCCCACAGCTATAAACGAAGTTTTTTTTTATTGTACTATAAAAGTTAGGCATATGAAAATGTTATTCCCTTGAAATTTGTACTACTTATATGGGAATAATAAAAAAATATGATAAACGTAATACGATTGTGAGTGCTTTAATATTTCTACAGAATTTCTGTTAGGATCTATGACAAGATAAGCTTTTAGTTTATGGTTTATTTATATAGGTATATATATATATATATATATATATATATATATATATCTTAGGTGGATGAACTAAGTTAGTTAATTATTAAAAAGACATGATATTTTATTCATTGGCATATTTAATTTAGGTGTAAACACATATATTATATATCAATATATATATATATATATATGATTACTGATTTATTAAAAAAACAATTGTTATCATTAGAGTTATTAAAATATTTGTAATTTTAAATTATCATCGACTTTAAATAAAACGTCTGGTGATTAAAAAATCGTATGCACATAACCGGTGTTGATGGAAATAATTATTTCATAAAACTTATTTGCTAATTGGAGACAATATAATGTCATGAATACCTATATATTTTTTGATAGATTATATTAATAAAAGATTACATCTGAGCAAAATACTAAGTTAGATAAAGCAACAGTTATATATATATATATATATATATATATATATAATATAGGTAGAAGTACTTAATAATAGTGCGAAATTAAAAATTAAGGGGAAATATTATAAATAAAAAACAGGGTTTATTATAATATTTGTCGAATAATTTTTGAAATATGCAAGGCATTTTAATTTTAATCGTATATACGTGTATATAACATAATTATGTTCGTTTTTAGAAAAAAGCTCTAGCTCCAAATATTTTTTAATACAATCTTTACTCTTTTAAAAGCATTAACAATTAATTATTTATGCTAAAATTATTTTAATCACATATTTTTTCATATATACATGAAAACATATCATGTTTAAAAATAATCGTGAGTCAAATGTTTATATTTATTTTATGATAAAAATATGCAATATAAAATTATAATTTATCTCATAATATCTATTTACCTTCTTCAGTTGTAAAATTATAATTAAAATAACAGAGTATATGATTTATTACTGTAAATCATTCATTTAGTACCCTTAAAAATTTCAAATCGAAAAAGAGTTATATTTTAGATCGTATAAAGACGACAGTGTAGTTTAAATTCTTGAATATAATACTCTTATTATAGATTTTATTTTATTCATTATACCATTATGTTTTAATTATTTACTAATTGTGTGTTAGGTTTGATATAAAATATAGATAGAACTTAAATTTAAAATAAAATATGCTATTATGAAATAATTATTTATTTTAAATATACATTTGGGTCAGACTAATCGAACTATTAAGAATAACAGGAGTGAAAATTAATATAAACATAAAATAATTATCCATGCTACAGACGAATATTACAAATTATTTGTTTATCTATTTGTTAATTAAAATAATTGAAAAACAAGTGGAAAATAAAAATGTATTTAGAATAAATAAGGAAACCTGTTTTATTCATTTTTAATAGGTTGAAAATAATTATTGAGAATAAACTTTTTAAAAAAAAATATTTGTAAAAATCACAAAATGTCAAACGAACATAGTTTGTCGATGTTAATCAAACATGAAGACATTTTTCATTTTAGTTTAACTATTTCGTTAATGTAATATAGTTAATCGTTTTATAATATTATAATTTTTTGTAAAATTAATAACAAACATCAAAATATTCTCGATTATTTTACAGTGCATATACATTTATATTTAGACAATAATAATAGATCTATACATAACTTTTAAAAAGAAAATAATAATATTGGCTTCTAGGCATCAAAATATCTTTAATTAAAACTGAAAATAAGTATACTTTTTATCTATAGTGGGAAGTATGTAATTAATATGAAATTATTTTTTTTTCGAAATATAAACTTTTTTACGTTAATATTTACGAGAGTTTACAGAATAATAGACTTTTTTGTGCCCACGTAATATAACATTGAACCTTTGACCCATATAATAAGTTTAATCAGTTGTCTACATAGTAATTCGATTATCGTTTTGAAAATCCAAAAACAATTCAAATATAATAAATAATAATACGAAATTGCATTGAGTTTTGATTGTACAAAGACATATTATCCGATTTATTTGCGGCAAAACGAATAGTGCTCAGAATCATAACTACTCCTTATGCACTTAGATAGTTTCTATGTAAATTCTCTCACGGACAAGCGAAACTTCATAAACTTGAATACCAATTATTATACGTAATCAACGTTTGTGAATATTAACCGACTTACGAGAAGACGAAAGATAATTTAACGTCCTTATTCAGTGGTCTCGTGTTTCATAATATTATTATAAGCAAGCATATAAATAATACAAAATAGATTATATATATTATATAATATAAGCAATATGTAATTATTATTTCCATCTTACCAATTAGGTATCTTACCGTAATCGATTATTTTTGAAATCCAATATCAAAATTGAATTTTAATTATTACCATGATAAATAATATGCATTGTTTTATTTCATTGTCTAGCTATACATTTTATAACAAATTGATGAGTTTTACATGCAATAATTTTTTTTATTACCTACAAAAAATGTTTTTTTTTTTACCAAAAGTCATAAATTTTAATCTAGTGAAATCTGTACTACAAACGTTGTGAAATATCAATACGATATTATGTCATTGAGGTTTATTTATCATATTAAATAGAATTTGTTTAATTATTATATTACTAACAAACAGCATACCGATTTTGTCTTAGCAGTAAGCCTTCGGCGTATACGAAACTCTTACTAAAGAGGAACATTTATTCAAAGGGAATTTCGTAAAGTCTTATCCGCCTTAGGCGGATTTAAAGGCGTCCGCGATCTAGTGGACTATAAGTCATACTTTTCGACGTCTATTAGGTTTGGAATTTTGGGATTTTCGAATTTTTGAACTTTGACTATTCACGTTTGATAACATGGTAGGCAATTGTATTCAATTGTTGGTGCATCATCTAACCTCTCGAGACAGTACAGTGAACACGGAATCTGTAATTCAAAAGAAAAATGATTGAGAGCTAGGTGTCTGCCTACGCAAACATAGAACATCTAATACATGGAAATTGACTTCATCTTAGGAGTGCAACAGCGTCGCACACGGAAACATTAATCGACGGCAAGTAAATTCCGTCGTAAGTGTACGACTTCGTCACACACACATATCTATTTATATGAAATAAATTACAACGTAAAATATAATATAGTATAATATATATATAATAAAATATTATACTATAATATAGTGTTTTAATATAATTAAACTGATTAACACTGCCTATCGTTTGAATATATAATAATAAATTGTATTTCATAGAGTTGTCTAATTCTTTCCTAGTTAATTGATAGATATTATATTATGATTAACTACATCTTTAAGAATATCCTTGATTATTCAGGTAAATATTTAATAATTTAACTTGAACTTTTTTATTAAAAAGTAAATATATATGTTTTCAATCATAATCAACTAAGCTTATGAAAACAGTATAATTTAAATTTAAAAAAGTGGGAAAGTTGATTGTGGACGTTCCTTCTTCGTCCTTCGGTCCTCGGAGAAATTAGTGCTTTATTATAATTATTAAGATTTGAATGCAATTATATTGCATTAGAAAATAAGATTTTCAATAAATTACAATATATTATACTAATATATCCATTCTAAAATTTAGCACGTGTTCAAATTACACATGTAAATATGCAAAATAAATTTCAAATCCCTACGATTAATATTTAAGGAGTTATGATAAAAGTTGTCAGTCACGATTTTCAAAATAATTTGTAAATAGATTAAATAGTATATGAGAATAAAATTAAATACAAATTTCATACCATTAAACCTAAAAATGCAGGTAATATTAAACATTTTTGGAAAAAATTCAAAGCTCAATATTTAGCCAAAAAATCAACCAATCCGTTCCAAAATTTTAATAAACGTAAATATTACCTATTTAAGAACTCAATAGAATGTTCAAGTCCCTACGATCAAAATTCAATTAGTAATCAAGAAATAAATAATTTAAAATAACGGAAACTGTAATTTTGATGAATTTCCGCTTCTCAAGGAAAAATGTTTGGAAAATTCTAAAAATGAGTTAATTCAATTACCAATCAGATGAAATTCGGTACGAAAAAGGTACCTTATTTGTGGTAATCGGACCATTATTTCTACCCATAAAAATATTTTCATACATCAAAAAAAAAAAATAATAATAAAAAGCCTATAAAAAAAATTATCAATCACGATTTTCAAAATATTTTGTAAAAAGATTAAGTAGTATATTATTAGGCTTTTATAAAATTTTCAACCCAAAATATACGAAATTGTAGGTAACATCAATTTTTTTTGGAAAAATGTTCAAAGTTCTATATTTAGCCAAATAATCAACTAATCTGTTCCAAAATTTTATCGCACTATTAAATTACCAATATTAGTACTCAAAAAAACTTCCAAGGTCCTACGATATATTATCAATTATCAATTTTCAATAGTTAACATGAAATTAAAAATAAGTAATCGTAATTTTGCCGATTTTTTGGAAGTTTTTCTTGTCCCAGGGAAAAACTTTTTAGAAATTCGCAAAATGAGCTTTATAAAATACCAAGATGATACGATTTGCTACCGAAAGCGTACCCTACTTGTGATAATCCGGCAATTATTTCTATACCTGAAAACATATTTTCATACATAAAAAAAAAAATAAAAATGAAAAAGACATCTTTGAAGAAACAATTTATTTCTCGCTCCGCTCAGAACTAAAATTAATTTTTTATTAAAATATAAGTAAATAAACAAGTTCAGCGATATATAAATGTGAGAGTAATTATTTATTCAAACAATTCATAATACTGAAAACTGCTACTTACCTAATCTAACTCCTTGCTATTTCCTAATTAATACTAAATTAAAAGAATAGAAATATGTTTAACAAAATCGGTACTGCAGTACAAAAAATAATTGTTTATTTAAATTATAAAAAAAAAAAAAATATATTTCAATGAACAAAATGTTTTATAAAATGATATTTAAATATTTATAAGATCGAAATGATAGTATGTTATTATAACGACAATAATGATCACTTTCCAACATTTTTTTTAAATGATATTTATTTATAATCATTCATGATTCTTATCTATGATTTATGTTTCAATTATGTAGAATACAATCAATTATTTGTTTACATAAGTCGTTTTTGCTAATATTGTAGATCAAATTTTTTAAAAAAATAAATAATTTATTGTCCGTATTGACAACTTACGGAAAACGAGATTAAAATCAGAACGGTCTATAAAATTCAATTTAATTCAAGTGGTATTATTTTTAACAAATATTTCATAATATAGGTACCTACGTAAAATATTTTTAATTTATAAAGGATTTATGTTTTACGTAATGTTAAAGATGTTATATATAAAACATATTTTTTTTAATCTAAATATTTTACATAAGTAAAATTATTTATACATTTTAAAAAAAATCGAAATGGTTATATTTGTAGTTAAGTTTAATATTCAAAACACTTGTAGATTTAAATAGAGTAGGTACCTTCATTTTCGTATCTAAATTAAGGCTTATTACTTGGTTGTCAAAGTATACAAAGCAAATAATTTCAGATGTTTGGTAGTAATTTCGAATGAGAATTGATACGAAATCGTTTTTATTTCCATTATATACTACAAAGATAATTTACAATACACGACTTTCAAGTTTCCAATTTCAATCATAAAAATTACATATAAAACACGTTATATTTACATATAATGCACATAACGTAATACATACAAATATGTCATGATATTGGTTCTGAAGATTTTATATGTAATGACAAAAATATATTAACAAAATATAATATTTATTTGTACAAAAACATCATTGTTACTTTTTATTGATACCTATGATATAAAGACGTTTAGTTTGGTAATACAAATTATTTTTTTCCTAATTTGGAAACAACATTAAAAGTATTAGTATCTTAACTTAACATAAATTGATTTTTATAATGAAACGATCAAACTAATACGCGGAAATAATCGTCGAAGCTAGGCGAATTTCAGATTTACTAATATCATAAAAAAAACTATTTATATACATTAAAGTTTATAATGAAAAATGGTCATTTCGGTGTTATAACAATTTTTAAGTTCTCATTAGTGATATATTTTTTTTCAGCATTGAGCGAAATAAACAACATAAGTACATTAAATGGATCAATAACTTAGAGTCGAAGAATAGATTCATCACGTATTAACAGAGTGATAAAAATTTCATATTACAAAAGTGGTGGGAATCGCATAAGTTTTCAATGTTATCTACATTAGTTTTGCACGACGAAATTTTGATCACTCTGTATATATGTGTAGAAAAGTTTTGTACTAAAAAACTGTATCACGTTTATCATTAATTAATGTTTAAAACAAAAACAATTTGATTGATACAAATAGTATATTGCATATACTATATGTATAGTAAACGTATACATATACTATATACTTGCAATAGTTCTATTTAGTAATATTTAATATTATTTATATCTATATTTCAATAATATATTTTATGAAACCATATAAACAAATAAGCTATATAATATAAATGCTTAAAATATAATGATGTATAAGAAAGTTTGTTTTCTAAACAAACTGAAAACAATATATTTGAATTATTTTTTTAAAAAAATCATATACGAATTTTTTGTGTAATATAAATTGTAATATACTGGATTATAATATTATTATTTTAAGATATTATTTTATGTGGATTCGAATAAATGCATAATTTATTAATATAAAAAAAAACTTTATATTTCATTCAAAAATATCGATTAATCTATAATAATGAATTTTTGAGCATACTCATAATACTGTTTCCATATACCGATCATATTATATTTCAATTTTCCATGAGACAATTGTATATTTGTACAAATCATTATTAATCAAACTTATTCGTATATACTTTACAATTATATTTAGAATATATAATATATAATATTATGTTCATCTTTTTTTTATAAGTAAAATATTTATAAAATAAAACTGTACATTTTTGATTTTATATTTTTGACTTTTGATTTTGATTTTATCAACAATAATTTTGATTAATAATTATGCATCGTTAAACTAAATGAAAATAAATCTAGATACTTGATTAGTGGTGCACGTATTATACACTTTAAAATGCATTTGTAAACAAGGATTCATCGTTTTTATTATTTAATATTTTTTTGTCTCTCTCAATAATAATATGAATATAAACGATTGTTAAATCTCTAATAAATCTCTCTCGTGACAAAGTTTAACTCGTAGTAATTTCTTATTTCGTTAATAGGCGTAGCCGGAAACAGCAATGATTTTTTTCCCGTTTTACAGCATAAACTCTGAAAAAATATAATAATAAAATATCCTCATAATTCTTATGAAAATAATGTCTTAATAAAAATAAAAAGTGTATAAAAATATAATTTGTTAAGGGCGACTCGTATAGGCTTTTCTTTACTTAAAATAATATATATAGTGTTTTACGTTAAAAATAAATTGTTTTTAAAATTTAGAATATGTAATTAAAATAAACAATTATAAATTTATATAATATACTAAAATATTACTTTTATTTAACATCTCAACCACTGTAAAATGGAATACCTTGAATATATAAGTAAACTAAGTATATAAAATGGAAAACTTAGCAAAATCACAACAATGTAAAGCCTCCAAAAGTTATAAATTAGCATGTTTAGCTGTTAAAAGGTGTAAAAAGATAGATAAAATGTAGACATTTCGTAGGAGGTCACGTTGCTATTCTGAATATTAACTTCCCCCCTCCAATAATTTCAGTAAATTCACGCTTATTGGTATTATAGTTAAACTTACAGATTAAGCACTTATTACTAAATTTAAAAAGTGGTACAATTTCGAGTATCTCTATAGAGATTTTTGTAAAATATCATCTTACAAAAGTGTTATATTTGTTTTAAATTTTTGTAAATGTTTCACTCTTTAAATTTCATAACGATTGTTTTCAATCAGAGGTTGACCAAACTTTTTCTATATTATGTTAAATAATAAGTAAAAATTAATATGTGACATAAACTAACACATATGTATCATTATTTACAACAATATAGCATATTTAATTATTAAAATGTATTTTATTTGACCCTAATGTGCCATTCAATAACATAAATTGTACGACAAAAGGCAAGTACAAAAGTATACAAATGTATTTATACAAAAGGTAAGTAGTAAACAGCGGGTTTAATTTGTATATTAAACCCAAATACCACAACGGAAGTAGACGTCATACAGGTATGTTCTATTTCCGTCTCTCAAACAGAACTTATAGAAAAAATCATAGCGACGTAGAACTTAAATTGTGATGTTTAAGTCGAACTCAACGTGTGAATATTGATTTAAAAATTAAAAGAGACGCATATTTTAAAGTTAATGTCATATCCATTTTGTAAAACCCTAACGATTAAGAAATTATTGCATGTTAAAAACAAAAGAAAAAACATTAAACTTAATACAATCTAACTTCTTTGGCAGATGATATTGTAATTTCTTAGTGACTCTGAATCATCTATAATTCCTATTAGATAGACGGAAACAAACAAATTGGATATAGCGTTTTTTATATATGTTGATTTAAAAAATTTGAATTTAAAATTATTATAATTTTTATAGTTACTGATCGTTTGCAATATTTAAACTATTAAGATAACTATTCCTCTGGTGATAGTTTGTTTTTAATCAAGTAATTTACTACTATATTTTAATTATAATATTTAATAATATTTTAATAATATTTAAACACTGAGGAATGAGGATATTAATATATAATCGCAATTGTAATGATTTGTATGATTTAAAAAATGTAGGGCTTTGTTCGCTTTAAATTCTAAAATAAATATCTATATCATGTTAATTATTATAGCTATAAATACACTACTTTTACAACAACCACTTTAACTAAAATTTTTAAGGTTTTTAAATATACGTTTTTAAAATAAAACACATATGACCTTTAATAAAATTAATTTTATTTTTCGCATACACAATTTTTGTATTCTATTAACAATAATTTTTACAATTTATTGTTATAATAAATATTATTTATAACAATAATATTGTTATAAATGTCAAATAAAATACACACCGACATCTATATTTAAACTGTATAAATATTGAACTAAAGTCAAATGTTACAATACTCACCGCTAGAAGTCGCTCAACATACAATTTATTCTTGTGATCGATAAACTAATGGTGGAAAAAAAAAATAATATACCAAATTAAAAATATATATATATATATATGTCTATAATTTTAATATTATAGCTATATACTAATGACTTTTTCAATTACTTTTGTGAAATTTCTGACATTTAATAATTAAGAAATTTCTAAATTTAAAAAATAAATTATTTTTTTTAATATACATTACTTTTTCACATAAGTAGAGTAAAAATTAGATAAAAATTCGTTGAATTTCAAAGTATATTTTATAATGTTAAAATTGTACTCATTTCAATATTTTTACTTCGTATGTTTTATCAAATTATTAATTATGACAGCAATGTTATCACCCATTTTTGCGCGGTAATATAGCATTCTAAGTATTGACTTTTCATAAAAATAAAATTAATGTAAATAAAACGAATATTACAATTTCTTTTGGAAATTTCTAAGGAATCCTATTGAAATTTATATTTAAATTCTTTAGAAATATCTAAAATACAATTTTTTAAATAAACGCATTTCTTACTTACATCACTAACTTCAATAGTAATTTATTTCACATCCTAACCTAACCTTTTACATCCATAATATAGAAATATTTGTTGGAAATTAAATTTATCAAAATTATAAAGGAGAATAAGACAATAAAAAAAAGAAAAGATTAAATGAAATAAATAACTAGTTTGTTCTCAAAATATTACCAAGCTTAAGAATGTTACCAAATTAAGATGCTAAAGTTAGGATAATTTAAATTATTGAGGTAAAAAAGGAGTCAATTTTTTTTTTTTAAAATACCAATTTATATTTTATATTTTATTAGTTCATTAAATTTATTTTTGAATTGAAGATATTTGTATAACATAATAATCAATTTAACTAGCAACAGAATAATGTTTCATATTTTTATAATTTTAAATTTGTCAATATATAAGTTATAAGTACTTTCAAAATATGATAAAAATTGATGATAAAACGATAATCCATATATTTTTAAAATAAATTAGGTGACCATATTATAATATAATATTATAACTTTTTAAATTTAACTACTCGTATTATAAATTGTATGTTCAATTTTACTTTACCTACTTACTTAATATTAAACCGTTAAAAATTCTAAATTTAATTAAATTTAACGAGTTGCGGATAAAAAAATTAATATTTAACTTTGTTAACAAACATAACAGTTATTTCAATAAAGTATTATTACATTATGTTATAATAGTAATTAAATAAAATCAATCCAATCATTTTAGTGAAGTAATATTTCATTTTATAATGTAACTTCGTAAAATATGTTTGTTTTTACCAAATTAAGTTTCTATTAATACTAAAAAAATTTTATTCAATCACGATTTTAATTATTAGTGTGCTATATATTATTTTATATCCTAAAATCGACGGAATTTGATCGAAATACCATTGTTTACACAATATACCTACTATTTAATATCACTTTCATCCTCGTTATAAATTTGGCTTCCCCGACATTGTCCCGTACAATCCTTTCGGACATATAGTCCGTTAATGGTGCAGATATACACCGAATCGCCAACACCGTAAATTATCATAAATGTGCCGTGCCTCTGTAACGTACGACTTTTCTAGGTTTAAAGTGCCACACCACCGTTGTGACGGTATATTTATTCGAGATAATCCATGTTAAATAATTGTTTTGTAGATATTACATTTTATAACAAAATGTTACGTAGTATAGAGTAAATACTTAACAAATTACATTAGCAATTATATACCGAAATATGGAAAAATACAACGGACGGCAACCGTGGTAATGTTTATTACTTGATACTTCAGAAAAAAAATATTACAATAACTAAAAAAAATAATGTGTCTAAAAAATTATATTTATTTATAAATTAGATATGTATTTGAGTTAAATTTCGTTTAATATTTACTCAAATTGTCCATACTTATATAGTGCATTCATTCTGATGTAATTTTAGACCAGAACAGTTATTTATTGCAGGCCAAATTTTAATGGGAATTTTATTATTGTACCGATACGAAGGTAGAAGTATGTTTTTTGCGCCACTGAGTCCTCGGACAGGAAGGCTTGTTTTATTTAGATTCACAAGAAATGGAAAATTCTCTTAGGATTCCTAGGGTTTTCATATTATTTCGTGTTTAAATATTTAAATAATAAATCGAACAAATGAAAACTCTATTCATATTCGAACATTCTCGAACAGTCTTTATTAATTTACAATTTACAATTTACAATTCTTTTTATCTATACAATTTATAAATTTAACATGCACATATCGAAGTAAAATTCCTCATTAAAATTTTTGTTGGACTCTAGAATTTCTTTTATATACCTATCATACACGAAAATGAATAGAATGTTTATTTAGAACATATTTGAATGTAGAAAAAATATTTAATTTAAATGTACTTAATTCTCTATCGTTCGAAAGATATTTCAAAATAATTAGTACTTGACATTTGTTTTTCGTTCTTTTTTTATCGATACAAAGTGCTATTTCATGTAAGTATAAAATGAATAAATAATAATAACTTAATGGATCATCAAAATAGTACTTGACGATGTCTCAACATAAAAACAAATTGGTTTAAATATTATAACAGGTATTCACAACTCTTATTAATAATAAAATAAAAATCATTTTTTAATATCTCGGTACTAATGTAAGAGATTTACAATTATAATTACAACATGAAAAATAAAAAATATTATATTATCTAATTATTTTAATTCATATGTTAACTGTCTATTTATATACAGATTAGTTAATATCCAATACGATATTACCATATAGGTAAAAATTCAAGTACTAAGTTTTAAATAATAATTGTGGCGTAATCAATGTTATGTTTAATAACTTCAAACAATATTGTTCGTATTCATATTAAATTCGTTAAGTAAAAATATTGAATAAATGATATTTGAAAATTTTAAGAGTAACATAATGTATGTTTAAACTTCTATCTTTGTAATTAATAACGATAAGAGAAAATTATTTGAAATTCCACATCCTTCAACTTAACTTAACATTATTATCTAAATACAACTTTAATTCTGTATTATAAAACTTATGCAGATATAAAGAGATAAAAAAATATCAAATGCCGTTATTTAATGGACTAACTTTTTAAAGTCTATAGTTTATTTATGAGTTAGAATTGATTTTATTATCTAACGAATCAAAGTCAGTTTTACGTTGATGGAATCGTTATGAATAAATAGGTACCTAGACTAGAATATGTCAGAAATAGATATAAAGTCGTAATAATTTATTCAAAAACTTTTTTTTTTTTGGTTATTAACTGAGTGAACCTAACATATTTACATAAATAATTATATAGATTATCAAATTTTATCGTCGCGAAGTTATCAAGATCGAAAAAAATGTATTTAGTTCTAAATTAAACATTAAAATTAAAGATGTCATAAAAAAAAGTTCTGAAATATTTTGTTCATTGTAAACCATTTATTAAATTATAATAATAACAATTATTCCATTGACCTACTAACTTATTTTCATCAATTATTAATGTAGCTCTGCGTGAAAAATAAAATGATAAAATAAGTGGTAGATAGATAAGTTTACATGATATACAAATACTCTTTAAGCATTAGTAAACCAAATCTACATAGTTTAATCAATTGTAACTGATTTGAAGTATTATAAACTGAGTAAAATACATAGCGCATATTATATAAACAACATTAGAAACATTTGAAATATTGTTTGTTTAAATAGGTAATACAATTTTTTTATTTTCATTAGAATTAAGTGATTTGTAAATTTAAAATCTTATGAAAACTATATTAAACTATTTATTTTGTATTTATTTCTATTGAAATTTTTACAATTATTGTTGAAAAAACAAACATAATACAATATAATACATTTCTGAAATATTGTTAAAAAATCTAGTTTATTATAAAAGCTATGATAATTGTATCAAAATATATAAATTAGTGGTATGCGCTAATATAATTGTTGAGCTTTAATTGGAAATGAATCAATATCTAGCATATTTATTTATTTTTTATTTTTTGTTATAAAGGTTCCACGTTCTAATGAAAGTGAATAATATATATCTAATTATGGCTCAAAGTGATACATGACTTAGGTATTAATAAAATTTAAAATTTAAATTATTGTTCTACCATTTCAGCATGAGTTTTTTAAATACCACGACCAAACAGAACAAAATTATATTCACTTATTCCATAGGTTTATATTGAATTTTCTTAAATTTTAATATAAATCGAAAAATGCACAGTAAAAAATATATCAGATTTCGAATATTTCATAACTTAAGCAAAGAATCAAACAAGAATTCATATTATTTAGATTAAAAACAAATAGCTTTTCTTCAAATATTTCGTTAACGTCACAAAACCGAAACTGACGAGTAGTATTTATTTTTATTTATTTATTTTTTTTTTTATACAATCGTAACGAGTTGTTTTCTCGCATCTCATTCCTGATTATTCCTTCGGTCTTTGACCCGATTATACTGCTTGTTCATCACTGAATTATAGTGGTTAACTATTCACGTCAACGAAATTGATTAATCGAACTCGGACAAAACGTTTGTTTATTGATGACGAAACCCCGGAGAGTTAGTTTCCCTCATTGAACAAAATCTACTATAGATATATTATATACTGTGAAAGTAGTTGTGAAGGGGAGTGAAAAAAATAATCATTTGTTTGAAAACTTTACCGAACTCTATAGCTGCTCAACCACCGCCGTTGTTGTACGAAAGCCCACAATGGATCCTGTGATTGACGACCCAGTTTTCTGAGGTGGTCCGTCACAGGTTTTGACCGTTTCATTTATCAAACCGTCCCGTCGGATGTAGTAGTCTGGTTGCGCCGTATCCAATCCCACCGGAAGCCGACATATTGGCGGGTCATATTAATAATAATAACAATAATAAAACAAAAAACTAAAACATTTTTACTGTTAGAAAGTCGATCGGTAGATCGATTAAAGACAAAAGTTTTGCGCGAAACTAGTCAATTCCTATTTAGTTTTATTCATTGATATCCTTTCTATATGCTTGGCATAAAAAAAAGTAATTTTTAAAAATGCATTGTGAAAGTGTAATTTTAATATTATTATTAAATGACGATTTTTGTTACACATTTATTGTTTCACTCAGATTCAGTTATTGTTTAAAGTTAAATTTGTTGTTTTCAATTGTTTTATTTGTTAATTTATATTAGACCATTAATTAGATAACATTTAAATTGAATATAAAACTTTAATGATAAAACTGTTGTAATATTTTGATAATAGTATTATTCATTTTTATTTTTCATCATTATCAAAATGGAAGAGTTCATCGATTCTATAACTATTTTGGCGATGATGCGAAAAAGTTTGTTGATAAAAGTGATGAAAATATGGGAGATCAACGTAAGTGGATTAAGCTGATGATTTTTATAGATAATAACAATGATTTGGGAGAATTAATGGACGAGAAAAATAATAGTAAATAGATAGTATATGTAAAATTGAGTACACGTTAAAATTTAAATAGATAATATTAATGCTTTTATAAAAATTTGTCTTTACTATAAATTATAATATTTTTAAAATATTCTTAATTAATTCATTAGCTGTTTTATATACTAATTTATTAAAAAAATTGTTTTTCTCAGTTAATAAAAATGATTCGATGAAAATTAGATGAATTCGATTCAGATTTGTACTAACATTAATATATTAAATAGAAAAATGTAAAAAAAAACCAAGGTAAAATATTAAAAGTAATTTTTTATTGTGACAATAACCCATCAGACGTTATTTGTTTTGTTTAATGTTATACTTATTTATTTTATAGAAATTGAATTTTTTATTTAAAACAACTTGGTTTGTCGAATCTACACAATTAAATATATTATATTCTAAAAATATACTTTTATCACGCTTTTGAAAATAATAACTTATTAATAATTAATATATAAAACAGTAAGTATAGGTAGTTGTTTTATTTTTCAGAAAATAATGCAATAGTTGCGGTTCTTGCAACTTACTAAAAACCATGGTTAAATATATTATTAAATATATATGTATTAAGCCATGCTAAAAACCATAAAAGTTTTTAGACTTATAATTTTACGTTGGACGTAAAAATCTACAATTTATTAGTTAATTATTCACAAATACTTAAATATTAATATTAATAATGTACACAATTTATGATAATAGAGTAATTTGTTATTAATTTGGTCAAAAAAATATTTTCTTATTACATTGGGTAATGTAATTACACAACAAAGTAAATATATAAAATATTTCATAAAAGCTGAAGGTAAAACGATAATGTATAGTTGTTAAAATTAAACTACATAATATTTTAACTTTTAACATTAAAAACTATTATCTTCGATCTCTTTTTAATATTATTAGTAAACCAAAATTAAAATTAATTTATTAATTTTGAATTTAAAATATAACATAAATATGATTACAATAACTTAATATAATTAGTTAAATAAAACCAATTGACTTGCTCAGCATTTAATATTCGTTATTATCTCATATATGATATTCATTTTAGAAATACATAAAACTTTGTTCGTAGGATATAATTATGTAAATATTATTTTTTATCTGGAAATATTGCGATTTCTCCCAACAACAACAAAACCAACAAAGACTTACTGAGTTTGTCAATTTAACGTGAACAATACAAATATGAATATACTATGTACTAAGATTTTAAAACTGATTCCAACATTTAATTTAACTGTTACTCGTGGACAATTTTATAATAGTGTTTCATTGTAAATAAGAGTATATTATGTGTTATGTATTCTAGAATTGTCACTTCCACTTTGTGACGTGTAAAACTTTGACAATAGGATATGCCTCCATGTTTGTCTGTTTTATATTTTTGAAATGTGATTTATAAAAACTACGTTCGTATAATAAAATCGCATTTATATATATATATATATATATATACTATTACTTTAATTCAAAAATTCAAATATGATGTGTTTTCATTAATTTTAAAAGAAAAAAAAAAGATTTATCTTGTTATTTTATTTTTCTCCATTATACTGTTCTGTAAACAAAATAATTATTCTCTTAAAAAATATCTAGTTTACACATTTTCTTTATTGGTGATTTAAACTCAGGTTAGCAGAATAAATATAACCTTGATTTTTAAACAATATTAAAAAAGAATAAAGTTATAAATGTGGATAAACATGGCATAACAATTTGCATTAATAATTTTTTTATCTTTCAATAGTTTACTTTAAACACATCAAAAACCGATTATTATTCATTGTGATTATAAATAAATATATATATATTTTCATAAACTCAGAGTAATTTATTATCGTTCTAAATTGTATAAATCGTAAAATTTATCAATCAAGTCAAATTATATAAAGCTTAATTTATGACTATATACAGAATATAAACCTCACGTGCTACATAATATTCTTATGCTGTTTTAATTACTAGGATAACTTATACTTAAAAGTAATAGTATAATTCAGTTATTTTAAACAAATTTTTATATTTTTGGTTTTAAAATATAAAAAAACATATTCAACGAGATGTTTGTAAACATTATTTTATATTAGAGAATTCTTATTTTTCGATAGTTAGTTATATTAAAATATTAGATAATTAATTTTGGACGATTATAATAAATTGAATAGAGTGTAGACCAGAGATTTCAACCTATCTAACTCGTGAAAAAAAAACACACGTTTTTCCCTCCATTATCTGCGTGTTTTTTTGTCTGTTTCATGAATTAGACAAATTGTATACTTGTAATATGTACACAATAGTTTGTTTAATACATTTATTATATTTTTTAAATAATAAAAAAAATTATTGATTTTTAAATATTATATGTTTACATTTACACACTTACGATTAATTGATTTATTTTATATACTCTACATCTAACCTAACGTTGAAATATTTGTATTCAAGGTTAATTCTCACGCCCTCCTGACGAAAATTCTACAACGTCCCGGTTGGAATACTATGATGTAGGTCCACGAGTTATACCGGACAGTTAGTTTTAGTAACAGCGTAGAATAATAATTAAATAGGTATACGATTGTGTTTCATCAATTGTATACGACTTTATATGACATAAAATATTTCATCCAGCAGAGACGGTTGATGTTTAATAGGGATATCCATCCATCCGATGTCGAATGATATGATATTCCCGAGGGATCCAAAAATAATTACTGTTCCCGCAGGTCACGTTGGTAAAATAACTCCATAATGGTATGTTTTAATTAAAACCTTAGCCCGAGTACTTTATGGGATAAAAAAGAGAAAAAAGAGAGACAGAGACAGAAAATGTGCGTAGGCACAATAAACAGCGTTATTTTAAGTTGAGAGTGCGAGTTTCAATTTCCAAACACTTACTACGCGCGAGTGAGAGAACAATGCGACATAATTGAAAATTTTAAATAAGCACGAGTACCGTTATTAAACAATATTTCAGATCTTTTGTCGCCGCAGAGCACAAATTAATTGAAATCTATAATATTAATTGCATGCACGCTTAATACTTTAGACACAATGTAATTCCATTTAAACTATTTAAATTATAAAATCAAATTAATGCTATTGGTTATTACGTAAACTTTGAACTTTTACAATACTTATAACCGAAATTAAATGATAAACAAATATTTTGAATTTAATAATTTAAATTAAAAAATATATTATTTATTTAAATGAATATAGTATTAATATAATTTACCTTCTATTATTATTAACCCATATATAATTTATATATATAGCCCATCTATAATTATTATTATTAATTACTATTATTATTATTAACCCACCTCTTAGTTCATAAGTTCAACAAAGTCATATCTATTTAAGCTGAACCAGGTTAGTAAAACTGACCCGCAAAGATAAACGGTATCGTGATTAATTCCTTTGAGTAGATTTTTATCACAAAATAATTTTTGTTTTACCGAATTAAAATATAAAGTATGACTAGGTCTAACTGTACTTACAAACAATTTTATTAGATAAATTATTTAGAAAATAAATTTATTATAAATTGTTATAACCTATCGTAATATATAGTACTTTTATATTCCTTGAATCACAATGATGGCCAAATATTGAAATCAAATTATAAAATTTGTAAAAATTTTTATATCAAAACAATTGATGATAATATCTTTTATGTACAAAATTAAATAAATTTAAATTTACATATAATTTTAAAATTAATTACAATAGATAATAGTTAGGTATAATAATATTCGTAAATATTGATACAAAAAGTTGTAACTATAAACTATCAATCATTTAAAAAACTAAAGTAATGGCAAAATCTAGCCGATAAGTACCGAGTTGGAATTAATTAAAAACTTTGTTAAATTTATGAATTTCGATTTAGACACGAAAATAGATATTTCTGTTGTCTTTTTAACGGTTGTAATACTTAAATAATTATCTATATAAAATAAGTAAAAATATTAACTATAATTCAAATCAATTAATAATACTTGTCGGACTCATATGAACAAATATATATACTCTTATAGAGTATACCAGTAACAAACCTACCTAAATACCTAATTATGTTTACCTATAATGATAACTGTAGGTAATATTAATAAATTTCAAATCTCAAAGGAAAAAAAAAATAATTACTTACCTCATTCAATACTTTTACGTGAAAGTGTGTTTATCAAGACGAAAATGAACGATTAAATTTTTTTTTTCAATAGTGTTTCAAAATACACTTATGATTTTGGAATCCAAAATAGATATTTTGAATTAAGACAAATTCCCGAATAAATTTAAAAGACGTGCAAATTACATAATAGTCAGCTTTTATAAATTTTCAAATAAGACTACGGGTTCAATGCAAATATAATATTATAAGTAATCAACATTAATTACGTCGAACATTTTGATTAAAAAGATAATTCATGCTTTCATTCACGAAACGTCCAAACATTACTTTTTTTGAATGAAGCATTCTCGTCAATTTATATTTTCCTTCATATGTTGTCATAAACAATTTTATTACGAAACACTTACATTTGATAAAAACGATTACTAAGAATATGACGTATTCGTATAGTTATTAAATATTTAAAAGTCGGTACGATTTAAATTACGGATGGATAATTTTTTAACATGAACCCACGTATGTATCAACCAGAAGATGAGATATATGTTACACATGTCATTAACATACCTACACAGTCGGTGAGCGAGTGAGTTTTAAGAGTCGCGAAATTAAATATTTAAGTGTAACGTGGCATTGTAGAGGAACATACAATTTGTCAGGGAACGAACAAATTAATACTAAAATTACAAAATATTATCAACTACGTTAAATGTAGGTAAATATAGTATTATAATTTAAATGTTATTAAACATTTTGCTGAATGTCGATTGAATGACGAACATATTATTAAGTATTCTCGTTAACGTAACCGAAAAGTGTATTTAATACGTATTAAGTTGTGACATTAATAATAATTATAACTATAATATTCTGTTCCTAATAACATTAAAATAATACTTTTTATTAAAGTTTATCGTGGCTTGTGTGGTCCGTAAATTATAGATCTTTTAATGGGTAGTACACATTTTGCATAATAAGTATGTACATTATGATGTAAAATGATTTAAATCATTTCCATCGAATAAACATAACATATTATTTATTGTAGTACAACGATTGACCATATAAGATAACATTTTATTTATGACTGTTTCGCGAAAATTTCAAAACAATATGTATAAAGTGTTATTAAATTTATAAACATTTTCCTGAATAACAAAACGTTAAAACAGAAGTATTTAACTAAGCCGTATATTTCTGAAGTGCTAAATATAAAGTATTGCCAAATTCGTTGAAAGTCTAATAACAGCTGTCCTTTCAATGCTTATAATATTATAATATACATTTTATTCAGATTTTTGATTTTCAGAAACATGAAATATACAACGATATTAAAATATCATAATATATTTAATAAAATTATTATTATTGTACTGCGTGTATGGTTATTTTGTACGTTAGCTTTGTGCAAAGTAATATTATGTAACTGAATTATATTTGTTTTATAATGGCATGAATTCAGAAAATATAATTGAAAAATATAAATTGTTTATTTTATAAGTATTATTAAAAATAAAAGATAGAAATATTATATATCACCATGTTTGTAGTTTCAATATTTATAAAACTAAGCCTGATTAAATAAATAAATAGGTTCCAAATAATGATTTTAAAATATATCATAAATTATGTTAACATGTTCTTATAAAATAAATTTTTATGGACTTTATAATTTTTTACGTATTTGATTTTTAAAAAAAAAATAGATATTTCTAGAGTAATAACGTTAAAAATTAAAACTGAAGACAGTGGTATCGGATTGTATTTATATCGATATTTAACAGTTTTAGTTATGTTTGCAGTATTCACTATTTGTTTACCAGTTTTTATTCTACACCTACTATAAACATATAAAGATAAGATTTATTTTATCATTATAGTTTCTCGTGATATTAAAAGACTATAGAATTCAAATATCGATACCTACATCATAATGATTATTACCCTACTCACCGGGCATACAATTCAAAACAAAAATGACTTGGAAAATACAATAATTATAGATTCACAAACATATAGCATTAATTTACCAAATAATAGATAGGGAGATATAAATATTTATTTTTTTATAATTTTTGGAAAAATATTGAACTATACGTGTGAAAAATTGATGACAAAAGTTTAACTACTTCGTTGTGTGTGGTGATAATTACACCTCCCTCGTGAGCAGTGTATGATGATTATTTTGTCGTGTATCGATCACGTTATTATAGTAAATAGGTACATAAACGAATCACCCATATTTTACATAATTTAATGTAATTACATGATGACGAGAGACAAATATTATTTAATAATATTTATTAAATGAACATGAAAGCATAATAAAATACTAACAAGAGATCCAAATCCGGTATATCGATTACAAACCATCATATTCTACGAATGTTTAATTATATACACAATATATAAATACAATTTATAAAAAAAAATAATATATACTATAATATTAAATTTGTTATGAAAAAAAAAATATATATATATAATTGATCAGTTTGATTTATACGAACATGATTTATTCTATATTATGGGATCCAGGCGGGAATCCTGCTCTCGGCACAGACGTTGGCGGCTCAGGGGACTCAGGCGCGTCGGGCACGACTCAGACGTGCGTTGACAGAGGCTGCGAATTCAGACACAGTTCCAATCATCAAAACGGTACAGAACAATAGAAAAACTAAAAATAAATAACTTAAATCATAATAAACACACACACATAAATACATACTTTTATAATATAAAAAAAACACACACGTTTAACGTTAATATGGAAATTATTTTCACCGGTATCGTTATTTTATTGACACACCACGAACGTAGCACAATATTTTTAGCTCACTTTCAGCTTCTCGGAGTTATACAGCAATTGGTTTACGATATGCACGAGCTTTTGATGTAGCACTAAGCGTACCCTTACCACACACAGTAGTAATTTTATCCTAAATACCTAATATTTTTTGTTCGTTTTCCGTTTCTATATTGATTGAAACAGATAAACGAGGTTTCAGAATATGAGTCATTGCCTGCCATTTTTATTTGATTCCTAGTCATTGTATTTTCTCTTAGTTTTATTTTTACAATAACATTAAAACTGAGAATAAAACGAATTCTGTTATGGTGGAAAATCAGGATGGAAAAAAAACCATGATAAATTACTCGTTATTACGATACAATATTTTTCTCTCAACGACAAAATACTAAAATACTTGGGTCTTTACAAATTCTTAGATTTAGACACACGTCGTCTAGACAATTCTTTCATAATAGTATAATATTTAGGAAATAAAACAATGACCATAATAAATGATAATGTTATATTATGGTGTCGAGAATAATATGATGTATATTACGAATGTTATACGTTTAATGATATTCTACATTTAAAATCTCAATGAATCCATGCCAGATTAATAATTATTTTTGTTTTTATATTTTTTAAGAGTAAACGTATAAAATACAACGCAATGATTATATTGTTTGCAATAAAAACAATGTATTTTTAAATATGTATTACATCAATTTGTTCTATTCGAGTCTTAAATGAATAATGATGATTCTTATTTTTTTTGGGTATAAGTATGTAAATATCTTGTTTAATCAATTTTATTCAAAATTCCTACTTTAAATTCCTATTAAAAATATTTTGGTAAACAATTTTTGAGCAATGTTATATTTAGTTAAAAATGATGTAAGGTTGTGCTTGTATAACATTTTCAGATCTTGAAATTCAAATTTGTATTTTATCAAATTTTTTATTTAGGAAAATATTACAACTTTTCAACATTTAAAAGTTCTAAATTAAGTCTAAAATTATTTTACATGAATCTAGAATATCTAATATTAATGTTAAGTATTGATGAACATTGTTTCTTTGATTATAATGAAACAAATTTCGTTACAATAATATAATTCTTCGATTTTTACCTTTTTTTTTTGTTGTAATTTTCAGTTAGTTTTTTCAAATGATTTAGAAATGTGTTGGGCAATTAAAAAAAAATGATCAAATATATCACAAACTCGAAAAAATGTTCTACCAAAAACCTATCCCGCTCAATATAAATGGATCGTTTAAACCTGTTAAACGACATACGAAAAAATCACAAATCTGTATAAACCAAATACATTTACTTCTTCACTCATGAATCTAGTAATCGTCAATAAATGTGTTATTAATCAATTCGGTTATTATGAATTTACGACTGAGTGAAATGTGTTTCGTATTTAAGTTATTATTTTTACGATGCCTACCTAATAAATAATAAATATATTACATGTTATAATATGAAAACATATACACTACAGCGTGGAGTATAATCGTATTCAATATGGTTAGAAAGTATAATCCATGACCATCCATCACCGACCCATGGACCCTTGTCGTTATAGTGAATATGAATATTTTATGTAGTTCAGAAAAAAATAGAACATAGTACCAAACACGTGTTTTCTGTTTTAAAATTTTTCTTCGATACGCTAGTCATCTAAATCCGATTATCAAACTGTAAAAAAAAAAAAATCAATTATTAAATTGACTTTGGTTATACCAGTTTGAGAAATTATAACAATAAAATAATAATAATAATAATATACAGTATATAGGTACCTACTGACGTTGAATGACTCGAGAATGACAATAATGTAACCAAAATAGTTATTTTCCTATATTAATCATTTATATTATTGTACTGAATTTCTAAAGATATATCATAGGAACGGATTATTAAAGAGTAGTATTTACTATTCAATTCAATAACTATTGCGTTTTGATCAACTTTAATTTTAGTAATTTTTGGTGAACTACAAGAACGTATAAATTAATTCATAATAAATTGTTGCGTTTATGTATAGTTCGACTTATACCATAATATACCTTACATTTCGTCAACATACAAATATTGATGTTAAAATCGATTTTTGGATATTTAGTTTCGTTCAAACGTTTTAATTAATTATATAACTGACATATAAAAATAACTTTATGGTTAAATTTGTTTAAGACTTTTAGTTTTACTTAAAGTGCATTCCTTGGGTTATTTTTTTCCCATAAAATTCAAAAAGAGGATTATTTATTTTATACAATCCAATGCGGCGACGTTTTCGGCCCCATAGTGTAGCAGAACAAGCAGAGGGTATGATCAATACTATGTCCCTCGTCTTTCAGTTTTATTGTTTTCCCTGAAAATTGGTGCACACATTTCATTTCGCACGCCTAAAGCTAGATTATTGTACTTTAACTATTCTTTCTCGATTCCGATGTTTGAGTTTGACGTAATATTATCCATTTGATTCTATTTTGTTTTCTCTACTGTAAATTGTCAAATAATGATTTAAAAACATTATATAATATAAATTTTAGGTTATTACAAGAAAACAATACTGATGGGACAAAAAATATGAGAAAAAAAAATATAAAATATAATATTGAATACCAAACAAATAATGATATTCATAGTAAACGAAATATAAAATGTGTGCTCGGAAAATGTTTCCAAAAACATAACTAAAAGTTAAATAAATTTACGAGTATAGACTATGCGTAAAAATAAGTATTATTATAGTAAAATAAAAAAAGTACTTAAATTCGAATACGTTTAGGTTTAATTTATAATCAATATATCAACAACCAATGTATTATATATTATTATAACTTTTTTCTTCCATGATTTATTATAATATGATGTGATCGACAATTAAATAGAGTTTTTAGAATACTTTTTTTTATTTAACGTTTGTCTTTCTATTAATAAACTAAGATTATAAATAGAAGTTAAAATGAGATTTTAATTTCAAGTTATTGAAAAGCTAATTAAAGCGGATTTCTACCAGATTATACTTTTTACTACTTATTGAAATTTATTAATGTACAATATATTAGACAGTTATAATTTCAATTTATAGTTCCATAAATAACAAATAATTAAAATAATAATCCTCTTAATAGTGGTATTTTTGATAACATTAACTATTAGCTTTATACAAACAGTGAAATTTTTTTACAGTAAACCATATCACTGAATTTGACCCTATAATAAAATTGTTCTCGGTTCACCTCCAAAGATAAAGTTATCAAGTACTCTATATTTTTAGATAACTCACGAGAAGAAACAAAAAAATACCTAATTGAAAAATGCATAATATTGAATGGGAAAAATGTCGTAAAAGAAATATGACGAAAAGAAAAAGGAGATAAGAGTAAGGAAAAAAGAACAATTCATTTTATAGAAAAAGACGGATCGGTATTTGCAGTACGCACATTACGAACTAGGGTCGAGTTTTCGAGGAAATTAGAAGAATGACCATGTGATCATGGGAAGGGTGGTATTAAGAGGTGACAGAACAACAAGTGGACTATGAAATTTACACGCCGTATAAGGAATGAGTCGGGGGAAACAATTTCGGCAGAAAGAACGTTGGACAGAAAAGACAGATTAATCGCACGTCAGCCGTCAGATAATAATATTGTTATTAAATCGATCGTCCCGCGTGCTCGTGTTTACGTAAACCTATGCAAACAAAATGTATTTATGTGTAGCACGTTCTACTTAAGTACGGAAAATGATGTATATTTTATAGCGGGTATAATATCATATTTCTATATTAATCTATCGGAAATTGGTCGGCCGCAAACTTCCCGCGGGTTACCAACTCCGTTAACCCCAAAGGCGACCTCATATTGTTATTATACAATATAATAATATTATAATAATTTATAAAGGAACAACCGAACACACAGACAATGTTCATCGCGGATGAAACGACTTCCTCGTACGTTTTCCTAGACCGTAATATCCGCCGGACAAAACAAATTGTGCGGATGTCTCTGATATAAACCTACACGTACATAATATTTCTATATATATATATATATATATATATGCGATAGGTGTTCGACAATATTGTACTATACTGTTTAGAGAAACGAATTTTCTGTGTAGATATTACCTGCTATGATACGTTTTTATGATATAAAAAAATAAACCGTGTTCTAGGTTAAAACCGTAATTCGCAAAATATTTAATTTATCCTATTTTCCGAATAGATAGGTTAATACAGTTTCTACGACATATACGCAGTGAATCCCGACTGTAAGGATAATTGTGATTTATTTTACAACACTTGCAGTGTGTTTAAAAAAGGAATTCAAACAAAACTGTCAAATCATTGACATTCATTGTCGTACAAAATATTTATATCTAAATGGTATAATTATTATTATTATTTAATTCATACTCATCGAAAAAAAAAAAAAAAAAAAATTTATAATATACTAGTATATTAATCATAATGAATAACGTATTCAATTTAATGTGAAATAATTTTACATAAAAATAAATATTAATAATGATATTAATAAAAGTTTATACATTTTTACATAAAATTAAAAATTATATCCGGAAGTTATAATAGTTGACCGGATGCTTGGGGGAAAAGAAAATATCTAATTAATCTATTTAGTTCACGTACAGAATAATGTATGTCATAACCAGACTGGGAATTTATTAATTTGAAATCAATCATAAATCATCAAAAATTATTTTTGACGATGTTTAGTGGTGAATAAATGAATAGAATACATTTGTAATTTTAAATAACTAATATAATAATATTATAAATAACTATTTTTAATCACAGTATATTTGACCTTATCGATGGTAAATAATAACTGTATTAATTTATATAAAAAACATATATTTTTATGCAATTTTTATAAATATTTTATTCGCAATAATATAATATAATACAATTAAAATATAATTAAAAATAGATAATAAACATATTAAATATATAAGTTATCATTTAAGTTGAGCTTTTAGTGCACTTTTGGATCTGAAAACAAAAAGTTGTATACACATTGAGATAAATAAACACGAATTTCAAAATGTTTTAGATTCAATATTTAAATTGAAAGTTGTCATACGTAACGTTCAAAAGTATATTGAATATACGTATACTTTTATTACAAACTATTTTAAGTCTGTATACTATTCTTTTTTCATTATTTTTTAATAGATAATTTATTTTATAATACAAATTAATTTCGTCAAAAATGAACGTATAATAGTTTTTGTGCAATTAATGTGGTAAAATTCATATAGTTTAAGCTATTATCAAAATTAAAAGACGAGATAATTAAAATAATAATTAGATCAGATTCTTTACCGGGATTTTTTTCCATGTAAACTGATAGTACGATATACTTTCGATCAAATAAAATAATTAAATCATGACTAATTAACATAGAACAAACACATATAGTTATAAAACATTAAATACATTCATCATTACTCTGAAAATTAATAAAAAAATTTATATTTTAACGACACTTATTTTGTTTATATTTTATATTTATAAGTAGTTTCTAATTATGAGAGTTTACTTTAATTTAATCATAAAAATATTTGATTTTTTTTCTTTATTGTCTTGTCTTGTTAAAAATGTATTGCAATTAAAAAAGAAAAATAATAACGTTTTATAATTGTGCTATTTTATTTTATAAGTAAAAGAAATATTATATATAATAACTTACAGTTAGAAACAATATTTTCGTTTTATATTATAACCGTACATTATTTATGTTTTTTTTTTTTTTTTTTAGTTTAGTTTGACTTTTTTATTTAAACTACAACACTGAACAAGTATTCAAAATGATTGAATTGAATTGATTCGAAATTTATTTTAGCAAACTAAATAAGTAGGAAGATCGATTTTGGATGTTTCTCCTTCGTCTCATCAGTCCTCGGAGAAATTAGGGTTTTATTATAATTAAGATTTTAATGCAATGCTATTGCAATAAAAAATACGATTTTAAGGCAAACTCAACGTAATGCAATATAATATATTTATAAGTCGTTCCATAAACTTATAGAACGACATATAAAACACGTGTATAATATTCATATACTACCTATGAAAAAACTCAAAAAAAAAAATTAAAAGTACCTACGTTCAAAATTGCATTAATTATCATGAAAAACCTAAAATCTTCTCTCTAGTTAATCTTCTTCAAAGGAACAACTTTTGAGAAATTCGAAAAATGAGCTAAATAAAGTACCAACTAGACGCAATTTTCTACCGAAAGCATATCCTATTTGTGGAAATTGAATTATTTTTTTTATCCGAAAAAGTGTCTTCAGATATAAAAAAAAATATCATGATATTTAATTCTACAAAATAATTCAAATTTTAGGAGCTCATAAAAAAAAAATTCAACTACAATTCTAAAATATTTTGGACATAGATTAAGTAATATTTGAATAGGCTTCTATATAATTTTCAAATCGTTAAGCCTAAATTTTCAGGTAATCTTAAACATTTTTGAAAAAAGTTAAACGCATAATACTTAGTCAGAAAATCGAACAATCGTTTCCAAATTTTTTTATAATGTGGCACACCTATGTTGATACTCAAGTTTCAAGTCATTATGATCAAAACCTAATTAGTTATCATGAAATAAAAAAAAACTAAAATAACAGAAACCGTAATTTTGACGATTTTCTGCCATTTTTTGGTAGTTTTTCTTCTTTCAAGAAAAATTTTAAGAATTTAAATAAATAAGCTAAATAATTTACTAACTAAACATGATTTGCTATCGAAAGCATACCCCATTCGTTGTAATTGGACCATTATTTCTACCCAAAAAATGTTTTCATACATCAAAAAAAAAACAACATATTTTTGTAAAACCAATACACTCTTCTCGCTTCTCTCAGAATCTAAAAGTAGGAATAAATATAATATTATTCAATGAACTTTTTTTCTCAAATCAATAGGTGTCTCAATAGTTTTCTATTTATTAAAAATTGTTTATTTTTTTTTAAATAATTGTTTTAAATGTATGAAAATACAAATCTAGATAAAATAATGATGAGATTTGTAAAAATATATAAAAATTATATTTCATGACAATTTACGACTATAATAATTAATCGCTAACATACAATATCATATTCAAAAATATCTATTACTAAAATACAATGTGAAGTTTTCCAACCTATCATATTGTATTGTTCATAAAAGTTTGTTTTATAGAAAATCATTTTAAAATAACAGTTCAACTTATACCTTATATTTTATGAAAAAGTAAATTAAATTATACAACAATTGTCATCCACTATGTTTTATCACCTCCGTAACTTTTTACTTATTATAAAAATTAATTATATTTTTTTGATGAGTATTGAAAAACCAATTTCTTCAATTTATAATCTACATGAATTATTTAAAGACTATTTGCTATGTAACGTTAAAATTAATCAACCACTATACCATACACTATACTAGTTTATGTATTATCAAAAATATGAATTAACATAACGAAAATAAACTATAACTTTGATGTTTATAATGTACTCGTACATAATGTGTATAAGATATGTTATAATTCTAAATAAAAGACAAACATTCCTTTTAATTGGTATATAAGATATAATACTTTATTATATATTATGATATTTGTGTAAATATCTAATTTTTTAAATAAATGAACATATTATAATGTAAAACGATAGACGTATTATAGTTTAATGGCATGTTATTAGAAACGTAACAATAGTATACATTTACAATATTAAATTTAAAAAATAATAACAATAATAAAATAAAAACAAAGATACATCGTCAATAACATCAAACGTGTTATAATATAACAATATCAAGATACATATCCCGCCTACATGACGATAATTTTAAAAACAATTTTCTTCGTTTCCCGCGTGCACGATGAATAACAATGACTTCCGGAGACCGACGTAATATTGTATTTCGCTATCTTTATGAAAATGTTTCGTTTGTCTGTATAAATATGTATAATATACGTATATATTATATTATACACAAACACACGCGCATTTCGCTCGAGCTTAGCAATAACATTTATATTTCCTGTGTAGGCGTGTGAATTATTTCGATAAAAATATTACGGAGAACGGGTAGGGGCAAAAACGATAGACACGAGAACACTATGATATATATTCAAAACATGAATCGTTTGGCAGTAAACTTGGTGTAAATTACAGAGATGGCCATTTTGCGTGAGAGCCGTAGAAAACGTACGAAAAATAACGGTTTGATGAATCATTTATAATTTATATAATATACTATGGAATAACAAAATTAGATGGAAACGTGGTGTTTTCATACATTATTGCTCCGTTTTTTTTTTCAATACAGTACGATCGTATTATCGTGTTACAAAAATAACAGACATAACACGACAAACCCAAAGAATTATTTCCGTCAGTTTTTGTCACATGAAATTTCTACCATCCTGTAAGTCTAGTAGATATATTTATATATTAATAAATTTATATGTGTATGTGTGTGTTTTATGAATTTATTCTCGCAACGACAATATTATGGTAATGAACCGTCGGCCTGGTGTGGCTCAACCGTCTTAGCATTGATGAGCGCTAAAGTCATTTCTTGGGCCCCGAGAGACAAGAGTGGAAGGAAAAGTTGGGGATCCCATTGTAACGATTAGTCGTTCCTCTCGTCCGCCGCCAACCAGATTCCGAGCAGTGATATTAAATCACGATAAAATCTTAAGTCTTTTACGACAGTCTATTAAACGCTTTTGTCTCCTCCCTCAAGGACCTCGTTCATTTTTTTACATCTACAGAAATCGTTATTTCTCCCGTCTTTTTACATTCGTCTACCAACATCTCTTTCGTCGTTGCCACGTCGTCCCGCCCGTTTCGTTCTTCTTGTACCCTTTACCCGACAGTGAAAACAAAGAGAAACCAAAATAATCAATACGCCGCTCATTTCCGTCCACAACTTGGTCACAGAGATAGAGTATAATAATAATAATAACACTATTATTATGTGTTTCATTTGTTTCGTTATCTGGACCGTTTTTGGACGATGATATTATCATCATGTAATCAACTTAATCAACTGACGTTTACTATCTGTAACGAAATAATCCATGACATGTCAAAAGTTGTTGGGAGAAAATAAATGTTCTATAATATATTATCATATTAAACTTTCACGTGTATTATTAAATATACATATGGTCGGACGTCTTTACGATATTTGTTTTTCATCAGTGAGATTACTGCTACTGCCATTTCCCGAAATTATACACAAATCTAACGACAACATATGAGGGTATTCAGAATATTGTGTCAAAAAACCAATTAAATTAACATTCGAAACATCTAAAATTCACATAATATCTGTAAAATTAGATTTAAACATTAACAGGCTTTTTAAAGAAATTCAAAATATACTAACATATAACTTAAAGTTTGATAAATTTATAAATATATTTATTTAACCATAATAATATAAACGTTATTGATTATTAAACGTTAAATTTAAACCGTTTATTTTATCGTAGATAAAAATTAAATTGGTAATTTTATTGTAATTTGCAAAAACAAAAAATTGATTAATAACAGTGATAATAGTAAACAGTGATGAAAAATACTACCAATGTGATTATGGAATAAAAATTGAATGAATATTGTGTTCACTTTCAACAAACACGCAATACAAAGGATATTCACTGCACTCATGTAGTGAAATTGCATACACAAAATGCCGTGTTACATTTTATTAGATATTAATATTATTAGAATATTGTAATATTATTAAATTATATTTGTTATATATTTTCTAGAACTTACAATAAAATATAATTAAACTTTCGAACCTAACTAAAAGAAACATAACTTTTTTTTCAAACAAAATGATAAAAGTAGATGAACTGTAATAGTATATTACTTTGCCCTAAAGCAAAGTTACTTTAACCTGTCTTTCATTTTATCAAACTAGTGCATCACTTATTAATTATATAATATCAAAAATAAATATAAACTTTGAACACATATACTTAATACTTAAACAACTCTATGTTGATATAACTCGTTATATTTCATTGCTAATATTATTATACTAAATTGAAGTTACACACACAGTATAATAATCGATGATGATACTATTTTTTTACATAATTTTTTGTATTATATAAACAATAACTATTTTTATTACAATAAAAATACATTTTGAAAATAAAAATAATAAACACTGAAAATTATAGGAATAAAATGAGCTAAATGTTTTTTAGATTCTGAGTGGAGCGAGGAATGTATTGATTCTACAAAAATGATTTTTTTTTTTTATGTATGAAAACATTTTTTTGGGTAGCAATAATTGTTCGATTTTGCATATTTATATATGTAATTTTCATTCGTAGTAAATTTTGAAATAGATTATCAGTATAATATATTTCAATATATTTAGATACGCTCAGAATCGTATTTTCTAATGCAATATCATTGCATTCAAATCTTAATAATTATAATAAAACACTAATTTATCTGAAGACCGAAGGGACAAAAGAGGAACGTCCACAATCGGCCTTCCCATTTTTTCAATATTATGTCATATAAAATATATACAAAACCCATAATTGCGTTTGCAGGATTTAAGATGTATTTTACGGAGGGTTTATTTGAAGTGTTAACAATTTTACACGAAATACCTATAATATTGAAATCATAGATATTAATATTATTAATATTAAAATGAAATAAAAATATATCAATAACTTTTGATATACACAATAATGTTTTTTTGTGCAAAACAGATTATTATATCAACAAATATCAATTCATATAAAACTATATTGCACCCCTTTTTTCTTGAAATATATTTTTTAAATATGCTAAATTGGTTATTACATTATTTAAGAATTGGTCAGAAATAATATTTCTCCAATAATTAAAAAAAATACTTAAAAATCGAAATCTTTATTAAATTAAAAGAACTACATGTCCAAATTTTCTTATGAATATATTCTTTAAAATGGCTATTTTAAAATTTTACATAACATAAATAAGAGTTTATTTTTTATTTTTTTATAAGACTTATTTTTTTTAACAATAAAAAAATATATATTTATAGTCTGTTGCCTAATTAATAATTTGAAAAAAACTGCATTCAAAAATTTAAATTTTTTGCGGAGATATTGCAATTATTAAATACAAGTATATCCTTATAGATGAAACCGGTAAAAATAACATAAATGTTTCAAATTATATTTATTTATATAAAAATAATTATTAAAGAATAATTAATTAAAGTATGACATATAACCGAAATTCAGACCTTTATAATCGGTTCGATTACTCGAAATACCTCGAAACTATCGAGTGCAATGTTTCTAAGTCGTATTTCTAAGTAGTATTTTCCACTAAATTCAAACAGTTTTTATGTTTTTACGATCGCGTTCTCTTTCTCGCTGTTATTCTCCAAGCGTTTTCTTGGCAGTTGGACCGTTTCACTTGCAGACTGGCACGGTGTGTAACGGTTGTGCTATGGCATATACTTACGTACACCGTATGGTAGGTAAACACAACACACGTGCAGCACATAAAATTGATTATAACACCTGACCGAAAGGGCTGATGGGGGAATGGGTTGAATAATTGAATCGATACCGACCAACGTATACGGTGCCGCCGCTAGTGGTAGTGTTAGTAGTACAACATTATGAACGTTCCACAAGTCGGATGATTACAAGACCAGTGGATTGTAGGCAAAACAGATTTCCGACGTCGTTTGCGAGTTTTTCGGTCGACACAACTTTGGTGATAGTACCCACTGAAACATTAAAACAATGCAGTATCCCATGGAAACAGGAATTTAAGGGCATTTTTTTGATAAGTGCCAATGACTATTTCTATGGATATTCGTCTGTTTGCGCCAAAATTGTACCTTTTTTATTTCCGCCACATACCTGGAAAGGATCGATTTTATTTTTGATCAAACAAAGTAATAACAATATAGAAGGTAAATAAATGAATAAAATCAACAAAATTATTATATGGTATATTCACGATTTGGTTTATTTGGGTTAGGTTTTTATACATTATCTAAAGTAGGATACATTTTACATTTTTTTAAAACATTCAAACAAAATTGTTGTGTTAAATATTGTACTGTACTAGTGAAAAGTCTGAACTAACCGGTTGTAGACAATATGATTATATAAATTAATGTTCCTTTGGTTTAAATGAAATTTAAAATAAATATTTAACATATATTATGTCAAAAACAATACGGTTTTATTATTATGATTGAAAATATAATGGACCTATTCTATGTCACGATAACAAAATCTATTATTTTTAAATTTGGAAGAAAACGGATAGATAGGATTTTGATAGAAACAGGTTACACCCATATTTATCCGATAAAAGTACAGTCAATTGGTCATTCTATTAGATTAACCGGTCTTTGAATTCAACCTAATTATTTCCTACGTAAAATACCTACCTAAATTTAGCAACGAAAATTACAATTAATTTGATTAACAATCGATAACTTTATAAATAATACAAGTACAATAACATACGAGAAATCTTGTTCTTGTATGGGATTTATTGACGAACACGAATGTAGTGATATACAAGTTGTTGAGTTGATGAAGTTAAATACAAATAAGGAACAATATTAATGATATAACATAATATCTCCTGATTAATATACAAAACTTAACAATTGTTCTGCTGTTGATCACGACTACTCAAACATTATTTCTGAAACTCAACTCGTACCATAAATTTGCTGAGAATGACATAAAATTATACGTCAGCATTAAAACTGCAATCATTAGTACAGATTATGATTATATAACACCATATGGTGCACTTCTGAATTGAATGATAACTTGATACCTATTCAACTGAGTGTGATCACGTCCGAGGAATTAAATTATTGTACAACTAGTAGGTCAGAACTAAGCAACTGAGAAGGATTAGTGAATTTAATGTAAGTATGATACAACAGCGTCATCTAAAGCAATTAAAGTCAGTAATGCGTGTTTAAAAAACATTAATAAACAAAAAACAAATTTTCCCTATCAGTGGTTACGTTGATTTGAAGAAGGTTTTGGTTTGTATACATTTTTGAGAAATATGAGACATAGCTTAAATAGTGAAACTATAGAAATGACTGTTCCATTTTTTTCTAATACAATGATTTAAAATCTTGTTTTTAAAATAACACAATATCTTTTCACCATGAATTTTTCTAAAAATTATCGAAGGGATGAAGAAAGAAGGTCTATAATAAGTGATTAGCTGGCATTTCATTTATTATTTATATAGGTATAGGTATTGCTAATTAATAATTATTTTTAAGAATATGCATGTAATAATAAAATACTTACCAAGCTTCTTAAACCTATCAAGATTCCATAATTTTTTTTTTATTTATATATAAAAATTGCAATTAACAACCATATAACTTATACATTATAAACCATCAAACCTCGAAATGAAAATGAGAAAATTATAAAATAAAATAAAAATATTTTTTTTAAATATTAATATTATATTCAAATATTTTACACACCTATAATAATAAATGATAACAGATTATTGGTGTGGAAGTATCTACTGAAATTTGATAGTGTTTATAGTGTAAAGTACGCAAACGAATTTACTATACGTGACCGATTTACCATAACAATCGCAATCAAAACTATCAAAATATATACTTATTGATATGACGTCCAGATGATGGCTTTATTTCTAAGAAACTACGGTCTACCTATTCTAATCTAAAAAACATTATTTTTTCTATTTTTTATTCTAAATAGAGTATCAATATAATATGACTTGTGTTATAAAATTATAAATTAAATAATACAAGTACATTGATAATTTATATTTATTATGTATATGAATAATTGAATACCATGAGTCCTATACTAAATGAATGATTTTAACTTTATTGGATAAGATCAAATAGCATAAATATCTTAATTATATCTTATTAGACATATTCATCATATTTTGGATATTATGTATTAAGTCGAATATCTCTGAAATGGGATGAGCACAAACGAAGGGACAAAAAGCACAAACATTTGATAAAGTTTTAATTTCGAAATTTCGCGTTGAGGGGGCTGGGGATATACAGTCACAATATTATGTGGTAACGTGATAAATCAAATTAACGTAGCATAACTAAAAAAGGTTGATGGAAAACGAGTTGAATTGTATTGATGTATAATTACGTTCCGAGTTTTATATTGTACAATTTCATTGAGTTGTAATTATCAGCAGGTAAAACTTCATGGGATTCCGTCAAAATTATGAACATTTCATTTATATTATCATTCATATTACAATAATATTCCATGCAAAGTATATTTTGATCGATATGACATAATATTATGTATATTCACCTATCATCATTTATGTAAAATGTGTCACTAAAAAAAAACTTAGATTTAACGAGAATATTAAAATTTCTGAATGAGAGTTATAAATTTTGTGTGTAACGTATTTTAAATTGTCCGAAAGTACGTTTTTAAATTTTGATTAGAATACCTAATATTTTTTATATACGAATAAATACCAAAAATAAAGTCATAGGATATGCTATATTACATTTTTGTACTCAAACTTTATTTATCTTTTATCAGATTAGTTAGATTATAGTTAAGTACAGTAAATAGAATGACATTTAAGTTCATTTATGTTGATTTTATTTTTTCAATTATATTAGCTTTATTTTTTGAAAACAAAAATATATTAAATCATCATTTATTTTTACGTTACAATACGTCACCTTCATGTCATATTAAACTATATGACAGTCGATGAGTTTGATTATAAAATTATATTCCTGTTTATTTAAACAAATAATAAACGTACAAGTATTTTTGTAAATGTCACCATAATTTATATTTTAACCTTGATGTGTTGCATTTTTTATTGGAATTTTCAATTAATAACTATATTGTATTAATTTTAGGATTTAGCGTTAGTACACATAAAAAATAATATAGGTAAATAATGTAGGTAATACAATTTTTATGCGATATTACCTAACACCTTAGTGTTATCAGTAATGATTATCAGTCTATTACGATACAAAATAATTGAAATTATTAATTTCTAAAGTTACCAGAAAGAATTTTAATTTTAAGATATTATATTTAAATTATATTTCTACGTTGATATTTCATACATTTATGTTAAAACAGAAAATATTTAACATATTTGATCATCGAGGTACAACATAACAAAATAAAAACTTTATAATTTGATCGTATGTATTATAACTAATATTTTTATTTTTTATTTATCATCCAGTTTTTTTTTAAAAAAAATGTTTATAACCCTTGATGGTATAATTATAAAAATTGCCCGTTAAGGCTACTCGTTACTCTCATTTGTGGTGTGTTTAGTAATATTTTATTGAATTTATATTTTTTTATTAGGAATATTTGTATACGCTACACGGGAACTATGTTATGTTCATAAAAATGATAATGGAAACGTTTGTATAGTTATAAACAAATTTATATATTTCCTTTAATTTAAGAAAATATTTATTTGATACTTAGGTAAGTACAAATTTAACAGCTATCTTAATAAATATTAATACATTTTATTCCTTTTACATATTATATAGATACATATATCATAAAATGTTTTACAATTGTTTCTTTTATTATAAGTATAAGGTGTATTACTTTACATATTATTTTTTATTATCTTAAACCTAATGTTATGATTAAGTATCATGTTGTTTTTGAAATTATATTATTCATCGTTTTGTAATGAAGTCTTAGTGACATTCTCTGTTTCGACCGAAATTCTGTTTGCACGTAGAAAAAATCTACTTCATTTCTTTATGTTTATAGTACTCCCCCAAATGAATTAAATTAAATTTAGAAATGTTAATCTTTTGTTGTTAAAGAACAATTCATGAGAATACTTTGTACAACAACATACTTCACGATAGTACGATACGTCTTTTTATCTTCTTTTTTTCTAAGGTCAAGTTAATATGTTACCAAAATTTTTAACTCTATTTTCACGAATTTTTTAGTTTGTACAAAAATTAAAATATATATCTCGACAAGTTAAATTTTATAAATTTAAAATATGATTATATTAGATTAATAATAATTAATAATAGATATAATATGATATTACTAATATATAATAAATTCATAACTTTTAAAAGCAAAATATTTTTATAAAAACAAAATTATAAAACTAAATTATATTACCTATTAAATTTTTTCAATAACTAAGTTAGTTTTGTAGTTAAATTTGGGAAAACTACGATGGTCATTAAATACAAAAGATAATTGTATATAATTGTATTCGCCTATAAAGTACATAACTACGTGTTAAATCAGTTTCGAAATCTTTAATTATTTTTATTTAATATAATACAATATAATTATGATTAAAAGCGTAAGTCATATGATATAATATTGTATTCTGATCAAATATGTTAAGTTATTTGTAAACATGCATTTAGTCAAGATGAATGAAATGGCAACGTGTGAATTTGGTTTGATTTCTTACAAAGGAAAGCTCGTCTTAGCTTAGGTGATATAACAAACATTTAATTTCAGAAAAGGTACATGTAGATAATATAATATTTATATATATTTAAATTGAGTTTTCCATTACTAACAATCGCTTTGGAAGTGATTGTGAAATAAATGGTTTGTAGAACACACAATAAAATTTGAAAAATGTATTATTAAAGAAATATATTATGTAGGTACCTACGAATATTTGTCACGCAAAATACAATATATCTATAATAACTTAACACCTCTGTGAACATAAAATTAAAACATAATAATTAAAAATTATTTATTTTTTTAATTATCTATAATATTTATATACTTTAATGATTTTCGCATATTTTCTTCTCTTCCGACATAGTATTGAAATATATTTAGTAAAATAATTGTAATTAAATTTAAAACTAATAAATGTATTATTATATTTTATGATTAATTTTTTACTTAAAATAATATGGAATAACCATAATTTAACGTTTCATATAGTAGTGTACAAGAAATGTTTTCCTATAATTTGATTGTAAACATAAAAGTTACATATACGAGTATATTGTATATATATATATATATATTAATTGGTTCAACATCGCTAGTTTATTAAAAGCACAGAATATATTGATTATAACACTCAAATAATATTTAAGTGATGAGCCGCTAATCCAGTGCTTCTGCCATATAAATAATATGCCAAAAAAAATAATTTATACATTATATTAAACAACAAGATATTTTCTTCACACCCAAAATTTGATTTATTTTCACAATTATTATTTATAACTTAACATTAAATTTATTCTAAAGTACATAAATTAATTTTCATTCTTAATTTAATATTTGACATAATATAATATAAATTATATTTGTATA
The DNA here is from genome assembly GCA_013282895.1 of Eriosoma lanigerum. Classification (NCBI taxonomy): domain Eukaryota; kingdom Metazoa; phylum Arthropoda; class Insecta; order Hemiptera; family Aphididae; genus Eriosoma; species Eriosoma lanigerum. The sequence continues at coordinate 22,366,203 of CM023357.1, forward strand.
AATTAACCAGATAACTATTATAGGTATTTACATACTAAATTTAAATTTCTATTCGTACGATGTATAAATAACAAACATATTATTGATCTTGTTATACTAATTATCTGACCTGTATGAACTTAACCATACACAATTAGGACACGTGCCAGACCATACCTTTAACATACTAAATCAAGTATTTCCAGGCAATAACTTTCGTACTAATTGCATACTACATCTATTCTATACAGTTTACACGAAGACTTCTAAGTTTAAACTCACTTTGCAGCTTTATAAGAGGGACTATTCACGTACAAGTTACACGGATTATTCGATAGAAGCTAGAACTTATCAACCGTGTAAATTAGTTATGTCACACACTGTATGTCTACATTTATAATTATTATTTCAACCGTATGATAATCTTGACATTTTCAATTTTGGTAATACAAAATCTGTTTACTTGGAGACAAAAAACATTAAAAATAAAAATTTATGCTGGGAAGTCGTGAATAATTGTGTGACGTTCAATCGGTTTGTTTTATTTCTATACGCTAATACACTTTTTTTACTTATGGAAAACTAATCTTTTCAATGTAAAATACATATCACAGATACATTATAATAATACAAGCGCGGATTATTTGAGAGGAAAGGTGCTGTGGACTGTCTTTAAACATACATTTTACGTCAAATTTAAAATAATAACATAAAATTTGATGTTATTTTTCAATCAAACCTTAAATTAAACCCTTCTCCCATTTTAAAGTTTCTACACTTATGCCTGTAACAATATGATCTAAATATCGAAATGTTAAACAAATTAGTTAGTTAAGTTATATTTATTCTAAATATCTACATTATAATAATCTAACGGTTTACAATAACTAACTATTGTGAATAATCTCAATATTGTTATAAAAAATCTATCGACGTGAACGAAAAAATTTAAATTAATAATTTTGACGTTTAATATGTACTAGTATATTAAATTTGTGTGACGGTAACTTGTTTGTATCTATTAATTAACAAATCACATTGAATCCACTTAAACATTTGTTAATATTGTTTTGAATTGTTGGCCTATAAAATCTATACACTATAAACATTACTTAGTAAACAATAGTATGTAAAATACATTCAATTGGTAACTACAATACTAATATTGTCTCGTTTTAATCATTTTCGTTCTTAATAAAATAATTCGTGTGGTAATAATTATTTTATTATTTTTGTTTTTTATGATTTTATTACTTTATTTATTAGTTATTTATAACATATTTTATAGTCCCCAGATGTTATTAATTTTTATTTTTTTATTGTACATACTTTATAATCGTAGACAAATAATTTGACACATTTAGTTGCTATAAATATTATATGTCTACAAATCGATTTTTGGAAAATATTCATAATTTTGTTTATTTATAATTAAATAAGTTATAAATTGTACTTTTAAATAATTTATTTAGCTAATTTAAATACTGCTATATCGCTTTCGATACTTCTTTATAAAAAACAATATAGATCTTATAGATCGTCTTATAGATATATTACTTATATAATATTATGTATCTATTAAAATTATATAACTTTTTATTTTGCTAAAAAAAATTAGAATTATTGTATAACAATAAAACAATAAATTGTTCAAAGGGCGTATTCACGTAATATAATATTCCTCTTTAATTTTAATATATTATATTATTTGTCATTCTCGAGAGCTAGTTACTATTTAATATTTTTGAAAGAAGAAAAATCTAAAATATATATTAATTAATAAATATTGGATCTATTATATATATATAAATATATAAACAATGTCTAAGAAAATAATATTATTCGTTTCAATAAAAAAAAAAAAATACTTCATTTTAATTTAAAAGATCCTTTTGAAAATATAATTACTTTTACTAAATGAACAAATAATGGACAAATATGTTACTATATATATACTTTATTAACAATTAATGTTGTACTTCATTAAATAATAATTTGTATTTCAAATTTGAATAAGTTATGTTCTTATTTTCTGATTTTAATCTTTTTAATATAAGTATCAAATTAATGAAGACATGGAATAAACATTATTTATGATTTTTTTTGTTATAGTTGATGTTCAAATTTCTAATATATACTATTCTAGCATAACATATGACAAGGCAATAGAAATTTATTACAACACGACAACGTTGGAACTCTTAACTTCATTTTATATATTTAAACAATAAAGTGACCTATATAAGAAATAAAAATAAATAAATAAATAAATAGAAATTCCTAAGCAAATATTTACACAGTATAGTATAATATTTTAAAAACTATTTTTCTTCTCGATACAATATTATATGTTTATATATTATAATTTTATATATTAATTTTTACAATCTAAAATCGAATAATGTTATTATATTAGAAGTAAGGATTTCATTAATTTTTAAGAATTCTTGACGTTTTATTCAACATAATGTTATAACAAAAAAGACATGCGGGAAATTTAAATAAAAATGTAAAAATAAAAAATAATTCAGTGCACACCAGATAAAGTCATGTATGTCAGATCATAATTCCCAACCATTACATATGTGCATATTATGCTTGAAGTACATAAATATAACTGTCAGTAATTTATAACACCACAAGTACTCCAGGTGCACAAAAATAATTATTAAAATGTTGAATATAGCTGTGATTACATATAATTGTTATTATATTATTAATGACCTAAATATACATTTATTACTATTAATATTATTAGCTACAATATACTACTTTTCATAAAAATTTTACTATTTTATTAATTCAAAATGCTTCAGTGTACAATACAATATTGTTAGAAATACAAAAATTGAAGTCACAGAACATAAACTATTATCATTCATATTTATTATAAATTATAATACTATTATTTTACTAAAAAAAAGTATTAGAACATAAGATACAAATAAATAGACAATACTAAAGAATAATAGGACTAATATTATAATTATTTTTAATTATTTTCATATCATAAATTATTAAAAAATAGTGGTTTTGAAGTATTACAATTGATTTGTTCGTGTTAATTAATGACATGATATTTTTAAATTACGACCTTTTAAAATCCTTCGTTTAAGACATGATACCCTGTTCAAAATGACCTTTTCTAATATAGAAAGGCGTAGCCGCTTGTATATTAATTGAGGGTAATTGAGGGGTAGAACGGAATAAAAGTAATTATACTTAACTATAATACAGAATATAAAACCTTAAATAAAAATCCATAACCTTAACATAAATCTGAGTTAGGTTAGGTACTTAACTGTTGACAAAATTTATATTTAATATAAAATGTAATTATGGTTTATAATCATTTTATATTATTTCAACTTTATATTTCATACATTTTCTATTCATTTTATTTCTTTCTTAGCATATTTCCATACTCCTTTAAAGTACCTAACTCACTTGCAATCAAAAACTCAGTTTTCTCAAAATTTCTATCATTCCATATAAAAGTCCATATACGTTTATCTATGATCAATACGAAATTCGTCAAAACTTTTATCAAAATTTGATTATTATTAGCTAAAACGTATAATTATAAAACAAATGAAATAGATATGTATTACCATTTTAAAATGTATATTTAACTTAAACTGAGCGAAGCAAGGAATGTATTGGTTTTATAAAGATGTTTTTATTTTATGCTTGTAGACACTTTTTTGGGTAGAAGTAATAGTTCGATTACCACAAATAGGGTATATTTTTGGCAGATAGTAAATACTTAAGTTGACTCTTTTTTGGAATTTTTTAAAAATAAATCTCGAGAGAAGAAAAACTACCAAAAAATAGCGAAAAATCGACAAAATTACGATTTTTATTACTTAAAATTTTTTTATTTAGTAATAAGTAATTGAGTTTTCATCGTAGAGCCTTAAAAGTATTTTTGAGTATTAACATAAGTAATTTACAATGGTGGTAAAATTTTGGAATAGATTAGTTGATTTTTTGGCTTAATCTTTTTAAAAAAAATTTTGAAAATTGTAACTTACAATTTTTTTTTATAAGATTTCAAAATCAAAAATTCCAAATGTTAATACTCAATTTGAACATATTATGTTATTTTAATTTTAATTTTTTTTTATTTTATTTATTTATTTTTATCTTTTTCTTTGGAAGAAGAAAAACTACCAAAAAATGACGGAAAAACGTTTAAATTTACGAAAATTATAATTTTGATGAAATTACTTTTAGGTTTTTTACGATACCTAATGCAATTTCGAACGAAGGTACTTTAAATTTTTTAAGTTTTCTCATAGGTAGTTTACACATGTGGTAAACTAATGTAACATCCTATCAGTATATTGAATAATATATTGTATTATATTGAGTATCGCTCAGAATCATATTTTCTAATGCAATATCATTGCATTCAAATCATAATTATAATAAACTACTAATTTCTCCGAGGATCAAAGGGACGAAGGAGGAACATCCAAAATCGACCATACCACTTTTTTCATCATAAAATATCTATCAAATTTACATTTTTCCCATCAATTGCACTTATATAATCTATGGTACCTCAATATATTTAAATATTTCAAAAACAAAAGAATACATTATCGTTATACTATTTTCCTGTTCCAGTTCGACTTATATATTATTTTTATTTTATTTAATAATAAATAAATATATATATTTATATACATTAAAATCAATATAACTTTTTTACATACTGTGTATTGAATTTAGAGGGATATTTATAAAACAAATAATGTTATTAAATCCAAATGTGTAAGTTTATTTTATTTCACAAACAATTTAAATATTTACCTAAACAAATTTTATGATGTACAAATATTATACAAATTATGTTCATAAAATATTTCGATATTGGAAGAACAAAATTATATTAATTTAATATTACGCTGAAATCTACATATTCCTGATAACCATCGAGGTTTAAACAGTAATTAAATCAGTGTAATTTAATGTAAACTAGTCCATTGTCCTATGAGCATTAAATCATACAGAGCAATTAGAATTTCGTGTTACTTAATTAATAGAAATTCCATACGTTTTCAATGTTATCTCCAATACTTTTTTAAAACACATTATGCAGATCATCTTGTAACCATAAATGTATACACATATATAATTTACTGAACTTATTTAATCAGTTTATGGCTTTTGATTACCTTAGACTCTAAATAAATGTCATGAATTCATTTTATATTTAACATTATAAAAAATCGGCTTAGGTGAACGTCTGCAGAATTTATTTTTTTATTGTGTTTAATTAAAAGTTTAGATTTTCTCTCCAAGTTTTTTAAACGTTATGAAGTTAGTTGGTTAATAAATTGTTCGTATACGTGAGGTTAGGTATGGCTTTGTTTTTATTTTTTAATTGCATTTTTAAATTTGTTCATCTTACCGCGGCTTTTTATGTTGTGCATTTTATTACGTACATTTATAAACTAATTACACAACCCCTTCTATTCTGTTTGGAACAGAGATAATATCTTTATAGTTGTTTCACATTTCCTTTGAGATAAAGGTAGGTTAGATAATGGTTCATTATGAAAATATGACTTCACAAATACCGTATTCATGATAATTTAACGAATATTTGATTCAGGCTGACTGTGTCAGTATAATGCACATATTCGGTTCAGATAATTTGAATAGGTACCTTCAAACATGTTTACGAGTCAAAAACCCATACTAATGCTACATTTTTAAATAAACCCTGTACTATTTAAAATTTATCATATTCAAAATATTTTTTACTGATGTTTATTTGTTTAAAATGATTTGACTATTATTATTAGTATTCGACTGATTTCAACTATCTATTTGTTAAAAAATGTAAAAGTATAATATTTATTAATATATAATTTGTAATAAAATAAATTTAAATTCGTTATTAGAATTCAATGCGAATCTACATTACTAAATGCGATCGATACCCCTTGCTTTGTATATTGTAATATGTTCTCCAGCTATCGCTTAGTACCTATCAACAACTACGATATCGTTTGCCATCAGTGACAATAGCGTAGTAGCTATGTCAGCAGGGTTGGCAGTCTTTATTCCCCTAAAATATTGTTAGTCGTAAATCTTTTTTGGGATTTTGGAATGTGCTTGGTTTTGTTCTCGCAGTACTTATACCGATAAAATGTATTTTTTTATTTATTTTTTGTAGGGCAATCTTTCACATTGAGACAAACCATATACCTAACTCATCATGGATTTATGAAAATGGCCAGATCCATAAATCAATTTTCACAATACAATATATATGTGTGATAAAATTTCAAAAATAAATTATTAAATCTAAATTTTATTTAAAAATTAATATTCAACTAATCATTCTTGTAATCTTGTAATTCTTGTTTTATGGAAAGAATAGAAAGCAAACTTAATAACTCCTTTTTTGACGATTGACACTACTTAAACCTCTATTTTTTAATAATAAAAAATGTGTTTTCATGTAATTATCAATAATTGTATTTTATTAAAGTGTATTAGTCTAAGACATAAATTAATATGAAAAACGAAGTAAATAAATACATCAAATCAATTTTAAAAATAATAGCTGTAATTAGCTAGTAATTAAGTTGTATATTTCTATTTAATTAATTAGTTTTTGATTTAATATACTTATTAACTATTCATGTTTATGATAATTCAATGCACAAATGCAATTTTTAGATTCTGAGCGGAGCAAAGAATGTATTGTTCCTACAAAGATGTTTTTTTTTTTTTTTTTTATGTTTGAAAACATTTTTTTTGGTAGAAATAATTGTCCAATTATCACAAGTGGGGTATGCTTTCGGTAGCAAATTGTGCCCTCTAGGTACTTTATAAAGCTCATTTTTCGAATTACTCCAAAGTTTTTCCCTAGGAAAAGGAAAACTACCAAAAAATTGGTAAAATTACGATTTTCGTCATTTTTTATTTTTTATTTCATGATAACTAATTGAGTTTTGATTGTAGGGACTTGAAATTTACTTTGCGTACTAACATTGGTTAGAATACAAGTGTAGTAAAATTTTGGAACAGATTAGTTGATTATTTAGTAAAATATAAGGCTATAAACTTTTTGACAAAAAAAATTAATATTACCTACAATTTTAGATTTATCGATTTGAAAATTTTACAGAAGCCTAATAATATATTACTTAATCATTTTACAAAATATTTTGAAAATCGTGACTGACAATTTATTTAAAGGCTTTTTACTTTATTCTTTTTCTGATATACAAAAACATTATTTCGGGTAGAAATAATGGTCCAATAACCACAAATAGGGTACCTTTTTCGTACCAAATTTCATCTAGTTGGTAATTTAGCTAATTTTTTTTTAATTTCTCAAAAGTTTTTCCTCGAGAAGCAGAAAATTGGTAAAATTACGGTTTCCATTATTTTAATTTTTTTTTGAGTTTTGATCGTAGGAGCTTGAAAATTTTTTTGAGTACTAATATAGGTAATATTTACGTTTGGTAAAATTTTGAAAAGGATTGGTTTGTTTTTTAGACAAATATAGAGCTTTGAATATTTTCCGAAAATATTTAATGCAATTTTTAATTTAACAGTATGAATTTTTTATAGAAGCCTATTTTATACTATTTAATCTATCTACAAAATATTTTGAAAATCGTGACAGATAATTTTTATCATGGATTGATAACTCCTTGAATATTGTTTGTAGAGATTTGAAATTTATTTTGCATATTTACATATGCAATTTACATTGGTGGTAAATTTTAGAATAGATTATCAGTATAATATATTGCAATATATTAAGATTCGCTCATAATCGTATTTTCTAATGCAATATCATTAATTCAAATTTTAATAATTATAATAAACCACTAATTTCTCCGAGGACCGAAGGGACGAAGGAGGAACGTCCACAATCGGTCTTTCCCACTTTTTCTAACTTTACACCAAATAAATTTCAATTTTATAATATTAGATTTTTCTTTAAGTGTATACCTATAATTTAAATATACATATATATTATAATAAAGTTCTAATCAAAATTTCCAAATCTAGTTATTGAAAAACATTACGGATATAATAAGATAATAATAGTACCTACAAGATAAACTATTAATTATCATATTTTTCATTTTATTATATTATTAAATAGTGGAGACTTTGACGAAAGTATAATATTTTATTTTCATAAAATGTCGACATTAATGCGACATAAATTTATTTTTTAATTACCATTGTTATCCTTTAATTATTTTTATGTTGTTTTTTTTACAATAACTTGAACTACACACGTTATAAACCAAGTATATTATTTAACTATGGATACCACAAATAATATTATTGATACTAAAATTAATATAAAATAAATAACCTAATATTTTTAATTATCAAATGCAATAAAAACATAGAAATTTAAAATTTTATGGTTTAAAAAGATTTTTCTAAATTGTTACAAATTTTATTTTATTATTATTATAATTACGTATTCGCAATTTGATTTGTTTTTTATCAATATATATTATATCTTTAAATTTAACACAAAGTAATCGTTGGCAATTTAAATTTATAACAAACAAATTATGTAACAGACTGCTATTTTTTTAGTATTTCTACACATAGGTGACATAAATTATTTCAGTTAATTAATTGAATAACAAGCTAACTTTATCTGGTATTATATTATAAGCGACTATATTACTTATCTCCACGACAGTTTAAATCACAGACAACGATTATTATTATATTATGGTCTTACATCTGTCAATTTTTTTATCAGTTTTTTGATTCCATATTGATAGAGATGTTTTGCGCATAGAGGTTTAATGTATAAAATTTATAGAGTGACCCTAAAGATTTGTATAAAGGGCATAGAGATATTAATACTATTATTAAATCGCTTTTCTAGACAGACAGGTAGACAGACAAACGGAGAAAGCAATTTCTCTTGTTGTCATGTTCAAATGGTATCCTATAACCATTTGTTGTACGTAAAATGACCATTTAACCCAGTGATAGTACCAGATATAATTGAAAATTGTACCGAAACACTATAAATCTTACATAGATACCTAACGTATACGTAATAACGCTGAACAAATACGTATTTTCGTTTCCTTTAATCGTGCATTTTACATTAGTCATTAAGATTGTGTATTGTAACACAGATACTCTGCAAGTTTTTAACATGTTAACTGTTGAAAAATATTTAGACAAATGCATTTTTCATATTCATTCAACGTAGAATTTAGCAGATTTAAATTTCTAATAATTAAAATCTGGTTTTTGACTTATTAATACAACGAGTTTTATTGGGATGTGTACTTTTTTGTTAAGTTTATTTGGATTTTAATTCAATTATTATTATAAAAAACGTTTTTGAGATTGAAATAATGTAAATAACTAAATAAAAACTATTTTTTATTTTTTTATTTAGCTATTAACTATAACTTTGATGGTTTTCATTTTGACTTTACCCGACATTATATTATCTGTACTTTGTTTGTTTGTTTTTTTTTGTTTTTTTTTTTTTTAATATAAAATTTACAATTTTAAATCTACAGCTGGAGTATATATAATATGGTAAGGGTATATTATTTGTACTCATTGTCTTTTACACCCTTTGTTCAACTGTTTTTTTATTTTTAAATAAAGACTTATTTTACTGCTGGAAACACATATGGTTTGTTTTCAAAAGAACAGGACAATATCTGATATTAAACATTTTGATATATGTATATATATATTATTTTGTTATCAATGAAATTAACTAATTCTAAATTAAAGAATGATACATTTATTATATTTTTATTAATAACTGTATAAAAAAAATAAGATCATAATACGTGAAATCACATAGAATAAGATGTATTCTATTTTTATTGTAAAATCTGATAAAATTATAAAATTAAGTTAATATTTCTTAAGTATTATTTTTATTAAAATTTCTATTATATTTACAGAATATCAAATAATAATGTAGTTTCTGTGCATATATTAAAACAAAAGCAAATTAAAGTATATTTTTAAAAAAGAAATGTGCAAATACGAATATAATAAGAAATTTATTTTGTATCTATTTTTTTTTATTTTAAATAAATTGGATCTTATATATATATATATATATATATATATATATATATATATATGTATGTGTTTTTATGTGTGTGTGGGTGTAATTTTTAATATTTGTAATAATTCTCACTTATTTTATAAGACTATAATTTAATAAATCATATAATTTTCAAAAACTTTGATTACTTCAAAGTTTCTCATTAAATTTTAAAATAATTCCAGTTTACGCCAGACAAGATGAGAAAGTTTATAATTAAAGAATTTCACATCTATTAAATTATCTAAGGTTTATTATATTAAGTTAATGACTGAAAAAATCTCGATCGTCGTATGTTTAGTTTTGTACTAATAAACTTTAATATAAAGCATTTTGAATAAGATGAGTATTTAATAAGTGATTTAATTAAAAGATATTATTGTGCTTACTTAGAGGTAGCCGTGAAAAAATTTATCAAAAATGAGACTTATATAATTCTGTAAATGTAAATATTTAATGAGACGAATATTGTATTATTATACAATTTAATATACATCAAAACATACAGATTATATACGAACAACATCGAAAACGTATATAATTTCTACAATTTTTGTAAAACAAATAATCACCCTGTATAACATAATTCGTATTAAGTCATATTTTTTTCATATAAGTCTATTATAAACAATTAATCACTGTAACGTATATTAAAATTAATATCTATTATTGATGATAACCTTACCAATGGAGATTTTTTTTTAGATTTCCCGTCAGTTTGCAATCCATTCTTGTTTACAATATCCATTTACATTTTACGTGAAAATTAATTTCAGATTATTATTTATTTATTTATTAATAAGTTATTATTATAATTTTAATAAAATAACGTTTCGACCAATATATCAACCGAAAACGATTGAAAAACCACGTTGTCTAACAAAAAATGTAACGTGCAATCCGATTAACTCTTTTTCTCGTTTTAGTTGATAATACGTGTACCGTACGTGATTATATTTTTAACTAAATGTATTTTTCTCGGGTATATACAAAAATTATTAACAAGAATTATAATTGTTTATATCTATTCAATGGACAATTATTATAATAATTGTACAGTGTCTATACTATTTACGTATTTACGTATTTAAATAATATATTAAAAAATTAAAATATAAATTTGGATCGAAAAGTTGAAAAAAAATCAAAATCAAACTCGAAATTTATTTTTAACCGATTATTACAATATAGCATCCTCCGAATTATGCATTATTATTTGTATTATTAAAATATGTACAATTTGTACAAATTTCATAACAAATTTGTATCTGTTTATATGCGAAAAAAATACAACATTCCGTCGGATCGGGTCTGGTTTTGCTTAAAGAAAAAGTCATATGACAAAGTAATAATAGTTTTAAATATATTTTAATATAAAAGATAAAACACAATTTTTTAATGGTTTCCGCACACACTTTTAGGTATACGTCAAATTGACCGTCCAATTACGCGACGGGAGGCCAGTTTTTGTGAGTTCAATAATTAAAACCTACGCACACGCGCGCGCGTATATATCGACCGGAACATGGATCCAGTCCAAAACGGACGTGAACATCTGCCGCGCGAGTAAGGCGATTTTATTGGAATAGCGCCGCGCGCGGTTTATAATAATAATTATTGTTATTATAACGAAAAATCAAATTCGTTTTACAAACGATCGTACCTACCGTAATATTATGTTACGAACAATACCTGTGTTTGACGTTATCTGTATAAATATTTGTCTATAACATATTTTAACTTTTGAAAGAATATGTTACGACGCGAATAAAAAATAAAAAAAATCTAGTAAAAAATTATTTTAATCGAAATCATCTCGATACATACATAATCGGTACAATCGATATGTATGAAAACTAACGTTTCTAAAATTCAACCTTCCCGTCCCATCGCCTCCGGTCGAATGATTATTTTTATATTTCGGGGAATTGAATCTTGACTCCGTGCGATAATACGATAATTATTGAAAAATTGTTTCCTTTGTTGTAGACTTTGTATAACGATCAGATTCAGATGACTTTTTTTAAAAATATTTTAACGATTAGTTTATTTATCTCGTCTATAGAAATCGATGGTCGACAAACGGAATTATTCTATTTGGGCGTTCAAGCGTTTTTTACAAAACGCTAATTTGGCGTTGTTTAAATAATAAAACAACGGAATCAGGCCGCCGCGCCCCGGGCGTTATCGCGGAAAATCGGACGAAGACGACGACGTGTATTCTCGGACAAAATAATTAATTATTGTTATAATACACATAATACAACTTTATACGCAACCCCGAGACTTAAATAGTTTATAACTTCTGACGTGCACTTTAGAGCAAAACATTTTCACGAAATTTAGCAACGTATATTGTTTTGGTATATTTTTTTTTTAAATTTTTGCTAATTATTTATATTATCCTGATAAAATTACCTATCTAATATTTTTCTTTCGTTTGTAACAAACGCAATAACACAATTTATGTTCATTTATTCAAAAGTTAATTTATAATTTACCATTTCACTTTAAGTATTTTTTTGACTAACAAATATCAAAAATTGAGAAATTTCCAAATACGTTCGTTTTGCAATTTAAATTATATTCCCAGTGTTTTATTTGAAACACATGAAAAAAAAATACAAAATACTAAATTATACTTATAATAACACTAAACATATTAGAAATTATCAGAAGGGGAAGACTGCGATGGGCCTATACGATAACCTAACCTAACCTAACCATGTCTGTAGAAACCAAAACCTACTGATACGTGCAGTGATGGAGCAGAATTCAAAAGGTAAAATACCGTTATGAAGACCGTGAATGCGATGAGAAGATGTTATAAAAGAGAATGTGAAACGTTTAGGAAGAAGGTCTAACTGAAAGATTTTAGCTTTAGACAAAGAAAAATTGAGGCTTGGTTGTGAGACAGGATAATCTTAAGGGCCCAATAAACCCACAAAGAAGAAAGAAAAAGAAAAAATATTAAATTAATTGTCATCAAGTACTTTGATCAATACCATATTTCAAAAAGGTTTGCGTTTTGGTTGGTATATACTCATTACTCTTATAAATTAAAATAGTTATTATTGTCACATTGTAAATATAAAATGTTTACATAATTTAAATTCTGTTATTAACGTAAAACGTATATTTTCAAGTGCGAATAGATCGAAATAATTTTTATTTCTACATTAAAAGATGTATAGGAAGTGTATATTAGGATTAAACACGAGTAGATCCAACATACTTTAGATGACAACGTATGATTGAAAAACAGTTGTTTAGTATATATTTTACATTAACAAATGCGATAATAATTATAAATAGTATAACCCTTTAACTCTGATGTAAAATTATTTATAGGAACAAAAAACTAAATATAAAATGTACATCGTAAAAATAAATGACATTTTAACATATTAAAGGTATTAATATTATAACATTAATATGTAAATATATTATGATTATACTTTGTAACACATTTTATAATTTTGTTACTTACCAAAACTAAAAAAAACTATTATATTATTATACAACCAGTGAAAATTGTTAGAAATAAAATTTTCAATTATTTTTAATAATTTTATATTTTAATATTATGGTACGTAAAATTTGTTTTATCAATATTATCATGAACCTTTTCAGTGAGTACAAAATGTTATCATAGATTATTATATATTTATTATCTATGAATTTTATGGCTGTAAAAATACCACAACAATATTACGAATGTATCACACAATATATACGCTATAATAACGACGTCAAAAATATAATTTTTTCAATAATTAAAAAAAAAATCTAAAAATCGAAATCTTGATTAAATTAAGAGATCGACAAGTCAAAATTCTCACATAAATATACTATTTAAAATGACTATATTCAAATTTTACATAACTTAAAAAAAAAGTTAATTTTTTTATGAGATTAACTTTTTTAAACAAGTAATAAAGATAATATCCGTTGCCTAAATAATAATTTGAAAAACTACATTCAAAAATGTTAGTTTTTCGCAAAGATATTCCAATTAATAAAAAGATTTGGGACACTCTGTGTATTACAAATTATTTAAGCTATGGAATATATAGTATATACGTACATAATAATATAATATACAGAGTTACATAATATAACAACCAACAGAACCTAAAATTTTAATAATTTCATTATGTAAACTAGGTAGGTTTACTGAATTTATTGAATTAAAATTATAAACAATATTGTGTTTTTAAATTTTTTTACAACAAGATAATTATTTTTTAAGTGACAGTGTAAAAATAATTCCATTATTATAACCATATAAAATTTTATCTTTAAAAATTACCCTGTATATATGTTTATATATATATATTTATATTGTATATTTTGTGGTTATACTAGCCCTTCATATTTTATTCATTCGTTGACCTATTCTAGAATTGAATTTTAGCTGAAGGACGTTTTTTTTTTATGAATTACTTATTTATTTCCTTTTTATTATTTTTCAACAAAATATTGTCTGAAATCATTATTCCGATACGTATATTGCATAACATAATAATATTTTCAGACACTGTGAATTTGCACAAGAACTTAAAAATATGAATGTAAAAATAATTCCCTATTAATAAGCTAACATATTATAATGCTATACAAACAATATTATTAAAACCAATTTACAGAAAATATCGATTTTGTTAAAACACTAAAAAAATTATTGAAACAATATATTATTTTCATAACATAAATCTTACATTACAAAAAAAAATATAATTTAAACAAAAACAAATTTTTAACTATTATAAGTAGAATTATTATAATTCTTATTTTATTCAAGAGATGATAAAAATATATTTCTCTCATCTAGAAAATAATTATTTTTATACCATTGACCGAATGCTAATAAAAAAAATTAAAAAAACCTACCTTTATAGTTTTAAGTTCGAGTTTTATATTTTATCAATTTTAAATTTGTATTATTAATTATTATTTTATATGTTTTATTGTAAACTAATGACAATGATTTTGAACAACCCATAGTATTTTATTTCAATTTTTAACTAACCTAACCTAATTTAATAAATACTATAGTTATGATTTTACTTTAAAGTTACTACCTCTATTTAGTTTATCTGAGCAAATTTAATTTATATTTTAATAATTTAATATATAATGCATATACAGAGTGATCAAAATGAAATGCTTTAAAACAAGAAAAAATGGCCCACTTTATCAGTATAATCTCGATTATTTGTTTAACAAAATTTCTGGTTATCCTACATATATATATCAATAGTACATTTATACGGTTTAATAGCATTTCATCAATATTTTATGAATAATAATAAAATATTTTGTGGGTAGATTCAGACGAAAATATATTGCTTATTTATATTCGGTGAATTTTATTTTACGTGAGTACGTGCTTAATACCAAATAATTTAGTTTAGTATTAAATATATTACTTTTAAGCATTAAAAATTGTATATATAAATTGATATTGCATAATATATGAGTTCAATGTTTATTTAAATAAAATATCTAACATGGCATAAAAAGTTATCACTAGAAAAATAAATCCATTGTTCATTATACATTTTTATTTGAATAATTAATAATATAATTAATAGTGTGCATATTGTATTTTTTAATAAGATAACTCGGTTAGGTATACCATTGTTATAATTATTATTTTATTTTATTATTAAAGAGAAAAGATTTGGAGTCGAAACAACCACGGTTTATAATTTCTTAATTCTATTAACAATAATACTGTACCATAGAATAATATTATTAGGCATGGGAAAAAACATATAAAGGTAATTTTCTAATTATTTAGATTTTGATAAATTTGGTTCACTTATCAGAAAAAATGTTTCTTACAGTTTTATTTATTTCAACCCACCCCTTACCATGCCATTCTACACTAAATACTGTAAAAGTTATGTGTTTTGCTACAATGAATAATATTATTTATATATCTAGGTATCTAGGTTAATATTAACAAGTTAAAAAGTTAATGTTAAGTTGATTTAGATTGAGTTATACTTTTTTAAGTATTAAATCAAAATTTGACGACTTAATTTTTTTTAACAACAAGATATTGTAACTTAATAATTTTTTATAAATTAAGATAAGTTAAATAATATCATTTATAGATAATAAAATGGTTTTATATTTAGTTTAACTTAGGAAAGCAACAATTTTATAATGTTTTAATAATTTGTTAATTTATGAATACCGTGATGTATGATATTAGTAAGGAAAGAGGAAAATAATATAATATAATAATTAACTTTAAACAATTGTTTAACTAGGTTAAAATACTTTAATTTTCATTTAACTTAAAAGTTTTTAAAAGAACATAATAATATACTAATGACCTTAATATTATGCATATTTTATGCATCAATTAATATTGACATGTTATTGCAATTAAAAATATACTACGACATTCCATGTCATTTCTGACTAACCATATGGTTTTCAATATTCTCACTATTTCTGTTTACGATTCCACGAAGACCACGCCACACTTACGATTCAATAACTCGATGGACACTGTCTGATCAGAAAGATTTGAAATCGGCTTACGCGTGTGCATAACTTACTGATATTCGTCAGTGACGTCGCATGATCTCTCATGGAACCGAGTTTTATGATATTACATTGTGCTCATTTGAATTAAAAATATTAGTAATATTAGCATACCGTAATAGTATTACAATTAATACGAGCAGAAAGAAATCGATAACATCGTAAACACAAATAGTGAAAATATTGAAGGCCCAGATTGCCAACTTTCAAATCGTCTATTAAAGGAAAATATTTTTCAAGTTCAAGAAGACAGCTGGTTAGGTTAGCCTGTTTTCTCCTACCAAACAGATACATATTTCAAATATTTAGAAAATAATTACTTAATTATATATTTTACAATTTTCTCGATGATTTTCAAATATTTTGAGGGCTGAGACACAGGAACTTATAGGCCGTTGAATGATATTACCCTTTTTATCGATTACATTTAATTTAAAATGTAATTCTGGGATTATGAGGGACTGGATATAAATAACAAATCTGGCCCTAAACCAGCAGAATATTATAATGATTATTTATTACGATTAATAAGGTAATGAAACATAATTAAACATTGTAATACTAGCTAAATGATTGGAAAAATTTTAAATAATAATATTTAAATATAAACTAGTATTTTTTTTTTTCGATTTTTCATAGATTTTCTATAAGGTCGAAATATCGAAATGTAAAATAGTCTTTTTACAAAAAGTATAAAGTCGGAAATGAACATCGAAACTGTTTATATTTATTCGAGATTAAAACGTTGGAAATATAATACGATAACACCCATAGAACCGATATCGATTGTCCGTTATTACCGGTCGGTATATTTTCAAAGTCGAAAAACGATAACTGACAATATTAACAATGGCGAATTTACTACGATAATTACAATACAATAAAGATTACGGTCGGTCGCCCGTCGGATTTCTCGGCGGCCATAAATTCCGAACGCGGAACCGATTGAAAACGACCGCGGAAGGTGTAAACTGTTCAACTCGTACACGACAACCGATTCCGATCTGTCACGTTGTCACGAACACGGTGACCGTGTGACGGGTGGGAGGTGTGGGTAAAACGGAGGAACGCGTGCGGCTGCGTGGCGGATCGCGGTGGCTGCGTGCGGGGACGAGAGCGTGACCGCGAGAGAGAAAGAGCGTTTGCGAGTAAGCCGTCGTCGCGGGCGAGTGGCGGAAGACGGCGACGAAGACGGTGGCGGGTGGCGATACGTATGCGCGGTGGCGGTGCGCTTCTGGCTAGCTGCTCTCAAACGTCTCTCCCCCTTTCTCGCGGCATCTCTCTTTTTCTCGCTTCCCGCCCGCCGCAGTGCCGAATCTCCTTCGCGCGCGATCATTCGCGTCTCTCCTACCCCTCCTTCTCATCCCACATCACACGTTCACGTCCACATCGTCCTCCTCGTCCACAACATCCGACGCACGCCGCCTGTCCGCGTCCGTTTTCTCGCGTTTCGCGCGCGTCACGCAACGAACGCGATGCGCGCGTTCTCGGTGCGGTCGGCGCGCGCGCCGCCGGCGTACGGCGCGCGGTCTCTCGGACGCATGTGTACCGACCACGGTGGTGGCGGGACGGGCGACGGCGGCAGGCGTGACGTACAGTCGGGGTCGAAACGTAGGACGCGTCGGCGGCCTCTAGTCAGGGTACAGCGCACCGCGTATAATAATCGCGTGAACATTATATTAACTCTATTCGCGTCCGAGTCGGTAAACAAAACGGGGAGAAAAAATAAAATAATAACGTGGGTCTTATCACGTTCACAATTTTTTTTTTTTTATTTTCCCAATTTTTATTGCCGCCGTATAATCGTTAAATTTAATACAAATAAAACGAACGACGACGCACCGACCGATTGCAGCCGTGCGATTTAAAAAAAAAAAAGTGTGAGCGCGCGTGTCTCGCGACCGGACCGAAACGCGCGTGGACACGTAAACACCTTGGAATCGCGGACGACGCGACAGCGATGTGGTGGCCGGGGAGCCCGGACGCCGGTGTCGCGTTGTTACGGTCCGTGCCCGCGGACGCCGACACTGTCCGATACAACAAACGGTCATCCGCCGCGGTGACGTTTTTGTCGCCATCGTCTTCGTCATCCTCGTCGTCCCCGTTGTCCCTGCCGTCGCCGTGTCCGTCGCTATCGTCTGTTGCGGTGTCTACCGAGTCGCCGGCCCGTGTACTGTCCATGGTGTCACAGTTAGTACCGCAGCCTCCGACACTACCTCCGACGTCGCACCTTCGCCGGTGCGTAGCGTGAGCGCGTCAACGCGACATGACGACGCGTCAGCTCCGTCACGCCGCCGCCGCCGCGATCACCACCGTCACGACGACGTCGTCACCGTCCACCACCGTCTTCGCCTACTCCTACGGTTCAACCTCATCCTCCTCCTCCTCCTGTTACTACTATTACTACTACTACTACTACTATTACTTCTACTATTACTACTCATCGTCATCCTCCATATCTTACTCGACTCCGGTTTTTCGCACGTCCTTTTTCGCCAGCTCAACGTTCTCTAAATCCTCCGCGAAAACAATAGCATCAGCAACAATAACTATCGCCGCCGTCGTCGCCTTCGTCGCCGCCATCACTGCCTCGTATTGGCCCCCGTCAACATGTCGTGACATCGGTCCATGCTTCTGTGTTATATCCAAAGTACAGAGGTAAAAACCGTATTCAAGTATTTAAGTTATTTTATACCTACCTACCACGGTTATAGTTGAAAACGACAGTTGACTGCCATGTATAAAAATATTATGCTGTATTTCATGACGTCGCGTTTCGTACATTTTATACTGATGTAAGTAATTATGTAACATGAATATATATCGAACATTTTATTTTTTTCTAAACGACCGGCCTACGTATTTGACCGACATTTCCGTTTAAACACTTGCCGACCAATTACTGTTTGTTTGGAAAACGAAAATAATTATTTTCCAAATGATTTATAAACACTGTCCGATTTTCTGGCTCACTCGTCTGTAATCCGGCAATAAAAAATGTCTGTATAAACTTTTCAATTTAACGGGAAAAAAATACCGCCGTATCGTTAATAATAGTCAGTTTATCGATACATTATATATATATATATATATCTAGTATAATCAAAAATATCCATAATTTAAAAAAAAATAAAATAAATACTATAATATTAATAAACAATTGAACAATATGAAACATTTAAAGACATACAAATATATGAATATTTAATAAATGTTATATTCCACCTAAGTGTAAAATGTGAAGAATTTTAATTTATAATTTATGTAAAAACAAGATAAAAAAATTTAATGATTATTGTAGGCTAACGTCAACTAAAATATTTAAAGGATAAATCTGAATAAATAGAATGTTATATTATTTGTACATAATATATATAATGACATAATATTATTATTAAAAAATAGTATGTTACTTTCAGGTTTTCACCATCAATAATCATTTATACGATTTCGGATTATGTTATGTTTATAAAATAATAATTATTTTGATATTAAATATAGCGTATAATAGAAATAATAATAGAAAACATTTATATCATTATTTTACTTTAAAATACAAATATTAAAAAAAAATTGGCTTAAAGAACATATATTATACACCTATCAGGTAACTAAATTAAACATTAAATTTTCAATTGGGTATAGTAATTACTAATTATATGTTATACATATTATAAATAATTCATAAAATAATTTGCTTATTATATTAATTTAATTGGCCTTCATGGCTTCATATAACAAAATACTTCTTAGGTTAGATATCACCATGTTTTACTGTAAATACGATTAGGAAAACGTATTAGTTTATTAAAACATTACTTTAATACAAAATGTAAAATAATAATACGAGTATATTATATAAATATAAAATAATATATTGTTCTATTTTTATTCGTATTTAACTTTTTTAATGGCAAACCAAAATATTCCGACTACTGTGCAGATTTACTACTTTGCACAAAATGTATAAATAACTTTAATCATTTCATAGCAATCATGGTACATTAATAATAACAACATTTATGTCATACTCGTATTTATAACGAGAGCCCTATACCGTTGGTTAAATAGTATTAAACATATAATTATTATTTGAAATTTAATTTTGCAAATTTATTTAAAATGCTTAAGTACAATATGGATCAGAAACTTAACTTAACTAAATCTATGGTAGTTATTAATATTATACCGTTTGCAGTACGCCGATACTCGAAGTTCATAATATTAGATTACTTTGAATGGAACAGGTACTTCGTATAAATACAATGGACCTTTCTATGTTTCCCCAAAGGGGTGATCATTACTAGACAAATATTTTGTGACAACGGTCTGGACGCAACTTAAGTCTAATGTTTTAAATTCTGAGTAAAAAGAAAAATGTATTGGTTTTACAAAGGTGTGTGTTTTTTTTATGTCTGTAAGTAGTTTTTAAGCAGAAAAAATGGTCCGATTTACCACAAAATGGTTATACTTTCAGTAAAAAATTTAATTTATTATTTAGTTCATTTTTTGAATTTCGTAAAAGTTTGAGAGAAAAATAAATTAGGAAAAGTTACAAAATTCACAGAAACTGTAATTTTCACGTACGAGATTTTAAATAATTTATAATAACTAATATAAAGACTTGAACATTTTTTACAGTGTTGATATAGGTAAGTATTGAAAAAGTATGTAGAAGTGTTACAATCATTTTATGACTAAATAAAGAATAAAACTAATTTTATACTACTTGAATCAGTTTTAAAAATAATCATAAATCAACAGCCCCAAATATTTTTAATCACCTTTAAAATTGGAATTTTAAGTAAAATCGAAGAATTGTTATATGATATAATAATAATATTATGATATTTCTATTTTTATAAGCACTTTTTCTGGTAGAAATTATAATCTCAATACTTTTGGATAAGAAAAACTACTGAAAAATATTTGAAAAACTGTTAAATTCAAAAATGAAATGTATTTCTTACGTAATTTATTTTAAATATTTTATGATAACTAATTTTCTTATTGCACATTATTAGATAAATAAAAAAAAATAAATAAAGAAATATTATCATAATATTATATACTTGACTGAATTTCGCTAAGAATTGTTTATTTTGAATGAAGTATTATTTCATTCAAATTTTAATTATAATGTAACACAAACAATTTATCACTAACCTCTCCGTGGACCAAAGAGTCCTACTTTATATAGGAATGTTTAGAATCGACTTTCCAGCTTTTTGTTATATTTTAAATATCATAAAAAACAAAAAAATACATTTAAAAAAATTTCAAAATTAAAATTTTTTACTTTTAAAATTATTATCTTAAACAGATATAATTGTGTTCAGATGGTTGTTACCAAGATGTGAATATGAATCTAGGTTACCTACCTAAGTTGTTATTAATTTTATCTTATAATACAAATATTTATGGATCATAATCATAAAACATATAATAATATTTACGTGAATTGGAAATGTTAAATAAATCTGATAAGTTTACCTATTGAAACTTAAATTGTCTCAACAAACCTTTGCTTCCACTTTCCACTCACCGTTATATTATTATAATATAAATATAATAATATACTCGTATATTATGTAAGCTGTGCATGTTTTATTATAATGATTATATAAAATAGTAATATTATTTGTGGCAATAACCACAAACCAATAACATTACCTATCGAATTAGTAAAATAAATATTATTTAAAACCTTATGTATGAAATACGCATAATACGATATTTGTATTCATAATAAATTAATGTATTATTTAATTATAGGTAGATGTCATTATTATTAATTTATTTTAATAAATATATGAATTTATATATCAATTATTAATAACTAATTACTTACATATTATGGTCGAATTAGTTCGAAATCAATAATTCGGATTGATACTAATAATAGTATTAACAATACAATTAATTATGAATAAAATGTTTAACATCACATTTCAAATACGAGTTTTTTATTGTTGCAAATTGCTTGAACCCCCTTAGGTTATTACATTATAAATTATTTCTATGACATACTTACAGAGCGACTTACGTATAGAATAAATGTATTAATAATTCGTTCTATAAAGAATCGATACAAAATATGCCTAATATATTTCTTCATATATCAAACTTTAAAGGTTAAAAAGAAAAAATTATTTATTTCTAGGAATCTTAGGTATAAATTTATATAGACAGTACTAAATATAGATTATTTATTTAAAATTTAAGATAAAATATAAAAATATATAAGAAAATATTAATAACATTTAACTAATATAAATTACTATATTAACCTTTTTTTTGTATTTTAAAAAATAATCAAAATTAATATTTATAAGAACAGTTATTATTTCCATATCTAAAATTTATATTAACTATAATTTGGTTATTAACATTATTTTAACTATTTTTTACATAAAATATTATTTATTTATTTATCCTAAAAGTATAATATATTTAATTTTATATAGAAACGATATTATTTGCAATATCTACTAAATTATTACATATTTACAAAAAAATGATTGTACATTCATATCAAATTAAAAATTTAATGTAAAGTAAATTCATCTTACTTTAAATAATATCAAATTAATCAAATTCACAAATTTGTTGTAAGATTGAACTTAATTAATTAAAACTCGGATATATTATTTTGAATTTGTTAACCATTGTAGTTTAATTAAATATTTTTTAATGTAAATGGTCTTATGGACATTTTGTCTTGTGTAAATAATATAATAATAATACAAAATGAAAATTGAAATGAAACGAATCGCTAATTAGATATAGTATGATTTTATTAAAAATCTTAAAACATTCGTTTTCTAAATAAATACTTTCACAGTAATTATAATATAAAATTATCAATATCCATTACTATTATTATAATACTATGTATATATGTTCGTTTTATTTTTTCCATACTATGATAATATTGACATAACTGTTTTTTTTTTTTACATTTAAATATAAAAATACATTATTCAAATAAAAAGCTAATAAAAATTTTTTTTTAATACAATAATATAACATACATTGTATCATTGCTAATTCTATTGTTGAGTAGGTAGTATGACATCATATCCTTTTGTCGAAAAAAATAATATATATATGAATAATAAATTTCCATTTGTTATACATTGTAAAAATGGGAAAAGGGACATGTCACTTTTACCCCACGGTCACGTGTAGATATATTTTATTGAATATGCTTAGGATTCAACAAGACAGATATTTTACGCACCCTTAGTTTGACATTTTACAAAACGACAGAGATATTTTAAAAAAAAAAAAAAAAAAAATATTCAGCTCAAATATCGAACGGAACTCGAAGGGAATTAATGTTATGAAAAATGTATTGCACTAAATAATACCTACCGATTTTTAATAAAAATAGGAACGTGTATTACGCATATAACAATACTGTTATAAAAATGATAAATATTTGTTTTTGTTCCCCGTCATTACACGTCCGTTCGTAGCGGCTTGCACTCGCCACTATAAATAGAATAGATAAATTTATATAAGAAAAAATACTACGACAAGTCCATGAAATTATTCATCGCCAAAGATCTATAATAACATATTAAATCGCCGCCCGTTCGAACGTGTGATAATCAGTGATTGAAATCGGAATAACGATTTAGATTCTGACTTTGGTTTTGTGTAAATAAAAATAATTGTTCCTATTCGAATTTTCACATTATTCTTGTTTTAAGTTATGTGATTGGTTTTTAACATTATTTGTTTTTCTGATATTTGAGAGATAAGTTGTTATTTTAGTTAAGTTTAGTTATTATAACGATTTATAATATTAGTTTTATATAACGTATAATACATTTGTTTTTCGTGAGAAAAAACAAAAAATGCTTGATACTTCAAACTATTATTCACTAACTGTTAATATTTATAAATTGACAAATGTATTTGCAAATACTAAAATACTTACCGTAATATTTCCAAGTTGACAGTCATTTCAAAAATAATATACTATGTAACAGCAATAGACAATAATTTTTCAATTTTTGTAAAATATATGAAATACAACACTACAAAAATAAATAAAAATAATATATAATATAAGAATAGGTACTTGAAACCCATTTATAATGTAGAAAACATTTTAACAGAGTTGCTAAAGTAATAATAAAAAATGTATTTTTATAATGTAAAGTTGAAATTTTAATTAATTTAATTAATACATACTTTTGTTACTATTTTTAATTTTAAAAAATAAAAAACAAAAATCACGAACATGTAAAAACGTAAAAAATTATATTAGGTTTTGGTTATATATTATTATTATTATTAATTATTATTTTAAGAATTCGAGAAAAGGTTTCGGTTTGGGTTACGGTTCTGATTTTATTTTTGTATCTTGTTTTTTTAGTATTTTAAATTGTTCGATTCTGACCCGAGGACTGACAAATGAAATAGTTTATGTACGAGTTTGCGAGACATTTTATTTAGCTTTAGTAATTTTCCAATATTTTATCGTAACTGTTTCGCACAAACCGGCCGAGAAAAAGCGCGTCCAAAGGTTCCTCGCAGTGATTTCCCACACGG
Organism: Eriosoma lanigerum; assembly: GCA_013282895.1. Lineage (NCBI taxonomy): Eukaryota > Metazoa > Arthropoda > Insecta > Hemiptera > Aphididae > Eriosoma > Eriosoma lanigerum. The sequence goes on from CM023357.1 coordinate 22,391,410, forward strand.
CAACGATCTACCTCATTACGTCCGGCACACGGATACCCCTGCGTACTAATTGCTGTATAAGTACGAGCGCGGTACTGTAAAGAAAATCCCGGTTATCTCTTCATCTGCGTTTGGTATCCTTTTTACGTTTCTGGGTACATCGTAAATCACGGAATCCCAAACGCACACATTCTCCTCCCCCTCAAATCACCGCCCCACCGTTCGAGTACACCATACGGTTCTCCCTCCACCCCATGCCCAATTCTATTTGTTGGTTTACGGTCCACTAGGCACTCCAGTGTTTTTCTAGCCAAAATTCCAAAATCGCTCTTCAAACCCACTTCAGCGACTGGCGCGTATCCGTCCGAAACGCGATGTATAATACGTAGTTTATCACGAGAACAACTATGTTTTCACAACAATAACGATCGGTGGCTAAACACGATATTTCGGACTTTTTAGTTGATCGGTTAATTTAATTCATTAACGATTGAACACGCACGTATAAACGAATAAACGTGAGTAACGAGTAAACGTCGTCTATTTCTAATGCTAAGAGATAGCGGGAAACGATTCTATTTATTTTAACCACAATATACAACGATGTGTAAAATATAGAGCACGTATGGGCTATCCTTCGAATAAAATATTATATAGCTTTTATTTCACATTATGTGAATATTTAAATATTGTAAAAGCCGACATGACAAATAATTGTTGTTCGCTTTTGGAACATAAATAATTAGTGAAATAGTATCGCGTGTGATTCAATGCAACACGCTCAGTAAATATTCATAGATTAAAAATTACGGTATGTGTACAACTGTATGATTAAAACCATACTTGAAATTTTTTAAAAAAAAGTGGGAACGTTAATTTAGGATATTCCTCCTTCGACCTTCGGTCCTCGAAAAAATTAGTGGTTTATTATAATTATTTAGATTTGAAAGCAATTATATTGAATAGTTGGTATAATATGCGGAATATGAAAACCAACGTACTAAAAATATATATAGATATTGATTTCACTGGTTGGTTTAGAGAAAAAAATATATATTTTACTCATATTGTAAATTTAAAAAACAATTTTTATCAACATTTTATGAGGAAAATTTATAAGTCAATTTTAACTACAGACTAGAATTAAATGCAAAAAGACAATCATGACAAAACGCTTCTGCAAATAGAATGAGAAAAAAAATACAAAACAATTAGTGAGATAGATGGTCTTCTTACGTTGGTAGATGTCAAACCGTAATGATAGCAAGAAAGTTTGTCCACGAACCAGAGATCTGACTCGAAACCAATGTACTTTATATTGTACTTTATTAAAGAAATTGTGTTTGAGAAGTCGAGAGGAATACCGGATATCAGGGCAAAACTTTTCACCTTCGTACTTATTATTTAGTTCAATATTTCAAGTTTTCTATCTTGGTTACTCGAATTTACGGTAATATTATATATATATATATATATATGTTTTGTTACATTTATTTATCTCGTTGAAATACCTACAATAAATTCGAAAAAACCACAACTTTACCATAACAGTAAGCTTCTACGACAATAATTCAAATATTACGTTTAAGAAAAACGATCATATTATTTAATATTAACGGTCTTTTTATTCCTATATATTTTCTAAACAATCTAGATTTTTTATCTGATGCATTTTGAATGGTTTATTTGCATTGATTTAGGTTATTTTCTTTATTCCCAGTTTTTTTAACAACATTCAACTTAACCATTATTTTACATTATTATTTGAATTGAAATATAAATATAATTTATTATATTTTCATCTAGAATATAAAAATAAACGCAATATCATAAAAAAAAATAATGCATAAACAATTTCCTAAATAATAAATCTCAAAATTTGTTTTTGCGTTCAAACTAATAGAATTTAAGCCATTTACATTTTACACAGCAAGTTTCTGAATTGTATTTTGTAAGATATTAAGCCAATTAATTCGTATTCGATTAGGTACCAATGCTAATAAAGTTAAATTGTATAAAGTTCTATTGACTATATGAGCAAGTTTATCATATATTTACAATAATACAATATTATGTATTTAGGACCATTGACATTTTTACTAAAATAACATTTTTTTAGAAAATTTAATTTTTATCATTTCTATTTATAATATTTTATCGTATCGTTAGAAAATGTAATTATAAAATAAATAATAAATTGAAATCATTTATACTTGATTGATATTATTATTTTGTTGTTCTTTATTAATTTACAAAAATTATTAGAACAATATTATTATATATTTTAACGATTATGGTTCAATAAATTATAATGCTAAGCGCTATAGATTAGATTACGAAATACATTATACTACGATAATATTATTCAATCATATATTGTAGTATATGGAGAGTGTATGTTACCAAAACTAAAATAAATTCAAATTAATCATTAGCGATCAATTGTAATAATTATTTTCTTCGTATTCTTTACTATTAATAGAATATATAATACATGTTGTAAGGTAAATTTTTAATTACAAATCAGCTACAATAAAATATTATATTATGTCAACAATTTTTTAATTAAACTCTAATCAAAAATCTAAGATACTAAACGCTGTAAACTTTTTTAATCGTATAAATACTCGTATAATGCGTTTAAAATATCTACATACTTTTACTAAGTCCAAATAATTACCATAAGTAAACCAATTTAATTATTTTGTGCGGTTTTTATATGAATTTAATAGGTACAACAAAATATTATTTATAGGTATCAAATATTTTAAACTGATCGGATAGATAATAAATAAATTTATGGCATACGCTTTTTATAATTTTTTTCCAAGTTTTATTTAAACTAAGTACAATTTAGGCTTAAGGTCGATTGTGGACGTTCCTCCTTCGTTCATTCGTTCCTCGGAGAAATTAGTAGTTTATTATACATAATATTTGAATGCAATGATATTACAATAGAAAATACGAATCTAAAGGAAACTCAATATATTATAATATGCTATACTGATAATCCATTCCAAAATTTTACTACGTGTGTTAATTACCAATGTAAATATTTAAAATAAATATTAAGTTTCTACAATCAAATTTCAAGGAGTTAAACCGTTAAACTCAAAATTGCAGATAATTTTAAACATATTTGGAAAAAATTGCAGAGCTTAACGGAAACCGTAATTTTGCCGATTTTCCGTCATTTTTTGATATATTTCATGTTCCTAGGTAAAACTTTTGAGAAATTCAAAAAATGAGCTAAATAAAGTATCAACTAAATAAAATTTACTAACAAAAACATACCCTATTCGTGGTACCATCGTATTCATGGTATTTGGACCATTATTTCTATCCAAAAAAATAATGTTTTCATACACAAAAAAAAAACATCTTTGTAAAACCAATATATTTCTCGCTTCTCTCAAAATCTAAAATTCCAATATTTTAACACAAGAGGTACAATTAGCGACCCTATATACATGGTACTCCAATTACCTCATAGTGAACTATAAATATATCCATTTCCGTTATTTATTCTCTGAACAGACATTTTGTGTGCGTTACACAGAAGTAAACTTGAAAAACCTAACCTATAACGTATATTTGTATAGTGTTGTATATACAAGTACAAGTAGTTAACGAAATCAATAGCTTAAACATAATAATATCGTTCATTTTTAAATAAATACTGTCATGATCTAACAAAGCGCATTGTTTTACTCTCGTTTATAATTTAAAAAACATAAGGCTCCGTGAGATGGAATTTTAAGAAGGATACGTACTCAACAGATGTTAGTAATGAATCAGGTCGTGTTTATTTTTTATTATTATAAAGTTGTTATATTTATACAATTAGTACCCAAACTTAATTATTCCAGCGTTTAAACAAATTTACAAAACGACAGTATCCAAATATAATACAACACAAGTTATTAAAAAAAAAGCTATAAATATGGCCATTAAATTACCATTAAGAAACGTGATAAATAACTTAATCATATTTTATGGCGTACATCTCAAATAGCAAACATTTATTCAGTTTACATTTTATACGCGGCAAATAACATATTATATTATTTGACACTTCATAAAATAAAATATATCATGATCTCTGGTTTCCATTTGTTCAGTGACGTAAATCGCAGTGATTTAGGTAACATAAATGTTCGATTTATCATTTATCGTTTTTCTAAGTACCCACGAAATAGTGTACGATTTATTTTTATTGAACAGAATTTTATTTCCAACTTTATTAACATATTTCGATTAGTTATATAGCAGATACACATGGTTATGAAACGATAGAATTTTACTAACTTAAAAAAACATGTATTGTATATTCTCGTGATTACAGACTCAATTCAAGAATACACGATTTGAAAAAAATTTAACATAAAAAAATTAAAAGTGAACTTTCATGACAAAATTCTAAAACAATGTTGCGACTTCAAAGACGATCCTCATTTCTCTTCAATAACACAAAGAACGACAATATTATGTATATATCCGTGAACTTGTGACCTTTATGGAGCGTACAGTAACCATAGTTACCGGGCGATCTGCAATCACCGGCGTTACACACACGTAGGTACATGCATACTAGCGAAAAAAAAAAGATAAAATAAATAATAACACAAAACAGACAATCGTCATAATTGTGTTGACGAAGAATAAACACATTATATTATATGGATGATTTTGAACAGATGCAATTATTATATTTTATTTAAAGAAATGATATCGTAATATACGCGATAATTTTACTATCAAAATGTTAATAAATAAAATATTGTTTCTAATCAGCTGTCCAAAACATATTGTTCAAGAAAATTCTAAATGAATTCAAGATACATATTTATGAAAATATATTAAAGTTTGAGTTGTTAACAGTGTTTACATCAGAATTTGTGTTCTAAGGGGTAAGAGGGAGGGATTATAAATTATTTGTGGTTTAAAAATATACACTAACTATAAACAAATTTAATATTAATACGATTATATCCCAGGGGAGAAGGTAAAAAAATGTTTGGGGACCACGTGCATCTGATCACCCGAAATAAACATTGTTAAACTCTATTATTGTAGATATTAAAGATTGTTACGTTTTCGATATTATCGGCTGGCAATAGATTCTTACGTCGTAACATCGTTCTGATAAATGCAACCAAGCACTTACTATATTATTCTGCATAATTATTGTGATTTTGTTATCATTTAACTCCCCTTCGGATAGACCGCGGTGACAATAAACGCGAGCGTGACAGCGTCCCATTATAAGCATCACGGGAAACAAATAATTTATTAACGTTCATCAATAAATTGATGGATCGTCGTTGCAAACATCTAAAAATCGAAAAAGAACAAATCTCGTCTTTCGCCGAGAAAACTGTTAAGGGATTATTGGAACACGATCACGGAACGACGGGGGTGTAAATGGAATGTCACACGGACAGGCATACGTTCGACTCGGCTTAGCGGTTTAATTTTCAATTAGAAAAACGTTATTTTTTAGTTAAAAAAAAGTATGTTTTATTCACGGGCATTACAATAATGACACGAATTCGGCGAAACAACCGATCTATTGTTTGATTATTTCATATTTATATGTAATATATTGACATGCGAGGACACGCGGACACGGTTCAATTAAACGTTCAAATAATACGATTTTTTGGGTCACCGAAATAACTAATATTTATGGACGGCAACGATTTTTTTATACAGTCTATACACACTTCGCCCGACCACGCGCGTTCCATTCGTACCCCAGAGACCTTCATAATATTCCACTTTCGCCTCATGAATACGCGCAAAGGTTTTTCCCTTTACCACCACGCAAAGGGTCGGGTGTGTGACGACGGTTCGACCGCCATATATGAATGGATGGAATTCAGATTAGTCCTGTTGCCAATTCGTTCGGATCAGTATTACAGTACCGACTTAGGAATAATAATAATAATACAAATTCCAATTTCAACTGCAGGGACTAAAATACAATGAATATAATGTTAGACGCGCAGTGAATATAAAATTATAGTACATATATACATTATACGTGGGTTGGTATATTCAACAACGAGTAATTTTATCCACATAATAAATAATTCTGAAGTAGCGTCATAAAAATGATTTTGATCGTTAATCACGAAAAATAATGTTTACTAAATTTTATTTTGGTTAAATTAACAAAAATGTTTGTAGAAAATACTTAATATCCTTAGGTGCTATTACAATAAAAACATTTTTAATTGATTCAGATATGTATATTTATGTTATATCAATATCATAATAATATACCCAAAATAACTATAAATAATATCGTTGTACAAAACAATATAAATTTGGCTATTTTTTATGTTTTATTTTGCTATAAATTCAGTTGAACTTATTTAGTAGCTAAAACTAAATATACGATGGTCACGTCATAAGTAAATATGAAATTTAAAATTTAAATAACTATAAAAATGATTATTTTTAATAAATTTAATTTTCCTTGTAACATTTTTGCGTACTAATGACTAATATTAAATATTGTTGTATATGCCAATTACTTCCGACGGATACTAATAAAACCACACAATAAAGAACTCCAAGCAATTTATTAAAAGTCTTTCGGCAGTCACCGTTATCACGTTTATCACCCTAAATGCCGGTTTCTTTTCCCTCTGACTGTCTTATATAATATATCATAGCTTAACCTAATTAAAATATAATGTAAAGCCATCACTATTCCTTTGCTGTAAGTTTATTACAAGTATTTAAGTTTCCTTCCTGAATTTCCATTGTGTAATGTTTATTTAACCTAGTTTAATGTCATTTTAGTATTTAAATATTGTGAAATTAAGTACATATATAAACTCTGACAACGACAGTTCCCATAACTATTGTTACTCAATATATTAAATTCCTAATGTTTAATACAAAAGTATGTACTACTTATTTCGTTCGAAAAAAAAAGTGTGGATCAATTTGCGATAAATGTATAATATTTTATTAAAATTGAATCGAAACCTATTGGTTAAGATGGAAATAATTCTAAAATAAATTAATTGTAGAAGTACACAACGTTTACTACAAGTTTAATTTACTCATACACCGGATACGTTTCTAAAACGTTAGCACCTCTTTTCCTAAAATACGAGGTAAATATTATTCATTAAACTACAATATTATTACGTATAAATTTAAAAATATATATTTTGCTTTTATATTTATTTACCTTTTAAAGGATTCATTAAAGCTTCTTATAAATAGACATGACACGTCAGTTTTTTAAATTGTTCGCAAAACAATTATATATTTTATTTATTTATGATCCATTGTACCTGTAAACGCGTCCTTCTCCGACAATTCACTAAAATTTTATTTCATACTAATATTTTTAGGTACTTTTTCGATTCCTTAAAACCTAGGTAAAATTGTACTATACCTATATATAGGCATTCGTTTAGTGTTGAAACGTTATTACGTAATACGACATTTGTTCATGAATCCTTAATAGTACTAAAAAATTTAACATAACGCTAACTTTATGAGGAAACTAATAATACGATAAAGATGTACGGTAAATGATGTATGTAAAAAATGTAATTCTTTAAAGAATTTAAAGTTTTTAACTCTTTAATATCTGTAAATAAAACAATAAAAAACCAATATCACGTTTCATTTGACAGTGAAAAAATATAAATAAGCTAATGTCAATCGTTGAGTAACTTTGCGAAGTTATTTTTCGAGAGTTTAAAACACAAAATATGTTTCCGGTGCCAAACGACCAAATTAATAATAATAATGTATCATAATACGCATAATATACACGTCTTGTTTTCGACCTCGGGCGAAATAAAATATTATTAACGACAAAATAATCGGTAGAAAATATAATAATAAAACAGACCGGTCTCCCAACACGTTTCATCATAGTCTGTGTATTTTTCTCGATAATTCGCCGATTTATACCGTGGTCTTGGGGCACGTATTTTGAGACACCTCGCGGATCCTTCCGTCCGGGTCCGGAATACTAAGCACATTTCCGCAATTTTTTTTATTTTTTGTTTTGTTTTACCCGGCATCAATCCCGACGGTTATTTCGATCATGTACACGCGCGAAAAGGACATAATAATAGCAGTGTCACCGTCTTAAGTACCACATTGGTAATTATTGTTGTAAGTGTTCTATATATATATATATATATTTTTTTTTTTTCTCGGCACTGTTGGAAACGAGACGGTGTCGTTCGTTATGGATGTAATATCGTCGCGTATTGTCGTTAAAAAATATAAACAATCGTCCGACGGAATATAAACGGAGAAACATTAACGTGATTATATCATATTATCAGGTACATAATGAGTAATGGCCGTAGTTATTATGTGTAGTTCGTACTTTTATATAAGTAGTAGAAAAGAGTTTTATAAATATTTCAACATTTATCGACCGTCGAGTGTTTGTGCCAAAAATAAAATAAATACAAATTTATATTATTATTATGATACTGTCATCGTTGAACTGTATACAATGCATATTTTTCGTTGCAAACCGATAACTATACAATTGGACGAATAAAATGTATGCCTTCCCTCTAGTAGGAAACAACATAATTAACATTACAGTTAACTGAATATGCTTTCAAACGCTTTCGATAAACAATTTTCATTTTTCTAATAATAAATTACGTAGGTATAGTTATAGTGTTATACAAAAATATAATAACGATAATAATAGTTTAGTCACAGGATACATTTATTTACATCATAGTATAACACTGTTATTATGATGAGCGTTAATTATTATAATATTGTATTTTGCCTATAAGCTATGCTCGTTATAATTTATAAGCTTTATCATTTATATTAGAATGAAAAAATCAAATAAGAACAAACTTGAAATTTAAACATAATAAACACTTATAAACGTATTTTTCATGATACTCGTCATTCTCAGTGGGTCTCAGTTTGTTGATTTAAGCTTAAGTGCTTGCAATATGCGAACAGTTATTTAAGCATATAGCTTTGAGTAATATTATATAAATCAATCTGTATTCACACTTAATATGCATTATTATTGCTAGATTAGGAAACCAAAAATTTTAAAAGAGTAGGACGTTCCTCAATCGTCCCTTCAGTCCTCGGAGAAATTAGTGGTTTATTATACTTAAGATTTTAATGCAATGATGTTGCATTAGAAATATGATTCTGAGCGAAATTCAATATATTACAATATACTATACTAATAATTCATTCCAAAATTTTATCTCACTTGTATACTACCTATGATAATACTCAAAAAAATTTTCAAGTCCCTACGATCAAAAATCAATTAGTTATCGTGAAATTAAAAAAAATTAAATAATAAAAACCGTAATTTCGCCAATTTTCCGCCATTTTTTGTTATTTTTTCTCCTCCCACGAAAATTGTATTGAGAAATTTGATAAATATGCTAAATAAATTACCAGCTTGATAAAATTAAACGTATCCAAAAAAAAAAAGAAAAAAAACATTGTAAAAAAATACATTCTTCACTACGCTCAGAATCTAAAATATTATTATATTTATATGAGGGCTAGTACTTTCATTGTCCTGAAAAAATATTCATACGCGTAACGGACGGTCAAAATTAATTATTTGTAAAAAATTGTTATAAAATGTATATTAAAAATGAATAACACGTTAGTTTAACAAATGTTTTGAAAAAATTAAATTATACGTAACATTTTCACTATAAAATTTTAGAATTCACTTGTGGAAGTAGTTTAAATTATATTACATTGTTTAATGTACACAATATTATATTACTCTAAAGTGATTTTGGGAACGAAAAACTGAATTGAAATTAAAATAATGCTTGTAATTTTATATTTCTATGTTAATGTAAATAATTATCCAAAAATTAGATTAATGTTGTATTAAATAAATTGTATCATGTGTTGTTCGTTTTGAACACTAGTTCAGAAGTAGCACAGCACATAATGGACAATGGATGACCTACCAAATGAACTGGGGGTACAGGATTGTGTTTTTTAGTTTTTAACATGCACAGTGTATATTTTTCGCCGGGCCATTTAAGATGAAATCCTAACAAAATATCTTATAATTTATTAATTTCTATGATTAGATACTAAATCTGTAAGTTAGTAATAATAATTTATAATGCGCATTAAATCGATTTTTTGAAGTACGATGGTTATTTATTAGGAAAATTTTACGAACTTTGTCAGAACGAATAGGCTATTATGGGAACCAAAAAACCCTAACAACAAACTAACGCGACGATGTCAGACATGGGTTTCGAGTATATAATGTTAAAAGATCAAGAGGGTTCGAAATATATATTATATATAAGTTATCGATAAGATACGTGAGGTCACAAATGACAATAGTAACTCGGCTTGTCGTCCTATTGCGCGTACCAGGTTAAAATCCAGGAGTTTTCGGTGGCATTAAGGACACGCCCTATGTTTTTAGAGGCCCTATGGTCTTAAATATAAGACAATTAAACTTAGGTTCTTAAACTTTTTTCTAATAAAAATAACAGGTTTTACTAAATATAATTTTATAAGAAAAAATATCAAATTCGTGTAAAATAAATAATTATGCATAATTTAAAACAAAACACGTTTTACGCATTATATAAGTTTGCAATTTGTATATTGGATTCTCTAAGGCCCCAGAATCATCATTGTCCTTGGTCCCTTAAAATTTAAATCTGGCCCTGAATAAAATATCTTACTCGTGTTATACGCATTATTGTTAGACATGCACAAAACATTTCACTTCTTGTCCAATCATCATTATATGACGCACATTAATTGTTTTGTAAACTTCTAAATATATTTTTTTAATTTTAAAGAACTCACCTTGGCCGAAATATAATAATGAAAAAATAGTATGTTTATACCAACGTAAAATAAAAACCGACGCGATCGTTCGTCCAACGCATCCACCCAAAATGGGTCGATTATTCTTTGTCTGTATATTATAGTTATTTGTGTTTTAGTTTAATGTAGTTTTTTTCTGGTATGCTTTTTATTTTCTACACATGTTTGTTAAACATTAAATAAAATAACATAATTAAATAATGTTGATGGATATTATTTCGAAATAAAAAAAATTTCATAAGCACCGCGATCTTCCCTCTGTCATTCGAACGACGCTCGTAACGTATTAACGATCGAGAAGTCGGCGAGAATGGCGATCTTGCCAAAATAATTATTGAAAAAGTCGCTAACTCACGGTCGAGGTACGAAGATCTAGAACTGATATTTTGTACCCTGAACGTTTACCGCATTTTTGGGGGTTCTGTGTAAACCTGAAGCAAAATCTATGAAATATGTATTGCATAGAGTACTTGTCGACACGTATTTTTCGCATGAAGAATTTTTAACTCTTGTGACACGTGCCTAGTATGCGAAAAAATGGTGTACTTTAACTAAACATTATTTAGGTAATAGAGATACGACACCATTAACTACCAGCCATTTCCCAACCGGTACCAGTTAACCTAGTTCTAACCACGTTACCTAAAATGGACAAAATAGTTGTTAAGATTAACTGATTGACACGTTGGCGTCGGGATTTCCAGTACTACCCTTATCTATGAAAATGCAGTAAATAATTGTCACAACTACCGGAGAGGTTAGGATAGGTTACAGTAGTGGTATAAAAAGACAAAAACCTCCCTCATTTAAAATTAAAAAGTAATTGTTGTTAGAAAATTATGTTTCAATTCACTACTTATTGAAACCGTTGGTAGAGACTGATATTATATTATATTTATTGCGCATGAAAAAGGAATCAAGTTAACTTCAACTTTTCAGAAGAGCAATCACAAATATTGATTCTAATTAAAATAATTAAATAATTCCAAATCAAAATTTATCATTCGTATAATTTTCTGAGTGTTTAAATATTCTACACATAGGAATAAATTTAATTGCACACTTTTTTTTTTTTTTTGCTTAAAAATAATTCACACAGTAATAATTATTATTTTCAATAAAATTTGAAAACCTGCCTTTTTATTCAATATTTTTATCAATTAATTTATTATTATACTTAGTGTGATTCGTGATTCGCAAAATAAATGCAAACAATTAGTAACATTTTTTTAAATTAAAAATATTTGAGGTTTGGATTACACTTTGCAATATTCATTGATAATAATACTATTTACATAAAATATTATAAAAGATTAACAATCTGTTTTTTGTATATTTTAAAGATTAACATTAGTATTACAACTTTTTACAATCAACATCAATATCAAAATGTCTGTTTTTCATCTCTTTGATTAATTTTAGGTACAAGTTATAATTAAAAACTAACGCGCAACAAAAGGACCACAGCTGTATAAATACTCAAGTTATCTAAAGTTTCGGCTTACTAATTTACCATGCTGACTCTTCCTATGTGACTGAAATGTCAGGTCTACCACCATGTATTTATATTTAATAAACCAACCATAAAAAAGTGTATTTTTTAAACAAAATAATATTTACACACCAAGTAGTTGTCTTTGAAACAAGGGTATAAAAAAAATTAAATAAACAACATTTTCATCTTTTGTAAGATACTTCATATTTCTACTAACAATTCTGCAGTGGAATATTTTAAACTTAACGCATTAAATAGATATATTTTAATAAACGTCTACTTGGAAAACATGACAAATGCCATGAGACATCTTGACACTTTAAAAAAAAATCTTTACTATAATAATGTTATAATAACATTAAACGTTTTTATGTATTTAAATATTTATATTTAAAAATATCCGTATTAATAATAATATCTACAAAACAAATATAATGAAAATGTATCCAATAAATAATATTAAGTAACATAGGTTATTACCTTGTGATTTTTCTCGTTCACATATTTTATTTTCTTCGGGAATTTATATTTCTATGAATAATCATCGGATATTAATTGTTCCAGTATTTTATTTCCTCACAATTATAAATCCTCATAATTTTTCTTTGTTTTTTTCCTCTAGGGTTTTCTTAACAGAAAAACATTATTTAAACGGATTAGTACATATAAATAAAGCTACACGTGCTTATGAAATTTTCATCAATTAAGTACAAAATGTTAATAATAAATTTTGATTCAAGCACATTCTAAAACATGATTTATTCATGTTAAAAATTTATATAAATTAATAAATATTATTCCATGTAGGTACATAATACGGGTTAGGCAAAATAAATTTTAAATTATTATGTCTACTTGTACTACATAACATATTTTTTAATTTACGTTTTTCTCATTATAATAACATACGTATATTGTTTTAAATTTTAAATCACAGTGATCGATCGTGTAATGTACTAAAAGTTATTTTGTATTATAAATATTAACTCATTATATTAAACTTTTGTCGCATACAAACGTTTAATCACAAATAGGATATTATGACTTAGAGTATAAATGCATATATTAATTTATTACATATAAATATGTAAAGTAAAAATCCTTTTTTAATGTGTTAGAGAAGTAACTAATATTTTGGAACAAAACTAGCTATCTAATATAAATAAGATGATGTCTGACATTTATTTGTAATTTAACACATTATATGACTTTTTATATTAAAATTATTCCAGTAATTTTTAACTAATATTTTACCTCATTCAAATACAATTTGTCTATCATTCGAAAATGCCTGCAGGAGTAAAGGTTGATTTTTTTAACTTTCATGAGATAAACTATATACATGAATTTACATAAATGTATGTATAATATGTAAACTGTGGCGTAAAACTATAGGTAAAATATTTTATTTTCCTTTTCTCATATTTTCTTTTAGCTAAAGGCTTATCATATCATAAAAAAAAGTTCATTTTTATCCTCCTTTATGTAATAATTTTATAGTTTTCACATAAAAATTATATGATTTTTTTCATGGATATATTAATAAACTAGAAAAACAATTAACTGTAATGAATAAAAATAATTATTTTTTGCATTGTTAGTATTAACAAATTAATATGCAATCATAACTGCTTTAATTTTCTATAACAATTATAGTTTGTTTATACATTTTTTAATAATAAGTATATATTAAACAAACATGTTTAAAAATGATATTAATAACGGATGTGGCTAGTGTTAGATACTTCAAATATGCAAAGTAAATTAAAGTTTTTAGCTAGACATTACTTATAAGTTTTATAAAATTCGCATTTTGTTAGCCGAAGTTATGAATATTGTACCATTAGATAATTAAATTAATATCACATTCACTTAAATTCATCTGCAAGTTAACTACTTTCATTACTTTAATTTTAATCGTCCATTTCATTCGATATTAAATTATTTAACTAAAAAATTTTACTATGTAATAAAAAGTATTATTCAAATAAAAATGAAGTCTTTCAAACCAAATTGTTAATATTTCAAAGACAATTATTACTGCGAATTATATCATAATATTATTACATCGTCTAATAATTATTACAATTAAACCATAAATCAAATTCCAATAGGTTTCAATGGTAACAGTTCTGATGACGTTCTGAATATTATTTTGCGTAACTAAATTAATTGTACTGCGTGTGTAATAACTAAGTGAAAAAAAATCATGGTTTTAAAGTAAACATTGCATGTATTTTGTGACAGAATATTATATTAACAAGGCATCAATATCAACCATCGAACAGGTTAATGTTTACTTAACTGGTGCGTCGGATAGTAATAATAATTATACAGTTCACCTCATAATAATTGTCTATTTTTGCGGTTAATGAACGACCGGTTGACCGAGCTCGTGGCGTGGAAGATAAATTCGAGGGATACCCGAGGGGACGAATGTAACATTGACGGACAAAGGGTAGATACGTGCACAGGGACGGGATAGCCGTTAATTTGAACGTTAAGCCTCGCCGAACTTTAAGGTAACCAGACTTCCGCCCTCGCAAATCCACTCACCGCCCCTCGCGAAGGGCTCGTATTCATCAACGTACATGCGTGGAAATAATATTAAGGTCACTCATGAATTTCAATATGAAATAATAATATCATATTTACTCGTTCTCTATTATTTACAGTAAAAATTGTTTCGTATCATTCTAAGATTATTCCGGCAATTCGTGGTCTTAACCTCGTTTTTTCTACTCATTTCCAACCCGTTTTTGTTATCACTGATATTTTGTTATTTATTTCATATGATTTCATTATTTGATTAGTTTCGGTTATCAAAATTTAGGCAGTAGAACGGGAGCAGAGTGTGCCCTACAAATAAAAAGTTTGAAAAGTTCATAACTACAATATGTACATTGAACATAATGATAATTTATATCCGTTTTCAATGAATTAATTTAAATAATTAGAAATCGTAATTCCCGATTTCCAAATGAACAATTTTACATCGTCTTTTTTCTCTATAACGTTATAATATGCTACCAGGCTGGTATCAATATTATATCAAGGGGGAATATCATTCTTGGTTAACTAAAACATGAAGTTTTAGTCAACCTGTTTGGGTTATTTCGACTAATATTATATTGTTATGTACAATAGGTAATATAATTATCTAAATTAAAAATTAGTACATTTTCATTATAGAATTCTGCTTGTTTAATTTTTTATAATTTCGCCGTTGTAAGCGAATGCCGTGAATAAATTAAAATGCGACTTATTTACAAATTCAATTATATTACATCTGGGAAAAAAAAAAGTTAGTAACTACTTTGTATTTTTCTCATTGCCAAATAACATAAGCCTATTATTATTTCAATTATTTTAAATTAAATAGTAAAATTAAACTAAATTATCAAGATAATATAAAAATACACAATAATCAATTTCGGGTGGTTTTCTTGAAAAGTCAGGTCAATTGAAATTGGTCAGATAACCTAATTTTAAATTTAAAAAACTATGCCTTAGTAAGTAATTAAAAAAAATATTATAATACTCGTACTTACTTAACTTACATAATAAAATTATTTCTATACATTTAATATATATTATTTCTGTAAGTAAACTAAAAATATATAATACCAATTTTATTTAAATGAAATGTGTCTTAAGAGTAGTTAAAGTTGATAAGTTTTCTGAATTTGAAAAATACAATGATATTAAATATATAAAAATACAATAAATTTTGATTTGGTAAAATGTTTAAAGATAAATTTGTAATAAGCATATTAACTATTTATTTTATATTTTAATGTATTGAAATAATCCTGCGTATTTGCCTTATAGAATATTTTTCTAAAAATATGAATATAAATTTAAATAAATTTCAGTTTCTGTTAAGACTCAAAAAAAAACAGTTTTCCTTAAAAGATATAATAATATATAATATATTTAATTTTAGTGTAAATATTGTAAATAAAATATAAATTTTAAATGAAATGTAAAGAAATATAGGAGATAAATATATCAAATTATTTGTTTAGTGATTTTCAATAGAATAATTAGATTTCTAGACATATACGTATAACTTAAGTAGAATTTTTTTTTAATAGAATAAATTAAATAGGTATTCTAAGTTCTGCTTAATAGTTTAAAAAATGTCTATATATGTCAATATATTTCCTATAAACAAACAGATATCAAAATAGTTTTCCAAAAATATGTACAATTATTATTTATATAAGCCCTGGATAATAAACTATATTAATTTTAACAAAATATCATTATTATTTATCAGAGTTAAACTAAATTAAATAAAAATCAAACAATTAAAACATATGACTAAAAATGGTCTTCTTGTGATATTCAGATCTAATTCAAATGAAAAACTCGTCATTCAATTTTTAAATTGCAAATAAAATGTAATTTTTAGAAAAGAAGATGTACAAAATATATTTATTTATGCATATTATATAGATTATAATATTCATAAAGATCAAAATCTATTCAAATTTGTTTTCAGTTTCTTTTTTCTAATTTAACGTTTGGTTTAATTTTTTTTTTAACGTTCGTTGATAAATTTTTTAAATAAGTGTAAAATATTCAATGTTATCAAATGAACACTACTGATCTATGCGAAATTACAAAATATTTATGAAACATTTACCAAAACGAAATCTCATAGAGGGTAAAAATATTTCCGCCAGTATAATCAAATAACAATAATATAAACTTTCAGTGTTGGCTCGAAATTCAAGTTACATACATTTTGGAACTATACCAACAGCGAAAAAAAGCTAATCAAATCTCGAAGAGGCATCTGCCAAACTGTAACTTTTAACTTAAAAATCATATTCATTTGTTTTACTTGGCTTCGCGAATGTCTTTATTTTAAGTAAACATGTAATAACCGTAATTAAAATAATCATACGAGATTAATATTATAATATTATTACGGTGAAACGAGATAAAATACTTATAAAACGATACAAACTAAACTGAACGTCTATAAAATATTAAATAAATAACCGTACCTATGACATTGGTAAATCATAAACTAATTTAAGACGCCCCGTTGTCAAGTATAATATTAAAGTGAAGACGATAATAAATTATATTATTATTTAAACTATCTGACTAACTGTCTGGTTTGCTGCCGTTTTTCTCACATAACTATTGCATTGCTTTTAATATTTTCCTGTTACACACCATCGAATATTTATCTCATTCCGCAACGTCGCACAAATCTTCGACCTTATATTATTTTCTCGGTCATACAATTCTGTTGCCTATCTCTCCGGATCCCGCTAGTTTTCTATTCCGTCAAAATAATGGTCTTTATCTCTGATCGCCCAATCTCACCAAAACTGTAATACCGTCGCGAGACTTATCCACATTAGAACACGATAGCTGTATAAATCATTTTTTTTTTTTTTCTGTAACATATTTGTTTCATATGTCTGTTCTCCTTTTGAATTGCCCTCCCTGAAGAACACGTCTATAATGTAATATACCTACTAATGTCACTGTTATTCCATGCACGAACGCATTGGTGAGATATTTATCTCGGATCCCGAGAACACTGGAAGAAAATATTTTTATTTTTACATTTATATTGTTAGTTATTTATTTAAAAACTAAAACGCCATGTACTATTGCTAACCGAAAACCGAAGGAAAAACAGATTTGTTGCAGATGTGTTGGTTAGCAATCGGTTTACGGATAACGGACAATTTCTTCTTATCCAAGTCTCGGACGAAAATTATACAGCTGTGAATACAAAACGCTTATGCTTCAGGGTTCACGTTAATAATATATTCACGTACAAGTACGTTTCCCAAAAGAGCATTAATTATCTGTATCGAATATCTAAAATCAATGCTATTATAAGGTTTCAAACCAAATATTATGAAAATTCAAAACTTCTGTTGAAGTATATAGAGATACCATAAAATGCATACGTGTTGATGGTGAAATATATTATTTTATTCGTAATTTTTATAATTAATTATATATATGTATATTTATATAATTCATAAATATAAATGTATATCTAATAATTTAAAATAGTTACTTTTATGATAGTTATAAAATTATCGATTTATAGATAATTGTTTGATATAAGTTTTAAAACCGTGAACTTGGTACGAAAGCAGATTAAACTATCCTTATAACTTTATTTTCTAGTATAACATGAAAATAAATACATTTGAAAACACCGTCAATAAGTAATCATATATAAAACTCAAAATCTAAAAAAAGATAATTAGTTTAAGATAATTATTTAAACAAATACTGAAATGGGAATATTGTAAAGACGAGTTAAAACATATAAAATAACAAAAATACTTGCAATTTTCAGTCACGTGAAATATAACAAAACATAATATATTTTTGTTTAATTCTTGTTGGTCCAATTATTTTAAATGGGACTTTAAAATTGTTCATGGATTTTTTTCATGTAAAATAGAATAAAAGCAATAAAATAGAATAATTATATAAGCATAAGAATATGTTATGATGATAATTATTATATTACATTATTCTAATCCTGACCTATACAATTGATTGCTGTCATATAAAACAATGTATTATTTTCAGCTAGGAAATTGTTTTAAAATTAATTAAAATATTATTTGATCAAAAATGAACATTTAACCAATGGGATAAAGTAAAAATATTCCTACATTATTTCCTGTTTCGCTGGATGCTCTTTTTTCTCAACAAAGCCGACAATGCCAACTGCCCATAACCGGATTTTGATATCTCCGTTTCACTTACAGGACGTTTAGAAAATCCCGCGTAAACACAATATTATTATACAAATCGTTTCTATTGAAAGAAAAAGAAAAACAGAAATATTCCACACCATTTTCACTATACGTAAGTTCTACATAAAGGATATATCCCAAGCAAACAAATACATTGTATTTTTTCAAATCCAATTTGTGGTTTGAAAACATTATTATAGCATTTAGGCGTTAAAATTTCAACGAACGTTGTGCGCTTACTAAAAGTGTTTTTACAAGCTGAAAACGATTAACTTATTTTTGTCGATTAGCCAATTAAAGCAATATTATAGAGTAATAATTTTATTAGTACAAACTTCAAATGTTCCAGTAAATATAACAGTTAAGACTGTTAAGCCACGTATATTAATGGAAATTGTTCATCTATTCTAAACGAGAATTGTAAACAATAACAATCAATGTGCGCTAAATGTAACCCATGTAAGCTTATTATGACATAATAGTATTTGCTTTTATTAATCATAAACTAAAACGGTTTTACGAGGAATAATTTATTTTGATAGTATAATATAATAATATTTCATAACTAT
Source organism: Eriosoma lanigerum (assembly GCA_013282895.1). Taxonomy (NCBI): domain Eukaryota; kingdom Metazoa; phylum Arthropoda; class Insecta; order Hemiptera; family Aphididae; genus Eriosoma; species Eriosoma lanigerum. Next base: position 22,411,074 of record CM023357.1, read on the forward strand.
GTATTTGTTTAATAACTAATGATGCCACGATTGCTCTTCACATTTTTTACAGTTCATACGTAACAACAATTACTATTTTTTTTCTATTTATCCATTTAATCTATCCAAACAACTTCTCAATCATAACAAATTAAACAATAAATTTTAATTTTTTTATTCACATCTCATACATTTTTTTTGCATGAATCGTGTAACACGTAATGCATATATGTGATACGAAACATTATAATATAAAATTATTTATTATAGTACTCGCATTTAAAAAAAAAAAAATATCGTTTTTTAATTTACTTTTTACCACAATTCTCATGCAAAAATATACAAATTGGTAATATTATCGTTTAATACATTCATTACAAAACCCATATGGCTCCCATTCGTTAATCTACGGATTAAATGAATCAGTCAATATCCATGCGAAATAATTAAATATCTAATGAATAGTAAATAAATCGTCGTATTGAATGAAAATGGTCAATGGGCAACTAAATACAAATTGTTAATGTCAATATTATACGATCCTGACATGTCATAACATTTGTGTATTTTTAATGTGGTCGAAAGCGTTAGTTTTTTATGGTCATTATTTGGTTAGTCAAAAGGGTGGAAATGTAGGCCAACAATTATTCAACAAAGCAAAACGAAGGGAAGACTTCGAGGGATCACGACATTTATACAAACTAATCGTAAATCATAGTGTTGCTCTCGGCGACAAAAACACGATTATGTGGTCGACAATCGCCTACCGCTTCCGAATTTTGGGGTCCACTAACTAATTAGTAATTAACAAAACTAAACATTTTTACTATCGATAAATATTACTATTAAATTTTATCTAGTCGCAGTGCCCTGTTTAGGTTATTTATTAAATAATTCAAGCAGTGGCGGATCCACAGAGGCACGTACCCCCCCCTGTCAATTTTCTATCGACAATTTTTCTATGTTACTACGAATATCATATAAATGAAAAATACAGTAAATAAGAATTATACCTACTACCTACTAGTATAATCATTAGTTACATTTAAACCGATAAAACAAGTTACAGCTTAGTGTCTTATCGATACCTATTTATAAACCAATAGGCCCGGTGCACACTTGCATTATCGCGAGACACCGCTGAAACGCCGCGACAACGACGTGGTATAGATACAATAAAAAGAAAGACTTAACGGCTTAGCAATGTTACATATAAATAAAGATATTCAAGTAAAACCAGAAGTACTAGATATGTTTGCTAAAAAACATAAACGAAAACTTCAATTTGACCTATAAGGCAATAAAGTATGAGAATCTATAAAAATATTTTTACTTATTAATGACTACGCATATGATGTATAATAACTTGCCTATATATATAAATTATTATTTTAGTTTGTAATATTATATATAATAAACATTTAATTAAATATATTACCAATTTTATTTAAAAATAAGAGTATGTATTATTAACGATGATTAAAGAATCATACAATTTATATGTGCCCCCCCCCCCCGGGCAAAATAGGCAGGATCCGCCCCTGAATTCAAGATTGAATAACACATAGATTAATATTGAAACGAATTTTTAATAAAACATTGTAATATATGAATTTATAGAATTAGATTAACTATTTTTGACTCCGTGTTTTTCAGAGTTTTTTTTTTTTTTTAAGTAATTTAAATTTAAATTGTAAGCACTAGGAAAATAATATCCGTTCTTAAATAATCAAATAATGGTATAAAAAATGAAAAACATAAAAAGAAGTAATGTTAGATAAAAAAAAACATATTAGATATATAATATGTTTTCGCATGTATATTATTGTAAAACGAATTTTAGAATTGGAATGTAATAGAAGAGAATATAAATAGAAAATTAGGGAGTCTACAATGTTTGTAATTTTCATCTGACGTTTATTTTTGCATCCCCTGCAGTATTTTCTGAACGGATTTTATATAAAAACTTCACCAAAATTATAGTAGTTGTCTAACGAAGTGGAATTCTGTAATTTTACACTTAGATTCATGTTCAGTGTATAAATAAGTTGGCGTCTGGGTAAGCTTGTCAAATCGTTTATATTTACAACGCAAACTATCTTACAAAATATTAATCTAATATAATTTTTTTGACAAAAACCTTTGATATTCTTTCAATATATTTCTACACAAAACTATACATTTTATTATACTTATATTGTAATAAATAATAAAAATTACTATTTTTTATACTACAAAATAAAACTTATAATTTAATTGAATTTGTATTTTATTGAACTTGTACAAAAATAATATTAATTTTAAAACATTAAGTTAGTTACCACTGATCAATGTCTATATCCAACAACAGTAACTTATATAATAACTAAATTTCCAAATAACGTTTTTTAGATACATAACAAACTATATTATAGTTTCATGGTTAATATCTAATAAATTCTAAATTTAACAAACTTTTATTTATTTCTCAGCGCATAAGACTTCTGACTTTTGAGATTAATTTATTGAAATTTGAATGTACATTCTGTTTACTAGTAAAAACTATTATTATTTAATAAGGAAAAAATTATCTAACTTAAGATTTTTAAAAATTTTAATTACTTGTAATTAACAACTAATTCATCAGAACCTATAAGCCAATTTTAATTTTATTTTATAGAAAAATCATCACATAATCTAAAAATACTAGTTCATTATGATAACTTATTAATATACCCTATATTAGGTTAATAAATATGAAATTTAAATAAATATCAAATGGCAAAATTACTTTTTATTTTTTTTTAGAAATTTACTTTATATTAACATTTTTTTCTGCATCATAATTTTCTTATGTAAACTTAATAGTTTCCTAAATTAGTACAGCAGTACATCTTAAAATATTTGCCATAATATAATGCAATACACACAATTTTATACAACAAATGTAAACCTAATAACTATATAATATTTACCCATTGTAATATTATTTTCTAAGTTCTAGGTAAATTTAGGTTAAATATTTTAAAACTTTATGTTGTTTCTATTATTACTTAGTAATAGTCTTGCTTACTTAATAACTTTACTATAAACAACATTAAAATTGTATCAACATATTACCTAATGATATATTATACAGAGTGGGGCGTGGTTACTTCCTTATCTGAAACTCTCGCAACTGAGCGGCTATTAATAATAGAGCGTTGGTTTATGGCTTGTTCCAAAGTACGTTATCTAAGGTTTTTGTTATGACTAGTTTAGTGTCAACAATGCAGTGGACAAAGCAAGAGCGCGCGTTCGCCGTGGAGGCCTACTTTTCTTTCAACCGTTCGATCATCGCAACTCATCGAGCTTTCAGAAACCATTTCAATATCGCACCAGCAGGTCGTGTGCCTGATCGGAAATCGATTTGTTTATAGGTGGACACGTTCAGGGATACCGGTAGTGTGCAGAAGAAACATAATAGACCTTCCAGAACCGTCAGGACGCCAGAAAACATCGAAAGGGTAAGGGCAGCAATTTTGAAATCCCCTAGGCGATCTGCACACAAACATTCGACTGCTTTAGGGATTTTTAGTCGTACAGTGAGACGAATTCTTCATGAGGAACTTAATTTTCACCCATACAAATTGGCAGTGGTGCAACAACTTAATCCACGCGATTATATTGCGCGAAAAAATGCATGTGAAGCCTTCCTCGAAAACCTGCCTCAGGACGCCCTTGTTTTCTTTAGCGACGAAGCACATTTCTATATTTCAGGATGTGTGAACAAACAAAACATGCGATATTGGAGCCCTACTAATCCGAGAGAACTTCATGAGCAGCCTCTGCATACAGAACGTGTAACTGTTTGGTGTACAATATCCAGAATTGGCATTATTGGCCCATGGTTCTTTGAAGAGAACGAAAGAGCAGTTACGGTCAATTCTGAACGTTATGTCAGCATGGTTGTGGATTTTTTTCTGCCTATACTTGAAGAAATGAATGTAGAGGAAGTGTGGTTTCAACAGGATGGTACCACGGCTCACACGGCAAGAAGATCAATGAATATCTTGCGTGAACACTTCCCCGAACGGCTCATTTCTCTTAGAGGCGATCTTCAGTGGCCAGCACGATCGCCAGATGATCGCCAGATTTAGCCCCATGTGATTTTTTCCTGTGGGGCTACCTTAAATCGTTGGTATACACGGATCGTCCAAAGACCCTTCGTCATCTCAAAAACAATATTCGTGCTGCAATTGCCGACATAAATACAGATATGCTAGAAAAAGTGGACAACAATTTCAAATTCCGACTATCTCAGTGCATTGACGAGAACGGTGGCCATCTTCGAGATATCGTTTTTAAAACCAAATAAAATAAAACTTTAAATGTACCGCTATACAGAGAAAAAAAAATTAAATTAATATTGCCAATACTTTTTGTGTTATGATTTTTTAAAATAAGGAAGTAACCACCTTGTATATAAATATTTAGCATATATTTTAAAATTGTCATTTAATATTTTGATTCATTAAGTTTATAAAAAGTTAAACATACATTTTTAAATCAAAATTTATAAGTTGACAAGTAAAACTATTCATAAAACATGTTTAAACTTCGGAAATCGTATAATATATTATGGTATCAATATTATTATAAGAGTTATATTTTAATAATGAAAATCTAAATAATCATTCTACAAAATGTACATGCTATTCACATATTTTATGCACTTAATTATACTTTATGTTTATTTAAATACAATATAAAACTAACAATTTTAGATCGTTTTTTCGTATCTACCGACATACTACATTATGGTACATATAAAAATAAGCAATATTGATCAGATGTATATATAAAAACATATTTAATTTTGTAAGAAAAGATCAGTCAACATGGTTAATTATAATATCTTCGAACATTCACAGTCTCTTGAGATTGTAATAAAGATACAATTCATATATGTATGAAAATTAGTGAAAATATCCTCTTTCCCGTAAAGACGTCAGTTATTACTTTATTAGTAGTTGTCGACTATTATTTAGTGATAAAACTATTTAAAAACGACTTTGATTGAAGATGTTCAAATAGTAAAAATTAAAATTTTCAAATCGTAAAAACATGTTTAACCACATTCCGCCAAACCAAATAATTATAACTAGCCGGTTACCGTGTCTTGATGGGAACCTTTATTATAATAATAATATTATTATGATAATGACGCGTTTTGAATTAATTATTTCGTTTTCTCTCGTTACAGCTGCGGAAGCACACGTCATCGACATTGTCGATCACTAGTGGGATGAAGGTTAGCGGTTCTGGTGGTCGAGGCGACAGCGGCGTAGTGGGCGAAGAAGCCGGCATAGCATTGGTTAGCGTACATTCCGACTATCCCCGCTACACCGAAGAACGTACCGGATTGGTGTGCAAGGTACGCATAGTCGTGTGACAAATTATCATACCCAGGTCCCGTCACCGGTGTGGTTACCGGTTACGTCTGGTATTCGTTTCGAAATCCGATGCGATTATAATATAATATTCTCTCTCCTCTCCTCACAACCCCTTCCCCTCCAAAAAAATCGTCAGCAGATAATGATGTTATAACATTATAATATTATTCCCATAACGAAGATCGTTTTATTATACCCAAACACGTTCAAGAAGTGGCTGGTTCTTTTATTTTTATGATTATTTTATCGATTCGCCCACTGTAAATAATATCTCTGTATCGTACAGATAAGAGCATATATTCGCAAACGATGATAAACGCGCAACAGTCGGCAACATCCCGAAAACGCTATTTCTTATAATATAATAATAATAATACTACCGAACTTAGCAAAATACTCCACTGTTAATACTCCAACGTTTAGTTATCACTATCCAGTGATCATGACAATATCACACGGATGGTTCGTTTTTTTTTCTTTTTTTTTAAAAAACAAGAAAAAATCGACAATAATTATTATTGAACAGATTAAATTTAAGCCCTAAAACTCTAAAAATCGATTGTTCTAGGAAAAATCGAATCCATAAAGCTTTAAATTTAAACTGTTTGCAGCAATGTAATATTTGATATCATAACTGACCATAACATTACTAAACATCCAAAACTCTGATTCAAAACCATTTTATATTGATTGTCTACTTAGTTTATAAGCAGGGTAGTGGGATTCCGTTTATCGAAAACAAATCGTATTTGACAACACCAATAAACTTACAGTAACTTCCTATCATAAAGTTCCTAACCACCAGATATTTCTAATATTTATACTCTAACTACAGTGAAATGAAATATTTTATTTCCAAAATTTAGTTTTCACTTTGAATTTCATCTCTGTTATTCGAATTATTCCCACGATCGTTTAAATATAGCGATTTTGGCTCGAATTTTATAGAACTTGCATATTTCTGTTTTATGTAAGATCAATTCAATAAATAATCTAATTAAAGTACATATATATATATATATATGTATCGCGATAAAAAGAATTAAAATATGTATTTTTATTTGGCACATTTAAAGATTACATTTCAGCTTTTTTTAAATTTTTTAATTGTTGTTTGGTCATTTTTGCTTAAATTTAGTATATTTTATCATTCTACGTTAGTGTTAGTATATCAGGTAAATGTTTATATCTACATAACTAAAATAACGTAATACGGGATTTGCCATTTTTATGACAAAAATAATTGTCAGATTAGGTGCTTATTATTTGTGTACTTTAATGAGAACCATTGTAAATTCAATAACAATTTCTACTTACCTTTTTATTTCATTAATCAGTATTTTTTTTTTTTTTTTAATATCGAAATTGTACTACAGTGCATATTTTAAGATTTTTTTAAAGTCATATTTTAACGTATATTTGATTACTTTTTAGTGCTATAAAATCTGACCCCAGAATTAATGACCTTTTCATATTATAGTCATAAGTGTTATCATCCTACATTGTGTCGTTCACATTGAAGTTTGATATTTATTGGTTTTGTCGTTTTCAACATTATATTGCTTCCGACACCACAATTTCTAATATATTTTAGCGTAATAACTGATCGATTGTGTTACATATACATATTATTTGTGTGCAAGTGATATTCAATAATAATAACATTATTACGATAAAGCACACTAGACATAAATATGACTATAACGCTATCACAATGATTTACAATGATAACAATATTATTATAATATCCGGTCCCATTGCAGATCGACCTTTTTAGCTTTCTATAATACATATTGTTGAATATATAATACACAATGATTTTATCCATCGAATTTACTATTTTTGAATGAATTCTACTATTTTACTTGTATACATTTCATTACAAATCATAAAAAATGTAAAACATAATATAGGTAATCCATTTATTTATAATCATTATGTATATCGTTTCTTGATCTTAAATTGTGTATTACACAATGTGTAACTTAACATAAACAAAAATATTAGTTCTCATTCAATAACTTTAAAATATTATAATATAAATTTCCTAGTGACCCGTTAAATTGTGAAAAAAAAATTTTTTAATTTAAACCATATATTGTTAGCATCGATTTTGGTTTATTTAAAAACAAATTGTTTTCAATTAATTCTTTTTATAATATTGGAATATTTGCTGAAAGTTCTAACGAAGCACAATCATTTTTGTCTAATTTTTTAATTAAATACGCGTATATTTTGAGTTTAGTTTTACTTAATATCTATTCAAATGAATCGTTATATGGATGTTATCTATTTTACGTTATTACTTTAAATAATAATTTTGATTATAATTGGTTAATAATAATTTTTCGTTTTATTCCTAATAATATACCAATTATAAATTTATACTATCAGAATTTTATTAAATTGTGATTTTAATACAACTTTTTACATCTATCTTTATGTCGATATCTATACATTTTATTGCAGACGAAAGAAAAAGGAAGATGACTATTTATACAATTTTAAAAGAACTGGAATTTTTGTTATTTTCACTCTTCGTAAGCATTACTGGCGTACTGAGGATTTTATTTTTCGTCAACTTTCTCGCAATTTATTTTACGATATCCTAAGTATGTACACCGGATTAAGGTCGGAAAATCTCTTTTGTTCTGGTCTTTATTCTCATGACCTGTAACACAAACACAAAAATTTATCGTAATCACACATAACATATACGTCATGTTAGTAGTCACGCGCGTGTGTAATAAAATATCGTGTATCCGTCTGGATAAATTCTTTCTACCGACAAGGACTCTCACTTTTTCTAAATTTCACTTCGTATCGTATGGCTGACAGAAAAAAAAAATGTTGTTAGAACCGATAAACCACTGTTATGGCTAGACATATACCATCATACATAGTATAATACCAACAAATATTTATTCGCAATTTAACGACTATACCAACTTTCTGGAGTCATAACCCGCAAGTATGTATTTTAATTACTTAGAAAACCGGTTTTACGATCAGATTAGTAAAAATATATAATTATAATTTATGTGTACGCATTAAAACAAAAATCAATATTATTATTTATTGAGCATTTTCTAAAAAACCGGAAATTTAATAAACATAATTTAACGTTTAAGATTGTTCTTTTCTGTATGATATAATTATTATCATCTACATATTATTAAAATATATTTACAAATTTTACAAACAGTAAATTAAAAAATTATGAACTGATTAAAGCTTTCAACAAATTAGTAAAATTTTATGTTTAAATTATTGTAGTTTATCAATTAATAAAATAACACATTTTTTTTTATATTTGTTAGAAATTATATTAATATGAAATTTTAAAAAATTAAAATAATATGTATATTTATAATAACAATAATAATGACAATGTATTTGTACACATAATTAAATGGCCATTATAATTTATGGAAAATAGTAATTTTTATTCTTATAGATTCCGATTAAACTGCAATGTAATAATAACTGCATAATACATTTTATAATAATATTCAAATTTGGTGTGTCATAGCAATCAGTATTAATAATTATAATATTATAAAATATTGGATTTTGGATATTCTCCTTCGTCTTTCGGTCCTCGGAAAAATTAATCGTTTATTACAATTAATATTTGTATGCAATGATACTGCATTCGAAAATACGGTTCTGAACGATACTCAATACAATACTTTTAAGCCATTCCAAAAGTTTACCACGTGTAAATATTACAAAGGAGGATACTCAAAACATTTTTAATTCCCTACTATCAACTATCAAAACTCAATTAGTTATCACGAAATAAAAAAAAAATTAAAATAACAGAAACTGTAATTTTACCGATTTTCAGCCATTTTATTGGTAGTTATTCTTCTCCAAAAACTTCTCCTAGAACTTTTAAGAAATTCAAAAAAATGAGTGAAAAAAAAAAATTAAAAATAAATAAAGTACCAATTAGATGCAATTTTAAATCAAAAGTATACCCTATTCGTGGTAATCGAACCATTATTTTTATCCGAAAAAGTATCATCATACATAAAAAATAATATTGTATAACCAATACATTCAATAAATGCAACCAAAACATGTTAGGAAAAACTATAGATCATTAGGTATTATATATAAAATATAAATACATGTAACTATATATTAGGTAGCTCTAATCTCTGTGCGTTTTTCTATGAACTTTATCAATTTGAAATTTTTTGAACTGATGATAATTGTATAACATGATTTCGTGTAGTAAATTAATGTTTATTTTAATGAAATTATGAAATAAATACAACCGATTTGTCAGTTCCGATGTTGACAATCAGATCCTTTGAAACCGGGAATTTTAATAAAAATATTTCAACTCTTATTCACTTCTGTATGTTGTTTTGTGCAACTAAGATGTCTGGTTTTCAGGGTACCAGTTTGGTTGGTTCCAGTAATAATATAACCGGCAGCAAACACAAACCGAACGTTGGATACAGACTGGGTAGGCGTAAGGCACTGTTTGAGAAACGGAAAAGGATCAGTGACTACGCTCTGGTGATGGGCATGTTTGGTATCATAATCATGGTCATCGAGAATGAGTTGGCTAGTGCAGGAGTGTACTCTAAAGTAAGTCTGTTTAGAAACCGCATAATCATTTTTTAGCTATTTATATATCAAATATTATATCATTATGATATACACGAACATAATATTAATATTATTATTATTATATCATACTAGAAGAAGAAAATATTTTAACCATTTTATTGATCGTGCAAATCACGTTTGCCAACTTTTCGGTATACCTGAATATTAAAATAATTCGAATACAACATAAATGAGACTAATGTCGCCGCGTAGGAAAATAATAAATGATTACCGGCGGACGATTTTCCCGTATCGAAATACAAGGAATGTACACGTGCCGGGAGAGGAATAAAAAAAATGTATTATTATCGTACGCGACAATATTGATTTTATGTTACACAGTTTATAGAATAAACGATTTCGATTACCCGTTCGATGTTGTCCATTGCTGGTACATTCATCCTATTATCGGTTTTTACATAACGTTGCCATAATAGTGAGAGGCGGTACAGCCTAATTCAAATGGGAATTTATCTCAATATTTTTACTCTTAAAAATAATATTACTTAATAAAAAAATATTTGTTTTCCATTCGTATTATTGATATTTAACGTCATGTACGTTAATATTTAAGTTTAATTTAATATTGATTTATAACTTTTGCCATAAAATTTAAAATAATTTTTAATCACTGAAAATATTTTTTGAATTGGTATATTGATAGTAGGTATAGTAGGTAGGTACCATTTCTAAAACTGAAAATAAACTCTATTTTAAACTCTGTTTAGTGTTTATTAAAAGATAATAATTTACCACGAAATAATTGTTAGTCAATGTAGTAATGTGTAAGTACAGCATAATAAAAACAAACTTTTATTAATTATAATAATCTCAATCTCAAATAAAATAAATATATATTTTTGTCATAACATAATTTGGAATAAAAAATATATCGAATAATAATTTATTGAAATTCTGTTGAAAAAACAATACTATATTATCAATTAACTATTTAGTGTTATACTAATTAGATCATATAACATACAAATGTTTAAAATATTATAATATTATATTAGTATAATAAAATAACCTAATATAAACCTAATGATACCTTAAAAAGTAAACAACTAAACTAAAAACTAAATTTTTTTTAAACTAATTGAAAGTTAAACGGTTTTTTAATTCGAGTGAAAATAAAGCAAAACTAATCATATTAAATCTACAATTATTGTTATCGTAAACTATTCTCTATACCTGTATTATATAAAAAATACGAGAAATATAAATAATATAAACTTATATTTATTATTATTATCACAAAAAACGCAATAATAAAAATATAATTTTTTATCATGACAAAAGAAAAAAAAATGTAGTAGGTATAAGTACTTACCTGGTAAAACCTATATAATATATAACACATTAATGAATAATGTAAGTACATTGTATTTTATGGCAACAGCAAATTTAAAATTAATATAATGATAACTTACTTTGATACTTACTAACCTAACCTAACCTTATAACTTACTTTCTACTATAAATAAAAATGAGAACACAAAAAGAAAAAAATCATATTTAGCTAGAATAATATTGAAATAATATTATAACGTAAGTAGTAAATAGAGTATTCACAAAATTATACACAAAACTGAATAATTCGTTTTAATTATTTTAGTAATGAATCGCATAAATATTATTAATCACATTTATTAGGATTGATTCATAACCTAACTTTACGAACAAAAATTAAAACGTTCCAAGTTAATTTCATAGCTTAACATGATAAAGAATATAACTATTTTTACTAAAGTTACTTCTATATAAATAGTCATTTCCATCTGTTATTAACAAAAAATAATAAATCTATCTAACTATGCTATGTTAGCGTTATTTGTATTTTCAATTAACACAATTATACATGTTAAGTATAGTCTAATAAATAAAAGATATTAACATATTTGTTTTCAGCTGATATAAATAGTATTTAACATTAATTAGAGATATCACTAAAATATTATTAAAATTCATTAAAATCAAATGATATCTATTTGATTTACTACTACCTACCGTTAATCAAAGTTTCTTTAACACATTTTATAATACTTGATATGCACAATAAACCAAACAACTCTTAAAATAATTGTATATTGATGCACTACTATAATAATAATGTAAACGGTAAAAAACAAAGTAAATGTTTAATTTCATTACATTTGAGAACGCAAAAAAAAAAGAAATTATTATATAAATGACAATATTGTTTCCAAAAATATCTATATTTGTTTATATTATTATAAAAATAACATGTTCAACAGTTTTACATGAGACATTGAAACCATAAATCATAAAAGCTTGTTAGGAAAATCAATAAAAACTTAAAAGCACACTAAATCTCCTTTATCAATGTTATAACAACGAATCATATTGCTCACCATTCATTGACGAACAGGAAACCATGTAATCTAATACAAACTAATAAAATAACTAGTGATAGAGAGGATAGAAGTAATAGTTTTGTAATATTATAGATTTACACAAAAAGTTAACCAAAATATTTGAACATGATATAAACTCTGAAACTCTTTGGTACTTACGTGAACAATGTAATATAATATATTTTAAAGATATTTAAACAAAAAGTAACCGATAAAGTACAAAAAGTATGTCGAATTTGAAACTGTATAATTGTGTATGACATTCGGGAATATTAAAAAATGTTTTTTAACAATTATATTTAAAAATAATAATGAAATAAAAACATTGCTATTCTTTAAATTTAAAATAGTTTTTTTTTATTAAAAAAAAAAATATTTATTGTGTATACAATTGTGCATATAATTTAAATTTATAAAAGGGTTTTTTTTATTTAATTTTAATTCGTTTTTTTTATATGTATATAAAAAGTGTATTGTTTTGTACAATACCCGGGTACACTAAACTTCAAAGAATAAGTTATTCAGGTATAGAAATTAAAAAAAAGACAAAACGAAAAACTTAGCTTTAACTTTCCAAGCATATTGTACTCAACCATTTATTTCCACTTTCATATTCTCCCCAATAACTTAAATCAAATTCCAAAAGTATTTCCAATTCATCAGCTTTCACAGGGTATTAGCGTGATGTTTCAATTTAATTCAATGGAATTTTTTTCTAGTCTGCCATGCTTACTATCTGCGTTTAAATTAATTTTGGTTATATTTTAATATCTTTTTCTGGCATCAAATCTTCGCCATTTTATATTACCCGTATATATATTCGTATAAAATAATTGAAAACGTCCGACAATAATATTCTTAAATCCCTCAGTATTCAATGACTTCCCTACTTTATATATACTATATTGGCGAAACAATTTGAATGTAATTTTAAATACTTAATTCAAGTTCACAAAATTACTTTTTAAACGTAGGTAATAATTTGGATTCAATAATAACTCTTGATAGACGTAATAATAACATAATATGATTAAGGAATTTGTAACGAGCATTACGAACACTTAACCTAATTATTTATATAAGTATTTTTTTTATTATTATTTTATTATTGATTCAGTTAGGCTAACCTATTGAAATTTAATTATACAAATGGAAATTAGCCTGAAAGCTACTAATAAGTAATAAAACATGAAAAATGACAAAACTAACCTTTTATTTATAACTTTATAATATTACAAAAGTCATTATTGACTGTATTATTTCGAACGAATTGTCGTTCTTAGAAAGCGATAAAAGTGATAATAAACTATTCCGAAATATCTGTTAAATGAGCGTTCAAAAAATAAACATTTTGATATTATTCCTATATATGTATTTGATTGTGCTCCTTGATAGGGTCATACATGAAAAGGTTGAAACATGTGAACGGAAAAAAAATATCATCTTTCCTGAATTATTTAGAAACACGTGTGTAACGTGAGGCCTGACCGTCTACGGTGTCATCCCTAATACGAATGGTAGTCCCTAATAATGGGTGGATCGATTGTTTGATATAATCTATAACCGTTATCGCTGTCGCGATAAACGATTTAAAATTATCTGCAATGCATAAGATTCGTATATTGTATTAGAGAGAAAATATGATATTTTTGTTTATGTTTTAGTGTGCTATTATTAAACTATAAAAGTATGAAAGCGACATGATAATGGGACAACACTTTTAAAAAGTCAATACCGCACTATAATTAACTATCGTTAAAATAAATACACTTTAATATTATCTGATTATTACAATATTAATTAATAGCTTTATGAAAAAAATAGAAAAATTGAGCTTAGAACTTCAATTGATATTAATATTACGAAAAAAAATTTGATTTTATGAAATGATATAAATCAAAGAGCAATGACTTATAAATAAATAAAAAATGCACAAAATGATCATTAAATATTATACAGAAATTTATATAGATTTTTCATAGAATATCATTGTATTTATTATAAATCCACTATATATAACCGATAAACAAGTTATACGTTTACATAGTTAATACAGTAGTAGATAAAATCTAAATTTCTCTCCCAATGCCTACTATTTTCTATCATCAATCGACACGCACATTTTTTAAATTTTTATATCGATCCAATTTAAGTATTTATTGATTTTTCTAATAAGTTTAGAAATAAATTTAAAAATGAAATACAGTTTTATATTTTTTAAAAGATTCTAGAAGGGAAATTCGTGTTAGAATGAGTAGTCCTGAAATAAGCTATCGATGTATATTTTTTTCATCCTTTTATACTTACATATATTTTAAATTATATTCATATATTATATAAGAATAATGAAACATAAATCAGCAATGATTATAATATGCAACCTTTATAATTTTTGTAACATAAAATTAATTTAGATACTAATAAATATATTAAAAAACTGAATACAATAGTATAAAATTTGTTTAAGATTACCTTGACCTCAATATCCGTAAATATATAAATAATCTACAACTGAAATTGTATAAGTTATTATTTATTACACATAAATAACAATAAGTACATAAAACAAAAGTTTTCAACATAAAATATATTTATAATAATAGAATTTCAATATTATTAAACTTTTTCCTTGATTTTTGATTTTATATGTTATATTCGTGCAATTTTTAAATAATTTAATGATAAGATTACTAAATATAAACAGTTATTATATTTTCAATTTAATATAGTAACCAGCTGTTGTCATACTGATATACATATTTTAAAGTACAATATACATCAAACTGACATCAAGTTTATTGATTTTAATATAAAATGAAACTATATAATATGTATAACTATACTTTTAAGAAAGGTTTTTTTAAAAATCCTATAGTAAATATTAAAAAGGAAAACTTTTGAACACTATGTTTTACTAAGAACAAAAACTTAGTATCTATTATAAAAAAAAAATATCGAGAGATATTTTCACTTCATATTTTCCTTGCAAATAATGAGCTTTTCAAAAATAAATCTCATTTTATTAAGCTGTTAGCAACTTACTAAAAATACTTTATTTTTTTAGTCTTAAAGTTTCTTTTTTAAGTAAGTTTAGTATAATAATAATTCTAATTTTTTATATTTTTATTTTTCAATTGTATTTAAAACACAATAAAATATTTTTTATAGAGCCTCTAAACATCTTTAGACGCGAAATACATATGTTCAATATTTATGCAGAACAAATGTTTCAGCTGCATAATTATTTCTAAAATATTTACTTATCATTTTATTATGAATTATATTGAAATAAATTATATATTTAATATGCTATTTAAAAATATAATTCCAAAATAGTTTGATTGTATTCGGTATGCATATTTACGATTTAGAATGCATTTTGATGAGTATATTATGTTATTGAAATCTTTGATTTATCCTAAAGCATTCTCCAAATTATTATAATCACTACTACACATTTGTATAAACCACAACCGTTTACAGTACTTGCGGTATTCCTTTGGGGACGTTAATACTACAGTTTTGGAATAAAATATAGTCGTTAGATACAACTATTATAAATTCTTGTTGGTAAATAATTTCTACTCAAACAAATAATGATTAATAATTCATATATTATCAGGAATAAAAATTCATGTAATAAAATATTATAAACATTATTTGGATTTGTATTACATTTGAATTTGTGGTTTTAAAATAATTCGTTTTGTAAAATATTATATAGTGTCATTTTCGGTTGTTATCGATCCTTCTATATGAGACCGTATTAATTATCATATTGGTTATATGCGACAACAGAAAAGTGTTATTTTATTACTATTAATATTATTTTTATAACTTTGGTAGTTTAACGTTATCAATAAGCGATAATGGAATATAATAGCAGTACTCTTGATAATATCGAATACGTCAAATATTCGTATTTGTCTTTAAAATTTTAAATATATTCTATTTTACTAAAATACCATTCCGTTTGAAAACTAAGATGTTCGAAAAATGCTTAAAACCATTTATATAGTCTGAACATGACATGCTCACTCTCTTATAATTCAGCAGGCATTATGATACTCTTTCTTCATTTTTCTCGGGGACTACGTAAAAGCCATTTTGGAGTCTGATTGATGAATCTTCGAAAACACATTCTCATGTGAGTCACGCAGAGCGTTTGATATGAAATAATTTAACATAAAATCTTACTCAGAATGCACTTACGAGATTAGAATGTTCGAAACCAGCAGAGACACGGGACATTATTTAATGATTAATTAAGAAAACAATTATTAAAATATAATATAATTATACATTTTAAATATATAAAAACCACTAAATTCAAAACTTTAAATTTCTTATTTCTTGAATAATATTAGTATTGATCAATAAGTATAATATAATCAAATACAGCCTCATATTTTAAAATATGAAAAAATTGAATTTATAATTAAAGTGAATGTTTATAATCAATGAAGTATTAACTTAGAATATTAATAATTAAATTTGAATAGTCTCTGTCCTTAATGATGAAAAAAAATACAGAATATTTAATGTCAATTGTTTAATTAAAAATACAGAATAATCAATGATGTACCTACGTCATACAAATGTACTTCAATATTGGTCAAACATTAACATTTTAATTAAACCATTTTCTTAAATACTTAAGAATAAGAATATGAAATTCAAAAAACTGTATTACTAATTACACTGGTACTCCTGAAATAATATTAGCTTCATTTTAAGATATTAATAAATATATATCTATCTTAATAGAGTGATTGTAAATTCGGTATTTTACAATGCTATCGATATAGCTTGAACAGCAGCTGTTCTGTCTCAGGAAACTATGTGTCTTCATGCAAATAGTTCATCATTTTCAATTAAATCAAGTTCACGCTTATATTCATCCTAATATACGTATTATTATAATAATAAGAGGTTAAACTACCTTCCGACAGAAACATCTATTACATAAACCATTATTTAAAAAAAAAATAATAATTATTTTAACTTAAAACTAATCAGAAAATTGATACAAAATATTGTTAATATAAACCATTTCCTATTTTAAAATACATTGTAAAACATATTTTAAAAAAAAAAGATTAAATAATTAAACAATGATATAAACATATACGGAAATTATATAATACTCGTTCATAATTCATTCGTATATAAAATTATTTAAAAACTTTTTACAAATATCATTGATATACATTTTATAAAAAATCAATTGATCAAACATTCATATTTAAAAACAATAATAAAACTATCCACAACTAAAATTTCCATTGTGTTTATTAATAAATTATTCAAAAATAAGTTTATGCATAGTTGTTTGAAATTTATATTTTATAGTTTAAGAATGTATATTATATTTTAAATATCACTTGTGGTACTATAAACTTGAATAATTATTTTTTTTATTAGTTTATTAAAAACAATCTGTTCACACACAAACAAAAAATAATTAAATTTCATTTCCATAAGGTATTCATAATATGGTTTAGAACTTACAATAATTTTAAAGTTTATGCAAGAGGTAAGTGGAAGTACAGAAATACATCCTTCTACTGCCCTACTACCCAAACTATAAAAGACCATGAATATCTAATGGGAGTTATAAATATTATAGAAAAAATTATAGAAAAACTAGCGGTTTTTAAATTTATAAAAATTTCCCAAATTGTACGAATATATATTTAAAAAAAACGATTAAAGAAATTAGAAATGATAAAAACCAACATTTTTTACAATCAAATAATTTAAAATTATATGTTATATTTTATAAATTAATTATATTTAATTTATTGAAAGTAAAAATAATTTAATAAAATATTATAGTACATATAAGTATTATATTAGAAAATAGATAAAATTTAGCCTGATAATAATTATGCACACCTACAGTTATGTAGCAATATTGCCTATACAACACGCCGTCTTAAAGATAATTGAAAAGAAAAATTATTATAAAATATATTTTTGGACATGCATCGATTTTAGAATAAAATTCAAAATGGCCAATTTAACACAAGTCTTAGAATTAGAAAAAACAGAATATACCAGATATATTTACGTATTGTTATATTTACGTGAGAAATTATAATTTATTAATACGGTTTTTTTAAAATTATTATTTAGGCAATTTAAGCTATTATATTACCACTCTTATTTTTTTTTTAGTATAAAACGTCTAGTAAGAATACAAAAATTGTTTTTTATTTATGTAAATTTGAAGATAGTAAATTTAAGAGTATATTTTTATGAAAATTTTAACGTAACGAATTCCCAGTTTCATCAAGATGGTGATTTTCCCGAATTTTTTTAATTAAAAAATACAATATTCAATGTCATTTATTACAATAATTTAATATTTTAATATTATAGCATATAAAATTCAGATTACCAATATCAATAAGGATCTCCAGAAATAAAAGAGTTTTATAACTACAAAAAATGTGTCTAAATAATAAAGAACGACATACAGATAAATAGCAGGCGTTTAGTAAGATTAATATCAAGTATTAGTAATTAAATTAATTATTTAATACACTTTGCATTTTATGTTATAATATTTTTAATTATTTTATATTAGTTATTATACTCTATTACTCTTTAATTCGACTATCTTCAAGTTTCACATCGTTAAAAAAATTAAGTTTATTTTTTATATTTCACTTTTTTTACGTGACGGCTTTTTAAAAAATAGAAATAATAGTTATACAATCTGCTACATACTTAATAATTTAAACATAAAAAGCTTAAAAGTCCTCCAATTTCTGGAAAAAAACCAACCTCATAAACCAGATCTGAAGACTAATAAAATAGTTTAATTATTTATATATATATATACCTAAATATTTATGTTACTAAATCCTTTTGTAAAAAAAAGCCAATGGCCTTGCTGCCGTGGCATAATATAACAATAAAAGATAATAATAATAATAATTCTAAAAAAAAAAAAATCAGAAATCTAATATTTAAATTTTTTATAAAGATATTGTAATTCGTATATAGATCTCGGAAACCCGAGATACGGATACAGATACCCGTATGTTGTATTTTTTAATAATATTTTTTACTAAAACTCACTGATGATAATTACAAATGACTGTAAGTAAAATCAAAGTCCATTAAATATAATGATTTGTATAGTAAATGAGTCTCTTCATATTCTTTATAATATTTCTATTATTTTTTAAGCTAAAATATTTGATGATTCCCCTTTTCACAATTATAATTATATAAATACTAAATAGTGAAATCACTACTCGACCTAGGGAAAGTAAACCATCAAAACCAAACCAATTTTGATTGATCAAAATTATAACTATTTAATTTAATTTAATTATTATTTAAAAATCGACTATTTGTGGAACCTGCAATAATTAACCATTTTCAAATAAAATAATAGATGCAGAAAAGTTCTGATTTTTAGTAAATTATTTTTTAGAACTAAAATCTCATGTTAAATTTATTATAAAACTTATACAAAAGTTATTAATATTTATAATAATAAAATAAACATCTTTAGAGGTATATTACGAGTTAGAACACTTATTACAACAACAAAATTTATTTTTATTAAAGAAAATCAAACTTTCATATTATAATACTTAAACTAATCTTAAAGTAAATAACTTACATATAATATACTTACTGATATGAATGTAGTAGGATCTTATCGATTTTCTATTACATTTCATTTTTTAACAAAATAAGAATGATAGTTTTTTCTATTTTCCACTACACTTTAACGATAAATAAAATAATTCTATTTCTTCAGATACCCTGGTTTATAATAATATAAAAATAACATATTTTTATTATTTTAAAATAAACACAATATTATTATTTCTCAACAAAATTATTTTACAGATAAAGGTGTTTTAGTTATTTTTTTCATTTTTGCATAAAATTTAGTTAAACAAAAATGAAACGAAAATGTTCTTAGATTAATAATTTAGTTAAATTTTTTTTATAATATATCCATTTTTAATAGAAATATATTTCTATATAATAATATAAAATACATTAATTCTTATTTTAATTTAAATAATTATATAAAAAAAAGAGTTCTAAAATGTTTAAAACAATAAATTGATGTGATAAATGCAATGTAAATTAGATGATAAAAATATTAATATATATTTTGCAAAATAATGAAATGTTAATTCGATTTTATAATTAGTTCTGGTTATGGATTTGTAACTACAATGACATATGCACTCATATTATTTTATGTGTATGTGCTCTTATTTAATTGTAATATAATATATATGTATATATTCAATAATTTAAAAAAAAATATCAAATAACATTTTGTAAAAGAAAAATTAGCTACCATTAAAATGATAATTTATTAGATTAAAATCAAAGAGGAAAATATATTCGATTTACACTACATTATGTATAATTATTTAACAATTGTTGCATTGTAACACTCTTAAAAGAATAATGTGCATAAAATAAAATTTGTTTACAGACACATTCATAATATTACACTTTTTATATTTTTTTATCAATACTTATTAGTCATAGAAATTTCATATTTGACCACATGATATGTCAGAATCTTTATCAAGTTCTTAAAATTAACTTTGTAATGTGCAACTGACAGTGAGCTATAATTCTTGATATAAACGAGTTCGAAGTATCAAAAAAATAGTTTTTAAAACTTTTTACCCGTCAAAAACATTGATACGAAAAATTATACGACGTGGTCAGGCATCCGTAATATTTCGGTACAACTAAAAATATTAACACACACATCGGCGAGCATAATAATTTTCCAACATGATTTCACGAGGTGGCGCCAATTACGTGTGTTTTACATCCGTAATTTTTAATAAATTCGTTTTTCATAGAATTTTTTTATACAATTAAGAGGTGATAAAAGTTTGTTTTTGGTGTGAAAAACCCATTCACTTTCCGTATGAAATCTATACACGAATTCGCTGAATTCTCATCCGTTTTACTTCCGCTAACCATACTATATAGAATGATCAAAACCTAATGGAACATCGATTTACTCAATATTATGACGTGACAAAATTAGATGTGGGTGAAAAAGTTCGAAAAACTATGGTCGAACTGTAACCAAACAATAAGTTCGTTCACTAACGAACATTTTCGACAGAAAACAGATTTACTCGGCACTAAACATTTCGAGTACGGTCAGTTTTGCATTATAGAAGTTAATATTTTCGGTTTGATTCGCCACACACGTTTCGAATTCGGTTCTAAGTTAACAACAATGTTGTCAAAAAACGATTTGCCGGTTTATTGTAAATATAAATATTTCTATTTTTAGATTCACGAGTAACAGTTCCATCAGCTACCGGCATCCAGAATCATGGTTAGGTTATTTTCCGTCTCTCCATCGTATCCCTAATGTATATGAACGTTTATTCTCGTATTCATTATCACTGAAAACCGTGACTTTACCTAAACTCCATTCAATGGGTTGGTTTCTCGTCACAATCGCAAATGATAAAAGTTTTATCCGGTCGGGAGAAATCAAAGGGAAAAACCACCGATTAAAAATTCATCAATTCTTCGGGGTGCAAAACGCACGTTATTCCAAACGTCCGGTTCTCATTAATTTTAAAGCGAAATGGTCGACCGGAAAATGAAAACCGAAAGGAAAAAAAAACATCGGGGCTTCATTTCCCATTGCGATATATTATTACTACTTTTATAATAACAAATTCAAATAAAACGTAAAATATAATACCGTGAAAACGCGTATTATATTACAATTCCATTCGCGTTTTTAATTAAATGATATGTAAAATGACTACGAAATTTTAATAATTAACTATATTATATGTGTATGTTGTATTTAAAACTACTGAAAAACAATAATGCTAATCAAATTATAATAGTTTACACAACTGTATAGAGATATTCGACTAAAAAATAACATGTAGAAAAATAATTCTAAAAAAGTCGTTTATGGTCGTTCCTCCTTCATCCCTTCAGTTCTTAGTGAAATTAGAGGTTTAATATAATTAAGATTTTAATGAAAAAATTGTATTTGAAAATATAGCAATACAGTAATTCGGATGACCTATGAAAATACTTGAAAAATTTTTGTTGACCTTAGAGTCACATTTTTTTAATTTATCATACAATATTTAAATACAAATTTTAAAAGAATTTTGCAGTTTTTTAACAATTTTTTGATAGTTTTTCTTATCTCATGGAATTTCTTTTCTTTTCATTTAATAAATTAGGAAAATGACCTAAGCATGATGTAATTTTATACCAAAAATACACCCTATTCATGGAAATTGGACCATTATTTCTACTCATAAAATGTTTTCAAAACACAAAAAACCCGACTTTTAAATTATAGTATTTCAGTATTTTTTAAATAATGATTCTTAAGTTAATTTAAACATTTTCCATTAAAATACACTGTCTATCAAAAAACTGATTATTAAATTATATGAATCTATAATTATGCGGTTTTATTACTGATTGATAATAAGATCCCAGATCATCGAATCCGTGAATCGTTACAATGACTACAATATCTTTTGAAAATAACTGTGTATTTATTATTATATTTTAAACTTTTATACCTACTATACCATAAAAAAATACTTACTCGTCCTTTTATTAAATAAAAATATAAAAAATATACAGTGAGAAATCAAAAATATAATATTACAATAATGCTTCAGCTGGTTTACTGAAATATTCTACGTTTATACATTATCGCCGTTATTGGTATTGTGATATTAATAAAATTTTATTTTATTACGTATTTATTTTAAATAACTTGGCAAGATACTGTATAGATTTTACATTATATTGGATTTTTCGTTTCGCATAAAAATGTATTCTTGTTCAATTATCCTCTCTCCCTAATATAATTTTGAATATGATTCCTATACTGAAACAATTTATAACTATAACTTGTCTCAATTAAATTTACAAAATAGTAATTATTATAAATCATTCACACTTTTATTTTATAGGAAGATATATTAAATAAATTATTAAATGTAGTACAATTTATGAGTATCTAAGTATATGGAATAAATTTAAAAGTGAATTCCTTTTCTCCAGTTATTGTATCGAAGAACAAACTTGACAAAATAAAGAATAAGCCTTATACATTATTTTTTTAATCCAATTTTTATAAGAACGAAAATTTATAATTAATTATATTAAACACATGTACCTACAAGTATAATGTATTATATTAAATAAAAAGGTATTTTAAAACATTCATTTTGATAGTTATTATTAATATATCAAAAAACATTTGTTTAAAAAAATTGAAAAATATATTTTAAAAATATTTCCAAAACCTAACGTTACTCTTTTCATCATTACAAATTTTGTTTAAAGTTTTCCACTATAGTCAATCTTTTGATAAAAACTTTGGTCAATAAAATAGACATTGTTGACTAAATTCTGCATTGTTTATGCAAATTTTTTTTTTTTTTTTGTATAAGCTACACTAACAAAAAACAACAAGTTTAAAAAAAATTCTTAAATTAGATCATTTTCTTTTGTTAATAATAATATAATATAAGTAAACGCAGCAGAAATATTTAAAGTTTAAATTATTCTAATTTTTAATATTTTTATTGTTCATCTATAATTATAAAAATAATCTTCTCATTATAATAAACCTCATAACACATCAAATAAAATTTGCAATTTTAAATATTATATATGTTATTCGTATATAATTATTAATTATATAATATACAAAACATTATTACAAAATAAGCAATATAATAATGAATTATATTAATAATGTAAAAAAAAACATTTTTTTGGTTTTCTAATAAGTTTATAATAGGTTTTATTTGATGTTAATGGTATATTAAAATTTATAACTTACCTAACCTACCCCATATAATGAATAGTATTAAATTATATTAACATTAAGTTTTTATAAGCTATTATTCTATAAATTATTAAGATAGCATATTATGTTTTATAATAAACATACGTGCGTAAAATTCAAGCTTTTTAATTAAAACGTATGAATTATCAATATTTATGATAGTATTAATACTCGTACATAATACTATAAATATTCATTTTTATAAAACGTAAGTTTTAAAATTATAATTAAAAAACCTAATAAAAATTAAAATACTAGTAAACATATATATAAGTTATCTCTTAAAATAAGATTTCACAATTTACTTATTAATGAGAACTTAAGATTTAAAGAAAAAAAGGTCTTCTAAAAGTTATATTTTCCAGTTTGTAAGCTAAAAACTTTTCAACATAAGTGATTATTCCAGTTAATTGAAGTTTATAGTTTAATATTAATAGTTTAAAAAGTTTAAAATTTTATCAATATTATAAAAAAAAAAAAAACATTTACTCATACAATACTATATTAATTGTTATTAAAAATAATTACCTACCATATTATGAATGATTAACATTGATGTACATTGTGTTTTTCATTGTGATATTTTAAAAACAAAAATTATGGTAATAAATAAATCCAGCGAATACTATTTACAAATACTAAAGTCAATATACCAGGGTTACTGTATATTATATTATTATTATTATTACTTTCTTATTCGTGTATACGTATACCATTTCAAAGACGAACATAAAACTACTAAATCAGTATAAAATGTTTTTTTTATTATTATTTTACGCGTTTTTTTATGTACAATATTTTCGAAGATTATGTTGCTATTTTCTACTCATATTTCCGCCAACCAATATTTATGTACAGAAAAAAAAACATTACTTTATCGGTCCATCGTAAAAGTCAGAAACCATTTTTTTATTATTATTATTATTATTATTATTTCTTAAAGGTCGTAATTTGACTTGGAAAGCCTCCCAACATAAATATATATGCATTTAATATTATCGCTCAATATTTGTGGTTAAAATCTGTAAAAATGCTCTTTGAACATACTACTTAAATTTAACAAATCCGCGGGTAAAAGCTTTCCGCCACATTCAAAAGGGTGTGCTTTTAACGTACCTACCTACATATATATTTCATAAACATTATTATATTATTAAGTACGTACGGTGATAACTTTATGCTGGTAATAACCAGCACGTTATAATATATTAATTGGATAATAAGATATTAGAATAATTGTAATTGAAAAACGTTCGAAATTACGTTAAACTAATAATCATTATTATAATATAACTACGTATATTAATTGCAAAAATAAAAACTAAACTTGTTAGAAAACTAGACTAACTGACAAATAATTCACCAAGAATTAATACCAAGATACAAATTTATACCAAACTCTTATAATTAAAATTGAATGTCTATCAAAAATCAAATTTTAAATCTTTATAAATATAGGAATAAATATTAATTTGCTTATAAAAGTTTAGCAATATCAAATTTTTTTTTTTCAAAATTTGGAATCTTTTATGCCATAATATATAATTTAAATACATTTTTAATTAAATCAATTAACAACTATCAATAATTATAGTATTAAATAAAAAATAAATATTCGTATAATATTTATACATTTAACAAGAATTATTGGAAACAAACATGAAATAACCAAAAATTAAAAATAAAAAGTTTTTCCAACCAATTTGTTCTTTAATTAAAATCTGCTAATGGCTTTTATGTATTTCACCAAAAAGTTTAATAACGCTGTGATGAATGATTAATTTTTTTCTTTTTTAGCTCTTATTTTTATAGTTATATCATAGGTAATATAATTTGAGATTCAGAGATATCCTGTATTATTATAAAAAAAAGGCCTGTACAAATTTTACTATGTCTTATAAAAAATATTATCTATATATATTTCGGGTGGGTTTAAAACTTTCAACAACCATTCTCTCTCCTTCTTTGCATTTCTCCATAGTAGCTTACGGTCTTGTCTAAATAATAATAATAATTATAATATTCATATACATTTATAATATACACAATTTTAAATATGTTTATATATTTTTTATCTCTTTAGGGCTTCTAATAAATTACCTATATAATCATCACGAAAAAAAGTTTCGAAACTAATGTTACAATATTATATCATTTTCCCAGATTATACAAAAATCGATATGTTTTAATTAAAATTCAACTAAGGTACGTAATCTGGTTATAAATAATAAAGGAACTAATTATTTTTAACAATCAAACAGTGCTATCAAAATTAGTTTAGTCTATGTATCATATATTTAGGAACGTTTACGGGTTAAAAATGTTATAATAATATTATGTCCAAGTTCATTTATTTTTCAGACGATGTTGTTGAATCATATTGTGTACAATATTGCAATTTAAAAATGCCAATAATACGACAAAAACTCGAAATTCGTTTGTAATACCTAACATAGTTATATTATATGCTACAAAAAAAATTATTATTAGTTAATGAAATACTAGAAATTTTAAAAATACATTTGATTTATTGTACGTTTTTATAGCATATTTTATTCGAAAAAAATAATAAATCTATTATTTACAACAATTTATAATAATAAATTAAATACTATCTTATACAGACACAGGCCTTAGTTGCAACATGTTTAATATTTAAGTCTAATAGAAAACCGAAATAAAAAATAATTTATTATGAATCTGTTACGCCAATAAATAATAATAATAATAATATGATTTAGAGTTTTGTTTTTTTTTACAAAATAAAATATAGTAAATATAATTATATTATCATATTTTTATGGTCTTCTTCGAACCACATAGAATATTATATTATATTACATAATAATTTTAATTAAAAAAATATTTCCTTAGATCATAGTAGATCATAATACCAATATTAATTATAATACATCATTATCTATCATAAGTACAATATGATCTAAGCTAAGGATATTATATAAATAGATAAGGAATGACGCTAAATATGGTAAGCCAACATTAATTTTTTAACTTCCGGCTTTTCCCAAGTTAATGTAAGTGCAATGTATACTATTGGAGATGATTGATAATGAGTGATAATGTTCTTCGGAATATTATAGATAAGAAAATATTTGGAATTTTGAAATTCGAATATATTTTATGTTAATTGTGAATGTTGGCAAAAACAACTCCAGTCGAATAATATAATTTGTCATGTTTCAAAGTACTAAATATGTATAGTCTATATTTTATAGTACACGGATTAAAATTTTATAAATTTTATAGAAATATAGAAAATTCAAAATTTTTATCCATAAAAAAAACACCAACGATTTCTCTCATATACGATATGGTTATAATTAGAGTATCTTATAAATAAGAGAGTGGTCAACTCAATTGACAGCAACCATTTTTATCCAGTCATATTCACGCCACATTTCTTATTTGATATAGATCTATGTCAATTAATTTATTTTTAAGAAATTAACATTAATTACAAATGTAAAGGCATATTATGCACAAAATTATTTTTGGACGAAAAATAACTTCCAATGTAAGTAATAACAATTGACCAATAAAAAGTTATCACTAAATTGGGCACTCTCTTATTTATCTACAATTAAAGACGTCCTGAGCAGGAAAAACAATAGGGGTATTTTCCCCTTTGAATTTTTTTGAGTAAATTATCATAATCACATAATATGTAATGCAAAATAAGCATTTTTTAATCAATTTTACATTATTAAATTATCAATACATATGTAAGAAAACATTTCACGGACATAATTTAGCACTACTCGGATAGTGAAACTAAAAATGAATATTTTTGCCCCCCCCCCTTGAAAATATCTTACGGACACGATTGGCTACAATGTATGTTGTAACATCACAATAGTAATATGTAAAAGAGTTACTATTCTATAATCTTTATATCTTCTTTGTCTATTAGTTTGAGCGTCTAAGGTTATTGTGCTCTATGACGACAATGATGATGATGACAATACAGGTTGTATAATTTATTGAATTTCGTAACATTCCGAATGAACACGATTGGAATATTTAGGTCGTCAGTCTCGTATATTGGTTTTTTATGATAAATTCCTATATCAGCGGAAGAGGAGTGAATAAAAATCCCATAGAGAGAGGGAGAGTGTGTGTGTGTGTGTGTGTGTGTGTGTGTGGGTGATAAAGAGACGGTGAGAAAGAAAAAGTGACGGTCGGAGAATAAATTATATACCCGATTTTCGTTCGGTATGATAAGGTAATTTTATTGACCGGAATCGAAATTGAATTTGCACCTAGCCTCTTATCCGCCTCGTCACTCCCGGACCGCATTAAGTCTACACTCAGGTAACGTATCCGATTTATATATTCGGAATAATAATAATAAATATGTTTAATATATTATCCACCGTCGTTCTGTTTCGTTCTGTTCCATTTTGTTCCGTTCTATTCCGTTCTGTTCCGTTCTGTTCTGTTCTGTTCCGGTTTTTATGACGAAGATCGGCCGAGAAAAAAGATTACAATAATACAGCTGCCGCGGATATAATACGCCGCACACTTATATAGATACGCTTTTTGTGCAAGCACAATACGGATAATGACGTAACGAGCCTGCTTAATAGGTTGAAAGTATTATTATCCTTCGATAATAATAATTTCGATGATAAAAGAAAATACGAATTTTTCCGAAACTTTGCGACAATGAAAAACAAAACTAACTAACTATGGATAACACCCGGGTGGTAATAAGCTAACCGTTTCGAAAACGTTGGGCGCATATACATTTCATACATTTCATCAAGGGTGTTAGTTAACATTTATAAGTTAAAAAGTTAAATGTACGGAGAAAAAGTTTATTTAATTTAAATTAACCTTTTATACAACAAGTTTGTATTTTTCTAATATACCAATAAATACATCTTTCAGTTTTCATTGATAGTAAACAATATGTTTTCTTATATTTTATTAAACTCAAAACAATAGTTTTATATTTCAATAACTTCAAATTTGTCTGCATTTAAATACAAAAAAATATCATAAAAATTTCAGGTAAAATGAAAACATATTGTTTTATAGTCTTCTTTTATCTTGCTTTACACTCCCAACTGGAACACCGTCCTTCATCTCCATAGATATTGATCTCATTCATATCACTCTCTATTCTACCTATTCACCTCTTTATTGGTCTTCCACTCCACCTACTATATCTATTTCTACATCTACCCTAACGATTTCACTACCTCTGGAATCATCTTTTCTCATATCATAATTTGGTATACAATGTATTAGTTTTTAAAAATGAATATCATTTTTTTCATTTAACTTAACACACTACTAGAATAGTTTAACTTAATAAGTTAAGATAATTGATTACATGACGCAGCCTTTAATTATGCATTGCGATTTTTGTGCAAAAGTCAAATGTTAAATTTTTTATTATATTAATATATTTTACACTTATGTTGTTCCAATATTCGACGGTTGCCACGTGTGAAAATACCAACTAATATCAGCTGAAGACTACCACCGCCGCCGACGGTACTTTATGCGATAATAACCGTTTGTAGGTTAGCTTTTTCTAGGTATACACGACGGTCGTGAAAAAAAATAACATAACATCATTACCTACTAACTGTTGTTGTTATAACGGACAATTTCGTCGGTGTCTTTCAACACAACGGTTACCGAGCGGTCATTATTTTATTAAACCACTATTATACCAGTGGTTTACATCCAACGCGGTCAAGGTTCCGGCGGCCGCCGATTTACCTGCGTGGTCACTACTAACAATATATATATCGTGTGAGGTTTTTTTGTTTGTTTTTAAATTTTTTAATTTTAATTTTATAGTTTTCTCCGGACTTTGTTTTAAATATTAACGGTACACGCGATAATATATTGTGCCGAATAAAACACGATAATTCCATCGACGGTATTTACGATCAGAGGATAAGCCTGTGGTTTTCCGTAAATAAGTAGAAATTCAATTTTAATTGAGACACGACTTTGTACTCGGACATCGAAGAAAATGTTTAAAAATTGCGCCGTCTCAGTAACGTTACCAAGGCAGTGAAATTATTCGAGTCCGATGCTAAATAAAATATAGAGTTCGAAAATTAATTATTATACAATATAAATACATTTACGCCGTGTAGCAGTTTTTCAAAAATAATTACCTCTTATCGATAAATCTAATCATTAGGGCTTCATTTTCCATTAATACTCAACTAAAATTACATTCATTTACAATATTATAATTGCATTAATATAACGTCGTGTTCAGGTACAATTTGTATGATTCGTTAAAACGACTCGATTAAAATGGTATGAATTCGACGTTGCATTTATTGACAAATTATGATCATAATCAGTGTAACATCCGTAATATCTGTATGAAAAAATATTATATTATTTGATTTATATATGGTTAAAAACACATCATTTACTGAACCTACTTTTAATTTAGAAATAATTATAATAATAATATAAATTTAAATAAAACAATAAATATTTAAAAAATAAATATCAGTCTGTAAATATTATACACTAGAGGTTAAGATAACAAAAAATAAAAATATATAAAATAGATATTATACATTTGATTAAAACCCTTATCCTAACATGTACAAATGTTTCATATGAACTCTAAACATGCTTGAATTTAAATTATTTATTTTCATAATAATATACTTATTTTACATATAAAACACCGCGTAAATGAAAAATAATGATATTTATATAATAGTTAAATTTGGCCAAATAGTATTTAAATACCTATAGTATTACGTATGTAGGTACTAGTTAAATATAAACATAAATTAACTACAAATACCAATAAATACTACTGAAAACTATTAAAGAAACTAAAAAAAAAAGTCGTCGTATATTAAAAGAAAATAAGTTATTTTTAAATACGACTTGTTTTTTTTCAACTTTAACTCGACATTTTTATTACAAGAAACTGTTATTATTCAAATAAAATATTACCCGACTCCCTTACAAGTCTACCGTTATAGGCTTGGCCACACCTGAGTCTGACAATTTACCAGTTTAAAATAACGATTTCTAAAATCATAAAATATAATGTTCACGAACTTTACCCATATTTTGTACATAATTTTATATTTAAACATTTAAAATTGATAAAGAGTATTATTATTTTGTTTTCTATACTTATAATAAAAAATAAATACAGTTTGCAATAATAATGTTATTATTCGTGTAAAAAAATCCTTAAAATATACATTCCGTTTTAATATATTATAGAAGGTATATTATTCGCTTTTTTCTATCTTCTAGGTGTTACACTTAGAAGTTCATTCGTTTTGTTTGGAATAATCCAATTCTATAATAAAAATTATTAACAAATAATGAGCATTACATAAACATGTTTATGTAACTATGTATGCACAAATAGGCGTGATAACTCTAAATTCGTTTCAAACTCTCAATTTTAATGGTGGGTGTTCTATACTTATATAGGAAATTATTGTTGCATTTTAACAAGTCATTCAGTAAAAGAAAACTGCTAACACGCCTCCTTTTGGATATCCTAATGGACACCATTGCATTTTATAAGATTATTATAATAGTATTCTAAAAATAATAATAATAAAAATATATACATAAATAAATTCATTACGTCTTATTTATATAAAGCGTAATATTATTTATGTATATTTTAAAAAAGTAATAATTATTCGATAATGAATTTTACATACATTGAATTTTATATAGGCAAATCATTTATCAATTTTAGATTTACCTACCATAGTGGCGGCTCGCAAGTAAATTCATTGAGGAGACTGAAAATTTAATAAATAAATTTAATACAAAAATGACAAAAAAACCTTTTTTTTATTATTATAATTGTAATAGTTTTTGAATTATACGAATAGATCATTTATATCATTCTTATATTGTTCTTATTCAATTATTCTTTCTTTTTTCTTCGGACGCACGACACGCTGCAGGTTTTCGTGTTTACAGAAAAATACGTGATCGCGATGGGAACAGCAGAAACTTTGAATGAGTCTAATCTCAATGTCCTGAATAATAATCTATACAATCTAACCCCGTCCTCCACCTTGTCATGCATATGAAATTTTTATACACAATTGAGTCTCTCGAACAGCAGACTTCCGAACTAGCGACCGTCATTGTTATCGATATTTTTCGCTCGTATTATTATTGTTGATCATTATTAAAGTAAAAATAGAATACAAAATATTAAATTATCGACATTAATATTAAAAAAATCATAATAATTATTTTCAAAATGGATAAAAATACTAAATTATAATACAATTTTCTAATTTCTTCAAATTTTTTGATTGCGTTACTAATTTTTCGTCTCAAATACTCTCCTGACAAGCCGCCATTGACCTACTATCAATTATTAATCTTTAAGTGAAAAAACTAAAAAAACTACACACAAATTAAGAAAATACATAATTACCAAAATTGGTGCAGCAATTTTAACTGAATAAAACGAATTTGGTACGTTAAGCTTACTATAAAAGCTTGAAACATGTACCGCTTATTAATTATTAATGTATATCATATGATATTATTTTAAAAACAACAAACTATTTTGTATGGATAAAATTACATAGGTTTTCATAATATATGTTTTATAAAATCTGTACCAAATTCAAAAACAAAATTATTTATTCTCCTTACATACAAACTATGAAAAAATAATAATATCTATGATTAATGTAACTTGAATTAATAACTTATATCATAAGAATATCAGTTGTATAAAAAAATATCTTGAACCAGGATTAATATATATATATATATATATAAATTATATTATTAATTATTATTAGTCAAAATTTATCTCAGTTAGTATTTTATCTTACAGGGTTTAATATATAGCTATAATGAATAATACTACTTTTAAGAAAATTACAACATTTGTTGACTTATTAAAAATACGAACGAAGGGTGGATAATGTAAATAATATACTTGCTTTTTTTCGTTTACAATTTACAAATCTATTTGTCGAATCAATGTTGAATAATAAAACACACGAAATATATAATATATATTCACTTATAAGAAAAATTTTGAACCTTTTGGCACTCTAAGTACATATTAACCATCCTTGTAATAGTATAAATATACTTTCTCAGTTTATTGTAGCTTTTTCTTAGTAAACACATTTTTTTTTTTTTTACTTTAAAAGCAATGGCGCCATAAAGTGCTCTATCTTTTCTTTTTCAACAGACGTTGGTTTTTTTTCTCTCGCGGTTTTGTTTTTGTAACTACGGAAAATGTTATTTATTCACTATTCATCAAGCATCTTTTAATTTCCGTTTTAAAATTATCCATTGTTTTTATATTTACATATTTTCTTAAGGGAATTACTAACTTTAAAATACGATTCAAGAAACATTGAAATATTTCCCCTAATTTTCGCCGAACAATGAACAACAGCTTATTAAGAAACGAAAATCAATAATTATTAAAAAATGTTTGAAACAAATTATATTAGTAATTTAATTTTATTAAAACTGAATAAAAATATAAATTACTTAAAGTATATCTATATGGTTTTTAATAAAAGTGAAAATCAATATCATATTATCTATTAATTTTATTAACATACAAAATAGTCATTACTAATAAAAAAATATTCATGTATTTGTTTTTTTTTTTTTTTATTAATGATTACTATTATATTATTATCCGCAAGTCCTCCTTTTATAAAATTATTAACAAATAACTAACACACACCAATAAACTAAATGTGAACTTTATAAAACAACACCTGAGTACTATAATTTAAATAAATGTTGGGTTTTCAAACATAATTAATATATTATTTTACTTTTAAAAAACTAAATTTTAAATATGTCCAATAAAGAACTTACTAACTTTTTTCAAGAACTTTGAACAATTACGTGACGTATAAGTATTCAAATCTGTCCTGTGATTACTCAGTTTTATCAGAGCTCCAAAAATCTATATAAATCCGACTACCGCATTTATATTATACTATATATATATATATATATATATATATACACGATTTCGACCGCATTATTTCCCCCAATTATTCTTACATTTAAAAGTATATAAGTGACTTAAAATATAATTTTAAAAAATTCCTTCTATTGTCATTTGCCTTGACAAGATTGCTATCGGTCCTTTAAATTTCGTAAATCTATTATCCAATTATAAATCTTCTGTTTTAAAATCGTCTTTTTTATCCACTAATATTTATCATAGTGATAATTCTTCGTATTTCCCATCCTTTCAACAGATTTTTTCTATACCCTTTCTACATCCATATAGTTGAGAAATACATTAACCAATATATCTGATGAAATTACCCATTGGATTTCTTTACAGCTGTCGCTGTTCCCTTTAGACAATATATTTATCCTATAAATGTCAACTAAGTACTTCGTTTCTCTTGATGAATTTTCATATAATAAAAACAGGCTCGATAACCGACATTATTAAATAATGTCCTTAAATTTTAAGGATGGCTATCTTTTAAATGTTTCTAACCAATATCTATTCTCCTCACCTAACTAAATTATTCAAATATATTTATTTATCCAAAAGAGTCTCTATCATATAATTAATGATACGAATCACGGTTTCTCCTTGTAACTAGGTCATTATCATTACTTGTGCCTTCACGAACAAGTACTTATATACTGGGTAGTCATCAGTCATGATGTCTTTATAAATGTTCTGTAATTTATTAATGTTGGTAATCCTCTTTTCTAATGGTTAAATGTAAAAGAAACTTTTTATTTTCATTAGTATATGGTTAATATCTATTCATTATATCCTATGGTGTATGCCATCGTGGTCATCTTAATCTATTTTTCTTCGTGTCAACATCAGTAAAACATTAGAACTATTGGGATACATCAAACTCAAAACCAATATTTGTATATCTCACTTATATTTTTATACTCGATGTTTTCTCTTAATGCGTATCATTTTTCAGCGAAGAATGGACTCATGACCAGTTTCAAAGTGAACAAGTGCAATCTATTCTTCTTATCTGTTGAATATTTGTTAAACATTGTAAATTTTCTCGTAGTTATTTACTTAATTATTCTATTCTAATTATGCCTTGTTTTTCGTCGTGTTATAGCTAACTTATCATTTATTTTTTCTCCTACATCTCAATAGCATCTTTTACTCTCCTAACATACTCATCTCTGTTTTTTTTTCGTTTTCTCTCCAAAAATACAATTCGTATCCTACTCAGTCTAACTACCATCTACTCTATATAACGCTTCTAATTAAACTTAACTTCTAACATCCATAAACATCGTTGGTTTTCACTTTTATTTTCTCACCCCATTATTTTTGCCTTCGTCTAACTTGTTACAGTGTATTTTAAGCTACTATACGTACATCAATGTCTATGCAGGTATCTATAAATACAAATTCATGATTTAACTAGCTTATAAAATAAAATACAAAAATATATTACGAGATTACACATCGCAGTAAATATTAGTTGAATCGTATAAAATCAATTTTAATCTATTAAGCTACAAATTTTCCGTTCTTACATTAAATAGGAACATCCCAACATTAAATCAATAACTTTATAACCATAGCACCTGCGTTTCAAAAGTGGTGATTTTAAATATATTTTTCGTAAAACTTTCTTGGATTATCGCCATTTATATGTATGGAATTTACCAATTTTAGACCAAGAACGGTAGAATTATAACAAAAACAAGCGTTTTAAATAAACATAAAAAAAAGAAAAAAAAGAGCACAAAATACGCATTACAACTGGCACGACACCAATTATTATTATATTGACTGGTAAAAGATCAATAAATAAACTTTAGACCTAAACCGGCCGACCGTTCTGGGCTAATTTATTAATGGAAAATAACAGACAGGGTGCACCGAAGGGGTTGATGTCATCAATGATGGCCCGACTGTTTTGTAAAAAGAAAGATCCCAAAAAAATATGTTAAACATTCGCAACACGAACCTTAAAAATAACGACAAAATAAAAACGATATAATACTATACTATTGCCTCTATTTTTTTTTTTTTTTTTTTTTTTTTCAGTGAAACCCGACTTTAAGTATGTAGTTCGAAATTATAAATGGACATTACGGATTTACAAATTAGTGTAGTAAATAAGTATATATAAACATATGGATACTGAGAACTGAATTATTAATATAATTGTTCAACAAACAATACAAAATTATTTGATATTTTTTAAATTTTTAATAAGAATAGTATTTACAATCTAGGATAACAAAAATAATGTTATTAGTCAAAAAATAAATTATTATACTCAAAATAACATACGCGAATTATGATAACATTATAAACTCGATCATATTTAGATATTTAAATTTTAGCCTCTCACCGTTTACCGTTGTAAACATATATTTCATGTATTCTATCTTAACAAATGCACGCTTATTTGATGCCCTGAAATGTTATCAGTGTCTTTCAATGTTCCTCCCCACTTACATAATCAAAAATCACATAATTTTTAACGTCTCACAACATCATACTTATACTTCATAGTTATGACAAAACCAATCTCTTCATACTTCGTCATATTAATTCAAAATTTTATAAAATTATAACTTTCTTGAACATTTAATTTTATCTTATTAACGTGCGACATTTGATTGAAAACTAACTGTGATCAGCATTACTCTCCACTCGTGGGTTATATTTTAGATCACAGTCTCCTAAACAAGGTACCTATGCTACCAAGGTACTTAATATTCTTATGGCCACTCTTATTAATTCAATTTATAAAAATAAGTTTAAACTGTTATTTTTGTTCTCTTTAATATAATATTGTAACCAATTTCTTGTTACCACCAAAAATTATCTACAGTGGTGTATTGGTAATTTTTTTTTTTTTTGGATTTACGCTTCATTTTAGTGTTGAATATAGGTACTTGGTTAAGACTATAAGAGCATAAATTGGAGAATCGAAAGCATAATGTCTATTTTAACATTCAGTTGACGCATAAAAAAAAATTAGTACCTACATGAAGTTTTTAATCATTTTAACTTTAAGAAATTAGTACTTAAAATAATTACAATGTAAATTCTGCATAAATAGATAATTCTTAATTTTCTAATAGGTGTTTATAAATTGTTTCTTAGTAACTTATAATATACTTATAAAAAAAAAAATAGGTACGTGTTCAAATTATAATAAAATACAATTTATGGAACACTTCATTTTCATATTACAAAATAAATTAATATTATTATATAGATATAACATAACAAAATATAATATTTTATATATTATAGTATAATATAACAGTCGTTCACCCGTTTAGTTGTTTGATAGTATGGATATTAATAAAGTTGTATAAATGTATAATAATAATAACACACAAATTGAAAATCAGTACTCATTATGAGTATTCAATATTGCCATATCTTCACCAAAACTTCTTAGAAATAATAACAAAATAATGTTTTATTAGGATATTTATCAGAAAAAGATTCAAATAAAAAGGTATTTATTTTTAGTAATTTTTGTTATATTGTTACATGTAGCGTATACACATAAAATTATACTTTTTTTTAAGTATACGCAAAACTTCGGAAATATGAGTATACGACGTATATCCGCGTATAGCCTCCAATACACCACTGATTGTCTATAAAGAAAACTAATATAGCTGAATAAGATAAGAGTTTATAAAAGTTAAAAGAAAAATTTTGTGTCACGAATTTGTATAGAAAATAAGGGAACAACTGTAATGAAATGTTTAGCGAAACGTAAACCTGAAAGAAATCTCGTGCGTTTTTCTTGTTGTTATTTTTCGCCACGTCTTCTATAAGGAAATCTCACACAATTTGTAATATCCGCGAACAGTTTCGAGAAGAAGATGCGCGTGACAATGGAAATTTTCACGGCTGTCAGCACGGCCAAGACGACATGTGCGGTTGGTATTACAAGTATTGCGGATGAAAGGACATGTAAGGGAACATTTCTACAACAGACAGACTGTTACTTGAACAATTGTCACCCCCCCCCCCTCATCACCATGTGATCATATTATCGATAGGGGTGTGAAAGTAGTTTTGGGTCGGGAAACTTCTCGTTCTCATCCTGTTTAAAATATATATGTTTGTTGTTTCCTAACCCTCATAATGTGTATTATCGTACAAGCACGTCTCCTTAATACGTATTTTATGTGCATAATAATTATAGGGCCCGGAATAATAAACACGAAAAATATGAAATTTAATTTACGAGTATTCGTGTCGATTCGATTGAAACAAGTTTCAAAATATACAAACAGTAATTATTTATTAAGCAAATAAAATACAAACTATTTTCTATTAACAATAATAATACTATAAATTGACAATAATTAGACTGTAAAAGGTTTACGTATTTATGCATGATTAAAAATAAATCGAAAATATAGTTGAAATAAAAAAATTGAATGTTAATCACAATATATTTTTCGATATATTATGCATTATATTTTTAAATAATGCTAAAATATGAAACATTAAATTTTAACCACCAATTTAAACATCTATAGAATCACAATCAAACTTGTATCTTAACTAACATTTTTCTAAACCAATAATTAATATAAATATACAATTCCAGACATTAAATTAATGCATATAAAAGATGAATAGAGTTTTGTGTGATGTTCCCATTTAATTCTAAAATATACACGAAAACCATTCAAAAGAGTTCAAAAATAAAAACACATTTTTCACGTATAATATACGTTTCACTCACTATATCACCTATGATATAAAAACGAGAAAATCGTTCAACTTTGTCACCCTTTACCGCTATACATATAAATATAAAATATTCATTTTTAAATGCAAATCACAAATCACAATAAACGACCTTACAATGAAATGCTCGTTAAGGTTGACTCGCAATAACATAATACTATATTATACTGCGTTATTAAGACCAAAATTATTAGCACGCAAAAGATGGGATTGTGCACCGCATTAGCTAATAGTCTTGCGAAAAAATAATATATACATTTTCGTAACTTTACCTGTCGTGTGCATGTCGTTGGTCAATATGGTCATAGCAATATTATAATGGTGAGATAACGAGCACGCACTAAAATGTATCATAATTCACAAATAAACTTTGTGTAAAAAAACCAAAAACTAAATCGAAATCTAGAGAAATTTTCAGCCATAGACAGAGAATAAAAATAATTTATATAAAACGTTTTACAGATTCGTATCATAATATTATACTGTACCTGTATGCGTATTGATTCACGTGATAAAACAACATAACATTTAAAATTGATATTTAAATTTTAACTTATTTATAAATATTGATATATTTCTTATTATTTTTGTACATACAAAAACATGCAATTGATTCCAATGAGTGTTATTTGATTAGGTATTATAAAAGTTAAGATAGATTTGGTTAATATAAGATTTTAATTAGTTTCTTTGTTATTACTCTTATTCGGATTATTTACATTTAAATTTAACACTTATTGTTTTTGAAATTAAAATTATATACATGTCTAAAACAATAAAATATAAAAAAATAAAACAATTGCAATAAAATTAAAAATATTATTTTATTATTTTTTATATTGTTCAGATGTCAAAACAATATTATTGCTTTATGAATGTAATTATTATTTATATACTGTTTTAATACCTTCCCTATATCATAAAAACAAAAAATGTATTTTTCCTCAAATATTAATGTAATATAAGTATAGCACAAAAAATTAAAACACAACCTAAAATGACTTAAGTTAAAAAATATTGTTTTATAAATAAAATCTATAACTAACAAAACTAATTCAATTCAAAACGTAACTATAACTTTGACCTTTTGATATTTTTTAAAACTAACTTACTTTAACCGAGTTAAAATAAATATCGTTGACTCACCCCAACGATTTTTCACTGCGGAATTGCGCACCTGAAGCGTGAGTAGAAAAAAGTTGTAAAAAAAATATTTAACGTTCGAGTTCGTTTTTATTTCAAATATTATACAGCAAAATACGCACTTTGTACGTTTCGTACAATCAACTAAACAATAACGTGGTTTAACTCTTAGTAAGTACTATACTGAGGTATATAATATATTATATAGTCTTCGGATCTGTAATATGATTCCGTTTTATTTTTCTACACACAAAATAAATATATATATTATTTATAATAATAGACGTGTCTTTATATATATATTTCGTTGTCAGGATGAGATTATATCACCATACGACCAGAGTCGTTTAAATTGATAATTCGTGGCATGGTATGGGTAGTTTGGAGTTTGGAATGGAGAGGAAAGGGTGTTATAGGGACAATAGTACACATACGGTTAAAATAATAATAATAATAATAATAATAATGATATGACAGTCATTAAAAGAAGAATAAGATGCGGCAAAAGGATGGAGAGGAAAAAAAGAGATTATTTTCGGTCGAAGACCCGGGCCGGTTTTATCGCGCACCGATCTCTACGGGACTGATCCGCAGAGAAATCCGAAAATAAAAACGCCCCGTGAAAAGTGGTAAAAACAAATGCAGCAGACATGGTCCGCGCATTAAAATCTCGGATTTATACCACTCCGGACAATGTTTTATGAATGCCGAACACCGCAAATTCCCGCTATTGACGGTAGAACTCCTTAAAAAGCAATGTTTTTTTTTTTATTATTATTATTATTATTATTATTATTATTATTATTATTATTATTATTATTATTATTATTATTATTATTATTATTATTATTA
>CM023357.1:22452090-22479451 GCA_013282895.1 Eriosoma lanigerum
TATTATTATTATTATTATTATTATTATTATTATTATTATTATTATTACCTATTATTATTATTATGAGTACTTCCCCGAAGTGAAATTGTACTTTCGAAAACCTACGTTAACGACCACCGCAAACATCACTCGTTCGATGTTGTGATTACACAATTCGTCCTCGTCGTGATTTAGACGTGTGTTAAATATTTTAAATTCAAAATTATCACGCTACATTAAATTTATATAAGAAAATACAAAGTTGTATATTATTATGTGTATCGACATTTTTATTTACAAAGACAATTTATTTTCGGTTATGGAATACATACGCATTTTCGACATTTTTGAACAAACTAAACATTTTTATACTTTTTAGTTTTAAAAAAAAAAAATATTCTGACCGGGCGGGTTGATATTTTAAGCTACATAATAAAACAGTATTTTTTTTTCCATTTTCAAATATTTATATTTTTACCGAAATGAAATATTTATGATTTTTAAATTTTCATTCCTCTAAAATATAATATAGTTAAAAAGGATGGATCTCGATTCTTCGGTTCCATCGGTTCTTCGGAAACCGAAGAAACCAATAATTATTGGTGTTTTTATATCTTTTTTTCTTTTTTGAGATCAAATTGGTGATAAAAGAAACAGACTAAATCTAAACAAAGTGAGAATGTTAGTATTTTAAAGAAATAAAATATAAAAAAATATCTAATAAAGTAATAACACGTATCTAATTAATATAATTATTTTGTTTATATATTTATTAACTATTGTTCCTATTTCTTTGTATATTAAATGGGTAATATGATTTTTATATGCAATATAAATCTATCCCATAATGTAATGGATTTCTTTATTTTATTAAAATTGTAATAAAAAAAAATTGGTATCGGTACCGTGGTCGAGAACCGAAATAAGAATTTTTGGAACTGAACAAGAACTAAACTGGCTCTAATAGTTAATCAACTAAAAATAATTTATACCATACGTCATCTCTTTATCTTATTAACTACAATATTTCAACAGATTTTAAAAATGATTTCGTTTATCAGTTATTCATATGATAGCTATCATATTTTTCGAGAAAAAAATATAAATTTACATAATACTACATACGTATTGTAACAATAAAATACTTTATGTTTTGTACTTGATAAATAACCGATTGTATTTTATATTTTAATTTTATTCTTATAATTTAGTATATTTGTATTCCTAAATTCGCTACGAAATACAATCCATTCTATAAAAAGTGATAAATTGTTTTTAATTTATAATAATTGTTTTCTTGGCATACAAGTTACACATTGTATCTCTTTGGCGACTTTCTCTATCCTACTATCTTGTATATGTTTTATTTTTTTATTATTTTTGCCTGGGTTTTTATACAATATAACTATCGTGTCTTCAAAATAAATTACAAATTGTGAAAAACGAAAATCGAATAACGAAAAATTAAAAAAGATAATGGTAATTCATATTTATTCTTAAAAAAGGACATAATAGATACGTGTCCAAGTAACGTTTAATTTATTGTCTGAAACAAGACATAGACAAATATAGCTGACAAACTTCAATTTTTTAAATTTCGATCTTTTAATTATTACTATCCTATCCATAATTAATAAATGATTTAAAATCTAAAATAGTTTACAAAAAAGAAAGGTAATAAAATTTATTGAAGAATTTATGGCAACTTTTTACAGAGAAATCTGGTTACAGAATAAACAAAATGTGATAGCCAAAACAAATGAAAACAGTCGTTAAATACGCAGTTGCCATTCATTAACACACATATACATCTGATAAAACATATGTAGAAATAGTAAATTGCGAAAACAGATATGGTCATAAACTATTTTAACCGAAAATATTGGAAACGTACATAATAATGAAAATTACGTAGTTCTTGTGCAATGTGTCAAACTAAAAGAACTCGCAATGAATAACTAAAAACGATAATTTTCTTCGAACCACACAAATTTAAATATCCATCGATTGTTGTTGTTGTTATTTTTTTTAATGTTATAATAAATACGCATCAGTCATGTTTGAAACATAATATTATTTTATAACACTAGTTCATAATGATTTATTGTAGTATCGTACCAATATTACCGACTTAATGTGATTTTATTTCAATAAATTTAAACTTATACAATGTAAATATACTCGTAAGTAACATATTATTATGACAAACGGGTGTGCATTTTTATCGTTTTTATCATCGTGTGTCCGGTGGAAAAGTTTGTAAATTTTCAAGACCGTTATTATGTTATATGCGTGCAGGCTGACGGTATAATACGGCATATATCAACTTTCCCCATGTACAAGACAGTGCCGTATAAAGTTTCGGGTTAACTCAATAATCCGTCTGACCATCTGTATCTTTATATTATATACGTCGCTTACATGGAATTGGACAATTTCAACTCTCCCATCATCCGGCACATAAATTACATCGGTCGAAATGCCCGGATAATGTATCTACTTAAAAACGTCATCGTTTTTATAGAAAAACAATTTCGTGCGTATAAGTAATACAAATTTTCTTGGGGCCAATCCAAAAG
Source organism: Eriosoma lanigerum (assembly GCA_013282895.1). Taxonomy (NCBI): domain Eukaryota; kingdom Metazoa; phylum Arthropoda; class Insecta; order Hemiptera; family Aphididae; genus Eriosoma; species Eriosoma lanigerum. The sequence goes on from CM023357.1 coordinate 22,454,649, forward strand.
ATGGTATACACACTAAAAAAAAAAAAAAAAAAAAAACAAATCGATTCTGTCACGGTCACGAGTTGTCTATACTATATTATTATTATTATTATTATTATTATATTATATTTATATATTGGACCTTTTCCGACCGTCTCTTTTTTTTCCCTTCCCCTCCGGTTCTGGTAACATCGAGCCCTTCCACACCCGTCGGCAGCGGCAGCAGGGAAATGATGGATGACGAAGTCGTCTTTGTTGCGCTCCTCTCGAAAAACCCACCGCCACCGACGTGGCAACCGCGATTCACATACACGCGAATTAATACGTCCGCAGACGGTCATAACTCATTGTTTGACCGAGATGACAAGGCCGAGGTATTATATATTATTATTATTATTATACGAAAGAATAAAACGCGCGTCCGATCTCCGACGATCAACCGGACGGCGGATCGTATAGATCGAGAAACGACAACGTGTCTCATCTGCGTGCGTAAACATTAAACCGTTGTCCGCAAAACAAACTTTATCGATTAAAACGAAAACATTGTCCGTTGTAATGTCATCTATACACTATACCATATAGAAACCGCGTGTACACTACACTACCGTTTAGTTTTAAACGGTTTAAATAACATCACTTTCTACAATTACAACTAATTCGTGTAATTACTATATTATTGTTTTCCGATATGAAACTTTACGAAACCACGTTTACGTATGACATAAAACACTTGCTGTATATACTTAAAATCTAAATAAATACATTTTAACCAAATGATAAGTATTTGATCGAATCAAACAATAATAATAATTTTATAATATAATGAATATCGTTGCGGTCAAATTGTATAATATTTAGTATTCGAAACGGTCAGTTTTCGATAGGTATTCAACTTATTTATTCAATTGCGTATTGTACGACGTGATGTAATACTTTTTTCAATATTATAATATATATTGCATTCAGGTCAATATTTTGAATAGCTGTGTTGCCTGATGCGATCCAAGTATATTTACGTAATATATGTTTCAACGAACGAAGTAAAGGCGTATGAAAATCGCACGTCCTTTGATAATCGTTAACTGGAAATTTATAGTCACCACGTGTTATGAAAATACCATAATATTCATATTCATAACGCTCCACATCATTGAAATGTGATTTATGGAAAACCGTGTTCGACATAAACTTATTTCTGTCGTGTTTCCACTGTTTGTTACAGACGTCATTCTATTCTACGTCACTGAAAACGCTCATATCCGTATCCACCATCATTCTGCTGGGATTGATCATGGCCTATCACGCGCTCGAAGTACAGGTAAGCTACACATAATATAAGTACGAGTCAAATAAATATAAATAAAAGTCCTCAGGTTCTGTGTGGGTGACAACGATTTCAATTTTTTTTAAAACGTGGGCTGAACCACTCGTGGAATAAGTTTGAGTATCTCTTTTCTCCATATAGTATAATATATAATACGATCCTTATTTCGATATGAATTCAACAAAGATAAATCATTGAATTCTAAAGAAAAAATATTCTCAGATAAGCCCTGCTATGCCATATATATATTAATTTAATAATAAATATAATAAAATTTCTCTCCAGTTCTTTTCCCTGGTATTTTTATTCGTATTCCATGTCTTACCTTCAACTTGAAGTCGTTATCTTTACCATATCCGTACTCAGACCACTATAATGGACAATACGACCCATTTACATAGAATGATTCAAAGCCAATATTTTTTTATAATTAGTTTTTGGACCTCATTAATGTCATATCTAGTATTTTACGTAATTTTTTTTTTTCTATGATATTCGATAACCTGCCGTCAATAAACTAATTTAGTAATAATAAGAATAACATTAAATAAATATTTAAAACTATAATAACTCTATCGAATCTGACCTCTAATAATATCACTGGGTATTTAAAAATTAATGCATTTTATAAAATAATTAAAATATAAACATACATCTTTTTGTTTTAGCTTTTTATTAGCTGAATAAAAAGTGCTTTACAAAATTAAAACATTAATCAAATTAAATTTAAACTCTAATGGTTTATTTAAAATTCAATAATCTTAAATATAGGTCACTTGACTAAGTAAATATATTTATATATTAATTTTATTACAAAACAATAAATCATAATTAAATTTATGAATCAAATATAGCGTAGAAAAAGTATAAACACCTTGTACCCAATAGTTTAGAAAAATAGATATTTATAATAAGTACCAAAACAATATAAAAATATATAATTACATTCATAAAGTTTGAAATAAATCTTCAATCATAGTTTCAAATTTTATTTTACAAACAAAATATTATAAATGTTTTATAAAATCCTAATATTTGTCTATAATTTTATCTAGTATTTTTTTAATAAATACACTGTATACTTTGATATATATTGAGTAAAAAATATACAAGCGATTGAGCAATCAAACACGCTATCAATTGAAAACTTTTTATATGGTAAAATTGAAATTTATGTCAAAAAAATTACTTAAAAACTATACAAGAAACGTCTATATTGTTGTAAAACCAATCGCTTCTTAGCTCCCCACGGAATCTGAAATATTAAATTTTACATTGAAATGATTTTTATTGTTCTCTCAGATACAAAATCTTGTAAATTTATTGTTTCAATATTCTAGAATAAACTAAACCGCGGAGAAATCGTATTTTGTGTTGTTTTCGTTTGACCGAAGTGTTTTCTAGAATCGAAAATTCCTTATCCAAGGGATAAATGTTAATTAATGTTGTCAGCCTAAACAGTACGAAAAACAACAAATCTTCTCATCCGTTTCACACGTGCGAAAGAAAAATTCGACGAACCCCGGAAAATGCGTTTGGTATATTTCTAGCTGCCACGGCGAATGATCTGGATCGTGTGATTAGTATTCATTAACAGTCGGCTCGCGTTTTGGATCACGACTCAATTTGTATTATAATGTTAGGATGTAAAAAAAAAAAATAATAATAATAACGGTGACGGTTTCTATTAATACATTTATATCTGTCGAAACTAGGTTAAATCCAAAAATCGTTGACCTACTTGAATGTGTACGGTAGTTTTTTCCGTGTTTCTCGTTCTTTACTCGGTAAAAACATTACGTATACTCGCGTTGTTTATAGAATATCGTGGTGCGGTTACGCCCGGAGAAACTTTTCGAAGGTATACACAAACTGGTCAGGGGAAATGGACCAAGTTTGTGTTCGCAGTAAAATTATGTAGAAACATATTCGAAACGAGCCGACTCTTGCTTGTTCCGCGTGTTCATTGTACGCGTATTACCCGTCTTTTTCTTGTAAATTATATAACATATCCCAGTAAATCTAATTTATTATTATATACGCATTATCCAACTGTACTATAAAAATAATATATTATGTTCGTTATGTTATAATGTAAACTCGCGTGTAACGTTCTTATAATATAAATCCGCAGCAGAATGAAAAAAAACATCTTTCAGAGCCCCTGACTAATAATACAGGCCTCGCTATCCTCGTCGGTTATATTATAACTCGGTGCACTACCTACGCCGCGCTGTCGGGAGAGATTCATGCCAAAACAAATTACGATTCTATGCTTATTTGAATAAATTAAGTTAAACTATAGAATCCAAACAAACGAGCTATACGTAAACAATCATTATATCGTATTGATTTTTTTGTACTTAATTCCGTAACCGCCTGTCGTGTTAAAATTCTAGGAATATATATTATCGAATTGTATGCATTATTTTTTTTACCGATATTATATTATTCAAAGTTACCTATAAGCCGCGGCGTACGATATATACAGCAGTAATGTTAAAAATAATAATAATAACGTTGTAAAACTTCATTTCAATTGTATACTCATGCAAGGTTTTATTTTTAACATTATACGTTATTTATCTTCGACATTCTTATTTCGTGCTCGAGTATACGATGGAAAACTTTATTATTTCATAAAGTTACGCCTGTTATAGAGTTATAAGTTTATGCAATCTATATGATAATATTATATTATTTCTTTTCGCTCAGCCCATACCTTTTAAGTTTCCATAACAGAAACGTAAAAATAGAATTTTTCAAATTATTGTTATTTACGTATTTAATAGGCCTTTCAAACGTATACTCTTCATACTCTTTCGTAGTATTAAAGTATTAAAAGCCTTAAACGTTTCTTAGTATATATTGTTTTTTCAAATAAACAACCCATTTAATATTTATGTCGGGGATAGCAGAAAACTTTAGTCCAACATGTTAAATAACATTTTATTTGATTTTTTATTCATAGTTTTTTTCCGCCAAAAAAACAAAAAAAAATACAACATTTTAATTATTATATGATTAAGTGTCGTCTACGGTTTTTATCAATTCCACTGGAATATGGAAAGTTTCCGTTTGGAAATTAAAACCTTAGCACATTACCGAGTTTTCCAAAAGAACGAATGGCGGAATTCTTCTCGGGACATTCCTATGAGCTAGGTCATATTGTAAACCTATATAAAGGTTATTGATGGCAGACCTGACCACGCTGGATGTTCTTGAAATATACGCGTATATAATTGGAATAGTTCTTGCCGTTGTTTCCGGGCGATAAGAAGTCTCCGTGAAAACGGTTCGGCACGTCATAATCGACTAACAATTCCGTGGCGGAAACCTCTGGTTAAGTCGGCAACAAGTAACCGCTCACCGCTACCGCGGTTGCACGCGAATTATTGTAATAATGTAGCTCCCAGACACACGCGCACATGCTCGCGGGATCTGATATGAGCCCAACGTATCCCTAGTAAAATGCGCATAAATCAATAAAATATTATTTAAATTAAGATTGTTTTCCGTGACGATTGCCATTGAACACGACACCTTAAACCGAGGAAATGAAACAGAAACACGGTGGCGGCATGTGGCGCGAACAAAAAAAACCAACTTCGAAATTAAATATTCAAGTATGGGTACCTATATTCAGCACTTTACACCCGAGTTAACCCGAATCGTAACTCCACTAAAAACCCTTAAAACTCAAATACCCGGAACCTTTATTCGGGTCAATACCCGAATGTTATTTATTTGACAAACCCAAATTAACCCATAACTCGAATAAAAAATTCGGGTTAACCCAAAACATGAATAAATTTTCCAAATATCCAATTCCTTTAATAATTTTGGTGTTTACTATACACCCGTTTTAACCAATATTAACTGAAATATTAAAGGTTATAAGAACCTAAATGTCTTGTAAAAAATTTTAATTTGGTGTTTTAAACACCCGACTATCACCAAAAACCGAAACCCATAATTTGAATTTAGGTGAAAGGGCCCGATTTAAGTATGATAATTTGATTTTGGCCGTTGCGTTGAATCTCGTCTGACACTTTTCTTATATTCCGTTTGACAAAATACAAAAAATAAAAAACGGTAATACTTATTCATTGTACTATTACAATCTGTTACGATTAATATACGTACCAATTATACTTTAACTTAAGGATAAGTCAATAAACTAATTATTGGTACCTACCTACCGAGTATTTGTAATAATTGAGAATCGGAATTAAAAAATATGTAAAATATTTGCTAATATTATTATTATATTAGTAATCGTCATATCAAATGATTTTACGATTTTTAATTAAATTTCTTAAAAAAAAACTACACTTTTTGTACAAAATAAACAATTAATACTAAAAACGCCTTAATTTCCATATTCCTAGCAATACCACCAATTTCACAATATCTTTTATATCCCTTATTATAAAACTTACTTCTCCAAGAATGCCCCACTTCCAAAGATGATGCGTAATTTAAATATATTTATACATTTTTAGTACGGAGGCTCAAACTCTCATTTTTATTAGTATTTAAGTGTCTATCTATTATTGTTATTATTACCTATAAGCATCTGTGTATTTATATGTTGTTGAAAAAACCGATTGGCGTTTAATTAATAAATAAATAAATAAAAAAATTAAACATTTTCAGGAAGTATATTATTTTATGATGATAAAAATTGAAAAAATGAGTATATTTGCAAAAATACAAAATAAATATCTTTCCTAGAAATTACTTAAAATATCTATGGTATTATTTATTTACATATTTACAGTATTTTTTTATAATTTACAGTTTTTTATATTGTATACAATTCTCTAAAAATAATAATTAAAACTTAAAACACAAAAACAAATTCAGTTGTTTTGCTTATGAATACTATAAAATCCACTCGCTTGTATTATATATTAATTTTCGAAAAGAACATCGAAACCTAAGTGAACAGTCTTATGTTTTTAATATAATAAAATAATATTTAAACGAATTTATTGTGTGTCTAAAATAATCTTACATAATTAATTTTTTAATAAACCTAAAATGTCAACATAAAATACCTCCTAACATATCAAACAAATATAAATTTGAGAATTCTTTGAAAGGTTTAATTAAATTTTATAAAATTCCTGAAAACTATAAAGGAGAGTTAATAATTAAAAATATTGTTAGGTATTCACATTAATTTTAATTTTCCTTTTGAGTGAATATAACAATGATATGTGGTGAAATGTATGTACTAATCACTGTTAATGAATGAATTCCAAAAAACTCATCATGTATAAACTATTTAAACCAATCTCTGTTTATTGACATAAATCCTTTGTTTATACTATTATTTTCAAATCGTTAATTCATTTTTGCACAAACTTTTAAAGTTAATTTTATGTTCTGTTCTGTGTATCTCTATAGAGATTTATACTTTATACCGAATCCAATTGTAATTTTATATTTATTTTTGAAAAACTCCTAAAAAGTTCTTTAACTTACTAGAAATAGCCCTCAAATTTTAGCGCTATTATTGAAGAGACGTGACGTGACTTGATAATAGAGTATCGTCGAATAAACCACCTGAAAAACTTCGTTATATCACTAAATTTCTGTGATACAAATATAAAAGAATATATTTTAAGTGAGTACCGAAACAGTTATCGTTTTATTAACTCGATAATGATAAATTTTATTATAAATGTATTTAATTATGCTAAACATTTTTTTCAAAAAGTCCTTATATAACAATGCTATTTTTGTCATATCCATAATTTCAATATCAATTTTGTTTTTTTTTATTAATACAAATGAAAAACACAAATATAGAATATAAATGTTTTTAGTTTACCATTCATCAATAAGTATGAACAAATTACAAATATTGCAAAAAATATAATATTGCAAAATTTGAAATCTATAATTAACAATGTTCGAATTTAAATGGAAAAATTACGTTTTGTTAACTAATCGATCTTACATTTTATTTTTCGCATCATTACAATAAACAATTAAGGAATATAATTATGTATTAATGAAGAAAGTTTGAAACAAAATTCAAAATAGAATATTTTTTGGAAACATGTACATTGATACAAATAATAATAATTGTTGTTAAAAAAAATGAATATAACATAAACAAAGAAGAATAAGGGATTAATTATTTATAATTTCAGAATAAGATATTATTTTTCAATATTTAACAGTAGTATAATAATAGTTTTTACTCTTTTGATTAAAAACTCCGTCTTATCGTTTAAAAATATATCTAAATAGTCTGCAAGTGATTGCAATACAAAAAATAAATTAACATTAATTTTATAATTTTTTAAACGTAGTATTAATAATTAGACAGAATATGAGTTTTGGCCATAGGCCCTAACTATTCGTTAGCGGAAAATATTAGAAAATGTATTATTTATGTTAAATATTAATTAAAATTATTTTTATTAATCATTTTAAAATGAACTTGTTTTACGATGAATGCAAGATGGTAAAAATACCTAGTTGAAAACATCTTGAAAATTTGCAATAGCTAGAAACAATGAAGAATGTTGATGGTTTACTTTGTAATCGTTTCGGAAATGATTGTTAAATATTAATATTCTACTTTTAGTATTGAAAAAATTGTTAGTTGAGAACTTGAGAATCAAGAGGTTTTGAATCTAATTTATATAGATAAACAGTTTTTATTTGCAAATTTAATTATTAAAAAATTAAATTTTCATATCAATATTGATAGTTACACGAGATAATTTAAACAAGGTTATTTTTATAATTACATTGAAACATAATACAAAAATCATTTGAAAATTATTTTTAATAAATTTAAAGACATTGAGGCAGTACAGCTTTATATTATAAACGAAGCGAGGAATGTATTGATTCTACAAAGATTTTTTTTTTGTATAAAAACATTTTTTCGAGTAGAAATAATGGTTCGATTATCATGCATAGCATATGCATCACTTGCAAATGTTGTATACTTGGTACTTTATTAAGTTCTTTTTTCAAATTTCCCAAAAGTTTTTCTTTAAGAAGCGGAAAATTGGCAATTTTTTATACACTTTTTATTATATTTTTTTTTTCGTGATTTCTTATTAAGTTTTAATAGTAGGGATTTGAACATTTTTTTGAGTACTAACGTAGGTAATTTACAAGCGTGGTGAAAATTTGAAACGGAACGGTTAATTATTTGGAAAAATATAGAGCTTTGAACGTTTCCCCAAAAAAAATTAATATTACCTACAATTTTGGGATTACCTGTATGAAAATTTTATAGAAGTCCAATAATATATTATCTTAACTTTTTACAAAATATTTTGAAAATCTAAACAGGCAAATTTTTTTTAGAGGCCTTTTATTATTTTTTTTTTTTTTTTTAATGTAGAAAACTATATTTGGAGTAGAAATAATGGTCTTATTACCACAAATAGGGTACCCTTTCCATACCGAATTTCATCTATTTGGTACTTTATTTAGCTCATTTTTTTAATTTCTCAAAAGTTTTTCCTTAAAAAAGAAATGATTACTCCTTGAATATTGATCATAGGGATTTCAAATTTATTTTGCATATATACATATGTAATTTACATTCGTGGTAAATTTTAAAATGGATTATAAGTATAATATATTGCAATACATTGAGACACGCTCAGAATCGTATTTTCTAATGCAATATAATTGCATTCAAACCACTAATTTTTCCGAGGACCGAAGGGACGAAGGAGGAACGTCCAAAATCGGCCTTTCCCACTTTTTTTTTATTTTACTTTCTATATTCATCTAACCTAATCTAACCTTATTTAATCTCTTTTATTATGCAACATATATATATATATTGTATATTGACAGTTAATATGCATTTATTTGTATATTTTATATAATTAAAAAGTTTATTTTTTTCGTCCGTCAATACGATGAGTTTTTAACCGTGTAATTTTTACACATTATTGTTATTAATTTTGAGTATATTCGGACATGAAATATCATAAGGATAATTTTTGATTTTTTAAAATTTTCTAGTTTTTTTTTTAAAACTATGAGAATACTACTATCATCCTACCATCATATACTATTGTTGAATCTGGTAACCTATCCACTCAGCGCTCAGCCATATTAACGGAATGAAATTAATAAAAGTAGGAAATTTCCTCCGAGTAGTTCTTATCAATAATTAATAAATATACATACATATATTTATTTTTATTTATATTACACTATACATTTTTACATTTCCGCCGAAAAACATTATCACGAAAAATATATATGACCTAAATCTGTAACCTACAACCATAATACTCGAATATAAAATAATACTACCCGTTTAACATTCTATATATTTTGTAATATAAACGATAAGGCAAGGTTTTCGTATTCAAATAAATATAGATTGTTCATTCATATAAATGTATGCGTTTATCTATCATTTATCATTTCATACAATCGTAGAAATAAGGTAAATCCTTTATTATGTACATAAACCTATCCTATTACCAACATTTATTTGTTTTATATTTTATGAAATGGTAAAATACGTATGGAGACCACTGTTACCTGCTGAAATATTTCAGTTTCTTATAAATATTTCTTTGGGGTTGTAAGTTAGAAGAATGTGTCAGTGGTATTGTTCACTATATGACTACAAATGCAATTTGTGAACTACGTACATTTCATTTAAATTTAAACAAACGTACCATGACTAAAGCCCTTTGTGAGGATCTATGTAATCAAATTTTGCTTTCAGTTTGATTGCGTTCCTCTTTTCTTTCATCTTTTTTTAAAATTGTTTTATTTGTTTTCTTTGTTTTACAAATGACTAAATATCGTGTTTATCGATAGACACGTATATTCGACGAAAAAATAGTAATATAATATTAATTATTTAAATCATAGCATAAAATATGAAACACAAAAATGCACGATCTCCTTCCCGTGTAGCGCAATCACAAACCCAACTATTTCTTTTATCCATTTCTTAGAAAATATTTTCAGCCATTTAATATTAACACTTTAATAATCATTGTAACTATTATACGCAAAATGCAACTATATAAATCTTGTATACCAAATATTGTAGTATAAATAAAAGATAAGATAGTTAATGACTAAATTAGAAATATATACCTAAGTTTATTCATAAACATATATTCGCATGAATATGATTCTGACATGTAATTTACGTACCTATACAAAGCATACGTGATTATAATTATTATTTTACAACTAGTGTTGTTATATACAACTTTTTAATATGGCACATATTGTAATAAAATAAATAAAACAAATAAGACTTCATAAAAACCCACGACGACAATTATTTTCGTCTTTTATAAAAGATTTAGAAGGCGAGTATTCAGGTTTAGCATGCTTTACAATAGTTATGAGTTAGAATGATTATGGAAATTAAAAAATGTCATAAAAATATATTTTTAGATTATAAATAATAAACATTTTATTAATATCTGAAAGTCGATGATAACAAAGCACTTGGCAAATTTAAATTATTTAATTACAATAAGATCAAACTATAATAAACATTAATGACCATGTAAATAGCTTTAAAATGTAAATTTATTTTGCGATTTAAATAATGCCTAATACATAATTAATTCGATTTGTTTGTAATTAAATATGAATACAATTTGTAAAAAATGTTTTCTTTTATTAAGTTTTGTCGTACTTCTCGCATAACATTCTATTTAATATTTAGACAATAAAAAGAAAACATAAAGAAACGAACCTATTACCCACATAATAAAAATCTAGTCATCTGTTAGATTGAACAAATATGTAAAAAAACGAAATACAAAAATAATAAATAATATCGTAACTCTATTATTATTATTATTATTATTATTATTTATAACATTATAATAATAATTGAAAATATAGTCAATATAGGTTTATACAAAAAATAAACTATAACAGGAGCCCCTCCCCCCTCCCCCCATCATCACTGAAACAGTGCGTGGATGTAGTTCGTCTCGATTTCACGTAAATAAGGAGATGTTGTACCCCTGATTGTTATACGTTTGAAACACGTTGTGTATCGTTGACGATTTTACAGTTGTTCATGATCGACAACTGCGCGGACGACTGGCGGATCGCGATGACGTGGCAACGGATCGCCACCATCACGATGGAGCTGGTGATCTGCGCGATCCACCCGATCCCGGGGGAATATTACTTCGAGTGGAGGACCAAGCTGGCCAACAAGCACGGGAAACTGGAGACGCGGTGCGTGCCGTACGACGTGCCGCTGTCGCTGCCGATGTTCTTCCGGCTGTACCTCATCTGCCGCGTGATGCTGCTGCACAGCAAGCTGTTCACGGACGCGTCGTCGCGCAGCATCGGCGCCCTGAACCGGATCAACTTCAACACAAGGTTCGTGCTGAAGACGCTCATGACCATATGCCCGGGCACGGTGTTGCTGGTGTTCATGGTATCCCTGTGGATAATCGCGAGCTGGACGCTCAGACAGTGCGAGAGGTAACGACGATACGATAATCACCGTAGATAATAAAACGACGGATAGGACGAGATCGTAACGACGACTTGTGAATCGCCGGGCTCCTCGATTTATCCCTTTATCTACCCCCCTCTCGTATAGACCCATAAACACCGGGAGTTGGAACCTAACTGATAACCGCTGTGGGCGCAAAACCTAAAAAACGCTATCTGATAACATCAAAAATATTAAATGCTCTTAAAAATTACATTAAACACTTTCAAACTCAAATCGAATGACCTTCGTGTATGATACTATAGGTATAATATGATATTTATATTATTTTAAAACTATTAAAGATTTTACGCACACGTAATTGCTGAGACTGATTCTTAACTTTATTGAATTTAAGACAAACGTTTTGGTTTTTACTAATAATTTATAATATTATGTAGTAATTTTAATAGATTTAACTCATTTCGGTCGTCATATAATTAATATAACAAAAGTTATAAATCGTTAGATTTTAAATAAAAATCTAATAAGCGTTATTTTGGTTTTGAGCCTACCGTCATTTTATTGGAATGTTAAAAAACAAAAATCAAAGGTTTTTACATAGAAATTTTTGGCTAATGGTTCTAGTTGAATAATGATTATTTTTTAGAACTGCAACAAAAACAAAAACTTAAAACAATATTTTTATATCGTCTAGACTGAAACCAGAACGGAAATATTTTAAAGGTTCCAACCCCTGCGTCAGATGCAATAATATATGGATAGTCAATTGCGCGCATATACAGGACGATCGGAAAATCATTTTACAAAAATGGTAGAGATTACATTATAATCATATTTCGTGCCGCCGTAATTGTAAAGGGAATTTCTGATCACCATCCTGTATGCAATATTACAATGTCTGCATTTGTCACTTGTTAGTAGGCAATGATTTGTAAACACTACCCAACAGTGACGAATGGTCTCATCATATATACAGTTATGATTTGTCACGTAATAATAATATTAAATTATTATAATATGCAGTCGGCTATCTGTAGGATGAAATTATCATAATATATCTGTGTCTGACGCTATAAGGGTTTCTAATAACAATCGATTATATTTTATAATATTTGTAATAATACCAAAGTGAAGATGACACCATCGGCCTATCCATTATTTTATTATCTATGTGGAAAAAATATTATAATAATATATACGATACGATCAAACCGTTATCGGTTATAATAATATGTATCTGCCTGCCTAATCTTTATCGATTATTATACAGTGAGGATACCGTTGTGAATATTATTATACGACAACGTGAAATTTTTGTGTAATGTGACAACTCATGATAAAAAATTTAAAAATTACACGAATTCGGCACGAAGATTAAATATATTCTTTTAATTATTATTGACGATTTCGTTTTAGCGATCTAAATCGTTCGTTTTTTTCCCCCGTCCAATTTATTATGTACTTCGCACCGTCATAACGATTTCGTTTACTTAAATTTACCATTATAAATTTTCATATTATCGTATAATATAGTTTATACCTATTTGGCGACCGAGAATTCAACGTACGATTTCTATTTTTATCGTGCGCAAATATTAAAAATACTATAAAGATTAAATGCCTATGTTATAAAATATTGTTTTGCGACAGTTCAAGGTACAATATCAAATCCGAGTGTAGTTACACAGTTTGTGGCTGACTTTTTAGTAAAAGTGCCAAGTAGTGATTACTATACCAACACTCAGTAACAGTACAATGTAAATTGTAATATACATACATTTTGTTTTATGAATTATTACCGAACTACGACGACCGTCGACAAATTTTCCATTACATTTATTTAAAACAAACGAGATTAAAATAATATTTTAAAAAATAATATATGAGAAACACGTTGTTTCCACCACAACCGTGTAAAAAACGTAATAATATATTATGACGTCCATCTCACGCCCCCACGACCGTCTGTGATTTATCATTTATGCTAAATAATTATATTCGAGTCTCTCAGCACACTGAACTAATCGTTTTCAATTATGTTACAACATGATTAACTCGAACGAATTCGTTGCGATAAAAAACCTCGAAAAAATCGTCATTCAATAACATCATGAATTTATTCTTCAATGAACTTCCAACGTAGAATATGTTCATAAATGTTTAATTCAGTCATCGAAAACTGCAAAAAAACATTTTATTTTAATCTTAACAGATTTGTTTACAATTAATATGTATACCCACGACATGACGTGGAATAATAAGCGATTGTACGTTGAAAGTGAAACAAATCTACTACAAAATATAGTCCTTACACAAGTAGTTCTCGGGCATTAATGATATTAATTTAAAATAATTGTTAAAAGTGTTTTGACTCATCCCGTCTAATGAGGTCAATAAGAGGTCTGTGTAAATACATTTTTTTTCAACCAAAAAATCTCATATCATTCCAAAAGAACATACCTCAATTATTAGTTATTGAAGGAAACAATAAAAAAAAAAAATTTCCAACTTTTCATCAGTATCCCATCCAATAGAGATATTATATAACAAAAAATCAGTAATGATTTTCAACTCTCTATAGTCTATACGATAAACCAGAAAAAAAAATGATGGCATTTTTACCATTTTTACGTCTAAAGAGTCTTATGTTTATATAATAACATGACAATAATTTTGTTTTTGGCCATTTTTGTTGTAAAAAAAATAAATTATACCTACATACATCGGTACAAAATCTATGATAACAGTTCCTCCCTCCAAATGTCTGAGTAAAACTTCGCACATATCTAAACAGTATTTTGTCGAACGCTATTAGAAATACCAACATTTTTCAACGGGAATTCAATGTACGTACGCCGCGCTACAGGTATGTCGCTCGATTAATCATGATTTTACTCTCTTGAAAATTTCAATACAAACAATACTAGCTAATGAATACATAAAATTCACAATTATATTATAATATGACTGATTTAAAGAGATTTTTCAATCTAAATGTAACAAAACATATTAAGTCGCTTCCTCTACGGTAAAAAACCAATCAAATACCTATCAAATGGGTCGTTGATTCCAATTAATTTGGCAAAAAATATAAATTCGTACAATCGTAAAAAATTAACAACATAAAAAAATCTCAAAAGCGATATAATAAATTCATAACTTACTTATTTTCATTTTTTTCATTTTCAATGCATTCTATTTTTATGATTGATTCCAGACTAAATCTATAAAAACCCCGAGATTTTCAATTTTGTTCCCTCGTGCGAACGGAATAAAGAATTTAATAGATCATAAACCGATGATATAATAAGAATTATATTTTTAAAATTTATTTGATTCGACTTTGAACTGTTGCAAAGCATCTGTTAATTGTTCTCCTTTGTAAAAAAAAAAAAAAACAGGAAAAAACTCTTTGTGAGTTTAAATGTCGGAAAGGTTATTTCCGAGTTTAGAAAGTATGTTAGTTTTCATCGATCAAGAGGCGCTAAAATAGACAGTAACACAATTTCAAAACATCAATAATCAAGATTATTGTAACTTTAAGGCTTTACATATAGAAGTTAGAATATTATATTTTCAATTATATAATAATATATTATATTTTAATCCATTTCGCCGACAAACCATGAGAAACATACCAGCTCTACAAGTGACAACCTAAAACCTTATGATACCAACACGCTATGGCTTTATATATTTTACACACACATTGTATAATAACTACTAAACATTTTAGTATGTATAGGTATTACTATAATGTTATATTATTATTAAACTTATGCAATATAAAATAATAACGTTTCTGTAAATATTTAATACCTCAGCCGCGAGTAATTCATGCGTAAGTCCGTCGACCGAACAAAATAATATGATGCGCATAAATCTAAACTTACGTTTAAATAATAATATTAACCATTATCGAAATTACAAATTCTACTATGCGGTATAATAAATAACATAATAGTAATACATAATATACGATAATATTACGATGATATAATTTAAAATTCCACAGTTGATAATAAGGGACTTAAAAAAAAAAAATTTATCTGTCGAAATAAAGAATAATCTCAGAAAGAATCAACGATAAGTGCATCCAAAATAAAGTGTTTTCTAAATATTCGAGAAATCTAAACATCGGGAATAACAGGTAGTAGGTACTACCTATAAGTGTTATTTAGATAATCAACCGTAATTTTGGCCAATAATTATTATTCACTCACCACAAGGGTATAAAACATAACTGCAAAACAAAAGATGGGCGTTCCCCGCTCATTGTACATTGAACGTTCTTCCGGTTAACTGATTTTATCTAAAATCATAAATTAATAAACCAAAAACACTAGTCACGATTTACATAATTTAAATGATTAATTATAATAATAATAATTGAAGATAAATTTTATTGAATTACAATAACAATAAATCTAAAAACAAACAAATAATTTCCTTTTACAATAAAGTAAAATTTTTTCGCGATTTTTTTTTTTCTTTTTTAATGTAGCTAACAAAGTATTCGGTCTCGACGATTTCCCTAGAGCTTTAACATTAAAAAGTTTTTTTCTTGGCCAAATCTTGATTAAGTATTCCTCAAGACAACTAATGCATATTTTAGCTATCTAATCCCAAAATGTTCTTCTCTTACTCATAATTCTCGTGAAATTCTAATAAAATATTAATTTGAAAACTCTGAGGTTTTAGTATGTCTCGGAATTTCAAGTAAAAAAATAAAATACCATTAAATTATGTACTTTGTATACTCCGGTGAAAATACGAGTATGTATAATAATTATTTTTTGTAAAAACATAAATAACGTATTAAATTTAGTTAAGAAGATTCGACAAATTCATATATTCATTATTATACAACGTATTAAGATTATATTGAAACGCTTTACGTTCACTATTAAACTTTCAGTTAATATCTCTAATTAAAATCAAAATGGATTATAATTTAATTTTAATCATGAAAATAATTTAATTATAAAGTAATAAAACATTTCAAGAATATTACTAAACTTTACATTAATCAATTATTAAAAACGTTCAATAAAATATAATTTATATTGTATGTATATTATTTGCATTTTAAACAGCCTACTAAACTTATTTATTTCATATATTATTATTTATATCGAATAAAAAATATTATGTGAAACAAATTAATTTCAAACGATTTCCATTTTAATGTGGATACTTTAACGGGAAATCATTATGCAATAAGATACACAGTAATTCGTTGCGTAATAAATCATATTATCTAGAGTTTATAGTATCGTATTATTATGATATATATACTATAAGCAACATCGAAACATTTAACAACTCCACACTAACAGCCAACTCGTTATTTTAATAATTTTCATCGGTTAAGTAGTTCATCAATCTTGTGGACCTCTTGTGAGGTTATTTTTCGAAAGATATTTTTAACGATCGCAAAAACAATCATACTTAAGTTTTCATTTTTTTCCCCTCCGGCGATTATTGATGTGTCGTTTAGAACTTAAATACGACACGCGATAAAACAAAAAAGTGTTTCTAAAATAGTATTTTATTTATTATTGCCGGATTTTATGAAGGACTGTGATTGTAAATGTACAACATTAGCTTTCGTTCTCGTTTTTCATCTTAATTATGAATTTACTTCCAGTTGTTTGCTCAAGTTTTTTTTTCTCCTCACTAATACGTTTCGGATGGTTTCCTTCCGTCCGATTTTCTTACACCCGGTGGCGATTGGTCCAGTAGACACAGCACCCGCGAGATTGATAAACGTAATACCGAAAATAACAATACACGCACACGTCGATTTCGTCGAGACGGCGACGAGAACTCGCATTAAAATACCCAAACAATACGCACTATCGAAAACGATTATTACACACGCGTCCGTCACCGACAATAATATTTATCACTCGTTCGCACGGATCGGTAACGAAGACTCGTCGCCAAACCATCGGTCGCCCGACGAATTTGTCACTGTTGAAATTCTGCAGATGAATGTTATTCGTATAATTCGTAATGCCGGCCGGCCGCGGTTTTCCGAACAATAAATTCGTTTTTAACAAATCCACCTGTCCCGCAGCTTTACCGTCCCTCCACGGCGAGTTTCTTCGTCGGGCGCGGCGATGCGGCGAAAAAGTAGGAGAAAAAACGCCACCGAAACCATTGTGTTCTTATCCGCAGCTGAAAATTAGTGTCGTTATAAACGTAATTATTACGGAACTAAGCCACGTCGCCGTATAATAATAATATATAGCGCTTAAAACGAATTAAAGCGATTTAAAACTAAAATTTAACGCAAATCCTCTACGCGCCACCTTTATTATTATTCTTACCTGCGTATAATATTAACGTGTCTAGTGCGTAATATTATACAACATTGTACGTTTATTTTTTTTGTCGGGAATTCGTGATTGCGGTTAAACGATAGTTTCTTATTATTTTTGTTTTTTATTCAAAAATTATGATTTACCAGAAATATATAGAAACGGTATAGATTTTATTTTATTTCCATCGACTGTACTATTATTTTTCTTTTGTTTCACGTTATATTCCCAACGAGATGAGGTTAACTACCCCCTAGTTTACACTTCCATGGATCTTGATATCCTATCAAGCCTATCTACTCGCTATTCTGAAATTTACAATTGAATATCTCCTCAAAACATGTTCAAACCATCACAACTTATTCTCTCTCTAACATTTTATCCACAAATGATGTGACTCCTACACTTCCCCTTATTTCTTTATCTCATTTGAAAGATACTCTGTTCTGTTTTCTTGTTCACTCAATACTCCACACCACCCCACCTTATCTATCCACACTTTATCCTATTTTTTATTTCCTCATATAGACTATACTATTGACTATAGAAAATCATACGGAGGTCATGAAAAGCTTTCCCTATTATTAAAATAAATCACACATGACATTATTATAACGAATTATCGTTATCTAGTTGAAAAAACAATTTAATAAAATAGGATAATATTATATTCGGTCAATATAATATTATTGTCGTACTTGGAGTAGTAGCTGGTATGTTCACATATTTTAATATTCAGTTATTATTACATTTCGCCAATATAAATAAAATGTGTTTAGTTTAATAATTATTATTTATTGGCCAATAACACCATAAGCGTATTTTTGTGTTCAACCGGATTATATTCCTAATTGAACATGTTTATAAGACTTTGGTTAATGGCCAAAAACAACTAAAAATAATATTATTATGTTTATAGCTATTACTTAGTAGAAATTATATTCTAATTATTATTAATTAAAAGATTTTTTTTTAGTTATACGTTATGCTTTACTAAAAAAAAAAAAAATAGTATTTTATCAAAAACCAAACAGCTATCAATTACCTTAAAACAAAAATTATTACCTCCAGAATTTGTAACCAAAATCGCGAAAACAACTTGTTTATAGAGCTCTGTAACCTAGTTACATTTGGTTAAACGCAAAAACACCCTTCGTGTCGGCGGGCCTAATCAATTATTTTATAAAAAAAAAAAAACCAGACGAGTCATTATCGGAAAAAAATAATAATCGTTATTTATTCCACCACATCCGTTGCGTTATTATTACTCGGCTCGGCGTAAATTAATCACTACACAAATACGTGGTTGATTGACTAATGCCGGCGGTGGCGTCTTTTTATACGCGTGAGACCTTTTGTAACGGAACATTTGTGGTGTGAAAAATAACGATGAATACGCACGTCGTTAAAATGAGTCGGGAGGAAAAAGCCTAGTGCCTAAACTCTATTTTTTCCTTCCTCGGAATTTTTGTGGTCGTCATGTAACGTTAAAATATTTTTAGACATACAGCGCGATCTGAATGTCGTGTTAACAAAAAATAATGGTTTTAATTATAAAATAGCCGATTTCGCCAATTTTGTAACATGAAATTCTGATCGCCCTGTATATTTGGACACGATGGTGTTTCAAAAAAACCTAACAAATACATAATAACATATCTACAACACTAGATCAAACGACGTGTCAGAAATTTGTTTTAATTGTTTAGCAACTTTATTCGTAAAAGTCAAAATAGCCGTTTTATATATGTAAATTTTAGAAAAATTTCGACGTCAAAAAAGTAAAAAAAGTATGATATTTTATTCTTTATGTGCAATTCAATTAAATTTATGAAAATATAAATTGTTTTCGTTTAAAATAGCGGCATGAACAGTTTTCTGTCCTATAATTAGTTCGACAACGATAATTTTACGAATTTCAAAAAAATTATTGATTTCGATCCTGAGTTTTCGTAACGTTCGAATATGTAAAATGGCTATTTAATATTTGATAAAAAAAAAAAAAAAAAAAAAAATTAAAACTGAAGTAGCGCCCTTAGGTCATTGACATCCCACCCAATATAAATAACATAATACCTGCGCGTGTTTGAAATGTAATTTTACATTTTTCTCCGCCACACAACGATTTGGTACCTACGTAATATTATATGTTTTTTTTTTTTTTTCTTTTTTAACATATTATATTGTGATTACGAAACATAATAATTATAATAAAATATAGCGTTGAAATACATAATATTATAATAATAACAATATTATACCTACACCTGATCAAACGGTCGCCGGATACGCGCGATCGCTCGTACGGAAGATCCGGACGATACGTACGGCGATCGCAAGGCTAAATTGCCCTTGGATCGATAGTTTTGGACGTCATTGTATATTGCACGCAGGTTCCACGACGAGGACCACGCCAATTACTTGAACTCGATGTGGCTGATAGCCATCACGTTACTCAGTGTAGGCTACGGAGACATTGTACCAAACACTTACTGCGGACGAGGCATCACGCTCTCCTGCGGTATTATGGTAAGATTTAAAAAACAAAAACGAAAGAAAGAGAGGGTGACTACAGAGAGAGAAAAAACACACACACACACACACCACACACACATACTAAAAACTACACGTGTATTCACAAAACAAAACAGCCATCGTATGATTTGTGTTTTACTTTAGATATAATATTATATTAGTATTATTATTATTATTATTATTATTATTATTATTATTATTATTATTATTAATATTATTATTATTATTATTATTATTATTATTATTATTGTTGTTGTTGTTGTTATTTTTGTTGTTGTGACCATACATACACCACCAGTCGTTTCGTGTCTGGCTCGTGTGACGATTGAGTAAGAGAGAACTGTCTCTCTTGTCGACGACACACACACAAACACACATACATACAAACAAATTAATTGTTAATCAAGCCCTTTTGACAGTATTAAAAGCGAACTGTTTACTCTGGAGCTCATGAAATCTGGAATATTGCTCGGTGGCGGAGGTGGCGTTTACACGGCGATTTTATTTCCACTCCACCACTTCCCCCCCCCCCCCCAATCCACATCGACTCACTACCATCGTGTTTGGCGAATCTGAATAGTCGTTATGAATTCGTAACCAGATATTAAATTCGATTGGGAGACACACGTATATATTTCGGACAATAATATTATTATGATCGTAAACCGATTTTAATGGGAGATACACCCGCCCGACGCTACCACCGCCGTAAATTAATTATGTCCTGGCACGGTCTTCTGCTAACTTTTTAGACGCGACACGAAGTTTTAAAACATTATCTGCTTTGAAAATCTATTTACAATCGGCGGGAACCAATTGAATTGAAAGCTTTCGGACCACCACCATCCTTGTTGTTGTTGTTCCGAATATTATTATGATATTTTTTAATAACGAAACGAGGGATAAAATATTTTTTTTTTTTTTGTGGGAAGCCAATGTTATATTCCGGACGCTTTCTATAATGTGTAATTTATGTTCTTCATTCATCCATTCAGGATTAATGTAAAAAAAAAAAAAAAAACAATAATAATAATGATAATAATCCAACTCCGCCATCGAATAATTTTGGGTTTAGTTACAATTATATTATATTATTATTATTATTATTATTTATTAACTTGAAAGTTAGGTCGACTAACACCGCTGTGTTTGGCTGAATATATTTATCTATTCCGTAGCGCACTTTTCACGTTTCAGTTGTTTGTCAATTTCGAAAATATTATTACCTAACCAATATTGTCGGTTATCCGGAAACATTCATTTTTAAAAATAACAAATAAAATATTATTATGGGATATCCCGTACTTTATTTTATTTTTGCTCTGGGGTCCTGCACTATTTCTAATACATTCGCGTTTGCTATATTACGATGAAGTTTCCCGTTTCAAGACGGGCGAACAAGTCACATTTTCATTTTAGATATTCCACAAAAATAGAAAATACACGCACTCACGAACTCATACTAACGTCACGGCCTTTGTTAAAAATTTCATCGTGATTGGCTAAACGGGTTAGGACGTGTAGTTCCGGAACCCCGGGGCTCTTAACCAATCGAAGCAAAAAATTTCGTTTGATGTATTTTTATCAATATTGGTCCGAATACATACCGAAAACGAATGGAAAGAAAAAATAATGAAAAATCGTATTTAAAATTGTGTTATTGTCTTTTTTACGCATCCTAGGCATAATTTCGATACGGAAACTATACATATATCGATGTGTTTTTGGAGTCGATAGGATAAAATATATTAATACGACCTTATAATAAATCACGTGCCGGCAAAATATTATTAAAAAAAAAAAAAAAAGATTAAAGATTATTGTTATATTTTATGATATTTAATTTAATTTTTTTACGGGGACTGGGTTCTGATCAATATACTGTGTCTGGGGCTCTGTAGGTTTCATGATGAAGATCACGCTAACCTGCTGAACTCCATGTGGTTCATAGCGATCACGTTCCTGAGCGTGGGCTTCGGAGACATTGTGCCAAACACTTACTGCGGTCGTGGCATTGCGGTCACCACCGGCATAATGGTAAGACCGAATCCAGAACAACCAAACAAATATCCCAGTGGCCTCGCCTTTAGTCACAACAAACCTACCCAACCGATAGCATAAAAATAAATCTAGCGTGCTTGCTTGGAAAATGCATTAAATTTATTGAAGGAAGTATTCTTTTGAGCGGCTATATCAAATGGATTTAGAATAGAAAAAATAGAAAAATTATCGGATACGTAAAACAACGCCTGAGGGATTTATATAAAAATGAATTATTTTTAAAAATTGTTTAAAAAAAAAATCAATTAATATTTATAACACAATTGCGTACATCGCATATTCATAATCATATATCATAAATATATCCGAAATTTTTTTAATTAATTAGAAAATTTGACTTTCTATAACATATTTAATTTACATAGATATTCATGTACTTTCATGTATATTCACAGGTACGTGATAATCGAATGAAAAATAATTATTATATTTTTTTAATTAAAATAAACCAAAATATATTTTTAAATAGAATCTACTTGTAAGTCTGAAAATATGAAATAGGTAAAAAGTGATCGAGGAGAACAAACATAGTGGGATAACTGTACAATATAATTATACTTAATTTTCTAGTTATTCATTTTACAAGTTGAAAGGAACATGGTTTTATATGAATCCCTTTGATTAACAATAATTATTACAAGTAAAAGCATCCGAAAGCAATCATTTTGAGGACCGCTCGCGTGATGCACATTCCAAGTGTCTTACTTGAACATTCCGATCATCACGCGATGCGCCTAGAAGCGCTTTATGAATATAACATTAAGTCCTCTTTGTACAGTAGTTTCGATAACGCTTTAGATACAATAATGTTATAGATATTTCGTAATTATTGATGATACATAATATATTATAATAGTATTGTGAAATCACATACGAAATTGTACAAAGTGTTGTAATATTGTTGTTTATTGTTATTGTAATTATTATTATTATTATTATTATTGTTATTATTATTATTATTATTATTATTATTATTATCGTTATTATTATTTTTTTATTATTATTATTATTATTATTTAGAAATTAGACACTTCTAAAAGTATAGACGCACCGATTTTAGATGTAGGTAAACACAATAAAAAGCATAATGTTACACTTACAATGTAAAACTAATAATGTTATTATAAAAAATGGCCAAACTCAGTGTCTCAATGCACTACGTGAAAATATTTTTTAGACTGGCCCCGTGTTTGAACTCAAGATTATTACAATATTATACATATCTGATTTGAAATAATATCATTGTTTTGCATACGAGATATTATTAATTATATTTAATTATCGTTACGATTAATAATTAATTGTGATAAAGAAAAGGACAACAGGATAGTATGAAAAAAAATTTTTTATTTTTTTTTTTCTATTGTAAACACCAAACATATTATTATCTAACATTGCCATGCAATTGTCAAACTGTTTCACGCTTTATCTAACACTGTTTTGCCTCATTCACGCGTCAATAATATTAATAACATGGGCTTTGAATACAATTGAATACAACATCCATACGAATCATAATAATAACCAGTATAATAATTTGTAAATAATTTTCGACATTTTTCACTAACCCGGGATGCACGTTGTAATTAATATTATTTTATTTTTAAGTAAACTATACAGGAACTTATTTGTTTAAATAATGCATGAACACACATAATTACCGATTGTAAAAAATGACGATGTTAAAAAAAATTTTTTTAAAAAAATGAGCACCTGTTTGTTGTCTACCATAAAACAATGTGTACGTTTAGATTTCGATAGTGTATATTTTTTAACACGATCATACGGAGCACATTAGTAACTTTAGCATATCGACTCCAAATACACATTGATATCGAATATTATGGAACGTATAAATTTTCCGCTCTGCCAATTCAAATGCCTAAAAAAGTTTTAATTCTGTGTGGACGAATGAAAATAACAAAATTACATATTTTATTTAAACGTTAACCAAACAGTGGGCCTCACCAATATTATTGATATAATTATTATTATTATTATTATTGTTATTATTATTATAGTTATTATTATTACTATTACTATTATTATTATTATTATTATTATTATTATTATTATTATTATTATTATTATTATTATTATTATTATTATTATTATT
>CM023357.1:22479461-22502757 GCA_013282895.1 Eriosoma lanigerum
TTATTATTATTATTATTATTATTATTATTATTATTATTATTATTATTGTTATTATTGTGATAACAAATATCGGTGTTCGCCAACGAAATTTTTCCACAACGATCCGTTAAATACACTACCAATAATCAGAGACAAATGAAAGAGTTAAACACTACGCTTTTAATCAATTTTACTGTTCAATTTAATTCAGCATTAAACAAGCATCGATTATTATATAGAGTACATATTATAAAGCATAATATATATTTTTAAATTGCATGTATAGAGCTATTATTTAATTACTATTATTCATAAAAATATCTAAATCAATTTTACAATGATTATTATTTTAAGTTCTTTTTAACTATCTCATTAATCATTAATTAAACAAACTTCCACACAAACTTATTCATATAACTTTGCATGAACAAATTTATGTTAGCTTTGATCATCAAACACATAATAAAACATAGACTACTACCAATTAAATTGTAGAGTATTATTGTTTTTAACCTCATTTTTTTTTCTTTTTGTCTCGGTTTTTTATTTTTTATTACCGGTGTTTTTGATTTTAACTATTTCTGATATGTGATTTTCAGGGTGCCGGGTGCACTGCTCTTCTCGTGGCCGTCGTGTCCCGGAAGATGGAACTGTCTAGAGCAGAGAAACACGTCCATAATTTCATGATGGACACTCAACTGACAAAACGAGTACCTACATCATTGAATTTCAATTATAATAAAATGTATTATTTGTGTTAAAACCGTGCGCGTTTATGATTTTTAGCTGAAAAACGCTGCGGCTAACGTTCTCAGGGAGACGTGGCTGATCTATAAACACACTAGACTGGTAAAAAGGGTGAATGCAGGCAGGGTTCGGACACACCAACGAAAGTTCTTGTTGGCCATATACGCGTAAGTCAAATAAGTTTGAATTTAACCGACAACGATATAATTGTAATATTATGTTATGTTGTTTTAACGACAAAATGGCCGAATAAATATAGATATTTGTCTTTTATAGAGGGATTTACTATTCGGGAAACGTACCTAATAAAAACGTATTCAAATGTTTTTCATTTATTTTCTCAGACGATCTCTCACCGAATTGAATAGAAAATAATAAGTTGTTCGAAAACTTCTATAACTGAACGTTTTAGCGATAATTAAATACTGTTGGTTTCGTGGCAAATAATACTACCTGTATAACGTGTACAAACTGTTTTCATTAGAACTCTTCAATTACAAAAACCGAATTAAACTCGAGAGGATTACAATATAGATTTTATTTTGTCAATTACGACCATCCAGTTGAATGTGGAAATGTTTTGAGTAGAGTTTTCCAAATATAATATTCGATAAATTTCTCTCGATTGGTCTTCAACTATCCTCCTATATAATATTATATTTGTGCGTGGTAAATAATGCGTGTTGTGTTTCTAGTTTCAAATAAATTACTTTTTTTTTGTTTGGGCAGGTTGAGAAAAGTGAAAATGGACCAAAGAAAATTAATGGACAACGCAAATACAATAACAGACATGGCCAAAGTGAGTATTCTAACATAATAATATATCTCCACCTAAACGTTAAATATGGAGGATAATGATTATTATATTTTTAGACGCAGAACACTGTTTACGAAATCGTATCGGACATGAGTAACCGATACGACGCGTTTGAGGAACGTTTGGTGAATCTTGAGGATAAACTGGTAGCCTTGCAGGAACAGGTAAATCTATTTTCGTCGTACAGTATCTCAATAATATTATTATTAATTATTACCAATTAAGTTACTTAAAAATAAGTTTAGATGCCTATATTATACTATGTCTAATATTATCCTCGATGTGTCCGTCGGTTGTAGTTACAAATACAAAGTTAAGAGAAACATTGTTGATATTAAAATATATTTTGTTTTTCCACCTAATTCCTAATTATTAATTTCCTAAATGGTTTATCCATAACTACGGTATCTGATATACAATAGTACATATCGAGTTATTCACTTCCGATTTGTTTTTACTGTTTGGAGATTCATTTTAATAATTTTACTTTTTTATATTTTCGTTATTACAATCCACCAAAGTTATTTATCAAGCTAATAATACGTGTAAATATTTAATTTGCATATTATAAAAATAAAAAAATGAACACGATTTTGACTTTAACGTTAGACTGAACATAAATAAATTATACAATCATCAATTCTACGAATTCAAGGTTTATATAACCGAATCAATTCAATGTATTTCAATACAATTGTGCAACTACTTCATATTATTACATAATACTATTCGCGATATATTACGTAATTAGTAACGTAAATTATATTCTAGAACGTATTTTTAAATGTTTTCTTATTTATAATGTCATATTTATACGATAAACAATATTTTATTTTGGATTCCTATACCTACCAACACTTGTATTATTTGGATTTTAAATGTTTGTTCCAAATCAATATTTATTTAATATTTTACACCGTTAATGTTAATATTAAAAAATTATTATCTGTATATTTTATTTAATATTATTATTGGATTTTTAACTACCCTAAAATATTTAGGTCGAAATTAACATTTTTTTTTTTTTTTATCGGGGTTATGAAAATTAAACAGTTATTATCGGGTAAAAAAAGTTTGTTAATGACTTCCGATCGAACAGATTTTTGGTAGGATAAATATATGTTTTTTTTTTTTTTTAATACTTAATACGTGCCAAATTCGAGAAAAAAGTTTCCGCGCGATTACACATTTTCAAGTGATTGAACCCTATCTAAATTTAAAGCTATAAAAAATATTCACCGTGAATGGCGTCGATCGACGAAAATAATATGGATAACGCTTAGATATTTTACGTCCTTTTCGAATTTTTTTTTTATAATATTACATTTTAATATACACAGTTGATGTGAGTCCCATAAATTTTGAAACTCAGAAGCTACAAGAAATATATTAAGCATATTATTTTTTCTAAATAATCTTCATTACATTTCATACCCACTACTTTTTGAGCGGCTCTTCAGTTTTTCTATGGCCTACATGAGAAGTCAGTTTCAGGAATATTCTTGAGCATCTCGGTCACAGCTTTTTCAATCGACTCAATGGTAGCAAAATGTTTCCACTTGAGCTCCGCTGTTCAACTTAGTGAACAGAAAACAGTATGAAGGACTATTGAATATAGTGAATATGGGGTGTGGTCGAGTACTTGAACCTTTTTTCTAGTCGAAAATTGAGTGACAACCTCACTATATATAGAAGAGTTGTCGTGCAGCAAAAATAAAAAACATCTTTCTAATAAAAATCGTAATGCTTTTATATAACACGGCATTACCATGAGCAAAACTAATTTAAGCATAACTTGCTTACTTGGGGAATCAAATAAAAAAAAAATTGATATGGCCTTGATTTCTTATTTTTGTAAACCGAAATTTGTTTTGACCGCTGCGAAATACAGTATCACAGGACTTTCGATAAGCTTTATTCAACATTTAAAATACAGAAAGTGATATCAACTGGTGTGAATGGATGAGAGGTTAGATATCGAGATCTATGTAAGTGTAGAACTAAGATGGCCAACCCCATGTAGTTTGAGAAAAAAGCAAGGTTAAAGAAGTAACTTATCAATAGCATGTTTTCTAACTTAAAAGAAATCTTTATCGTAATACGTTGTTCGAGACATTTTCCCCGTATTTAAATTATAACCGCGGTCACAAACATAGACTTGCACTAAATTCGATTGTATTATCATAAACGATCCTTTACACATGAAACTTTGTACAAACAATTATGTTGGTTGTAGTAATTGCTTCCCGAAATTGCACAATGAACGAGATACTATCATTAATTTTAGAACGGTAGACTCAAAACTTAAACATTGGTAATAGAGAAATGGATATGCCATCGATGTTCCTGAAATGATATAATATAACCTTATGCGTTATCTCTGTTATCTCATCACATTTTAAATGTTTAATCAGTCACTAAAATAGCATATTAATGATAAACAGCCTTAGTTTTCTTATCTTATAAATTTGCCCCTTTTAAAACACTATCTTATGTAGTATTAGTACAGAAATAGCCTATCCATTACTCCATTATCTATACACTAATGATACGTATACTGTTTGTAAATATTTTAATTCACGTTTATCTCCATCCCATCTTCAGTGATAAATATTATTATTGTTTCCGACACGAAATCCCCAATGCGATTTCAATGGCCGAAGATCGATTAGACATGATACCGCCGACGATATTATTATGTCATTACACTATTGTTCGACTTTCCGAATTCGATTTATCGCGTAATCGAAACGATAACATAGAGGACGCAGGGCCCATTTCCGTACCGCACCTCCTATGTCAGACGATTTTTCCAATCAGCGGGACCGGACCGGATGGAAAAGGGCGTACGAAAATAAATAAATAAAAAAAAAACATGTAATTGTCCGGACACGAACAACTAGTAATCGTACTGTAGGCGGTATTATACAGTATGGTACCGGTAACGGAAAATTCCAACTTTTCGTCATTTTTACAGCGTATTTTTTTACCATTATTAAAATTCGAATACCACCACCACCGTCCACCGGTATGCGGTTACGTCAGTTAGGTATCATCTAGGGGTGCCATTTGGGGAGCGCGAGGTGGGCCACGACTCCCCTTTTATTCTGTATTTTATCGCGCCCATACATTATATGCAAACTTCATCTTCATAATCTACAATAACATAGACGTATTGTATTTTTGTACCATTTTGTCGTTTGTGTTTTGTATCCTTTTGGTTTGTTTAACAATGAATAATGATTTATGTTTAATAAAATTATAACTAAAAAACTGTATACATTCCTAAAATATGCATCGCAATTGAAGTTGTCAGTTACTAATATAATTTTAATATCAAACAAAATTGGCCTAATCGTCATAAAACTTGGCCTGCTTCAATTTTCGCATCTCCTATAAAAATATTGAAATAATACCAGTGGTATGGTCACTGAAGAACAGGTACATTTGCAGCTTTTATAGTTGTTAATATATGTATAAACTATCAGGTGTTAATTTGAACACTGAGAAATATATGAAAAAAAAAATCATTTGAAGCACAATAATAGTCAATATTATGATGTACGAATTGAAATAAAATAATATTGATCTCGTTAATATTTTTAAAAAATCATTTCATTACTTGTTTTATGAAAATACCTAAATATTTTTGTTGATTGCAAATATTGTGCGATATAATGTGTACCTGCAATTCGTAATATTAAACTTTGCAGTTCCTAGCATACATTTGTCAAGTACCACTAAAATACAGACAACGCTAAGTTTTTAATAATTATGAAAAGTATTTTATTCCTCGGAGAAAATGTGTACTATATTCCAAAATGAAAAGTATTTTAAATTGTAAACTTTTAAACGTCTAAGAGAAAAAACAATATTTTTTAAAGTATAAAAATAAATATTGGAAATATTTGTAAAGTATTCAAATAAATCATTTTTATAAGCATTCTAGTCCTTATTATTTCAAATACTTTTAAAAATTATTTTACCCATGCCTAACACAATAATATCCCTGCCCTTCACCTCCTTATCTAGATCAAACTTATATTATGAAATACAATTAATTTTAATCAGTCATCTTGTAACTTGTAAGTTATTTTAAATCAAATTATAAGTTATAATTTATTGAAAATTTCGTTGATTATTTAAATATATGTTAAGTATTGTCAAAAAACAATAATTAAAAATATTATAACTATGTATGTTTAAAGTATGATAATATATTAACCACGGTAGGTATATCATAACTATTTTAATCATTAAATCACTTTGGCGAAAACAAAACTGTATACATCGTATTTTAACTAAACTTTAAAATAATTAACGCATTTCAATTTTCAATCATTTTCTTCACACAAACTTTGGTTGATCGGTTTATATTCGGTGTGGGTGTATAAATCTAGCTATAAATAGTATACTTAATATTTATTATATTATACTAATCGATTTCACGTTTAGTACAAAATATATTAAAATATTAATTTTTTTCAATATCTGCACTTGTGTTCAAGAATGTTAATTAAAAAAGTCAGACTATACTTTTGGCTCTATATTTTTATTGTAATAAATAATAATGTAATTACTATTTCCGCTATGGTGCTGTCTAGACCACAGAATATAAACTACAAAACAGGTCAGCAACAAGTTAGGTTGGGTTATTTTATAATATTGAATCAGTGTTTTAAATTGTATTTTATGTTTAAAAATAATAATTATCCTGTTATGAAGGGAAAATATCGAATGTTTGATACCATAATAAAACACTGACTCGTCAAAAATTAATGTTAAAAACTTAAAACAGATGAGCAAGGCTGAGCAAGTTAACATATTTTTTTAAACTCATTATATTAAGTTATTCTAGAAATGTTCAAATTTAATGTAAATAAAAGTAACTAAACTTAGTTAAAAAGTAATCCGTTATATAACTTAATTGAGATTGACTTGACTTTGACAGTGTAACTCGTTAATTACCCAGCCTTAAGTACAATTCAATATCATTCATTTTTCGAAAAAACTTGGTCATAGACATAACGAAGTTGTTAGATACTCGGTCTCCCGACGACCGATACTATTTTATGATGTCTATATCAAAAACGTAACAATGTACCACGGTCGTGTTATAGTCATCTACGATCTACCTAGGTTGTGCGCATAATAATAATAATAATAATAATAATAATTCACTCTATATAGCTGGAGCTGTTGCCGGAGATCCTGACCAGGTGCATAGCACAGAACCAGAACCAGCAGAACGGTAACGCGTCGACCACGGAATCCAGGCGCAACTTCTTGCACCCCGAGTCGGCGGCCGTCGCCGCGGTCACCGGCGGCCCGATGCAACCGTCCGTCTCGTCGCCGGCGGGCAGCATCGTCACAGGCGGCGGTGGCAATCCGTTGATGTTTCCGTCGTCCGCAGGCGCTTCCGGCGGCGGAATGATGGTGGCCATGGGTAACGGGTCCACCGTTATGTCGCACTCTCGCAGCGTGCCACCCACCGGTGCCGGCGGCGCGTCCCATTATCACTGGCCCACCAGTCCCATATTGCCACCCATCAGCAGCCGGACGCCACATTTGGTACCGGAGCCCATTCAGCCGTCCAGCTGAGCCCACGCCCGACCGCCGCCCATCGGTAATTATTAACAAATAATATTATTATAATAATACATATCACAACGACAACAACGATTACGATTATAATAATATATATTATAATAAACTGAAAACACGATACGCGGTACAGTATATATTAGTTAACAGAGTAGTTTGTAATATATTATAATATTATCATACTTGAGAGAGAACGGTAGTTCATTTGTTATAGTTAAAAGTGTGTTTGATTATTACAACCATGACGAAATAGATAGGAATCCTCTTCGCACGACCTATATCGTAGTTCACCAATTCTTATTGGTCGATATTTTTCTGTTTTGTCATGTTATCACATAATATCTCCTTCTCCTTTTCCTTCTCCTTCTCCTTCTCCTTCTCCTTCTCCTTCTCCTTCTCCTTCTTCTTCTCCTTCTCCTTCTTCTTCTCCTTCTCCTTCTCCTTCTCATTTTTATTCTCCTTCTCATTCTTATTCTTCTTCGTCATCTTTTAAGTTTCAGCCTTTATGGCTATCCTTGTAAACAAATTTACCGTCATCTTACTCTATCCATAGATAGATCTATCTATAGATGTGCTCACAGATAGTGTTCTTTAGTATCCCAAGTACTACCTGTCAGATTAGAGAAATATTTTTCTAACGTTTTTAATATCGATATAAGGAAGCTTAATATTTTATACAACAAATAGCTAATATTAAACAATATTTTTAAAATAGTTTTATTTCATAGTCTACAGAAGAGCCTATTACATATTATATTAATATTATATTGTATATTATATACAGGCAGGATCACTTGGATCTGCAGCTGTATTATATACATAACAATATATGAAGCTTTTAAAAACTTGTACATTAATTTTGATTCAAGACTGTATTAACTGTTCATGAAGCGGTATTTAAATTTAATAAGTATGCTAATATCCTTTATTATAGAATAGACTTATAGCATTAATTCATTATACAATTAATTTAATTGTATAATTAATCAATGCTACAACAATGGTTAAATAATATTTAGCCATGATTACAACATTACATAAGCGCACATATTTAAAATAAATTTATTAAAATTAATATTAAATTATCAACATAAAAAATTGTGGCCAAAAACCACGACCACAGACATGTCCATTGCTTATTTGGTTCCACTACCTGAACATTTTTTTTAATACGATTATCTCATCGTAAACACGGTTAGGATAGATACCTAAAAGTATCTTTCTAATCGGATTTCCTTTAATAACCGCTTTAATAAATGAGCCCTCTTTTCTCCAATCATGACCAGCCCACATTAATCTATTTTTCGTAATTTCTGCAATATCTGGTTTTTAAAACAAGTTCTTCAATTCCTCATTGTGGCGTATATCCTCTACACCCCAGTTTCAGAGTCAATACATGGTCCATTAAACCTTCTTAGAATTTCGCATAATATAGTATCAACAATCTACTATCTATAATCCAAGAGCCAACACAAAAAACGTATTAATTCGTAATAAAAACCAAATATTTTCAATTTATTTACAGTATACATTGTTTCATGTCGTTAAAAAATGAATAGAATTAACTAACACTTCGCTGTTTAACGTTTTTATTATAACAAAATGATATAAATATACTTAAATCTTTATTATTTCACGATAGTTTATGGATTATACTTCGCTATACTACTGCAGGCAAACCCATCAGGTCGTCTTCGATAGCAATAATCTATGTACGAACACCAATAACAATTATTATCGCATATTTTCCTAACGTGTCACAAACATACATTTATAACATTATACAAATTGTAAATAATATGTAATATTTTATATTTATATAACTATAAGTTATAAAGGAAAAATATTTACACAGTAAACCAATAAAAAGTTGCGAACTACGATATTGGTAAAGTGAAAATCTATGATGATATCTATCTATTTTTTCATGGTTACAACCACGTACGAACCATTTTAAGTATCAAATAAGTATTATATTATTTACAAACAAATGTTGAAATATCGTTAA
This sequence comes from Eriosoma lanigerum, assembly GCA_013282895.1. Taxonomy (NCBI): domain Eukaryota; kingdom Metazoa; phylum Arthropoda; class Insecta; order Hemiptera; family Aphididae; genus Eriosoma; species Eriosoma lanigerum. The sequence continues at coordinate 22,488,617 of CM023357.1, forward strand.
AAAGTTCCTTTTGCGATGGTTTCGTCAAAATCCCGAGTCTAATTTATTATAATATCTTAAGAGAACGTTATTAACACGTACATAGTCTCTATTTTCTTGGGCGTCCGTATGGTGGAGGGGAATAGGAGCATTTGCCCCCTTAACTTTTTTGGATCAATTATCATAATCACTATGTAATATAAAAGAACATTTTTTAATCATTTTTAGGTTGCTAAATTATCTATGCCAATGAATTCATATAAAAATCCATATTTAATCTTACTCGGATAGTTAAACTAAAAATTGATAAATTAAAATATTTTATCCCCTCCCCTTGAAAACTTACTGTGAAAGCTATTTTCTATCTTATACCCTTATCATAAAAATTCTACGTACATTAATCTTACTACAGTTCACTAATAATTAGTAATGTAACGAACTGTTCCTAATCGAACATTTTATTACAAATTTCGAATTAAATTTTTGTCCTGACAATATATTTTAAACTACCTATGGATTTTTCATAGTCGTTCATTATTAATAGTTCAGATCGAATTCAAATACTAGGATTCATCACATCTCTTCTAATAATTAATATTAGAGTGAATTTACCAATTATTAAATTAACTATTATAATGTTACTATTACGAACTGTTCTCTAGTGCTAAGTTTTTACAAATATCTTACTAGTATATGTATTTAAAAATAATTATTTTTTAAATATGTATTATTATGTTTAACAATAAAAACTCTACGTTAAAGCTCAGTCTATATTATAACTCTATGAATTTGATAATTGATAATTTTACTCTAATATCAATTATAATTAAAGTATTAAACTGTAATAAGAATTCGGTACCTATATAGATGTGCTATGTAAGACAGAGACACTAAACGAGTGGTTATAACGTTCACTTAAAATAATATTATAATGTGTATCTAGAAATTGGAATCTAAACAAAACCATCGCAAAAGAAATTTGTCAACGACATTTCAGAATTTTTTTTAAAAATAATATTTTATTTTTTAAACCATTTATTGCGTATTATTAATGGTTTATGGATGTAATAATCTAACTTACTATTAATTATAAAAAAAAAAATGTACAATTATAATAATTTATTAACATTTTTAAAAATGATTATAAAAATGTTTAATATGTTAAAAGTAAATAAACAATAAATTATTATTTAATGATTTTTTTTTTTATTTTATCATCAATAAACTATAAAATAGTAACACACAAACAAAATATATATTAATGAACAATTTTAAATCGGCTACGATACAAAGAATTAATGTTATTTCGTGGTATTTGTACAGTTGAACCGAATATCCGCAGCTTATAAAATTAACAATTTCACTGTTTGAATGACTGTTTCATATAAATATTATATTTATTCGTTATTATTCATCGCCCAAACGAAAAAATATTTTATGAATGAAAATAAAAATAAAATTAATAAAAAAAGAGCCACTAAACACCATTTTCGTTAGGTTATTAGCAATTATTAATTATTAGTTGCAGCATTCGATGTAAGGGGTAAAAGGATTGTTTTCTACATATAAAATGTGATAAGACGAGATATCAAAAGGAGCATGTAAGGTATGATAAGAAGGTACTAGGAAATAAATTCTTGAAAAAAGGGCCCTCCAGTGTGTTAATTAAAATATAGGTAACAGAACTAAGATTAAAATCGTTACGACGACGAGAAGATGATTGTGTAAAAATCCATCTGTTTTTAATACGATTAATTCTATGTTACAATACTCTATACAATACACGGGCAAAGTAGTGAATACACGATCACTGTTAAATGTACGTGTTAAACACAATCTGAAACAAGAATGTGTACTGCAAACACTAAAAAATATTATTAAACAGACTTGAATTTAAAATACATTAAATGTCGCAGCAACAAGAAAATAACTATTTTTAATGTTATCTAACAGATTGCAATTAATATACTTTTTTAGTTTATATATTAAACAAATCTACTTTGTTCGTTCAAATTTGTTCATTATACACAGTGTCTGGTAAATATATTATAATTATAATATACGAGTATATAAATATTTGATATTTTATTGACATTGATGGAAACATATAACTAAGTAACTAATATAATAACTAATAACTAATATACGTTATAATAATATCTGGCGTCATCCGCGACAAAATATCTAAGGTACTAAAAATAACCTATTATCATAATAAATAGTAATTGTATAATGTATTTACCAATTATTTACCTTAAATATGTTCGTGAATTTTTTGTTAAATTTTGTATTAAAGTTATTTTCGTATATCTCAATGTTTATTTATTATAACGAATAATTTTTTATAATCCCATTTAACTTGTATTTATAAAAATACCATCAATCTATTATAATTGGACAATGGATATTTTCATGTAACGTTATTAAAAAATTAATTTGTGTTGTACGCAAAAAAATAAAAAAATTAGGTACACCTATCAGTTACCACATAATATATAATTTTAGATTTTTAATGTTATTAATGTCTCGTATTTCAAAAATTTCATTAGACCATTTTAATTTGTGCAAATACAAATTGTCTACTAAACGTTTTATTTGGTTTTTAAATTAAAATACACAAAAATGTATAGAATATTAAATGTCCACCGGATCAAATGACGTGAAACCAATAATATTGTTGTATAAGATCAATAATTCGAATGGACTAGTCCAATAAAGCTTAACACCCGAATCTTATTACATGTACGATATACAGAATTATGTGTTCAATTTTATTTCCGTTATTTTTTCGTAATGTAATATTCTGTTCGTTCTGTACATAATATTTGTTATATATATATATATAGATTTCCTGTGTGAATATAGATAGTTTTTCTTAAAAAATATAAAATAGGTACCTAGTTAAATATTTCCTTCGATCTGTATAGAAACGAAGCAGGTGAACTAGGTTGTGGAATAATGATGGAGTAATTTTAATAAAAAAAACATTTTAGCATACCACTTCTAATTTATAAGATATATTCAAGTATTCAGAGATGCGTAGGCACATTTTTATTTGCACATTTGTGCACACTTCTATTGTTCGTTTTTTTCTCAATTCAAATATGCATCTACTATTTTATCTACATGTCTGCGTACTTACATCTAAGATACGTATTATAGTGTTACAAACGTAATTTTGTTATATTTTAGTCCATGAAAACCTATTCAATAGAATAGCAATTGTCATATTAAATATTTTAAAAAGCAAAAAAGGTTCACTTTTTATAACTTGCAGAAAACATAATATTCTGTGGAATTAGAAATTTTAAAAATATAATTACCGCATCACAATATATTATCTATAATTATGATGGCATCAAATTTGTTTTAGATAATTTACAATATTTTTCAATTTAAAACAATGTGAACTCTGTATAAAATTTCACCCCGCTTTTACGCCAAATATAGTTATATTATAGTAATATTACTATAATTAGTACGATTGATATTGGTCAATTTCAAATGATAACAGACCCATATAGTTTTAAACAAATTAATTTGTTAGATATCAAAAAAATATTATTTTTATTAGTTTACTTTGTTTCGATGTACCTACTAATTTTTGACTAACGTTATTTGGAAATTAGAAATATAATATAATATTTGTTAAATACTTATATTACTTATATATACTTATACGTATACTACTATTATTACTATTATTACTGAACAATCAGTAAATTCACTCTTATATCATTTTAAGCTTATATATATATATATATATATATATATATATATATATATATATTATTTTAAATTATAATTTATGTTTGATTATATTATAGTATTATCAATTTGTATAATATGAGTAAATTTCTAGTTTACAGAGTATAAATACAGTACCTATAATATTTGTATAATATTAATGTGTTACGAATGCTTAGGTACGATCCTAATGTCAAACGATAACAAATAATATGAAGATACTATTTTTTAACAAATAGGTTTGTTAGATACTGCAATATGATTCTATTAAGCGACATCTGAATATTAATTTTAAAATCAAATTTTAAGGTACTAAAACACATATTTACCGCACAATAGTAGTAAAAACTAAAACAAAATCGCTTTTATTGATAACTTTATTTAGTTACCTACTATCTAGATAATACCTAACCTACCTGCTGCCCTATAAAAATACAAATGATTTTATTACTTTACTGAAATGTTTATGGGTTCATACAACCGCGATAAATAAATAATTTAAGATGTACCTACGACGTCGGCGAACGTAGGCATTATAATATTATAATATAATGTACGGTATTAATCACTATTTCATTATGCATATTATAATAATAATATTGTGTTGTGCGCGGATCCAATTTCCTCCGTATCGTCACCACCACCGCCGAGTTCATGTCGTGCCGAAAAAACGAGAAATGTTTTTATTTTCTCCCTATAGTTTACATGATAACTCATAGACAGTGTGTTAAAAACTTAATATTTGGTACAACGAACAACAAGAAAAGTTCCCATTACATTTTCATTTTCACTTTCAAAAATTCGTTTAAAACAAAATAATATTCCAATTAATACAGTTAATACATTTTGGAGTCTGAGTGTGTGGTTGCATCCCTTATTTTTAAAATAGTCCCAATTGGCCTACTGAAATAATTCATTGTTGATGTACAATTTAAATTCAATTATATTTTTATATTATATTATTATTGTTATCGTGAGCCTGTTACTATTTGAATAAATCAAAAATATCACAGTCAAATAATAAGTAGTATATGATATAAAAATTGTATGCACTACTTACTGGTTTTCAATTATTTTTTTAGTCTTTAAATAGTTTTTTACTCTTTATTTCTGGTGGAATTTCAAAATGACTAGCTTTAAACCTTGCACACCAGATAAAATACTGAAATGACACACCTAAATTAAAAGTTATAATTATTATTAACAAATACATTGTTTTAAGAATATTTTAAATACAATTTTTATATTATTTTATTTTTAATAAATTTTATTAAATTTCCTTTGGTTTTTGTTTTCATGATACTGCTCAATAAACCGTTATGCATTTAAAAACAATTTAAAATTATATAAAATTAATACCATTTTTTTTTTTTTTAGTAGGTACCTGTTTTATTTTTAACCAAATACATTTCTGAAATTAGTATTTGAGTAGATTTTAAATTATTTTTTTTAATCATTCGACTATAATGTATTTATTTTTATATATATAAATATATATTTTAAACTATTTACTAGCTAATTTTTTGTTTTTTATATGTTTTATCAAAGACCGTATCAGCATCGCCCAAAGCAATTAATCTAATCTCACAATCATATCGCGTACACTTTATAGTGTATATACTGCAAAATTCGTAATGTAAAATTAGACGTTTCTCACATTTTCAATTTTGGTTTTTGTTGGCGATTATATAATATTATATAACTAGCGTAATAATGAAAATAATAACATACCTTTGAGATAGGTATTCGTCAGAAATACCTATACCTAATTGGTTTATTTTTTCCCTATTTCCACGGAATTTGTTACATACTGCAGAATAAGAGAGATAGAGCGAGAACGTATGAAAAAAACACGAGTCTTAAAAGTTAAAATCAATAATTTGATTACGTTTATAGGTACATAAACCTATGTCAAATCTTGGACAACTATCGAATATATACAAAGTGTTTCACGAGGATTTGACCTTTTCACATTGATACTATACTGAAAATGTTCATCCTGTATTCCAGTACACTATTACGTTCCTTTGACTACGTCTCATCATTACTTTTTTAAATTATTATTTCAATTAATTTAAAAATATTGTACGTAGATACTATATAAAATTACGCATTCAAAAACGTCATCAATTATTTTGGACACCCTATCCTGAAAATGTGCGTATAAGAAATAACAATAATATTATTATAACGAACATCGTTATATTAATACTACCGTTTTTTTAATTCGAAACGGATCGGATTCGAGAAGAACGTCGCCGTCGTATCGTTTTGTAATTAATTTCAGACTCGGACGCGGTATATTATTGCGTATAGGTACACGAGGACCCGTCTGTAACCATATACTTGGTATAGTATTAGGTCCGTATAATAATATGATATAATATAATATTATCTGCGCGTTGTATTATAATAATAATATATTGCATTATACTTCTAAAGCGACATGCTTTTATATACGACATAATCGTGACAGTTTCCCATTATTCATATAGATAAATGCGATTCTGATGTAGAATCAGACAGGAACTGAGCTAAACAGATCCCGTCCGCGTATACATTCGAATATTCGGATTTAATTATGCCGTCGATGATGGTTCATTGCGGAAAGTTCACCGGTGCACGGTCGTCACGGTGCGCGGGTAGACGGGTGAAAATGAAAAATGAAATGCGAAAAATACACCTATTGTATTACCAACCCCTTTTTCCCCACCGTCGACGGTATATTACGGTTATTGTGTATGTCGTCTGTATGGGTAGATAATAAAATCATGATAATTAAAAATCGGATTACGAAGATCGTTTATTAATATTATACCGGGTATATTATACAGAGCGATCGAAAAATGTAACTTCCGTTGAATGTTCGCACATAAACACCGTTATGGATTTTTGCAAGTTTTTTTCCCAGAGTATACTTTATAATTATTTTACCTATACTTACTGCGCAGTAACAATAAATTATTGAACTTTTTAAAGTGTCTATAACTTCATGAATACTTAATGGAAATTTAAAATTTTTAAAATTATATGTACATTTATTTTATGACAGTCATTTTGTAAAGTTTGTTTTGTTAGAATTCAAATTTTAAATTTAAGTACGCAATCCAATTAATGGTCACATTATTATTGAACGTATGTACCTATACCTATAATATCATAACAATCACACGCTTCGATGACAGTGCAGTATAGTTCGGTTCAATAGGTTCAATAGGTTAGGTTAGGTTAGGTTAGGTTAGGTTGCATATATTAATGATATTCGCATGCGGGTCACTCAAAAATTTAGAAATATATTATTATTTATATGTGTATTGTGCAAATCAATAAACACGATCAACAATATTAACAGAAATGCGTATCACTCGAAAAACTAAAACAAATATATTATATTAAAATGTGGTAAAACCGCGACCCTTTACGATTCGCCAAGCACGTTTCACAAAAAATAGATAAAATAATTATTTGTAAATGGTATTTCAACTTTAAATTCTAGTTACGCAATGTTATGTAACTATCATAATATTATAATCAGTTGCAGCTACTAAATACATTTAACTGAATGTATAGTAAAATTAAATATAATAATTATATTTAAATCAACTAAATTTATGGTATCTAGTTAGTTTGTATAATTACTACGATTATTATTATAGTTATTTTGTATATTTATTATTCTACATAAATATTGCGGAATCAACTAAGAATCTTAAACTATTTTTTTCATAGTAATAGCACCTAAGTATAAGAAATTCAAAAAATATTATTAATTTAATCAAATAATTGTCAACCAAAAAAATTTAATAAATTGTTTTCCCGTGTTCGCTATTAATACTTGTTTGTTAATTATTTCATTTTTTCTTTAAGCACTGGCCACTGCGTGATAGGTACCTCTATATTTTATTTTATAATAATATGTATTTTAGATTCCGTAGGTACTTAAATTCAAAATTTAAAAACTTATATAATTATATAGGTAATTATGTGAATTTGATTTTTTTGTAATATTTTCTAATTTCTAATTTCTATTTGGGTATTCGTATTTTATGTAGTAATAACAATAATAAATAAAAAAAATTTAATTATAAAAATATTACATCATTTATGATTTATAAGCATAATCACATAGGAATATCCAGTTAGTTTTTAAATTAATCGTTTTAGATATTTTAGAAAAATATAGTTTTTATACCTAGTTATAGTTAATACTTGTATTAATATTATAATATTAATGAAAATAAAACACTTTAGATTTAATTCAAGTAAACATGTCGAAATAAAAAATACAAAAAAAAAAAAGTTTTAAATGTATAAGTAAACATATTTTATTAATGCGGATAGACATTATGGTGGGTGCTACACTCGTTTGTATAGACTCGCACGTTTGATATTTGTTATCCAGCTGTATTGTTTGACAAGCTGTATATATTTACTCTTCAATTCGGTATATATTATTATTATAATTTATTCGCATAACTTACGACCGACTTATTTACAGGGTGTATTTACATTGTGAAAAAATATTTCATAATATTTCATATTTAGAAATTCAAATTTCTTTATAGATTAGATACTTACTTAAATATGGGAATATCGTATTTTTTGATTGATTAAATATGTTATGGCGCTTAAGATCAAAGTTAAAACTTGACAATTACTGCATTTAGATTATTTTTTTTTTTTAAACTCAAATTTATTTAATTTTTGTAGGTTTCGTCAGATAAAGAACACATGTCTAGATCTCTTTATCTCTGTCATATACCTGAAATCAAAGATCAAACTGTTCATATTATTAACTAGATATAATACTGTATTATTTATAAATTTATATATTTATACTAAATTTGATGGTAATATTATAGTAAATTGATATCCATTTTATTATTAATTTTATTCACTACACTGGCTTCTTAATCTAAATACTTAATTTCTTTAAATATATTTATTTTTATTTTATGTTGCTTTGTTATTAATCATTTATTTCTTTACTGTAATTGCTTTGCTGTAATACATTCCGCTAAGGCAATCTAGTAAAAATATTGAAATCGAAAACAGTAAATTTGTATTTTGTATAATAACGGTGTATCTAAGAACCACTTATTGTAATAAGTTGATGGAGAGGTTTAAAAGTTAAGATGTATTATTTTACTAACCTCTTCAGTGGCGGATCTACAGATAAAATAAAACCTTGATAGGTAAAATAAAGCTTTTTTGTAATATAAATTAATTATTTTATGTCTTTATTAATAAATCGTACCTATACATATAGGTATGTACACACAAATTTAATATCCCCCACCCCCGTGAGAAAATTCTAGATCCGCCAGTGAACCTCGTGTGTCTGATAAATACGTCAAACAATTTCTAATATTCTGTAGCGTGCCAACTATTATCAACCTCAATCAAGTTTTTAAACAAAACTGTCTTGTATAACTTTATATAATTTAAACTATAAAATTATACTTTAACAAGGTTAAAGTCTGAAGGTCTTCTTTAGTCGTATGCTATTCGTCTTCTGGTCGTCTACTGATCTTAACTTATAAGTAATTTTAGTCACTTAGTTGGTGTGTACTTAACTTAGTAACTTAATAGTCGCATATAGCTTAAAAAAAGAAGTTGAAGAAAATTAAACATTTGTTTATATAGGATATATTATAAATATCAAATTAATTTAGATTAGGTATCTATTTCGAATTAGCCATTGAGGTAAAAACTAAAAACATAACAAAAATGACACGGATAAACGGGCTGCGGGGACACTCTGTAGAAGTAGGATACCACCTATCTATAAATTATATTCAATCCACGTGCGTCTTTTACTGTTTTATTATTCATCTCTTCCATTACGTGTTGATTCTCACGTAAGTACACTGCACACACATTAGATACCCCTCTCTAAACACACTTAAACGACCATATAACGACGTGTGTGCCTCCATTTCACATTTTATTATTATTTTTTTTTTTAATAAAATATCTATCGACTAAAAAGCGTCGAATCCTCGAAAAACACCCTGTATACCAGCATAAATACATATACCTAATACCTATATATTATTATAGTTATAAAATGCTTCTACGCCGCCGACGACGCTGTAATTTTTAATGATGAATGAGTTATTGTGATGATTTTTATTAAGTAGTTCAGTTAAATTAAATCAATTAAATGTCATGCAATATACAATGTACATGTGTTAAGCTAAAAAATAAATCTAAAATCTAACATCAGTTTATTTTTTATTATAGTTAATGTAAATATTAACGTATTTCAAATTAACACGGGTGAAGGTGGCAAATGTTTGATGGCGAGTATAAAATAAAATATAAACAATTATATTTTATAAAATTAAAAATTATTTCTAATTTGAGAAAAAATTATAAATTTAATTTTAATATATATAAAATAATTTAACTTTAAGTACAACTAGTTATTTACCAAGTTAATATGAAATAAATAAGTTGAAATAAAAAGTTTGTAATTAACATAACATAAATAATTGTTAATTGTTATAATAACTAGTTTATTGATTGTTTATTCTTTTTCGATGTAAAATAAACTTGCATTTTCTTTCGTAGTTTCTTGTTAATTACTGTATATATAGGTACATTATTATTTTTGATTGTTGTTTATTTATTTAATATTTTATCTGTTAGGATTTATTAGTAAATAAAAAATCTCACTATTAATTTATACCTACGTATATCCGAGTATCCGACACGCAAAACTAATTTTTTCGTATTTTTTAATAGAATATTATGTATACAATTTTGTTTTATCGTGTGACCAATTCATAGACTTTTCCACTGGCATTTTACCAAACTGTGTAATCTGTGTCGAAATCTTCATACGTTTACCAACGTTAAATAATAATATAATATTATACTTCCAGTATTTTACGGGATAGAAAATTGTGTTTACGGTTTACCATAATAATATGTTTTCAGTTGTATGCCAAAATCCTTAATCTAAAATAAAATATTACCGCCAACGATTGTCCCCTTTCCATCTCCTCACAGACAGGGAAAACGATTAAGTACCGATTTTCACATTAAATAATACTCTGTGCCTTTATCTATTAATCCGTAATATAACCACGAATCTTAACATCCCAACATGATTTATCATTTATCGGTATGATAATAGATCAATTAATGAATTAAGCTAGTAAACCTAAGTATCTATAAGTAGGTACCGACATTATGGATATAAATTTATATTATATAAAAAGAGATTATTTTATTCAATTGTACATTAAATTTCTTAAACTCGCTTGTTTATTATAGTACCTATATGATAAAAAATTTCAATGTTGGACTCATTATGGAGTTAAAAAGTTAAAGTTAAGTTAATTGTAACAGATTACTTTTTAAATATTAACGTTAAAATTGACAAATTAATATATTCTTAAAATACCGAAAATTATTTTTCAGTTAAATAATTTTTTTTTTATAAAAAGAAAATGTTTTATATTTAATTTGACTTACAACAACAACAATTCGATATTTTAATCAGTAGGTTAGGTTAGCGTACCTAGTTAGTATCTAAGTATTAACCTACCAAATTCATTTTTAAAGATTAATATATTGTTTTAACTTTTAAATTAAAATTTTAGTTATTCAACTAAAATTAAAAGATACATTTAACTTAACAATGACTAGAACAACTTAATTTGACGAGTAAAATAATTAGTTAACTAGCCTCATAAAATTTTATGGTGCCTAATAAAATATTAGGTACGAATAATTACCAAACATATTTTTTTTAAATAATAGTCTGTAAATATTTATCTGCAGTTATCTACCTATCTTACAGTAGCATAAAAAGTAAAATGTCATGGAAGGCTTAATATTATGTGTCTAAATATATACAATGTGAAATTGTTTAATTGCCATACCTGATATTTAACTGATATTATCTAATATTTCCGCACCTGATATTTTTTCATAAGCAGCTTGACTAAGTCCTCTCTAGCCCCCCTCTTATATGCGCCACTGTTACCCTGTTTAAACAACATATGAATGACTACGAATCCTCTATACAAAAACCAAAAATAACGTTAATTTTTCATTAATACCAAGTACTGACCAAATACATCAGTATGCATAATAACAACAGTACAATACAAATTACTGTATCTTTACGTAGAAGTTATTCATCAGGATATGATAATATAATGTTTATTTATAATATGATATACACGTATATTCCCTATTTATACGTTATACCCAGGACCGGCGAGAACTTTTGTCGGGCCCATTTATTTATACATATTTGACTAAGATATACATAGCACATTAATACAGTAGTTATACTTAATATTTAAGTTTAATGAATTGTGAATAAAAAGTAAAAAACATAATAATTAGTATAGAAAATCATTCAATGATATTGAAGAAAATAATGTAACCAACTATTTAACAGTAATTAAAGAATAATTAGGTTCAGTTAAAGCACTCTCTTTTTGGCTTTTTCCATAGCAAAGTCATTGATAACTGCGTCCAAGTTGGTGTTTTTGGCCAGTTCTTTTTCCACCGCTAACACTACCTGTTTAATTTTGAGAAAACGGAAGCAAATGTATGCGATTTAACTCATAATTCTATATTATACAACTTATATATATATATATATATAATATACCTTATATACCTTATATACTATAATTTGTATAAAAATAATTTTTTTACTCAAAAAATTAGTAAAATTTGCCTCTAAAAACGGGCCCTCCCGGAAGTCCGGGCTCCGGGGCTCTGCCCCACCCACTCGCCGGCCCTGGTTATACCTAAGACCTATCCTTCTGTTGTGTGCGCCATAGACAATCACATGGAATATAATTATTTAATTTATTTAATTATTTAATATAACTATTTAATAAATTTAATAGTTTTAACCATAGGCGCTATTTGGGGGTGGATAGCCCCCACCCCTTTTAAATCCTCTGTAGCCCCCCTAAAAAATATGACCTACATGTGATGTGGAAGAATCTGATAAAAATAAAATTTTAGCCCTCCCAAATATAAAACTTGAATTGCGCTTTTAGTTTTAATACCTATATTATGAAAAACAAAATTGTAGGCATAATTGATGGTAAGTATTGAATAAAAAAAATATAACATAAACCGATTGTAAAATTTAGTTTTACCGTCATAAAGCACGTAATATTTGAGTCCGTATATAGATAGGTAAGTACATGATTTCTGTAACACGTACAGATGATAACAGATAAAGCTCAACTTTATTACTAGGGCTAGGGACTTTTAGGAGTTTTCATATTATTCAATAATCATTCAAGACATTGCTAAATTATACCTATAGAAAATTATTTCATAGCAATAGGTACGAGTCTATATTTAAAAAATGTTGAATATTTTGCATATTTTACCATTTTTTCATTTATAAGTGCTCATTTGAATATTTTTGATATAAAAGTGTAAGTTTTATAAATAATTTATAAAAAAAAAAACATAATTATAATAGATTTTCTGGGCCTGGGGGCTGAGATATTAGTTTATAATGGTTTTATTTAGGTACATAAAATTAATTTATAAAATTTGTGTTTGTGTTTTACTGTTTTTCTCGTCAATTATAAATAATAGAGAAATAATATTATCTAGTCATTCAAATTAAAAGATATAACATATTAGGTACGTTTTTTTTTTCTAATGCATATTTAGTAATTTTAAAAATAAATGTATAAATGGTATACATACATGCATATTTTAAGGTATTTTTAGGGCATAAAATCCCTAGATCTATTTTTTACTGAGCAGCTAACTGCAGATGTAACACAATTTATTTTTTGCCTAAATTTTACTTAATCTTAATATGTAACTTAAATGTATTGTGCACTCGAATGAGCTGGTATGCCGAAAATTAAGAATAAGTTACCACGTGTTTTCAAAAAATAGCGACGCAAATGGCGCACGGCATAGTGCTAACACATACTATTACTACCTACTTACGTTTTTGAACAAATTTTGTTTTTCATTCACATCGTTAACTCGAATATATTATTTAGATGATATTATAATAAAATAATAATTTCTTTGTTTGTATATGTTTAGGATCAAACATGTGTCAGCGTTCGTTTTGAAAATCAACTGAACAACTGGAAAAAAAAATAAGAAAAACTATTCAGATTTCGAAATCGAATACGTAAAATTTATGCCGACGTTAATATATTATAAAATATAAAATAATTATTTATTGTCAAGAATTACATAAGGTACTTACTTAAGTAGAATTAATTAATGTTGAACACAAAAAAAAAATGAATAAAAAACTATAATATTTTTACTATAGGAATTAGTAAAAATTGCTCAGAATATATAAGCGAAATTAAAAATTTCGCATAGGTCACGTTAAACAAGATAATTATTATAATATTATTGTGTAGAATTGTATATTTACACCCCCC
>CM023357.1:22508951-22590007 GCA_013282895.1 Eriosoma lanigerum
ATGTTTCTTCAGATTGTGGCTCAAGTTCTTCATCCTCAACATTCAATATTATAGACTTTTCAGTAGAATTTAAGTAAGATTCATTATCAACATTTAAACTGACTTGTATTGTTTCTATTAATTCTTTCTTTTCAATTTCATTACTTCTTAGTAATTTACCACTTTCATTGAATTTTTTAATAGGTGAATCAACTTCCATGAAACTTAATTCTTTATCATAAACATTATTTGTATTCATTTCATTAGTTTCTTGATAAAAATATTTATCATTAGTTTGGGATAGATCACTTTCATTTAATTTATTAAGACTTAAGGAATTTACATCATTGTTAACTAAAGAAATAGATGTTTTTTCAGATTGAGTCTCAAGTTGTTCATTATCATCAATTATAATCTTGCCGGCATATACCGTTTCTGTTAATTCAATTTCAATTTCTGAATAGTCTGAATTATTAGCAATGCTATTATAATTATGCTCATTGAGAATTGGATCCGATTTGGCAGTCATTTGGTTATCACATTTCTCATATTCTCCAGATAGTTTTATTTTTTCGTTATTTGTTGAATTAGACAACACAGAAGTTTTCTCATCAATCATTGATGTTTGATGTATAGCTGCTAAAGACGTTGAACTTGTATTAAATGTTTTTATTTTATTCATTCCTGAAATACTCATTTTTCTTTTGGATAAAGATGCAGTATAATTATAAATACCATTTTTATATATACTGTTTATATTAATTTCATTTGTTTTTTGTCTTTTGTTACTTAATGATTCACCGCTTTCATTTAAATTTTGTATAATTGAATTATCATGTAGTTTACTTAATGAATCATTATCATTTACTTCATTTGTACTAATATCATTAGCTTCATGATTGAAATGTATTTTGTTAATTAATGATTTATTACTTATATTCAATTTTTGTTCAAATAATTTAACATCTACCAAATTTAAAGAATTTGCCTCATTGTTAACCGAAAAATTATATATTTCTTTGGATTTAATCTTAAGTTGTTTATCTTCATCATTTAATGTTTCAGACGTTTTGGAAGAATTTAAATCAGATTCAATATCAGAAAATATATCTTGATTGCCTTTTATTGTTTTTGTGATTTCCATGTTACTATCTGAGTAGTCAGAATTTGAACTAATTTGTTCAAAACTTGTATTATCGGTAGTAGTATACATTTTATTGGATAATATTTTACCAGACAATACTTCAGTCATTTCCATGTTATTGAATGAACAGTCATTGATAACATGTACATCACTTTCTACATTAGTACATATAGAAGTCTCTTGGTATTGGTTATTAGATTTTTCAAACTCTTCTGCTAATTTTGTTTCTTTACCACATGAAGAAACTGAAAACACTGAAATTTTCTCATCAAGCTTAGGAATTTGATTTATAGTTAATGACTTCCTTGTATTATACATATTTATTTTGTTAGTACCTGATAAACTCATTTTTTGGTTTGGTACAGATGTAGATTTATAAACACCATTATGTGAACTATTTGTGTGTTCTGTTGCTTCTTGATTATAATATCCAACATTACCTAATAAATCATCAATTTCTTTTGATTTTTGTGAATCTTCATTTATTAATCTTAATGAATTTGCATCATCATTTATATGTACAGATTGAGTCTCAAGTTGTTTAGAATATGATATATTCTCAAATGGAATCTGAAGTTCATTATCTTTATAATTTAATGTTTGAGTCATTTCTGTAGAACTGAAGTCTGACTCAATCTCAGCAGTTATAACTTGACCAACATGAATTGCTTCAGTAATTTCCATATTACTATCTGAATAATCCGATTTATAATCAATATACTCAGAACCATTATTATCAATAGTATAAATTGTATCAGAAAAAAATTTACCCGATAAAGCTTCAGTCATTTCCATATTATCATTTGGACTTTCATACTCAATGACAACTCTGACATTATCTTCTACATTTGTACAATTAGTCGATTCAAAAGTCATTTGACCATCAGATTTCTCTAACTTTTCTGATAATATTGGTTTTTCAGTATTTGAATTATCAGACATTACTGAAATTTGCTCATCAAACATAGGTGCTTGATGTACAGTTAAAGATGTTGCACCAGTATTATACATTTTTATTTTATTCATCCCTGAAAAGCTCACTTTTCTTTTAATTGAGGTTGCAGTATTTTCATCATCATCTTGATCGACAACTTCAATCTGTTTTAAGGGCGCTCTAACTTTGGCTGGCTTCAAAATTGAACCAACAGACTTTCTACTAGCCATAGCGAACTAAAACAATATTAAATATAAGAAGGTCAATTAAATATATAATTTAACATTAAATAATTAGGGCAATCAATAATATAAAGCTATGCAGGGTATGCTTATATTATATGCCTATCACTAAATCTACTGAATAAATTTATTTATAGTATGAACAATAATTATATTAATTATTCATATAAAATACAAAAATTATTATTTTTAGAAATCAAACACATTACAATGTGTAAAGTAATTAATTAGTTATAAAAAATTCTAGTTTATAGTACCTACCTATTTAAATTTGTTTTATAATACTGGATTTTTTTGACACTTATAACAATTTTTAGTAATAAATAAAGGCTTAATGTACAAGTTCAATTTAATTTGATTTACTACATAAATGAGGAAAAGATAAAGTCATCTCAATACTAAATGTGGTAAATTCTGATAGATTTACATGTCATATTCTATAGTTCTACTGTTTTTGACGATGTGAGGATCCATCTGGATTGAACCTTTATTTTTATTATTAAAATAAAAAAAAACTTATAGGTACAAATCTATTATAATAGTAATATGTAATTATGAGGTATTTTATCTATTTAAAAATAATATAGAGTCAAGTACCTACTCCAATACCCAAATATTAAACCTAACAACTTTTATCACTTTATCAAATTTATGTATTTATTTTTTTTTAATTTATAATTTTATTTCAACTGCCATATCTATTGCAATTCAAGAATTATTTATAGGCAAGAATCAAAGAGGAACAGTGAAATGTACCAGATTACATATTTTAGGTAGTTGTTGAAATCCTGAATTCAAACTTAGTTACAATAACTGATAATGGAAGATTTTAAAAACAATAATTATTGATCATTTTTAATTTTTAAAAACCTCGGTCTAACAATAAAGCTGTTAAATTAGTAGTTGTATATGTGCATTATTTTCCAATCACTACTAAAATAGAAAACAACATTTTTGAGTTTTCAAATGTATTGCAAAACTCACTACCTTGGTATATACTTTTTAATAACGTATAATGTAATAATACATACCTTAGTTACTTCCACGATAACGATATAAACACTTTATAGTACAAATTCTAAAATATCAATTATTCTAAACGGATTTGGTTTGAATTATATTAAATGTTCAAACAATTGTCTTATTTAGTTCCGAATTTCAACACTTGACACTTTTCAATCTCAATCATAATTCACATTTTACATTAATGTTGTCCGCCAATTTTGTTCGTCGACATTTTGAATTTTGATAATAACAAATAAATAAAAACTTAACAACGCAATATTACCGTTAAATCGCGCCTTTTTCAAAATTCTTTAACAATCATGTAAACATGAACCATCAATGATTACGTGCTAACACACATTGGTAACACTGGTCGATCACCTTTCATGTCATTATCAGCAACAATCTCGGTGTGAATAAAATATTGTGGTGTGTCGTGTGTGCAGTAGTAATGGGCGATTCTTTAAAATGAATCGATTTAAATCGTCATAAAAAAATCGATTCGAAAACAAATTGGAGCCAAAATATCGATTTATTAAATGATCTACCTATCTAAAAAAAATTGACTCACCAAATGTGCGACTCCAAATACCATTTTTTTTCTATATGATGTTGAATTATTAATTTAACTATTTTTATATTTATATTAAATAAATTTGCCTAGAGTTCCTTTTTGAAGAAATGATGGTAACGCTATACGAAAAAAATCGACGATTCGATTCTTCAAAAAATCAGACCGTCAATATTGATACAAAAAATCGATGTTTCAATTGAAAAATAAATCGATTTCTTTTTGCAAGTCACTAGTGTGCGGTACCGACTACCGCGTACACACCACGGTTGTAGATAGTTGTAGATAGTATGAACTTGAAACGATTGTTTAATTGACGACAATGAATTTTTAAGTTCTTGCACGAAAGATAATACAAGGTAAAGAAAAATAGTACACTACGATAGTCATCGCCATCTGTATATCTAAAGTATCAATAATGAATACAACGCAAAAAACAACAACACATTACATTAACAACTATGAATATTATCATATGAAAAAAATTAATAAGTGTTTTAAATCGACATACGATATTGTACATTTACTACCATGTTTTTTTTTTTTTTTCTGGATTATTTCATTCCATAACGAAAAATAATAAGAAGTCATTAATGACTTCTGTTTTAGGGACTTTAAATAAATAAATAATTTTAATTAAATTAAAATTAATTAAAATTTTAGACATTTGTTTTACAGCTACTATAGAATACTTAATCACGAAACATTTATGAGGAATTTTAAAATAATAAAATGTGTACCTATGCTTATAAAAATAAATATACAGCATAAACATAATCAATTCAAATAGAAATTATTGGATACCAGTCCAAGTCCAAAAGTATTTTATTATTTAGCTGTAGGAACAATATTTGTCATTGATGAAATAGATAGTTTAAAATAAATCCACTATATATAGTACTCGAAAACGTAGTGTACCAAGAAGAAAATTATATTTATTTGCCATTTACCTCTTCCCATCGGCAAAGGACATTGTTAGAATGCTAGTCCATACTAAAATCTAGAGTGCCTTGATATAATAGAGATCTCTACAAGGCACTCTTATCCATACTATAGGCGAAAATAAAGAGGAGCTTGTGGGCAGCGACGGATTGGGCCTCCGGGACACCGGGAGAATTCCCGGTGGGCCGAATAATAAGTTATAATTTTGGGCCGATATTCATTTACGTAATTAATAAGTATTAAGTGTGGTTAGAACATACAATAGATAATAGAATAACAGTTATTTTCTACTTTGGTCGGCTACGTCTGTCACAGAATGAAATATATTTTATATAATATAGCCGGCGCCAGGAGTGGTCCAGGTTGGCCTGCGGCCCACCCTGTATGATTTCAAGGTATCATTGTTTAACGATTTTTGTTACGCCACTGGCAATCTCTCCAAATCAGTGGCCCGAGTCTGGCTCTTCCGGACAAAAAGTTCTGGTGCCGCCACTGAATATATCTATAGCAGTAATATTATTGCCTTTACTATTCTAAAAACAAATTTCCACCAAAATTTTTCGAAATATTAACTTAATTGAACAATGTTATTTTCCTTATCAATTCAAGAGATTAGCTACTTATAATATATTAAATACTAATTACAAATAAAAAATGCAATTACTTTTGAGTCGTAGTTTTATCTAATATAATATTAATACAATGCTTATATTTTTAAACTATTCATATTATTATTATTAACGTTTAATACGCGTTGTTTTTTACAAGCCTAAAGGCTTTTACCATTTATTTAAATCATTATATCCTATTGTCAAACATAAAAATATTTTATAAGAAAATTAGTAAATAGTAATTAAATATTAATATTAACTTAAAAGTTAAATGTAGTATCATAATTATTATATTATTTATAATAGTTCATTAATATACAATATTATGTCGAATAAAAAAAATACACATGGGCCGACTTTACCGTAAATTCCCGGCCCGAAATTTTTAATCTATCCGCGCTGTTTGTGGGACATAGCGCACCCAAATTTATTTGTACAAATAAAAACATATTTGTAGAGAAGATAACATATAAGTAAAACTTATAACAAAAACTTTATATAAAATATATACAATCCACTAAGTACTTTTACAACAAATTTTATAAACATAAGACAATGTTCAATGAATTTTATGCTTTTGATGCATATATAATATACGATTTTTAATATTAACATACCTAATAATGTGATTGGACATATTGAATTTGTTAAATTAATTAGTTAAACAAAATGTATATGTATATTGTATATAAGTATATGAACATGTAAAAGTTTTGTTAGACTTAAGATTTAAGTATTGAACCTGTAGAAGATATCGTTCTTGTATGGAGTCGCGATCTTTTTTGAGAAAGAGAGAAAAACGTTTCTCTTTCTATTTATGAAGTCCCTTTTAAGGTTAGGTTAAAAAATACTAATATATTACATTTAATATTAATTTTACTTTCAACACAGATAATTTTTAAGTCACACGTTTGAGATATTGAAAAATATAATATAATATTTAAGTAAACAAAAAAAAAATAATGGACTCCATACACAGCTAATAAACAACCGTATGATAAGCTAAAAGCTATCCTTCCATTATTTTATTAATTATGGTTCAAACAGGTAACAATACCTACGAGTGGACCTAAGGAGCGTTCAAATGCAGGAATACACTGTAATATGTGTGCATATTATGTAAAAAATAAAAATAAATTATTTTTTAATAAAATTAATAAAACAAGGAGAAAATTTAATGTAGATTTGAAATTTATCAATATACCTATAACACAAATTACACTATTTATAGTTAATAATATTATTATAATAAACGACATAACTTAATTTTTACTATTATAATTTATACTGTTTATAGTAAAGTATAATAATTAATATAATGTTTGAAAAAGTATATTGTTACTTATATCCAGTTCGGGATTGGCCTAACGAGTAAGATTTTCTCGGTGGACCAGTAAAAAATTCATAGGAAAAGTATTAAAAATAATTGAAAATTAAAAACAATATATTGACGATTAAAGGATAAAATTAAAAAGAGATGGGGCGGTAAAATATTGAGATATTGGAAATTTTTAATTTAAAAAAATATTATAAACTACATAATAATTAATTATCTATAAATATAGACTATAATATACTAAATATAATCCTAATAAATAGTAGGTGTGGGTAAATATTTAAAATTAATTTTATTATAATAAAACCAAATACATATAATACAAGACAGAACAAATTCTCATTTTGAATTCATTTAAAGTATTTTACAATACCTACTGCAGTACTATACGACAAAATAGAAGTTGTATCATATTTAAAACATTATAAGCTTCTTGTGTTATAAATTATTTAATTCTTCAGTTACAACTCAAAAATTGCAAGTTCAATTATCGATATCAATTATACGCTTAAAATGATTTATCCATTTTAATATTTATTTTGAATTTAATTTTACAAATAAAGGAATATTAATTTTTTGAAAACTTACGCATGCGCAAAACTTGCGGTGTTTTCCTACGTTTAGACACTTCTTTGGCGCAGACTCGCGGTAATGATAAAATAGATAATAGAACCATAAATTTATCACGGTCGCGGTATCTAATCTGTGGTCGCGGTAAGCCCAGTAGCCAGCACACGACACCTGTCGTCCCCTGTCCTTGCACTTTCTCCAGATTGGTTTCTCAATGTTTTTGTTGTTATTGTTTCTACGTGAAAAAAACTACTTGTTAAACAGTCGCGGTAGAGGCTGTGTGTTTGTTTACCACGAATTTCGCTACGACTGGTCCGATTTGTTCGCGAGGTACATCGTAGTCGCGCCTACGATGAAGACAAACGTGACCTCTGCCATCGACTCGCACGACATTCGTCCAAAAACTCCGTCTTCGTTCGTCTCACGCCGCGCCGCTTGCTTGTTTTGATAGACAACACGACGGTGACATGGTACCGTAGGTTTCCTGAAAATATGTTTAATACGAATATCGTGTTACAGAGGAAGTGGATTACATGGACGAGATGAAAAAAGTACAAAAGAACTCCAACGTGGAGCCCACCTCGGAGACCAGTGAATCGGTCAAGAAATTATACAAGTGAGTAGAAAATTACAAGCAATTTTTATTACGAAAAAAAAAAAATCATTTTATTGTAAATAATAGTCGGATGTTATTGTAATTGATAATATGCCAGTGCAATTATAATCAATATAAATTGCTTATTAAGTAATTGAAGATAAATATTATAATTCTGTTAAATACTTAAAAACGCGTAAGGAACAATAAGGTGTCTTAGGAGTTAACGGTCCATTTTGAAAGGAAGTCTAAAAAAGACTACCACATAATCGAACATAGTCGATCATAAGACGACGACTGATAACCATTGTTGTCTAAAGACCATACCAGAAAATCGTTACAGTAGTATCGTTCCTTGTTGTACAATGTGTTCGTAAAACGTATCCATACATTTATTTAGGTAGCTATTATATTAACAAAATGTTATTTCATTTTGAGATTATGACATGTATAGTATCAATAATCAATCATTTGTTTTATTTATAAAAAATGCCTAATATCAATTTTAATTTTTATGTTTCTAAATCGAACAAGCAATATAATGGCTTGTGCAGTGGATTAATAGGAATTTAGAGAAAATTATTTTATTGTTGCACTGAAAAATATTGGTCGATTCTTGTAACCAATATCAAACACAAATATTGTACATCTTGATAAACAATGATGATAATCTATATCTTTTACTTTGGAAATTTTCATTTTATTTTATCCTTTTTTTCACTTATTATTTATCGACTTAGGTATCGTTCAAAATTAATAATAATGCAACTAAATGTATTTTATTATTAAATTATTGCAAGAAATGAAGAAGGCTATGGTTAAGAAAAAAAATCTTATTCATAATTTGTTAAAAAAACTATAAAAGTTAATTTATTTTAAGAGGAACCTTGTTAAGAACAATCAATTCCTGTAAATGACTAAACCACTTAATTTAGGAAACGCACTGAATATCTGCATTTGATACATGTATCATAATTATTATATTTGTTTTTTTTAAATCCTATATAGTAACTAAGTATAAAATGATTATATATTTGAAAAAAACAATATTAAATAATTTATTGCTAGGTATTGTTTGTTATAATTGTTTTTTTAATTATAATATTTATTGATTTATAATACCTACATATTTAATTAATTTTATTGAAATTATTTATTAATTATGATATCATTAAACTATAATGAAACATTTATAAATAATGTTTACAGGAGTATAAATGAAGTATCTCATTTTCTTGATGATCAACGTGGCAGATCATTATCATGCAGAGACCTTTTTACTGTTACTGTCGATACACAACGAATAAAATTAAAAAACTACTGTGAAAGAATGATGCTTGCTGATCCGTTATGTTATGGACGGAAGGCTGAAGATATATTATGGCGTAAAACATATCATGATGTGTATTCTACTGCTAAAATTTTACGCAAAGTAAATATATTATATGCTTACCATGTTATATTTCTAATACAGTACTTACAAATTACTATAATTATACAATTTTTATATATAAATATATATTATATTTTACTATTAGTATATTAAATGTTATTAATTAAATTTTAGAACAATGATTGGAATCACATGGAATTGTCACTATTAGAAAACCATTTTCAATCAGGCATTGGCTGTTATTACCATTTATTATTCAAATTCCAATCTGAAAACAAATTCGATACGCCAGAATTATTTGACTTTTCTTTATTGACAAATGATGATGCTGATGATAATGTGAAAAAGGATCATATCACATTGTTGAAAAAGAATGATACTAGTATGTTATGACTTTACAAGTTATAACATTTTTTCCAAATAAATATCAATGTTTATATGATTCTTAATATATTTCGTTACAGGTAGCAAAGAAGAAATTGGCATAAAACAATTAATATACCGCTGTTTAATATGCTTGGGTGATCTATCTCGTTATATCTATGAACTAAATGAACTAGATATATATTATTCAACAGCTTGTCGTTATTATAAACATGCATTAATCTATAAACCAGGTAACGGACTACCTCATAATCAAATTGGGAGATTGGCATTGTCAAAAAATAAACATTTGGAAGCTATTTATCGTTTTATTCGATGGTAATTCAATAAATAATATACAAATATAATTTATTTGACAATCATACTAAAAAAAATGTATGAAATTTTAGTATTTTTAGTTTTGAACCATTTGACGGAGGAGAACAAAATTTAATATTTGCATTGCAACAAAAATCTGAATCTATTGAAAATACATTTTTAGAAAAACTATTTACTTTATTTGAATTGTGGTATACTGGAAAAGAAAATGTACAAGAATTAGATGAAGTAAATTTGTATTGTATTTTATACATATAATTAATATTTTTAACTAATATTTATATTGTTTTTGTAGATATATTCTAATATTATCAGCATATTACATAATTCTAATGATTCTAAGAATAAAAATAGTTCTGTTGATAAGAAAATAGACTCCGATAAAGAAAATAATGTAACATCTCCAAATCAAGAGAATTTACTAATAATGTTTAGTAATGAGAATGTGTTCAAAATTATTATTATTATTATAGCTTGCTTAAATAAACTACATGCTGAAGGTAATTTTTAATACATATAATTAATATTAGATTTATACATTTTTTACAAATATTATACATAAGATACATTTATTAATCTTACTAAATACTTAAATAATATTTTGCAAAATATTAATTTATAATACAAACAGTAATAACTATTATAGGTGTTTGCACATGTTCTATCAATAATATTATTATTATTATTATTTAATATAATAGCAACTATAGCCAGTGGCGCACATTGGAGGGTTCAAGGGTAGCAACTGCTACCCCTGATATTTTGGTTGGTGGGTGGCAAAGCCCCCGCGGGTCTGTTTATGAATATGGTTTGGTGGGTGGGTGGTATTTTTCCATTCAATATGCTACCCCTATTTATTTTTGAGTGTGCGCCACTGACTATAGCCATTAGCTTTAAAATTATTATAATATTTACAATTTTAAAATCAGTTGTATATTTATAAGAATTTAAATAGGTTTTTTAGTCAAGAAGGATTTGGTCCAAATGCCTCTACTAGGTTGAATGATATCTTGAATAAAAATCTATCTTTATATAATTGACAGTCATTGATTATATATTTGAAAAAAAGAAGAGTACTAAAGGTTAAACATATAAGTTGATCATATTTTGCCATTAATGGTGGGTTAGGTTAGGTTAGGTTAAATGTTTAATGGGTAGTCTTAAATATTAACGCCCTCACCTTGTAAAGTGTCCAAAAATGTATTAGTATTTTTTACTAATCATAAACTACTTTTGAGACTTAAAATTTAATTATTAATATTTCAAATACAATATACAAAAAAAATGCATTTGAATAGGAATATGAACTAACGCAAATAAAATTTTGCTATTACATTCTTTTAATAACGATCAATGAAAATTCAACGGATGCTTGCATTCTGATTGAAAAATAACACCATTATAAGTAAAATCCGGTCTTTAATTAACAATATTTGAACAAACTTTACAATTTAAATTAGCTATAGCAGCAGTTCACTGATACTTTACTAAGGAAGGACGGTGTGAATATTAATATTATTCAGTATTATATAAAAATAAAGTATTAAAGTATTAAATAACTGTTAACTTATTTTACATTTAACTTTTAATATATTACTCATGGGTGGCTTAAGAAAACTTTTCTATTTTTAGTGAGGCTTGAATAAAAAAAAGTTTGGAAACCTTTGATTTATATTCTGGTTTTCCTATAATGCTCTCAAAATTTAATAATTTTTATACCAAAAACAAAAAATAATAGTAAACTCTACATACTATTTTGAAAATAGTCGACAAAATATAATATCCTTTAACTGCTTAATCTTAATTTAACACATATTAGAATTTAATTTAATATTAAGTATGGTATTAAAAATGTAATTTATTGTATTAACTTTTTAAATTATATATAACAATTATTTAATAAAAAAATTAATTAATTTTCAGATTCCAAAAACACACTAAAAGCAGAATTATTTTTTTTGTCATTTATGGATCATTTAATCACTCTAAGTGTAACATACTGTGTAAAAAATTTACCACAGTTAGTAGATCCTAATGTAGACCATGCAAAGCTTAACCGCCGACGTCGTAGGCGTGGTTTTAGACACCGTTCTTCTCCGGATTCTCAAGAATGGAGTGAAGGAGGCTAGTATTTAACAATTAAATAAACTAATAATAAAATATAATCATATATTATTATGATTAAATTAATCTTATTTAAATTTGTATTAATAAAAGTAATACAAATTATTGATAGATGAAGCAGAAAGTATCATAAGTCATGATGACGAATCAGATGATGATGAAAGTGAAGAAGAAATGTTAATATTTGATATGAAAGGACCTGATAATGATGAAAAATGCAAAAATGGTATAGTATACAAAAATAACAAATTGTAGTGTTATCATAATTCATGTTTTAATTTTAGAATCAGATGGATCAAATGATAGTGGTACATCATCGTATGGTTCTGAAAACAAAAAACCATTCAAAATCTGGTTTATCAAACATCCCATTTATTGAAACTATAAAAGTAATACTATTACTTAATAATACATAAACAGTGTTCGTAACGTTCACATATATAGTGAACACATTCATGTTCATTACTCAAAAATGAACGTGTTCACGTTCATTTTTTCCCAGATGAAGGAGTTCACATTCATCAGATAATTGGGCGCATTCATTTTCTATTTTATCAGAATTTTTGAATTGGTATAAAATGTGAATGATGGTTAATTATTAGTAGGGTCCGGAAGTTCATGCGTTAAAAACTACCAAAATATGCAAGCATTTAAGTACTTAAAAACACTGTCATATATGCTAAAATATTTAAAATATGCCCTTATTTTTTTAAATTCAAGTTTGTTGCCAAACTAGCAATTTTTTGGTCCATTCAGTAAAAACATGCAAATGCATGAACTTCTGAGCCCCCCGTACATATTTCACCAATACAGTAATATTGTACAATTATAATTCGCCACTGTCCAGATTGTAAGTGTATTTAAAGTGTTTGGCCAATTTAATATTAGTTAAATTTTTATTTTTGATAAATTCGGTATCAACACTTGTATCTATCGGACAACTTAAATTTTATATTTTTATTATGATCCAAAGTAAAATAATAATATACTTAATAAGATATAACAATTTTAAAAGTTTCTTTGAAAATTTTTAAATGGCTTAAAATCGTTCATGAAATATGGAAAGATTCATATAATGCTTTAAGAACATTGATTAACGTCATTCACGTATCGTTCAGTATATATGAACGTGAACGCAATGTTTATTCCAAACACTGTACATAATACATAATATTTAAAATCAATAGTTTAAAACTAATTGAATTTATTGACTTTATTTTAGGTATATTTCGATTGGATTAAACAAAATATAGATATAATAAATCCAGAAGCTTCAGTTGGATTGTTTAACAATGTTGTTATATTGTTAAACTATATATCACAAGCAAATTTTGAAGACAAATTAATTGATATAAATATAAATCAGTTTAAATTATCCGAAGAAGTACATTTACGTGGAATGACAATTTTTAATAAGTCTAAAAGATATTATGAAGATTTTGATGACCATAAATCTACTAAAAATGAGGTATATAATGTTTTTATTAACTGATAAGGGATTTATATTTAATTTTGGTTAATCAAATACAAAATTAAAAAACATATGTATATCATATTTTCATTATTTTTAAAAATTGTATATAGCTAATTTAATTTCTAAAAAAAAATAATTTCATAATTTTATATATATCACTTATTTAACAGGTTTTGCGCCATAATATAAAATTTAGTTTTGCATATAACGCCATGTAGGATTTGTTGACCCTATAGTCAATACTTGTTTTTACGCCACATAGGACTTCAAGAACCTTCATTTTCTCTATTTTCTAATGTAATTTATATTCCAAGTGGCCCGTAGAACAAAATGCTAAAATGGTATGATGTTATAATGAAACGTTCACGAAAAATGAATAAATAAAATATGTATTTATACCTATTTATTAAATAATTTTAAAACAGTAATAAACAAATGTATTTAAAATAGTATAATTATTATTAACTATTCATATGATGGTTCTAATGACCTTACATGGCGCTAAACCTGTTAATATTGTAGTCATCACAAAATATAAAAAATAATAGGAATCGTAATTTTGCTATTTTTACGCCATTTTTTGGTAGTTTTTCTTCTCCCAAGAAAAAACTTTTAAGAAATTTGGATATTAAGCTAATTAAAGTATCAACTTGATGTAATTTGCTACCAAAAGCCTACCTTACTTATGGGTAACCTAACCTATTCGTGGTAATTGGACTATTATGTCTACCCGAAAAAATGTTTTCAGACATAAAAAAAACACCCTATAAAACACTAATACCAATACATTTCTCTCTTCGCTCAGAATCTAAAATAATGCAATAATATTCATTTTATTTTTCAAACATTTATTATTTGTCTCTCATTTTGATCTAAGTAACTAAAATATACAATATTACATGGTAAAATTAGGAATTATTATTGCAATTTGGGCTTTAACAAATGAAATATGGTAATTTTTAAGGTATACAATATTAATAAATGTTTGAATATATATTATATTCCCTAATTATTATAGTTATTAGCTCATGGTTTCTTCACATTCTCATCTACATAAAAAAAAATTGTTCCTATTTAAAATTAAATTTTACAAATGTCTATACCTGGAAGAAAATTTTAGAATATTGGCTAAAAACAAAAGTATTTTGTTAATAATTAAAAATATGGAAAATAAAATTGTATTTGGTATTATTTTAATATGCATTATTTAAAAGGTGCACGTTTTTTATCATGTTACAAATGGTTAATTCAAATAAATTTAATCATTTACATATAAATCTATTCCCTAGTTATATAATACATAATATGAAAGTAACATTTAAAACTTATATAATCCCCACTTTTTGGTAACACAAAATTCTAATCACTCTGTGTATATTATAAATATACTAAAAGTATAATAAAAACCAATTTTTTTATAGGATATGATTCGACTAGTAGATATATTACGTAGTGCAGAAGAAATAGCATCCAATAATGTATTATTTACCTATGATAAAACCAAAAAATGGTTTTCCATTTGTGATAATTTAAAACAAGTAAGTACTTGCTAAAAATTATTTTTATTATTATTATTATTTTATAACTTACAAGAAGAAGTTTAGATCAGAACAGAAATTTTAAACTTTTATAGTTTTTCTGTATGTTAATTCAACTTTAAAACCATCTTATTCCTCTGTAAAGAATATGTTGATTACATATTATGAGAAACATGTGCCTGACTTGAAAACTATATATAACTATAACAGTGTTTATTTGAGAGGCATCAAAGGGGTATTACCTCCCCCCCCCAAAAAAAAAAAAGTAAACGCCGATCATTCGTTAGTGCACAAGAATAGTGACACAACTCAAAAAAGTTGATTCTTCAGTATAGCCATTTAAACAATTGTTTTGTTTCTTGCAATCTCGTCTTGGAATTTTATAATTAAAATATATTTATTTGGAATTAATTTAAGTGTTTTATTTGCATCCTAATAATAACACATTTGTTTTAATAACATAAGGAATAACTCCCAAAAATATTTTTTTATCTTGTTAGAATGAGTTTTGTCTTTCTCCCCTAAAGCTATAGCTACCTATACCTATACTTAACATCTTTTAAGGATTTTATCAAAATCCACAATAATAATTTGATTTGTGTCACTGTTTCAAATAGTTGTTTTAAATATTTTCAATGAAACTGGCACATTTTAATTTGCATCACTTAAACCTAATATTATGATGTTTTCACTTTGACTGTTAGCACATGATTAAAGTAATTCTTTACAATAACAATTAAGGGAAAAGTTACACTTTTGTTATTTTACAGTTTTAGTAATAACAAATCTGTCTTTCAAAACTTATTGTAATAATATAAGCATTTTGCAATATATTTACATCATAATTTCGATAATGGACATTTTTAAATTGTGTTACTATTCTTGTACACTGACGACATGCAATCATAAGTATAAAGAAAAAATTAACTTGTTGAAATATAATATGAGTTGAGGTTATGAAATAGGTTACAGGTTACTGTATGTTGAAGACTGGTACATAATATTAATAAAAATTAATATTAATTTATTTATTATGAATACCAAATTATACAAAAATACTAAATATATTTTTATTAAAATAAATGTTAAAGCTGTTAATATAACATACATATTACAATAATATATTATTAAACTATTTATTGTTATTTGTCTATAATATCTTGAATCAATTTTTATAAAACTAATTAATATTTATACATTTTGACAAACTTAAGACAAATACAAATAGCACTTTTATAATATTAAAATTATAATTATTTAACATTTAAAAAAAAAGAATTATTTTAACGGTAGTCTTTTATATCAAGGGTGACCACTAACCTTAATTTTGTAAGCCGCAAATTTATAAAGCTAATTCGAAGCGAGCCACATTATTAAGAGATGTTTATAAAATGAAGGAATTAAATTTATTAATTTTACTCTAATCTTGGTTTCAAGAGCCAAAACTGATTTAAGAGCCGCATGTGGCTCCTTCTGTTATAAATAATTAATCAAATTTTATCATATGTAATTATAATTATTTACATTTTACTGAAACTATAATCATATTAATATTATGTGAAAAATATAATCTATTGTAAAGTTTTGTATTTAGTCTAACGTTGACTATCTTTTTTAAAAATTTACTTTGTTTAAAACAAATAAATTTTTAAGACAAACTATTTCCTAAGGTAGGAAATAAATTATAACATACCTAGTAATTAAAATTGTTTTTACTAAAATCTGGTATGTTATAATTTTTAAAGGGTTTTTAAAACTATTGAAATTTTTTATCTAAAGTAACATGTGTATTCATTTTGTATAATAATAAAAATATTATTATAAAGGTTATTTTAACTCTTAAATTGTAAAAAATAAAATATATTTAGCTAAACATTTATTAAAAACCAATCTAGTAATTACAATTACTCATAACTTAAAATGGAATTAAGTTAACAAAGAGTATTTTTAAATCATTATTTTCAGTAGATATGTATTTATGTATTTATGATTCGTAAATCACATTGAAGGTTTTAATCTAGAACATTTTCCCGAGAACTAGTAAATTTCTTATCACTATGTAAACGAACGCATTGTATCGTATTAAACTATAATATAATGTTTACAAAATAAATGCTATGTTGTAAAAACAGGTAGGTAGGTATTGAATTGATTAACACAATATAGTGGTTTTAAAATGTTGGTTAAAGTAAATTAACTATGTAAATGTAGCAGCAACAAGAATCTGGTATATCTCAGATTAAAAAGAGAAGAAAAAATCGTGTTTGCCAGTCTTTGGGTTTCGATAGAGTTTATATATAAAAGTAGCAAAGGGTTTGTTTCGTTCCCCTCGTTACGTTTTTCCCCTCTGAAAAATACGACATTAACTGCGACAAACGTAAGCGCGAGATTGGAATAGCAAAGTCTGTCTTGTAAATATTCATGAGACGTGCAGACTGTATAAGGAGAAAGAAAAGAAAAAAACCGAGAAAGAATGAAAGAAAGGAAACCTGCTCTTTTCACTGGGGTATATTGAGTAAAATTCACCCCTGTTGCAACACAATAAAGCAGTTTGAAGATGTTGAAAGCGGATCTCGCCAATAACGATTCCGACGGCGTATATAGTCGCCGGGTTTATATTACTACTATACATCCCGATCCCGCTTTCTCCTTTCTTTTCTCCCGGTTTCTCTCTTTTTACCCTTCTTTATTTTCCTTTGCGAACTTTACATCTACAAAGTGATCCGGAAGGGATGTGTCACCCTCGGCAGAGCCGTCAAAGTTTTTATGACCGTCGACCCGCCCACGACCCTCCCGCGCGTGAGGACATAACTGTAATAGCTGCCATGCGGGGCCCCAATATTGCGCTCCTTACGCGTTTTATGGCTTTATTTATTGCGTCCTCTAAAACTCTTATTAACAATGTCTCGCGTACAAACAGCGGGGTTGTTAAATCTTTTCTTTATTGGAACTTCTGTTTCGCCCTCACTATCTCCACCCGTAGAAAATACTCTTTGGCGATGGTAATTAATTGTGCAGACGAGGGTTTAAGACCTTAACTAACATTGACTAACTCGTACTATCTCGTGCCAAGCCAATAGACCGATTTATTTACTTTTTTTTTTTTTTCTAAATCGGTGAAACATACGTAATTTAAAACTGAACTGACGTATTGAATTCATTGTTATATTATGTCGTTTGCGTATTGTCGTATTATGGTTTTATGCATTTGAAGCAATGTTTTTTCTTAATTTAAAAAATCCGTGCAAATATAAACTATAAAAAGGAAATAAAACAATCAATGTAAATGGTAATGTAAAGTAAATCAGAATTTTTTAATAAAAACAGTTTATCTGTGATGTTAACACTACAAATTATTATAATAAATTACATAAATAAAAACTTCTATATTATTGAATTGACATAAAATAATATTATAAATAAAGTTATATAGTACCCAAAAGGTATTATGTTTATTTATCTATTATTAAATACCACATAAACAATTCTGATAGTTATCATTTATAAACATAAAAATATATAATCAACAATAAATTTATAAATTTATTACGCATTATTATATTCTCTGTAAAAAAATAATACATCAAAGTCTGATAACGTCAACACCTCTATGAAAACGTTTAGTAAGCGGAAGGAAAACATAAACAAGTATTACTGTTTGTTTATTCTTGAGAGTTAAATTTCAATGAAATAAAATTTACCCCTTCAGCCCCGAGGGATGAAAGAATCACAAGAATTCCGTCTCCGTTTCCCATTTAGTACTGTAATAGCTTTGTGTAGCAGGGGTGAATAGCAAGCAAAAGAGTCCTATCGTTGTGCGGGCGGGTCGTTGGTGGAGTGGAAACGACGGTTAAGGGGATTTATAACCGTACAGCTTTGAGGTTAGGGGTCGTAAGGGAGCCCTTTTGCCGAGCATTTAACCGTATTCCATTATCGTCGTACGGTCTGCCGGTTTTATGACTGTATTCGAACGACGATAAAAGATTCCAGACGTATTAAGTACGGTCGACAAAACGGAAACTAGGATGAACATGGACTCGAATTGCAGACGACGGTTTTATTGTCTTCACTCTGTGCAGTAGCTTGTAGATGGGGAGCGGGAATTGTAATTTCATAGTAGTTCTAGAGAACATTTTAACCGTTGAAAGCAAATACGCCGAACGTCATCATAAGATCCTTTCATTTTATAATATTTTTCGTGTACCTTTTTCAACTATACTTTATTTTGTGTCTTTCATAGACTGACGAAAAATCATTAAAGGATACGAAACGAGACAAGCAACATGTAATGGGTCAACTGTGGCTTCGGTCGGAAGTGGACAATTTGGAGTATAAAATGAAATACTCTATGAAAAAAAAAAAGTTGCCCACTTGCATTGTGATCGATACTGATGCGTTAATTAATTATTCATTGATAGTCAAGAAACTTGTTAACAGTACCAAGTTTATTGTAGTAGTGCCCGCAATCGGTATGTTTACCAGTAAATTACAACTCATATTGTTGGAATATTTGTCTTTTTTTTTCATACAAATATCAATATATTTATGCTTTTACAGTCATATCTGCATTAGATGAGAGAAAAAAATTAAGTAAAGAAGTCAGACTGACTATACGTTGGTTAGAATTTCAGTTGCAACAGGGAAATTGCAATTTAAAATCCCAAGGGATACAGGAATCGCGACCAATTAAACTGGATGGTTTGCCAAAATTAAATAAAGAAATTTGGTAAAATTATTTTTAACATATTATTAAAACTACCATTGTTTAATGTATTTTTTTTATGTAATTAGTCATTTTAAGCATATTTTGGAATGTTGTAACTATTTTTCTGAGGTATATGGTGAAAATTCTGGGCTTGTAACATTAATAACAGGATCGGATCACTTGTTTAAATCCACAGATCTCATGCAGATGGTTGAATCAATTAGTAAGTGGGGTCGTTTTAATCAACTACTTAAGTAGTCTTTAATATATAAATAAAATGTGTTTTAAAAAACGAAACTGTATATATATATATATTTATTTTTTTTTTATTGAAGAGATCAATGTCGAACACATCAATGCATTTCAATTGCAATTAAAGATGGTAAATAACAGATAATGAAACAAAGTTTTTGGTTTAAAATGTTGGTTTTTCTATTGTTCACTCAATGGTACATCAAAGTGCAATGACAAGACATTGTCAATCACAAGCCGCGCCGTTTTGAATACTCGGTGCCTGCAGATTAAATATTTAGGGAAATCAAGAAGATTTCTTTATTGACTCGATTTTTTAATTATATATTACGAATATATAATTCCTGGTTAAATCCAAAATTAAAATATATATATTTATATATAATATTATTATTATGTACATTCTTAATAAATAAAAATAAAAAAGGTCTCAAAGAATGCTACCGATAAAATCAACTGATCCATTTAACAACAATGCAATAACTATCCCCTTTCTTTTGTGTAGTAATCACATAATATAAATGTAAACTTTGATTTTATTCATTTTTTTTTTCTCTGTTTATATAATATAATAGTGATATATTTTTTTTTTAACTGTGACTTACTATTATTTTCATATTAAGGGTTTATTTTTATTATTACTAAATATTATTATTATTTCGATATATTATTTTTAAAATAAATTAATTTAATTTAATTTCAAATAATTTATGTAATAAATAGATACAATAGTTCATGTAGATAACAAGGGGCTTGTTTGTTTTCATATTATTTACCTACCGAGAAATCCCTGCGCAAAACGATGCTGCCACTAAGGTTATTACAACGCAGTGTTTTCGTCGGGGTGTGGCAAGGAGGCGCGCACATTGTTTACTCGATGTTCCTTTTATTTATCCATAGGAAAACGATTTTTCCGAAAAATGTTTACCGACCAGAAGTTAAGTGCTCTCTGTTACGTGATTGTGTATAGTAATAGCACACACATACACACACACCAGTATTTTTTTTTATACGTTATCGTGTCTGTTGTTTCGCCAGGGACCCGGCGAGAGATGAGCATGCGAAATATTTCCAACGAAACGTTAAAGCGAGGAATCGTGATTTAAGACAAACGTTTCAATAAAACATAAACGGCGGTTTGTGGGTGGGTTGAGAAGTGGTTTAGACCGTGTTATCGTTTTACAAAAAGGGTGCGTGTGTGTGTACATATAGAGTACTTTGTAATTAGTCGGTCGGACGAACGGGGTGGGGTGCGTTCGCGTATAATGCGGTGTGTACGACCCCGTTTGGTGAACTCCAGGGGGAGGGGAGTGGTTGTGTGTATCGTCGTCCCTTCTCCGCGTGTAATTGTTTGCTCGCGCGAATTACAGTACCGATATTATACGTGTAAGACTCGTTTAGTGGGATATATATGTATATATTTTTTTTTTCATCCCGCTGTCGACGGGTAGTCGCGTTAAGCCGTTATTATTAAACCCTCGCTCACCCTATCTGCACGCGACCGTATACGGTTAATACGCCATTAGCGTATTCGATTTCGCGTGTGCTTTTATGACGGTTAGACAGAGAGAGGATTTTAAAGATAATGACAATAATAATAATATGTGTGTGATATTTTCACTCTCGTACGAACCCCGTGTGGTGAGGGGTGGAAAACGAACGCGAAACGCCCGTTCGGTACGCGAATAATCCTCGACATTAATGTCAACAATATTGCGAGAGAAAAAAGAATACGAGTCGTCTGACCGGAGACGCGCACGTACGCACAATTTATTATTATTATTATTATTAACGGGAACGGTTGTTGGTCGGGGAAGTGTATAGGATGTATAACCACGATGATGTTAATAATATGTACCTAATTAATTCGATATGATTTTTTTATAAACTCTTCTCGGCGGATAAAATTATCCGTACGTGACTTATACTTTTATTCCGGTGATTTGTCGCGCAAAAACTCTTTTTTTGTCAAGAAAATAATTATGGAGGGTTTTTTAACGATATATATTACCATTTTGGAGTGTTGACAAGTGGACAAAAAAAAAAAAAAATTTAAACGTAGATGAGTGTTGATGCGAATATGGATGTGTGGGGAAAATGAAAAAGAATATAGACTGAGATGGTTTGGTCGTGAGGAAAAATGATTCAGATGCAGTGAGAGTTGTTATGGAAATGAATGTATGAATTGTAATAGGTAAAAAGATGGATTGAGTGCGATATGCAGATAGCTGAAGTAAATAAACGAGAAGTATAGATCGATATCTATGGAGGTGTAGAACCTATTATAGAGGTGGGGGTTCAAAATTATAATAAGTTCATTAAAATAGATTTTAAAATTATAATAGTACAACAGCCTAGTATATTATATTTTTACTCTATTTATGGCTCCGATAATAAATTTGAAAATACATTCTTTAAAATACTATTAAAACGTGTATATTTTCGATGTTCTTAAATGTGTAAGTGGGAGTTTGAACGACCCCGATATCTACGGCCCTGAGCGCGAGGTAAAAAAAAAAATATTAAAAAAGACTATCAAGACCTATAAAATACGTGATCGAATTATGTGGCATAAATTGGTGAAAAGTAATCAAGACTAGAAGAATGGAACATTTTTTTTATCAATTTTCAAATTGGCAATAATATAATATTTAATTTATTTTATATCATAATTATAATTATATCATTAAATTATTACTTAAATCAAGATAGATAAGAGTACTTTTTACTTTAGTATTTTTTTCCTATCTCAATGATTGCTAATGAGTAATTAGTATCACCATTGATTATAAAACTATTCTAAGTGGTATGACTAACCATATTAATATAATATAAATAAAAATATTTTAATACAGTACTGAGTACATCGATATGATCCTATATTATTTAAAAAACAATTTTTATATATCAATATATGAATCGTTTAAATCGATTTAGTCGACTTGCCTCGCTTTCTCCTATACTGATTTTTTATAACGTAAGTATGTATGTTTTATGTTCAATTTATTAATCTTTTTATTTACGACAATAAATATAAAAATATATATATATTTAATTCCCATTATTTTAGATTCTGAGCAGAGCGAGGAATGTATTGTTTTTACAAAGATGTTTTTTTTATTATTTTTTTTTTTATGTATGAAATCATTTTTTTGGGTAGAAATAATTGTCTGATTACCACAATTAAGGTATGCTTTCGGTAGCAAATCGCGTTATCTTGGTACTTTATGAAACTCATTTTTCGAATTTCTCAAAAGTTTTCCCTAGGACAAGAAAAACTACCAAAAAATCGGTAAAATTACGATTTCCGTTATTTTTAATTCTTTATTTCATGATAACTATTTAAGTTTTAATATTGAAATGTGAAATCTTTGTGAGTACTAACATTAGTAATATACAAGTGTGATAAAATTTTGAAACAGATTTGTTGATTATTTGGCTAAATATAGAGTTTTGAACTTATTTTCAAAAATAATTAATAGTACTTATAATTTTGGGTTTATCTGTTTGAAAATTTTATAAAAGCCTAAAAATATACTACTTAATCTTTTTACAAAATATTTTGAAAATCGTGACTGACAATTTTTTTTTTTCTGATGTATAAAAACATTTTTTCGAGTAGAAATAATGGTCCAATGACCACAAATAGAATACCCTTCCCATATCAAATTTCATTTAGTTGGTACTTTATTTTGCTCATTTTTTGAATTTCCCAAAAGTTTTTTTCAGAAGCGAAAAATTGGCAATTTTTTATAGGCTTTTTATAAATTTTTTTCCTCATGTTTGAAAACAATTTTTCGGGTAGATAATATAATGATCCGATTACCACAAATAAGGTACTCTTTCCGTACCAAATTTCACCTAGTTGGTACTTTATTTAGCACATTTTTTGAATTTCCCAAAAGTTTTTCCTTGAGAAGCGGAAATTCGGCAAAATAACGATTTCCGTTATTTAAAATTTTTTTATTTCTTGATTAATAATTGAGTTTTGATCGTAGGGACTTGAAAATTTTTTTGAGTACTAAGATGGGTAATATTTACGTTTAATAAAATTTTGGAACAGATTAGTTGATTTTTCGGCTAAATATAGAGTTTTGAATTATTTCCAAAAATGTTTAATGTTTACTTGTAGTTTTTGGTTTAACGGTATGAAATTTTTATAAAGCCTACTCCTATATTATTTAATATATTTACAAAATATTTTGAAAATCGTGACTGATAATTTTTATCATGAAATGATAACTCCTTGAATATTGATCGTAGGGATTTGAAATTTATTTTGCATATTTACATATGTAATTTACGTGGTAAATTTTAGATTGGATTATCAGTATAATATATTGTAATATATTGAGATTCGATCAGAATCGTATTTTCTAATGCAATATCATTGCATTCAAATCTTAATTTATAATAAACCTCTAATTTCTCTAAAGACCGAAGGAACGTCTACATTGAACCTTCCCACTTTTTTTATAACATAGAGTTCCGATCACT
Source organism: Eriosoma lanigerum (assembly GCA_013282895.1). Taxonomy (NCBI): domain Eukaryota; kingdom Metazoa; phylum Arthropoda; class Insecta; order Hemiptera; family Aphididae; genus Eriosoma; species Eriosoma lanigerum. Next base: position 22,533,566 of record CM023357.1, read on the forward strand.
CTGTATATATGATAATTAACATTACTACGAGTATGGAGGCTTTGTATACATTTTGCGGTTGTGTCATCTCTACTTGTGTGATTGGAGGATTGGGGACAGTGGCGCCGATTAGATACTTCGGGTAGTTCCATTGAACTGCCTTAAAAAAAGGGGTGGGTGGGTCCCTAGAAAAATACCCCCTTAAAATTTTCCGATACTATTTGAAAATTTAATACTAATATAGTAATATTACATAATGGGTAAAAATAGGGGTAGGTGGGTATCAAATAAAACAAATTGAACTGTCTGTTCTAAAACGTGTCGGCGCCACTGGTTGAGGAAGAGGAGGAAGAGCGTCGTCGAGTATAGCGACGAAGTAAAAGGGTGTAATGTCGTCGCTGCTGCAGGTTTTATTTAGAGGAGCAATTACATTAAGTACCACACGGATGACGACCAGGAATTACTGACGAACAAAAGTGCTTGGCAAAACATAATGTGGAACACCAAAAAGTGATAAAATATCACAGCAAACAACAAAAGCGGCGGAAACCCATTATTAAATCATGTAGCAGAGAGTGTATGAAAAGTGTGAATATTTCCAAAATCTAGAGACCACGCATCGCGGCTTAATTACGACCGTCTGGCCCAGCAAGATTTCACTTTCAAACTAAGTATTCTATGTATATCTGAATGATTCTGAAGTCTACAATTTTATAAATTTATGCTATTTTTACTTTTCTAGTAGTTTTTATTTGTCGATTAGTTATGATTGGAAATTTTTTGAATTTTGCTTTTCAATAACCACTGAATCTTCGATACATTCTTAATAATAGTCATTGATAATTTCCTCGTCTATATAACTAAAGTCAGAATATAATATTTATGTTATTCAGTCATATAAAATAACTTGCTAAATATAATAAAACTAATTTAAAACAATTATTTTCATTTGTAAAATATTGATAATAATTAATTTGTAGATATCTAAAGAGGGACTCGAGGGCCTGGCTATTTGTGGAAATTGGTACAATGTTCAATAACTCTATCTCCCCTAAAAACCCCTCTATTTGCTCATCCCCCCTTCCTCCACGATACTTTCAATATTATTCAATCGTAGTATTTATTTTTATTTTTGCAATTAATTTTTACGAGTAGACAGTAACGACACTACTATTACTAACACTATTAATATTAAACTCGTCGGTTTTTGTTTAAAATTATAAATGTCTGCGGAAAACAGATGGAAAAAATGGTTTTCGACGTATCGAGTGAAGTGTTCGTCGTACGGTGATTTCGAGGGGATTTTTCGAGTTGGAATTGTAGGCTGAAGAGGTACCATTTGCAATTGTACCTACACATTGCGGGCTCAGGTGCCTATTTATAGGATGTATGAGAGACCACTCGAAGTATTGGTGAAAAGCAGAATGATAAATTCAAATTTCAAATCCAGTTTTTTACCTATTATGCAATGTATATAAACAGAGATCGAATTATTATTATTATTATTTTTGATTAAAAACGATTGATTCGAATAACCATACGCATACGTATACTTACGTATAAATTTCAATGTTTGGGTCAGTGCATCCCACGCGTGCATATACCTACGACTTATAAAGTTATAACTCTCGTACCGTTGCCACGGTTCTTACCGCAATCGCGCAAATAATACCTTATTATGACCCACCTATTATATTATTATCGTTATTATGTATTATTTTAGGTAACCATCACGATTTGGTATCATTACAATAGGTATATGCGGTAACCACATACCACAATCACAGCTTATAATATAACGGTTTACGTATGATTTTTTTAGGTTTTTATCCGCGATTTCCGGTGTATTTTATGGTATAAATAGTATAATGTTACCGGTGATCGCACAGCAAAACGTGAAAGAGAATGTAGTTTGATGAATCTAATTTCTTCTGATCTCAAATATTTATAATTTTATAAATATATTGATCTATAGATGACAATATTGACAATATAGATAAAAAAAAATCACAGTTAAATTAAAAAGTAAACTTTATAAGTCAATGGTGTACGCGGATTATAATGGTGTGCGATAAATAAGACAAATAGGCATAGCAGATACTACAGAGCATCTATAAGTGTGTGCGCGTATGACTAAGACGAGAATGTTAAGGTAGAGACAGGGGGCAGGTTAAAGACGAAATAAATAATGAGTATGTATAAAAAGTGGTGTATTTTGGTTTAATCATTCCATTTCCAATATATTTCAGTAAATATTTATATTAATCCTTTTTCCTCCTCGACTTAAATCGGCAAACAATCGTGATTATAAACTTTTCTTCAATAAATAAAACAGCAAATAAAGCTGTATATATATAATTTGTTAGATACAAACCTGTTGTGTATATGGATTTTAGAACTCAATCTTTTTCTTCTTCGCTTAACCTCCCAACTATATGGGGTCGGTTATTCTAGTCTTACACCTCGAAATAATTCGATTACCCACATTTCATCCATTCACACCAGCTATCTTTATATCACTCTCAATTTCATATATTCACCATTGGTCTTTCTCTCACCAATGGAGTAGCTAAGATTATGCAAGGGATGGTGGGATTTGAAGTATGAATTAAATTATTAGTTTTTTACAATTTTTTTTTTTTAATGTATTTTACTCAATGCTTAGGTATACTCTTATTGAGCTGTTCATGAACTAGGTTTAGAAGTGGATATAGAAAAAAAATCAATTTATATTTCAAATTGTTTATAGTAAATCTAAGAAAGTAGGAAAAGAATAATTATGTACCAAATATTTTCGTACTACCCACGGTTCTCAAAAACATTAATTTACATACAAAAAAATAACTCTAATTTGAAACTAATTAAATATAGGTTAATACATACATCAGTGAGTTATTTTATTTTTAAAATTAATTTGTTCTTCGCATCAGTCGAAAAAATCAATAATTAAAAACATAATAATTCATACTTTAGCATGAATATACACGCGATATGATTCAACAAAATCGTGATTATTTAATTGTATATATTATTAAGATAATGACGTATTGATCATCGCGGAGGAAACATCAAAATCTAGCTATTTCAGCTCTTTCACGAGAAGAAATAAAAGAAATCTCGAATGTTGCATATATTATTATGTCGAGAACTTGTGAGTTGTGAAATCTCTTATATATAACTGTGGTTTTTGAGAGGGGAACTACTCGTATTATAATATATGTAGGGGAAATATTGTTTTTCCGACAATTGTTTGAAAACACTTTCCATAATAATCACAGAAGTTTTTTATTTTATTTTCCAATACGTATATTTCGTCATTTTCGAGTTATATTTGATATTTTATTTAAGAGCGCACTTTGATGTTTAAATTGTTTGGCACGCGTAACAACATGTATTTTAGTAAATTAAAACTAAATAGGCTCCAGATGAAGTGGTACAAAAAAAATATTTTTGATATTTACGATATCGCATATGCTGAATTAATTATAAATTGAAAGTATTTATATTCTATAGGCATAATTTAAAATGAAGAGTCTGAATTCGAAATCCCCCCCCCCCCCCTTTGGGTACTCCCTGACCCAAGCGCGGATCTAGAGTATCTTCTAAGGGTATGATTGAATAATAACATAATTTTTTATATTAATATATTAGATTCGACTTACAATTAATGTTCAAGAAAGGCCCTTACAGCCTTCTTTAGATCCGCAACTGCGCTAACCTATTTAGGAAGATAATATATTAATTTAACAACAAAATAAATACGTTTTTTTTTTCTTCTATCGATTATATATTTCGAAAACGCTAAATTTATAATTTATTTAGGTATATATATAATCGTTATAAAATAGTTGTCATTTTAATACGACCCAAGGTTGGATGGATGGTACCCGAAGCCGTGTATAATTTATTGTTATTTATGCGAAGCCTCACTCGGTTGTTGCCGGTGGCGATGATAAATTGAATCGTGTCCGCGCAAAAGGCATAGTTACATTTCGCGGCTCGAACTATACCGCGGTGGTGCAAGATCGCTTGTACGGTATTACGCGTATACAGGGTGATCGGAAATGTCGTGACACGATAACGCGGTAGAGTTCGAGGCCTCTGTTTTTGTTACTTTATCACGCCCTGTATGTGTGTGTGTGTGTGGACAGATGAAAGACGGTCTCTAAAATGTCTCTACCTACCTACTTGTACTTACTCCACCCGATACGATACTGTAATCGCGAAACTAAACAAGGAAATGTTTAGGATGTATAATATATACGCATAATGATATTATGAGTTTATGGCGTATAATAATGAGTTATAAACGAGGCATAAATAAATATCCAAGATTCAAGACGAACTATTGACCCTTTATGTGTTAGTGATGTATATGCGTTAGCCACTTTTTGTCATACGGTAGACGTGTGTAATTATTTTGACTAGAGACGAATTGTTCGAAAATCGAACTTATTAATACAAATTTTCGAACCGAACTCTTATTTTAAATTATGAATTTTTCATTTTTAATCAAATGCCGCCTGTCGCAATATGTAGGTATAACGTATATAAGATGATCAGAATTTCGCATTTGCAAAAACAACGGAAATTACGTTTAAATGTTTAAAACTTAATTTTGCACGTATTATAACCGCACATAATAAGAACGAAAATAAATAGGACATCGATGAAATTTATGCGATAACTTAATGTTGTATTTGGGATCATTCTCTTTCGTTAAATATCCACTGAATATGACGTGTTCACTTTTCCTTTAAAAAAAAAAAGACTCGCATTCCCGTACGGAGTAGCAATATGAGTGTCTTATCTTATATACTTACATTTCCACTGCTTTGTGATCGCTTCGTATAAAATACCAGGCATGAGCCGAGAGTTATAAAATTAACAGTAAGTTAATTTCAATTTGTTGACCTTGATTTTGAGTTATAACTATAACGTCAGCTGGAGTAAGGAAAAGAAACCGAGCTAAGAGTTGAAAAATCGGTATGATAATTTTAATAAGACTAAATAATTTACGATTATGTAACAATGTTATGATAATGTGTTCAGTGTAGAATAATAACAATTGATAACAACCCATAGTTGATTTTTTAAAGAATTTAATTTGTAAATTATTTTATTTTGTATTCAATTATTCTATAGTATAAAATTAAAATTTTCTCCATAAAAGCTGCACAAGTAAATTAAAAATTCATATACATAATATTGATATTATATAGGTATTGTATCTCAATGCTATGATTAAATCAATTATTATTTAAAATTCCAACTGGTTAACTGGGCAAACTGGGTACAATTTATAAGATCAATATTTAAATATTTGATTTGTATATCCAAATTCGGTACTTGTGTATGAAATATGGATACAATTTTACTACTTAAACAAACTTAGTTTAAATTGATTTACAAATTTTTAACATTTAATAGTTAATAACAATTTTAAGATTACCAATAACTGTTAAGTATTATAATTTTTAATTTATCAACGACATTTCCCCAGCTTGTAATTATGTTACTCTCTAAATTCAAAATGTTTAAGAAAAACCTTGTAGTAAAAGTGAATACACAGTCCGTTTTTTTCATCATTAATTCCTTAGGTTTTGACATTAAAATAACGAACTATACTTGATAAAATATCAGTTAATTTGATTATAAATTATAATACTTATATATTCTTGAATATTGAAATTGAATTAATTTTTAAAATCGAAAATATTTTTAAATTTAATTTTAAGCAAATTTTAAATTATATTAATATTTTGTATTGTATAATAATTATTCATATTAATTTATTTTACCACCATAAATTAATCACAAGTGTTAATTTTAATTAAATATATTTAAACAAATTATTATTAAAAACAAAGTCAACTTGAGTTTAATTTACCTAACTATTAACTTATCTGAGATAAAAATGATCAAACTTGCTCAGCAAGTATGCGGCCAGAATACTAAAAATTATATATTTTTCTCATCGGTTAATGAATATTATTTATTTATCACTAAAACGTTGGTTTCGATTGTGATTCTAACCGAACTTTACAAATGGATGTTTCAAGAATACTGTAATAATAATGATAGCACTCAGCAGCGTAATTATTTATTATTAAATATTAAAAATAATTACTAAATTATATTTTTATGACCATTAAAATGTCGAAATTTTACACTAATTTAAATTTAATTTCGTCATATTATATAGGTACATAGGTAATGTGTATTTGAAATTTAACTTTTATAAATTACTTTTTTCTATTAATATTATTTTAAACTCAATATAGCAATAGCAATAAGTATTTCCAAAATGCAATTTTGTCTATTAGGTAGGTACATATAAAAATTAAAGTGATTACATTAAACACGTACGTAATTTTCCTAGGTGATACTACATTACCACAAGTAAGGTATGCTTTCGGTAGTGAATTTCATCTAATTGGTTCATTTTTCGAATATCTCAAAAGTTTTTCCTTAGGAGAAGAAAACCTACGAAAAAATTACGGTTTTTGTTCATTTTATTTTGTATATTTTGTGATATCTAATTCAGTTTTAAACGTAGGTACTTGTAAAAATTTTTGAGCATTTTCTTATGTAGATTACATGCGTAGTAAAATCTTGGAACGAATTATCAGTATAATATACAATATTATATTGAGTTTCGCTCAGAATCGTAATTTCGAATGCAATATATTTGCATTTAAATTTTAATTATAATAAATCACTAATTTCTCCAAGGACCGAAGGGACAAAGAATGAACGTCCAAAATCGATATTCCCGCTTTATTTAGATTATGATATAAAAATATTGGTCACGTGTGTTTTGTAACGTCCCCTCCGTTTTTATGTTGTTTCGGTGTTTTCTCCCATCTATTAGCTAAGTTATTTTAACGAAGTCTCGGGAACATTATAAATAATACGAAAAATAAATAAACGAAACATCATATATATTTTTTTAACACCCCATATACGCAGTGTAAATCTACAGATTTTTTAGGGTCAAGATACCGAGTTAAGGTGATCAAAGAACCTGGTGCGAGTTTAATGAAAGGTTATTACCGGATAACAGAAATTAGGAATTAAAGTGGCGGACAGTGCGCGATTGTTTCGAGTGAATTGTGTACAAAGAGACGAAACGAGGATTTAAACACATCCTATATATATACATATATTGCCAGTAATTATGTATTAAAACAATATTATCTTGCGTGAAGGTTTTGACTACGCATACAGAGCGGTCAAGATATCGTGTTATATAATATACATATTCCTCGCAAATTTTGTAATATGGAAATTTGATCACTCTGTATAAAATATATTATATGGAACAATACTGATTTTTTTAATAATTAAATATTATACAAATTTATAATATAAAATATAATATTGAATATTGTTAATGTGGTAAATAAGAATCATTCCAACCGTATTATACTTTCGTGTCGTAAATGTATTAATTATATTAGACGGACTTATGTTTCGAAAATTCAAAATTTTCGAAATTTCTGTAAAAATCCAATCGAACTAAAACGAGAAGTTTGATTCAATTCTAAACATAAGAGTTCAGTTCCACATGTAATTTAATATATTTAGGATTACGTTCGACATCAAACCGAATAAATAAAAGTTCGGTGCTGATCCGATTAGAGATTTTAAGTCTCCGCGTCGTCTACCCCGATTCAGGTATCTATCAAACTCCTAATTATAATCATGTCAATTTATGTCAAATAATTTGTCTACTTTACATATATTACTCTATATAGCAGTTTGTAAATATTTTTTTATAAAATAATAACGAAAATAAATTAGTTAAAGTTCAAACCAACGGTATAATTTTTTTTTCTATACAGAGTGATCAGAATATTGAGCTTTACAAATAAGTAATAATGTAATAAGCATTTCAAACATAATAATAATATGTACTTATATTATTCCATCAATTTTGTAACATGAAATTCCGATCGCTCTGTATACACGCTAATAGTGTAATATAGATACGATATGACGGAATCAATGTTTTATACAAGCAGATATAATTAATATTATACGTTTATATTATTATTTATGTATAAAAAGAGTTTCATGCTTTCATTTTAATTTATTATTATTATACGCCCGTGTAATTGACTTGTTATGGGACAACGTTTAAAGCGACGTCACAACAATAAAATAACAATAAAAAATTACGATTTTTTTTTTTCCTTATATCGATTAAATTTTTTTTTACAACAGTCTGGTAATAATTTTCATTTCGACGCATTAGGATGTATTTACATAATATTATACGAGTACACACTGTTGATGGCGTCATATATTTTATTTATTATTATATTGTTATTTTACAACATTTCCATCCCGTTTACTCATTCAACCCTTTTCCACATATACGTACGTTGAAGCGAATTTACTAACTATTTTAAAATAATATGATATAAAATTATAACGTACACTGTATAGTATTCAGACTACAGACTACAGAGTGATAAGAATATTGTGGTACAAGAATAATGTATAGATACCATTGAAAACCCATTGATAATCTTACAATCCTTAAACAAGTAACTCTAGCCGATCACACTGTATGCTTGATGTATTGATCATTGATGCAACACGAGTAGCCATCATCTCAATTGTCCATCTCTAGTAGGTATCGTATTAAAAATATGTGTGCGCATGTACCTACGTATATTAATTATCGTTATAAGGATCCACATTGTCACTGGTAGAGTATCTAATAGGTATTATATAGATATTCTGTTTATTGTTCAAACCGCACTTTCGACGTTTTCGTCATTTAATCCAACAACTAATATGCAATCATTCTATACCAGAAAAAATAAATCCCATTCCTGGCGTGCACGGAATTTTTTATTGTTGGGGGAAATATATTTTTTAAATATATTTTATTGGGTGATTAAAAATTACTTTCTACAAAAATTTTAGTTTTTCTCAAAATTAGGTCTTATTCACATATTGATTTATTGATTAAACAAATTTAAATACATATTAATAGTAAAATTATTTCGGAATTCTACATTTTAATCAGGTAGTAATTTTTTTTTCCTGTTAAATTTATTGACTAGGTTGTCAAATTTTCTAGAATATTTATAACTAGAGAATGTATTCCCGGGAGGGAAATGTGAAACTTCTAATTATTGAGCATCCCCTGTCTGAATTTATACCAACATATTAAATATGTCTTTGAATTCAAACGTTAGTGGTAATACCCGTACCGAATCTATAACTAATCATACTATAATATGATATTATTAGTTATATCATGTACGAAATACGAAACCGCCTTTTGCATTTACATTACGCGAATGGCGCAATGAGATTTCAATTGAAATTTACGAATATCACAGATTATATGAGCATACTATGAATTATCAAAGTTTATCATAATCTCGGTTAAGTGTATAGCCAAAGTAAAAATAACAAACAAAATGTAATTCTTTTTATCGTGATTGCTAAAATATAGCAGACTATATGTATGATTAGGTAAATTGAGGTTAAGAGCTTACTTGTGAATTACGTCTTACGCGTCACAATTAAACTCGATTACTAACACTGTCACATGACTCCTCTCAACTATTTCCAGTGGAATTCAATAAAATTCCTCTTGGAATTCCATCCAGGAAAAAAATTAAGGCATGACATTCCATCTATATGGAAGTTAGAATCTCATCACATATTATGTTTCGTATATCATTGGATAATAATATCACGAATGTAGTGGCGTATTTAGGAGAGCCCCCCCCCCCTTTGCATGGTATTTTTAGTATAGTAATTAATTAATAATGTGTGTTACACAAACGAAAATATTATTACGCTGTTTTATATCAACAATACAACGAATTATTACAAATATCGAGTACCTACATAATAATAATATTATTTTACAATATCAACAAATTCTTTCAAATAACGAATAGGTAAAAATAAAACCACCAAATACTTTTAACTCACAAAAGATTAAAATAATCGATTTCCGATAGTAGGGACCGGTTTTTGATGTTGAATGTTCATAATAATTATTGTTAAATTTTATTTCTTCATTGATAATTTGCACGTGTAGAATCTTAAAATTGTGTATGGTATTTATTTATACTTAACACATATAGATACAATTTCTACAAAATTCTCTTCTTTAGGAAGTTATTATAAGCACAACACCCCCCACCCTACCCAGAAAAAAATCCTGTGTGCACTACGGTTGTGAACGCCGTTATCCCATCAGCGGCGGAATAAAAAAAGTATTCAGTTGTCCATGATATATTAACCCAACGAATTTTTATAATATAATTGGAAAAATGATTATTTTCTAATATTTCTATATATTTTTGAATATGTAAATGTCAGCTATTTCAGTGACGAATTTTGTGAGCAATTTTAGTGGGCAAAATATTTGAAAACATGCAAAACTACTTAAAAATTTGCGAAAATATGTAAAAATAATAAATAAATATGTAGATACGTTACATTTTATTCCGAGTATTATGAAACGTGCTAATTTTTAATCTGAATTACTTAATAAAATAAATTATATTTAACACAATAATAATTATGTATATTCATAAAAATTTGCGTCCTAATTATTATACATAAACTTTACACGTTCGTTACTCGATTTATACTTCGACGAGGACGACACTAAAATATTAAAAATAGTTACTATAATACAATTATATGATTTACCTATACACGTGGTTATTTTAAGAAATAAGAAACCTCGATCTAGTGTTTCAAGATATCGATTTATTCCTCTCTCTCGTCGGCATGACATAAAACAAATTACACAAACGTCTATCATGTACATACGTAAGTAAAGATGATAAAGGAAATCAATCGTTTTATGTTGTCTAAACTATAATATTGTTTTCAAATGAGTAGAGTATTATTTTTGTATGTAAATATATATATTAAAGTTCACCCCTTGGCGTTGAATTTAATTAAAATCTACGCGGAATATTGCGTAATATAGATAAATTCTCCTGAATAAATAAGGTAAAATAAATCAGAGGGCAATGTTTTATTATACCATAATGGCATAATCACCAGGTAACCAGGTAAGAATTTATTTATTTGAAATTCGCGTGTACAAAAAGATTTGTTACAATGCAGTTATATATATATTATATTATAATATAGATCCGTGTTCGGGAAGTGAACTACATCATTCGTTAAACTACTATTGTCTATTATAATCGCAAATTCGCAATGATACCGCCTAGTTTGAAAAATATATAATTCAAACAATTATTTGTGTAGCTTATTTCCATCCGCTCTTTAATAATCAACAACATCATTCCCAATTCTGTAACGCTATATAACACTAATATAACGCTAAATGTTGCAAAAAAATGTTCAACTGGTCCAATCATATCAATTCCAAACATAAATCTCTTATTATCTGTCTACAGTATATACTATGTCTAACACTTATATATTATGGTATATCTTTAGCAAATATAAAACACCATGAAAATGTATAAAATACATATTTATAAAACCAAATAAATTATAACTACTTACGTAGTTACGCCATGTATGACAGACAGACCATACTGAAGAATGTTATACTCCTAATCCCTGGAAAGTAAAATATTCCTAGATTTAAGTACTTCGGATACTAAATTTAGAGGCCTATTATGGATTTTTTCAAGGGGATATGTGATGAAAATATTTTATTGACCAATGCGAAGTCCTCTATTCTCTCACCATCGTAAATAATGCACATTGAAGGGTTAGAATTTTTATATTCTTATTTTCTTGAATTTATTATTCTTATAAGTAGGTATAAAAAATAACTTATTTTATATTAGTTTCAAAAAATATTACTAGAAAAAAAAAGGTCAAGGGAAATTATCTATTCCCCAATCCCCCCTACCCGTAAATAAACCAATAACTAATTCCTAAGAAATAATGTATATCCCCATAAATCTGTACCAGAGGTACAAAAATTCCAGAAAAATTATACCTCCCATAGTCCCATGTTAATTTACTAGGATATTTATACCTTCCAGGTTTTTTCTTCTCCCGAGGAATAAAATTTAAGAAATTCGAAAAATGAGACAAATAAATTACCAAATAGATGCAATTTTCTACCGAAAGCATACCTTAATAATAAGGTAATCGGACTATTATTTCTATCCAAAAAAATGTTTTCAGACATAATAAAAAAACATTTTTGTAAAACTAATACTTCGCTCAGAATCAAAAAAGTGAAAATTAACAATATCATAAATAATTAATTTTATAGTAAACCTTATACTTAAATATTTTTTGAAGTACAATACGGAGAGGTGTCGTATCACCGATACCTAGTTCCTTATCTGGGAACAATGTAAAATTGAAAAAATTCGGCGTTCGTTCCCAGGACAATCAATCCTGCCTTCACTTTAATTAAAATATAATACATGCTCACCATAATATGCGTGTAGTAAAGTAAACCATTACTATATTATTACGTCCAGACGGGGAAATGGATGGAAATAATCATATATAGGTTTAAGGTGCGAAACAATGAAACGTCCGCAAAAACGCGATCGTGTGTTGTAGGTAACACGTGTGTGCGATAATCCTTTATGTGGAGTGAATAATCGCACGTCGCAATCCAGGTTTATCAAGTGTATATAATTTTTGCACAATAAAAATGTCCAACAAACAAATTGTTCGAAGAAAACGATTGTACAATACTATAATATAACATTTTAACGTTGCGTTCTCATAATGGAAAACTCGTACGCAAAGCGCACAGCGTACCTGTATAATATGTGTATTCGTCATAGGCACAATAATAATACGAAATTATAATTTACGAGACCGTATTAAAATTAAAATATAAATACAAAAACGCTTAAAATATACGACGTTTGGCATATTGTATTTAACCAACCTCGAGCGGTATATAATGTGCGGTAATAATAATCGCGTGCGGTACTTACACGTAGATATATTTAGATATATTATACGTAAATTAGCGTGGTCGGTCGGTGGATGTACCTACACGGTACGGCGCGGAAAACCGCGTTTAAGGAACCGTTCATATTCACATCCAATATAATACATGCATACAAGATGGGCTCCAATAACTATTTTATGCATATTTGATGAAATACCACATACTCTTTCTCGAAATATTAGATAATTAATTAACTAAATATAATTAAATAATAATATTAAAGCATTCACTCGAGTGTTCAAGAAAATTTAAACATTTAAATCTATGTTTTTTTTTATATATATAAAATTTAAAACATTCATCTAAGTCAACCTAACTTAACCTTTTTGTATAAAAATGATGAAATACAAATTTCATCAGGTGTATTCACAGATCATTGGTATAATAATACGGGCAAAAACTTGTGCTATATAGAAGAACGTGCTTACTATTTTCGTGACTATATATTAAATTATTAACACATCATACGTATATAATTTCACAACTGAAAATGTTATATAGATAACTGAAATATGAATTAAAACGAAAATTTTCAATTCTAGATATTAACAAGTTAAAATGTTTAAGTTAAGTAATGGTTAAGTTAATATTAACTTTTAAACTTAACTTTTAATATTTTTATTAAATCTTGTAGTTAAAATTGTTTTATTACGTATTAACTAAATAAATAACGAGTTAATTTTCTTAAAACCCAAGTTAAGTTAATATATTTGTATTTTGTATCTACATTTTAAAAAATTCAATTGACTAAAATTTTTAACTTTTAACACCAAGTGTATTTTTTTTTTCAAATATTTAATTTGTTTTGTATTTTATTTTATAGTATGCCACTATATTTAAGTGTACAATTAATAATTTTAATATTTTGTTTGTTTTTAACGTTCATTTATTGAATGTTACTTTTTTAAATGCATACTCTCTTATCCTAGCCCCAGAAAATATGTTAAGTGTTTTTAATAGTTGAACGTATATTAATATATATTTTTATTTTATAATGTATAAAAACAAAAATTAACTTAACTAATATTAATAAGTTAATCTATTTTTTAAACATAACTATTAAATTAACAAAGATAATAAAATATTTCATTAACTATTAATTGTAAACTTTTTCCAAGTCTTAACTTAACTTGGTTAAAAAATTTCATAGCCTTGGAAATTATAAAACGAAATAAATATTCATATGGCCAACATAAAGTGTAGAAAGTAAGAGTTTTCAATTCTAGTAAACTCAATAGTACACCTCAGAAATTGGAACAAAATAAATGTGTATACACGAATTGAAATTTTCGAAAATGCGAAAACTAGTAAACAATTAGCTACCCGGACAAACACGGTATCACGCGTGAATTAAATATTATATCATAATTATTTACAATAGACGACGACGACGAAGTACGTGCCAAGTCTGTTTTAGCACTTAAAAATAAAAACGAGTGGTTTTTTTTTTTTTTCGAGACAAACGTGTAAAACTAACGCATAATCGTATAATTATTACATACGATGGGGCGTTATGGTGCAACGAAGTGCAGTAGTATCTTCCTAAAAAATAATTGAGTTATCTTATTTTATTTTCTTGTCTATTGTTTATACGGTGTCTATGTAGTGTGAAAGGGTATACTTCCCACGGGTATGTTGAAAATACAATTTTAACTCACCCAAATATGGGTACTCACACTGCATCTATGATTATTGTCTTATAGATAATATTATATCAAATCCCCGCCAGTGTTTTGTAGTACATTTTATACCAAATTTATAGTACATATAAGTTCTAGGCATTGATGTTTTTAATCTGTACAAACTCGATTTTTTTTCATATCGTTTTTTTCGCATGAAACGGTGTTGCACGTAAATGCGCGTCGTAAACTGATCACAAACAACTTATGCAAAAACATGCAGCCTTGTTCCCTAAATTAATTTAGTAAAACTACCCCGAACAAACCCCTTTGAAATCATTTCATTATATTCTGATTGCACAACGAGATTACTAGTATAGAACATCGTTTGTGCGTCGTATGTCACACCACCACATAAACCGTCGAACATATCCCCATTCCCTTTTGACGTATTTACTCAATGGCTAACTTTTTTGATGAAATGTATTTTCCGGTTCTACAACAATTATTGTCACAAATCTACTGTAACAGCATCGTTAATACGATATATACTCATTACTGTTGAAAAAATTAAATACTGTTTACAAATTATAAGTACAGGTTGGCAATTATATAGGAACGATTCGGTAGCGAAAATGTTAGATTAGACATAATATTATACAATAGCCAAAGTAAAATGATTTTAGTTTTTATTTTCAATGCCATGAGTTATAGATATCTCGACTAATTTAAATATTGATTAGATAAGATGGATTTTTTAGTGTAAATCTACAATATTTTTGTCAGAGACGAACTATACAGGTTATATAGGTACCTATAAGTTGTAATGTATATTGTTTTTTTAATATCAATTATCAATTACTTTCATAATTCTTCATGTTTAATTAAATAATGAACATTTGTTTTAAATGCGCGCTTAATATTTAAAAAAGTGAATCAATATTTCACCTTCTGATTTTATTTAATAATTTCACGGACTGAAAAATTAATTATTAAAGTTAAAAATACTGTTGTATTTTTCATTTTAAACTAAAAGCATTTTGTAACCTAACCTAATTGAGTAAATTGTTTTCAAACTTATCCACCTTTAGTGGCGGATTTAGAGATAATTCAAGGGGGAGGCGAATTTTCGAAAATATTTATTTACTTAAAAATATTTGTATAATTTTATTTTATTATTTTTATTCATAGTCAATAGGTACCTACTAATAATCAGTAGTGTAGTAATATAGTGTTTTTTAGCATTTGATCATTAAGATTATTACTATCCATTTCGATAAAATGAGTAAAATATTTAAAAAATGGTTGGGGACAATCATCCTATCCTCCTCTAATTCATCACTGTTAACCTTTGATGGTAAGTAAAAATGTATACCAATAATTTGGTACCATACTATATAATATGTGAACATGTATATATTACGAAATAATATCAGATGGATATAAGTTAGAAAGTTTTACTTGCGAAATCCTATTGAATATCGTACTACTCTATTATTAAATAAATATAACTTCATATTAATGACGCGATTGGTTTAAGAGGTTACTCAATTGTAATAAAATCAAATAACATAACATAAAACTATTATACACGAACGCGTGTTTTACATTTGTATTCCTTCGATTCAAATGGTCGACGAATACGGATCAAAGGTCAATGTAGTCGTCAACAATTTGTAACCTCAAAATGTTTTAGCGACACCATGACGCCGCGAGATTTATATACCGAGTAGAATTTTACGGTAACAATAGTAAGTTTTCTAAAGAACATATTATATAATACACGTATATAATATATACTGTGAAAATATATTCGATTAGATTGAAAAATCGCTTACTATCGATCTTGCTGAATCCGTTACGAATTTACGATTGTCATCAACGCGATAAATTGGTATAATATCTGTGTAACCCAAATTATACCGGAAGCTATCTAAGCAATAGTATTTCGGTAAAGACGAGTTAATAACTTTTGTAGAAACCGTTTTATATAAAATTGAATTGATTTTAATATTACGAAAATGACCTATATACAAATTACATAAGTATGTATTGTTATGATTAAAAGCGATTATATTTAATAATTATATCAGTGATCAATATAATCACTTTATCAGCACCTCCATTTCGTTCGTATTTATGTATTTAGTTCAGATTAAAAATTATCTTTATTGTTTTTGAAATATTTGGACCTAGAACAATTTAATACCTATATTTTTACTAATATATAGATTTAGAACTGAAATGCAACTAGCTCGTTTAAGATACGAACCAATAAAATGTCTCATTAAACATAATATTAATCGAATTATCTAAAATGGTTATCTATATATATATATTATACTTAGATCGATATACAAATAACATATATTATAGTATAAATCAGTAAACACATTACGCAATAGTAACTATTTCGAAGAACAGGACGAAGCAAATATCAATAAACTATTGTTATCCTAAACGAAAAAATCTTCATTATCCCATACTCATTGTAGCTTCGTACAATCTAACCACCTTTGTCGTTGTCTACCACGTTTCCTGATAGGTACTTATCGTTACATTTTTTTTTTTTATCAGTCTCCTGTCAACTTACCACGCACGACCATTCCAGTGGTTTGACGCAGTGCTTAGATGCAGGATGTTTTTAACGTACGATTTATTATATAACCGTATCCGCATTTTTCCTTCGTTTATACAAACTTCTGTAAATTGCGTTCCTAAGGACTACCGGTCGGTAGATTTTCCTGTAAGTACTTTCCTTTCGGAAATTAAAAATGTTTCTCCTCGTCGACCATGTTTTGCAGACTACACTACATCCGAGATGAGCGTATTTACAGCGTTAATGTATTGTGTTTTAATATTTTTTTAACGAATTTTACATTATTTATAGAAATATTGAGCTAATAAATTTACTACAGAAGTAATTTTAGATTAAACACAATTTGCTTTGAAATATATTAAAAGTTTTTTTAGGGTACCTAAAATAAATGGTACTTACAACACATTATTAAATAATTAAATTCAATATTGACCGAAATAAAGCAAACAAATAACGATACGAGTTTGAATACAACTTCGATACTTTAGATTGAACCACTAAAACTACAATAACATTATTATTAATAATTCGATCGTAATAAATACCAAACCAGAAAATAGCCAATAGTTACAGACATTTTATGAATTTAATCATGTTGAATTGGGCAGATTACAATACTAGAAGTCATAATGAATAATTAGAAACTTATAATGCGTGGTGAAAATAAGATTTCAGTTTGGACGCTAAATTCGAAATAATTTTTTCAACGAACAACAATAATATTAAATAGAATGGTAATTATGAAATCATAAAATTACTCTGAAATAATATATACTCAGTGAAAATATTATGGCCATTTTTTTACGAAATTATGAAGAAATAACATTATTTATTATACTTGTTCCTAAAAGAGTTATTTGATTTTTGTAATTTAAAATAGCTCTAATTCGATCAATATTGTATTTATAACACATGTTAATACATTAAAATGGTTTTAAAAAATTTAACGTGATAAAGGAATGTGATAAAAAAAATATAATATAGATTCTCATTTTAAAAACCCAAGTTGTGTTGCACATACGCAGAATACACGAGTTAAACATATTGTAAACTAGAAAAATTAATGGTCTAACAGTGTAGTTTCATGTTCCGCAAATATAATTTAAAATATGCCTAAGTCAGGCCTTAATCGAAATATAAAGTTTTTTTTTTGTTTTCGAGGACATACGATCATATTATATTAATTTAGTCATGGGTATTATAATATTATTTTAGTATTTACTATAAATAATTATTCGGTGTCGAAAATAATAGGGTACATTGGTACATATGACATAAGAAGTAAAACATTGTTCATACTTTCATAGGATCAATTTTTAAATCGTATGCATTTTGAAGAGAATACTACCTATTTTAAACGACATAAAAACATACAATTTCAAAGATACAAATCCTTCCATTTTAAATTGACGGTATTCTAATTAAGTGGTATTTTTAATTTGAACATTTCAAATCCTTTTTATACAGTATTTCTTATTTAATATAATTATTAATTGTCGCATTCATTTGTATACACCATTTTTACATAATTTAAAAAAAAAAAACAAAACGAATGTGAACACTTTGCAAGCGCTCTATTATAAGCATATATTATTATAGCACTGTTATTATAAGAACTTTTTATAATTTCACTTTGAGATTTTTATTTTCTACGATTTCTGGTTATACGCACTATATTATATATATTTATGTAAGACGTGTTTTTTTAGTCGTAAAAACCAATTGCGGCCGGCTTATGATAATAAATCGGTTTTTTTTCGCCTGGGTTAGTTTAAAGTTTGAAATCTCTTGGAAAAACATATTTTTTGTCGTCTGTCATAAAAAAAAAAAAGAGCAATAATAATAAAAGTTATAATTTATTCGTCTTGTACACAATGACGCCGCAGCTCTCTTATAACACCTTTTGGCGCGCGATGTAGAGAGGGCGGGTTGGGGTAACGCGAAGACCAAGGGAGATTTACCACCTTTTCCACCGCCGCATCTGTCTGCCAACAACTTTGCGCCAACGACTTGTCGTCGAAAACTCGTCGCCTTAATAACTAAACGGCAAATGTTTACGAACGCCGCCGCTGCAGGCTTTTGAATAAATCATCGTTTAAGTTCACCGTCGCTTGAAGATCTGCACGTTATACAATATGTATACAGAGTGAACGTAATATTAAGTAACAAAAACCAATGCGAATCGAACATCGAAAACGTATACGAGTATGATAATTTCGGGTGAAAAAAAAAGGTTTAAGACGCGAAATTACACGATCACTCTGTTATACGTAACAATATGAACACACACATATATATAATGATAAATATAATGACAGATAATATAATAATAATAATAATAATAATAATAAGTAATAATAGATGACTATCATTTTTAAACATTTACACGGGGTCGCTGATTCCTTGATATTTATTTTCTTCCGTTGTTAAATAATTATACTATATAATATATTTTTGATGGCCGAACGGCAATGTTTAATTATTGAAACAATAATAAATCGGATACGATCTCAAAACGGCGAATCCAACGACGGAGAACAATATACGCACGTAGGCTATTATTCATCTATTCATTCTATATTATTTACTAGTCCAGCTCATCCTGAACCTTGGCGACCGTTGAATTTAATATTGTATGTGTAGGTGTTATAGAACAAAAACTCATAATAATTATTTCATTGATGTTTTTATTTTGTTTAAAAATTCAATTTTAAAATAAATCTATCTGAAACATTATGTTTTAATGTATAGCTAAAACTATTTCAATTGCTATAAGTATATATTCTTTATTGATTGATTTACCTAATATTATATACATATGAAATTCGTTTTTGGCATAAAACAAGTGTCTTGAAAGTCCATAAATCAATTAAATTTTAAGTGGTATATATAAGGTAAATTTTGATCTAAATCGGATATTGGGATTATATCTTTAACCGACGACGATTTGTATATAATTAAACACGTATTGTGTAATAATCGGAAGTTCATGTTACAAATACCTATCCACTAATTGAAGACAAGATTTAAAACACACGAAATTAATCACCATACCGTTTTTTATACCTCAACATTTTGATCATACTGTATTCACAATAATATACACATTCAAAACGATTTGTTCGGGATCCGAAGGGATGAATTTGCGCGAATCATGGCGAAAACATTGATGACAATAAGTTTCGGAGTGTGTATAATGCGTGGATAAAACAATATGCCAATATAATACAGTATTATAATATATAATATAGACATGCGACGAAAATTTACATTCAAAAGTTTTTTTTTTGAATTAAAGTATACAGACTACCGCGATTAGTATACCATCACTATACCATAATATATTTCATAACCGATTATATATACAGAGCGATTATTTTATCATATTTCAGTGAATATCTTGGAAAACATAAACCATCTATAAGTCCTTTTTGTTTGAAAATATTCTAAATTTGTAATACACATATATCATGCATATATTTTTTATAGTACTAATATTTGTGCCCGATTCCCTTATTTAATAAATCAGTGTATATTTTTATTTATAAACATTCAAAATTATTGATAGGACAACCAGTGTATCGGATTAAATCAATTATTTGAATGATTTCGCTTATCGATATAAATAGATACGATATTGTTCATACTACTTATGTTTCAATTTCAACTATATAATTTATTTTTCGACAAATGTTATCAATTTAATTTCCTATACCTACTATTAATTTAATATCGAATTTTAAAATATGTTTTTATAACGTTTTTAACTTAAATGTTACCATATAAGAGTAAATAAGTTGTAACTTATATTAATATTTATCGTTTTCCAATCGTTTAATCCAAATTAAATTTCTTGTGTTATTATTTCAAGCTCGGAGGCATGTTTAGATGAAATATTTTTCATAATGTTATAAATCAATTAGTTATAATCGAGATACCAAAGTAAAAGTTATTTATTTCTAATACCTAAGTATAATATTTTAAAACAATATTATGTTCCGAGTTGATAGTTATGACTTAATTCGTTTACGCCCAATCGTATGTGGGTATGTATTATAATAAAAACGAAATACTCAACTAAAAGTGAAACGGTGCGACGTTCGACAACTTGGAAAATGTAATTTATAACTATAATAATAATTATATTATAATATTATAATGATTATAACGAGTAAACAATTTTATTAGACGTTAATGACTTTTATTATTATTGTTATTGTTATTGTATTTATTTATTTTACGGTTTTTATTTGCCTATTAGACTAACAACGCCTCCGCGGTCGATGTAAATATCATTAATAAATAAATAACGGACTAAAGTATTATTCGAGTAGGTAGTTAAATAAATTATAAGTTTAATTTTGCCAAATCGTTATTAGGTATCATAATATTATTATTGAATTCTCGATCATATGCGATTTACGAGACCTTATTGTATAGTATACAGAGCGATCGGAATTTCATATAACGATAATGGACATACGTTACATACGTTTTCGATATCATAAACGTTGATTTTGTAACATACATTAATCCGATCACTCTGTATATGCGACAAATTGGAGAATAAGTAAACTAGATACTGACGGTGATATTTATAATGACATAACTAAATGTACTCGTATACGTATTATAAAAAGTGTTTGAATTGAGAGTTCACGTGAGGGGACGGAGAGTGCCACGTAAAAATATCTCCGATCAGAGATATAGAAGTTACACAATGTGTAGGACTTAATATATTTTATCAAATTTATATCAAATGATTATATAATGTTCGATCGATAGGTTTAAATAAAAATATAATATAATAAAATATGGATTTTGCAAACGTGTTTGACGAGTAAATATCATAATCAGTAAAAACAAATTTAATTATTAAAGTTTGAGATTATAGATAATGCTTGTACTTAACATTAAAAAATTATTACAATTATTATTATATGTTTAAAAAATATATTGTAAAAGTTTAATTTAATATGCGTAACACAATATTGATATAACATTTACTGAGATTAAATTATATTTAATTAGGTACTTAATATTAGCATTAGGAGATACTTTGACTGGAGGTATTTAGACCGGACGCATATTTTAGACGTAAACGGTAAATCCATTCATTTTTAAAAACAATTCAGCGTACCCTTTTAAAATGTATAGAATTTCAATACATTCAGGCCATCAAATGACGTAGACGGGAATTTGTTTGAGGCAGAGGTTCGTATAGTTAATAGTTCTATAAAAAGGTAATTAGAAGAAAACAAATGAAAATTAATTATTTATATCATGTAAGAATTTGATTATAAAATATTATGCAATAATTCCTCGGTTTATAATTTAAATATATAACTAAAATACGGGAAATTTGTATCCATTAAACTCCCCTGTATGTATAAGCTTCCGTGATGGTTTTCAGAGGGATGCATTATGCATTTTTGAATCCCTCTACAATTTTTTATTCGCAATCAAAAAGGGATTATGAATAGTAATTTTAGACGGTAGTATAATATTATGATTTTTAGATAATTTTTAATGATTTTATTAATGTAATAACGTATAATGGACATATACATACCTATCTATACGTTTAGTATGTTAACAATGATTTTATAATAAAATAAATCCGTGGTATTATTTATATACTAAATGCTTAAAGCTATATGAAATAGTTTTAATTTCTAGTTCGTTTAGTTAGTTTTCTATTAGTCTAATATCAAAGTATATTAGCCAACAGCTATATTATATGAATTCAATTGAAACTAAGTATATTATGATAAATAATATAAATTGTTAAACTGCTTTGTTTTTATTGTTTTTAATGATTCTTTTTACAAAATATATCCCACAAATCTAAATATTTTGAACACTTGAAAGGTTAATATTTTTTTTATATTTGCAGTATTTGCACAATTGTATTTATATTTCTAATGTAAAACTAACAAACTACACACAGAATATTAGATTTCAGGTTTGTCAATAATAAATTATGTTATAATATATATTTTATATTCAAAAAACAAAACAAAAGTGCGTCGTCAATTTGGTTTTAATTACAACCTTAAATAACATTTAGTGCTTTTTAGAATAAAAAGCGTCTGACTTCTAAGTCTATGACTGACCAAGGAAATTCGATTTCATAGTGTATAGTAAATTAGTAATATTTTAGATAAAAAAATCATAAACCCTAAAAATCTAAAATATGTACAATTTGTTTGATTCCTTTCTCGTAATATCGCGTGTTTCGTGATAACATAATGTAACGGGTTAAACATGCGCAGAAAGTGAATATACGAGTATATTTTACATTTTTCGCGGTTATTCATTCACTACGATTATTTTATCATAATAATTTATTATATAATAAAATAATACTTAGTTTTATCGTCAAAAACCCGTGTTACTTAACCGATCGTTTTATCGGTATATACCATCAGCCATAAATACTACCAATAATTATTTAGGTATATACTGGATACCTACCCAAAATTATTATGTAAACACGCGGAAACGTTGAAAACTTAATAAATTATCGAATAAAGTTCAAAATTAAAACTCAACAAGAACTCGTAGAAATATTATGATTATACAGTAGAATTTACATAACTCACTACACTAGTAGATACCATTGCATACTTATATGTTCATATCTACATTAGTAGGCTAATGTAGGGTAATATCTAACCTAACCTAAACTGTTTGCTATATCTCTTGGGTAGAGAAGCCAAATGTATTACGAGATTACGTCATTAAATGTGTGACGTATCAATAGTAATAAAAACATTGGATCTATGGACCTATATGCTTATTCAAATATCATTATTATAAAAACGAGTAGATCAGATTAAAAAAATTACTTCACAGAACTTATTTTTAAACTATTACCATTTTATTTGTATGAGGCCAGAGGTTAAAGTGGGGGGGGGGGACGCAAGGAGATTCAGTCCTCCTACAAACTAATGGTGGTTAAAAAGCGTCCCATTTAACAAATTACACGTTAAAAAACGCTCTGGAGTCCGCTTGAAGCCGGAACGCTCCAATTATAAATAAACATTGGTCAATATAATTCAGAATTCCGTTGAGATTAAGTCGGTTATTGTAAACGGCTATACTATGATTAATAGGTATCCGACTAGTCGAAAAGTGATAACATAATATAATATTATGTTATGTGGTTCTGTGGTTACTTTAAGGTATTAATACCACGGTTTTATACACACTGATTATTAAGATATTATCACCGCTTATAATTTATCAACATTAGTACCTAACTGCCAACTGGTATTTTTTTTCAAGTGAATTTTTTTAACAAGTGTTACTAAGTACTAAAATAATAATAATATATATTTTTTATGTATGTTACATTTTTATTTTTCATGAATTCATGTTATTATGTTAAAGAAATCATTTACTAAGGAAAATACAATTTATGTTCCTATTAAAATATTTATAATTGTTTTATTTTAAAATGGTTTTTTATTAAATAATGTAAAATTGAGCTTCATATATTCATAAATATACCAAGGTAAAGTGTGAATGTGTGATATTTTTAACATGCACTTATTGAAGTACTTATTGAGTACTTAAATAAGCACTAAACACACATTTTTACATTTTTATGATATAAATATTTTTTGGCTGGGTAATTTTTTTAGTTTTCCTAAAAGACAACCACTATTTACAACTTAATATTATGAGAAAAAATATTTTATTTCAAAATATTAAATTGGTATAAAATATTAGTTATTCTTAAAAATGTAGTATTATTTGTGATTTAAATTTTTCATGAAATAATTACAAATTTGAACATTATTCAGGGTTAAAAGTAGGATGAGTATATTACACAATCACTGTTTATACATTACATATACTATATGCATTAGATATTATACATAACATGATATATAGAACGCTTAAAACTATATAAAGACATTAGTCCCCTCTGGAATTTTTTAAGCCCTGATGAGGCAATCTATAATATTACACATAATTATAAAAAGAGATAAAAATGAAGTATATTTAAATTTTTTTGTAAAAATATAATGCTATATTCTTACAACTTATTAAAAAATATGAAGTAAAAAATATTATAAATCTTAAAAATTGACGAAGAAAATGAGTGTAGTATCTATATATAATACCTATGAATCACTCTGTACATCAGGTAGTTCGTTTTCAATAATAAATAACAATTTATTATCTATATAAAAATTGCAAATAATTAATAATTATATTATTATGTATTTTCAATTTATCATACAATAAATTTACAAACGTCTACGCAATAAAGACAAATGGTTATTATAATTATAATTATATTATACTGAACGAATAGAGCGAGTCATTAAACGTATAAAAAAAAAATTGCAAAGATTAACTTTTTATTACACCATACGTTAAAATTAATTGCGTTATGAAGAATTTTAAATGTTTTAACTTTTATACTGATATTAAAAGTATACTAATAATTAGTAATCATATAACCTTTTAAGTATAGGTTAGTATCTACATGTTTTTTACTTTATAATCTGTCAAACTAGTCTTTAAAAAAGCTAATAGCATTACATTAATTTTTTTTTAATTTAACGTTTACTTGATGTTAACTATAATATAATATTATGTTGTATAGACGTCATTTCGAGTTTGACAAACTTTTTAATTAAATATTACGTTATTACGTAACAATATAATTTTACCTATATCGTTTGCTCAATTACGCGAAACACAGATTCTGTCCCGATAAAAAGGACATTTTATCGTATCGGACATTTAGACACACGCCTAACCTTTGTCCCATGTACCGATTGATGCTATGACGCGATTAAGAAACGGTAAATCTATTTCAATTCCATGTGAATAGTATTTGATACCGATTTGATCACATTTTCGTTTCTTTCACCTTCAACCACCCGCCCCACTAACCTTATGAATCCCTCCATACCGGGAAAATAATTTCGACGCAAAATCTAAGGGTTCTACTACACCGATACCTACAATAATACTACTGATACAATGAAATTTTAGATACCTTTATCATATACGGTGGTCCATCATGGTTAGGTTATGATAACAATTTCTGTATACGCATGTATAGTTTTATTACGAAAATTATGATTCTATGCGATACTATGATACTTTTTTATTATATGAGACATCACAATCATTTGAAATATGTTGAAAGTAAGATTTCATACTTATATATTGTACCCGATAGATCGAAATAGTATAAGCACATATATTATATTCTACTAATAAGTCTAATGACAGTCCAAATTTACAGGCATTTGTATAATTTTTGTTAATTAGTTTAAAAAACTGTCAGGTAAGCGTAAAATACAAATTTAATTCTTAATCTAAAAATTGTGGTTAAAATTTAATTTTCACATTTAAAAATAGTTTTAATTATTTTATAATTTTTCAAAAATATAATACACACATTGAAAAATAAAGTATTAAGCTGATACAATAATATTGATGACTAACTGAACATTTTACAATTTTATATGTTGATTTTTTTTAAATTAATTTTTATTAGTAATACATCAAATAATATTATTGACATTTGATAATATAATTATTGTTTATTGATATACAATTTTAAACAAAAGCGATATACATTGGTTATAAGTAGTTTAGTTTAAAATTCATAATTATATTTTATATTATTTGTTTATTACATTTTGAAACTTGTTCTACAATGACCGTTTACGGTTTCCAACAAACGTGAATTTGCCTAAACACAGCTCTTTGATTTTTTTCCGTTGCTGGTACATGAAGCTGGATATTATGTAACTATTAATATTACACAATTTGTTCAACTGCATTACAGAGAAAATATAATATTGTTGCAGATCGTATCGAATTAATACACAAAAATTCGAAACAGCGAAGTATGCTAATATATTATTTTATTAATTAAAAAACATTTGATCATTACACGGAGTTCGAAAAAAAAAAAAAATAACAAATGAGATATTATGTTTTTATTTACTTTCGAAATCGTTAACAGATTACAAACAAATAATGATGTCACTGTATAATACGTATAAATATCGATTGCATACAAACTACAAAGTAGAAAATATCAATTCTCTCATTAATTGAGTATTGAATACAATATATATAATATATAGTGTTTAAAAATAACAAATTTACAAATGTTTGTTTAAAAGAAGGTAAAAGTCGACAATTGTTTACGAATTATTCAATTAATTGTTTTAATCATAATTATACCCCGTAAACGAATATTCTGATTATAAGCCGATTGATTTTCAATGATTAAAATTAGTATTATGAAATTTTAAAATAATGTATTTTTAAAAATGTTCATCAAAATAAAATAATATACATGGAATGTAATTTAATTATATTAAATTGAATGGAAATCTATCACTATAAAACATACGCAGAAATCATAATATAGAGCAGAGGTCGGGAACATGCGGCTCATTAGCATAAAATCTACGGCTCTTTACAGTATGCATCAGTATCAAAACCCGTAAAATATAAATTAAAAATCGATATATTATATTCCTGTAAAATGGGTTTCACGATTTTATTTCCGATAAAAATAAAATAATATTTTACCTATAATGACCGCATATAACTGGTAAATTGTTATTTTTCTTTCAATGTACTATGGCATATTTTTTTATCTTAATTGCGGCTTTTTAAAAATCATAATAATGTAACTTTTTGAAAAAATGGCTCATGTATAAGAAAAGGTTTTGGACCCCTGATATAAAGAGTAGAGACTATTTAAGCCTCCACGAAACTAATTGTAATTAAATATTTAAATTAAATACATTGTAAAACCGCAATAACGTGTATTTTCAAATAAAAATAACCAACGCCTTTTTCAATCGCGTGTATATCGGCCATCACATATATAAAATACAATAATATATTCTAGACTTCTGGTGTAATTTAGTAACATTATATACTTTATGATGTAAGTTATAGATTATAATATAGGTAGATATCTACGATAATAATATGATGTTTGTATCACACGCGGCTGACGGTTTGTAAATGTTTTGTAATATACATAATTATATACGCGTAACGAAAAAATTACCTCGGGCAAATCACACAAATATACTTATTAACTATATTGGCAGATGGGTAATAATAACAACTATTTACTATGAACTCAGAAACGACTTCAGGAATCGCGTTTGATTATAATCATTACTTTTTTCAGGTGTTATGTTCAAAACTATAAATTAATTTATACGAGTAGATAATATCTCATTAAATTGTTTCACTTTTCAAACGTGCATCATCTGCTCGGGTTTTGTGAAACTATGATATTATGATCTTTGCTTTAAGATATCGAAATATTATTATACACTTTTTTATCTCTTTTATGTATTTAAACACTATTACAGGTAACGATAATAATTTTTATTATTGTAACACATACATTTGCGAGAGTGTTTTAAACCCATTCATAACGCCGAATTTATTATGTTTATTTTTTACGCGTGTAAAATATGTTAGACACAGATTGACAAAAGTCGATAATTACTTTTTAATAAATAAATTGAAATAAATTAATATATACGTAAGTACAATGCATTGTTCCGAAAATTACTTTATTACAGTCATTAGTTGTTATAGTCAAACGTGCCAGTTGAAAAACAACGTCAAGTTTTAATTGATATTTAAAAAAAGGTATAGATAAAATAGGTATAATTTTTTTGACAACCACGTGGAAGACTAACGTAGTACTTTTTTTTCAACAAAGTTTTTCTGCTATTTATATTCAGTGACATGTTTTTATGTCTATTATAAATAGTTAGTAACTTTATAGTAGGTAATTTTTCTCCATCGGTAGACGATTTACAATCTACATAATATAATATATTATGTAATTGATATTTTTTATGAGAATTAGCATCAATTTGTAATCTTCTACTTACTGGAAACCCTGAAAATATAATCTTATTCTAGAATCTCTTACACACGGTAATTGAATTATGTAAGTACTGGAAACTCCTATACTTTACAAATATTTCATTTGTAACTAAAATGTCCTCTTCCGATTTCTACAATTAAAACTTTAATTTGTTTATTGCATTCTCTAACATTCTTTCCTAATTCAAACACAGATTTCACACACATTTTGCTCCTATAATAAACTATTTCCAAAATTATAATATAATATTTTATATAGTTTAATAAAAATATAGGTACTAGTTAATTACTCGCGAATTCATTTTTTAACGATTAAGGGCGATGTTTCATTTAAATTTTAATTCTAAAACCACAAAAATGCTTTACTCAAATAAATCACCATTCTGAATATTTCGCGAAATATTTGTACAAGAGAGTTAGACGATGTTTCTTTTCTTGAAACGATTATTGTTAAACCTATACACTAGTATTTGGAATAATAATATATTTCATTTTATATTTACAGGACGCATCGCATTGCTTACGGTCCAATGAATAAAATGTATGGTCCATTATTATCGGCAAACCGTTTTGTAAAGTATACGCCTCGTTATAATACTATACAAGAAATCGTCGTGGAGAATGTTGCGAAAACTATTAAACGGTTTGCTACGTTTCTCGGAAAATACAATTTTATTGTTCGTCTTATTCGTATAGTAACACTCGGTAGTCGGTATTCTAATATAACAATTAACATTGACATAGGCCATAGGGGAAATTATTTCATTGAAAAAATTGATTATGATAACTACTTAACATATGCGCATTTTCTGGCTCAATTTGTACAAATAGACAGTTCTCATGTTTACGAGATTGCGACTTGAAAAAATTTAATTTAATTAAAATTACAACATTCTCAATTTGTAATTTCTCACAACACTAAACTGTAGCTTTCTAGTAAAATATTGTATTTTACAAAAAATAAATAAATAAAAGGTAAATGGTTAGGATAGATTAGGCCCTTTGAAATATCCCACTAATCAAATTCTACAACATGATATCGATAAATGCTTTAAACTTAATCTAAACGTTGAAAATCAACGTAATATGCATTTCATTATAATTTACACTACTATTAAAAATCATTTATCTTCTCTCCGTCTTTTGTTTCCTTCCGCAAATTTCTTATCAATCCTTATAGACTAAATATGTATACATATTTTTTTTTAATGTTATACATACAAAGCGAGCCTGGTAAAACGGACGATTTCGCAATTTTTTTACACCTAGCCTAATCGTTGTTAAAGACCTTGGTCACTTGTAAAACTACCATACACTTAAAAATTGTATACCACAGTAAATTATATTATATTGTAGATTAACTTTTGACACACATATGTATTTTCGTCAACACTATAAATAAGAAATTATAAACCAAGAATAGGGTAATCCAAAATGCATTGCGAACTCCCATGAACCGAATATAATATAAATAGGCCTATTTACCACTTTAACTGTGAGTTACAATATGGACCACATATTGTATTCCATTTACTTAGAATTAAAATTATAACTGAAGGAAAATATAATTAAAATACTCAAACAAAAAGACAAACGAAAGAAGAAATTTTATATAAGGAAGAACGAGACTAGGACCAATCAGACGATTGGTAGACGACGTAGAAACTGGAGACAACTGGCAAACAACGTACTGACAACACCACAGACGATTATCGAGACCAAGTCAACCTCTTTTTATTTTTCATTAAGTTGTGAACCACTTTATTTTAACAAGTTTTGTGTATTACATAAATAAATAATTATGTAAAAAATGAATTCTGATACGGATCACGTTGATCTGGTTGGCACGCAACACCGTTAATAAGTGCCATTAAATTACAAATGTTTTCCTATACGACGTTAATTGTTGTTCTTAGTTTCTCTGGATAATTGGTTCTCAACTAGAAGGGAGGAGAAGTTGTTTTTCCCCGGAGAGGAATTTAAGTACAGTACGAGGGGGAAAATGTTGCGAGGAAATTAAGATAATTTCAATAAACGAAAATGAAATTATCACAAAACATATAATTTATTTGTAATATAATGGATTTTTTTAATAAACCTATTGGAACTTACCTTCAATGTCTTGTAATGTTTTTATTCGTTATATATTTTAACAGTTATATTATAAATTATGAGGTTACACCAGATGTTTTCTTTTTTTTACTGCGATTATCCTACCTTTGAAAATTCTAAAATATTTTTATTAATTTTTCGACTTCATTGTATATATTAATAAATTTAAATAAATCAACATTTACAAGTCATATCATCGTGGATATAATTATTGATATAATTGGTTATGAATAACCAATGTATAACTGTATGTATATTTGTTTTTACTTTGCCTCTCAAATGGTATATCACAAAATATTATATTATCGTGTAAACATAGATCGAGACAGGAAGTTTTTTTCAGTTCGATAGATGAGTACTAATTCACGTTCCTGGCCATTTTTTAAACACTATAGAGTTTAGTATAAGTGATTATGTATTTAAAGTATGAAAATCTGTAGAATTATTATTTCTCTGTTTTTAACAGAAATAGAATATACCGTTTAATTTCCAGACCCTAGATTATTATGTACCTAATAAAATTGCGCGACAAGCATGATCATTCCAAATGACATTCGAGACATTCATTAGCATTTTGTGTGTTTGACAAATGGACTGTGTTGTGGCAGATCGTTATTGCTTTGTATCGTATAAATATATCAAATGCGAGCAAGCGTGCAAATGTTTCGATAAAAAATTACTTTTTAGATTTCTTTTTATACTCGATAAAATATAATATATACACATACATATATATTTGTTGTAATACAAAAACAACATCTCTGAATGTGACGGCACAAAAACGTTTTTCTTTCTTCCTATCATACCTATTTAAGTTTATCGAGCCGTCGAGTAACACCATGTTTATAGTAACACAACATTTATATGATTGTGTTAAATTTATAAATGTATATTTTATCGATTTAAGTACGTGCGCGCGTTTTTATTTGCTTATTATGTACTCGACATGAAATCAAGCAAAAAAACACAATAAATAATAATGATCGACTTTTTACGAAATAAATGAACATGACATATCATAATATTTATGTTTCGACACTTGTATTGCATTCTATTTCTTTGTGAGTAAATAACACACAATGGTATTTTACCGTTCATGAACTTTTTAAAAATAGCTTAAGAATCGATTCGCGTTTCGTTAAAACACTAATATTTGTTAAGATATATTCGGTGATACTCACTGGATTAATAATTATTATTAAAACGTATCAATGTATACAAAACTTTATGAATATCAATATAATATTATATTGTTGCTTTGTTGTACAGAAATTACAAACATAAAATATATAAAATTTAATTGACCGGAAATAATATCCGTTTTTCATGTAACACATTGAAACACTCGTATGTCGGCGAGAGAAACTGCTGTATTTTTCACAAAATACTTTACAAATTACATAAATACTATCACGTATTATTATAAAGTATTATCGTATCAATTGGACTTTGACTTCTTTTCATTGTTAAACTCATCCAAGTAGCACTTACATTGGTAAAACCACAGATGTATAAAGTAATGTTAACTTCACATATCTCAATATTTAGTGTTATTCCTGTTCCATTAATCTATACAATATGTCTATGAATCATACAACATATGCACAATTAGGAGTGTTTAGGAGATATAGTCACTCTCAGTTTTTAAATTCGCTTCTTCATAAATTGTTATGTATACATAATGTGTGTATAGTACTAGGTACTATTTTTTATTTTATAAAACAAAATAATAATCTAGTTTGTTTAAAGTGTGAAAATGAATTATTATACGAATACTATCGTATTAACAATATGATTTATGTCTATTATTCATTGTATTCAATAATTTTTTTCGATTTAATTTTACATTGGTCTGTGACTTCAGAACTAGGTTGAAACATCCGCGTCCTTCTTAGTTCTTGAATAGAATGAACTGCAAAAACCATATATATTTCATCTAGGTAATCAGTACCAATCACGCAAAGTTTAAAGAGAGTCTAAGCACGTTCATTTCATCGAATGGAGATATTACGATTATAGACTTTCGAAATCAGAAAAGAAGTGAACAAATAATATTTTTAAAAATAACCTAATCTAATATTTAAACGCGATATCCGCAGTTGTAATAAAAAAACAATTATTTTTATACATGTCCACATTGTTTAATATACAATTACAACTAACATAATATTATCAATACGATGGTAAAAACAAACACGCAAATAATAATTTTTTTTTTTACACAATTTATATTATATTATTATTATCTATACTGTTTATTCATTTATTTATTGCCTATAAGTATAATCCAATGTTACATATGCTATCCAGGACGCGTGTGGTCAAATCGATTTCGTTGTTATGCATAACAAGATATTAGGTACGCGTTTCTCCTATTCGACTATGGTACATAACCTTCGAACCACAGCATCGACCGAAAACTCAAGGTTCGCCAAGAGCGATTTGAGATTGGATAAATTTACGATTTTAACAAAACCTAAAAAAATCTATTCGAATATACAATTATATACCTATTATATTATATTATATTATATTATATTGTTATATAACGTACAATTTGTTCAAAAAATCATTTAGAATGTCGCGGAGAAACTACCTTTAATAAATAATGAGAAAAATAATCATCAGGAGAATTAATTAGATGATTTATCGTATTAATTCTTACAATTGAAATATTATACGTAAGTAAATGTACATATTTTATTGTATTTTTTACAACTCAAAATATAGTTTTTAACGTTAGTAACGAGTGAACTAGGTTTTAATGTCATTAAAGTATAGAAAACAATTGCTTTAAATGACAATATTTCAAATGTATTTAAAGTTTAGATGTATTGGAAAGATTGAAATACAAAATTTCAAGATTTTTATTTTATAAATATTGTACAACAAATAATTGTATATAAATTCCACATTAAACTAAATCAGTTCATTCACTTCTATAGTAGGCAATGCTTTGATTAAATTGGGGGTACATTGAAGGACGTAGTACCCCTTTTAATGTATAACATTTCAAAGCATTTTGGTTTTCAAAATGTCGCTCAATAAACACTCCTAATTCCTTTTTTACGACCCTCTTCAATTTGTTTTCCAATTCAAAACTGATACTATACGTAACCTAAAGCTAAAATACCAAAGATTATACCTACCATTATAAACTATGCATCTAGGTGTCTAGAATATTATTTCAAAGGCCGAAGCTTTAGATTATTAGCAAAAGGGTTTATTACATTATAAATATAACTTTTATACACAAAACAAAACGTATTCTTACAACATATGCTGTGAGTATGTAAAGTAACAGCAGCAATAACAAAAATAATTATACATAATATAATATTTTAATTTTAAAACAATAAATTGCTTTGTTCTTATGAAATATAATTATTTAGAATCGTTATAACAATTAAGTGGTTTCGCATTCGTTAACAATGGATGGTAATGATTTTATTATTTATTAGCAAAGTGTTATCAGCTAATCACGTACCTTTATAATTTGTTAAATGGTAATTATTTATTATTAATTATCGTTAAACATCGAGTATTTTCATGGCTTAAAAAATGTATAATTAACCGTTAAACTTCGACGTGCGTGAGTCACTACTCGAAATTTATCAATCATAACATAATTTTGCACCTTTATTAGTAGTTCACTAACAACTATTTAATAATATACAATCAAATGTTCATCTAACATTAACTGTTATCGTTTATATTTTTTTTAACGCATATTTTATATGATGTATTATTATTATGTATAGTTATATTTATATTTTTGTGTTTTATACTTTGTTGGTAGAAAAACTAATTTAACAAAGTATTATGAAAAAAAAAAAAACATAATATTAGATATTTTTCATTGATTTGATTTAACTATAATTATAATATACTTGAACTTTTGTATCAAATACATCTCTCTTTAAAAAATTGAGAATTGTTTTTTGATTTTGTAATATGTTAAAAATCAAAACAGTAATCATTATATGTGAAGACTTATTTAAACTATTAAACGACAACGTAGAGGGTTCAATAATTAAATTAAAGCAAATAAATTATACAGTATAATTCTGCGACATTAGTTTCGTGTTTGTCTCACAAATGTTACTGGAAAATTAAACTGACCGATCGAGCCAAAGAAAGAAATCCTTAAAGTCGGTGGGCGCGCACATATTTTTTTAATTTCCAAGTTTTGGCTTGCGCGTATGAAAAGCTTACCCATTTCGATTTTAGACACTTTTTTTGGTAGAAATAATGGTCGATGTTATCAAATGAGAACGTTATTTTGTCTAGGTGGTACTTTATTCAACTCATTTTCGAATTCCCCAACAGTTTTTTTTAGGCGTAAAGTTACGAAAACACGGTGAAAGTAACGGAAATTAAATTTTAATGAAATTTATTTTCGTTATTTTGTGATAATTAAAGAAGTTATAATAGTAGAGAACTAGAGACACGGCTATCATACATAAGTGATACAATTTTCAAATGAATATGATGATTACTTTTAATCTTATAGAACATTATGGAAATTTGTAGTTTTATCCTAGTTTATGTTTAATAAAATTTACAATTCTAGTATTTTAAGATCTGAAAATGTAATACAAGCTCAACTTTATGTGACTTAAATATAAATTTCCTCAAAAACTGTAAGTCACAATTTTTTTTAATAATAAGAATTTAAAATTGGTATTTCTTGATTCGAATTTTTCACGGATATTTATTATGTTAGGAATAAATATTTTAATTTTAAAGACGTCAAGCTAAAAATTTGATTTACATATCATGCAAATGAAATATGTTGAAAATCGGTAAGCACAATACTTTTCCCTATGACTTCAAAGTATAAATTTTGATTAAAACGAATTATAATTATAACTTTTTTTATATACTATAAATTATAGAATTATATGAATTATGTGAATTTTTAAATTCAAAGTTTAAAAACGGATTAACCAATCTGTATTTAATAAATAATATTATAAGACAGTGTTTTCAAATTTACGGATTGCAATCTAAAATCGAGTCGCAAAATATGTATCAAGCATTCGGCATTAAATTATTTTAAATATTTAATTTAAAACATTTATTATGGTAAAAAGTTATTAAAATGACTGCTTTTTTAAAACATGTTTGTGTGAGGTACCATAATAAAAATATGGGAATCGGAATCACTGTTATAAAATAGTCAGAAAATCAGTAGGCATGATTTTTTTGTCAATACGCCTTTAAAGTTTAAATTTCGAAGCTAAAATTATTAATACATATGCATTTATAAGTTCTAAGTTATAATATATATTATGTTAAAATTATGTACGTACGATTATATTAATTGTTTAAAATAAATAATTCATTATAATTTGTGCTCATATACGAAAGGGGCGTATACAAGGAGGTGATCGCTCCGATCGATACACTCCTTGGATAATAATTTGTATGTACTTTTCTAACAAACGTAATAGAAAAAAAAATAACAAAAAAAAAAGAAACGAATATAAATTATAATCATAAAGATAAAGCAATAAAATTACAATACAAATTACAATCAATAAAATGCATTCATTTATATACAGCAAAATATATAACCTAACCTAACTTATTTTAAGAGTTAGAATAATATAATTAATATTTTCATCACTTTCATAATTTTAATAAATTTTCGACATATACGTATGTCATAATTGTATTTATACATTTATTCGCCCAACCACCCTTCGTTATTGATATACGCCTTTATTCGTTCTTGATCGAGCTTCAATAATATATCAAAATATCCTTCCACCGACATTATCTAATCTTTCCGAGAACCTAATCGGATTGCATTTTTTAAATTAATTTTATCTATTTATTTATTCGACGGCCGATTTATTCAAATTATAAAGTCATAAACGTCATAGTAATGTGATAACTTATCGAACCCCAAAACCGGCCTCTCATCCGAATCGCAAAGTCATCGTTATCACACGCGTTATCAATCGCGACCGGCCGACGATCACGTCTTGGACCTTGGTACAAAATATTGTAATAAAATATTACATAATTATGTTTGCACAGAATTTTATGACTACGCGCTAGTAACATTGTTATTACATTATCAGTGAGCCGGAGAACGCGTGCGTTGTCGGTCTGATTTTCATACTGATGGTCGCACCACAGAATACGTTATCGCGCAAAGAACACGAATTGGTTTTCACGCGATGATTTTTCTTCCACTGCCAACCGCTATATTGTCGATTATTCGACACACAACTCGTCTGTGGACGCCGCGTTTCGTGTAAACGACATAACGAATATACCTATATAATTATATTACAGTACTGATTATACCGTATACCTATTACCAGGTAACACAGGTAACCTATAACTAGGTCGACACTATAGGGTATATCTAATATATAGGCATCATGTTGTATTCGTCGATACCGTCATCGTCGTATTACGCGGCGGCTGCGGTCGCGCGACAGATCTGCACTACCATGTGCCTTCGCCGACATTCGACGCCCACTACAAAGGTCGTGAACGACGTGCGCCACGAACGCGGCTCATACGCCCACGTGACCGATACGGACGTGCGTCACTTCAAATCGTTGCTGGGCGAGACCAACGTGTTGACTCGAAACCTAGGACCATACAACGTGGACTATTTGAAACACGTATCGGGTAAGTCCAGACATGTTCGTATTCGGGGGGGAGGGGGATCCGAGTTCAACCCCCCCCCCCTTAAATGAAATATATTTTAAGAATCAACAAGGTTTTCATTTTGATATACATAATTAACATCTTCATAAAAACTCCCCCTAAAAATTAATGCAACTTGGACTGTCCAGGTGTAAATTTGACAGAGTTAGTTTCACGACTCGAACGTAATTTACTGCGTCGAGTGGTGATTAAATATAATTAACGATTGTATCGTTTAAAAATATCTTCTTCTACCTCGACAGAGCTGCGTTTAATGGACGGCAAAAAGTCACAATAAGGCCTCGGGGCAAAAATTTTTAGAAACCAACGTTGAATCGATTTTCCTTATAAATATCATTATAACAAATATAATAACATGAATAATATAAAGAATGTCAGACTAAATAATTAATTATGCGGTGCAGCTTTTAAAAATGTGTCAAGAGTTCAAAAATTCCAAAAATGTATTAATTTTTTATTAGATACTACAAATCCAGAAATAAATAGTGTAAGACATAGCCTGTGGCTAGAATTGTGGGAAATTATATTTTGGAGTAACCTCGCTTTACAGTCTCGACTTGATGTGATCGATCTTAATCCTACACCATCATTGATCTCGATTACCAGTATCTCTTATGCACTCATACAAGCTTTCTTCATATTACTTTCCATTTCACTATATCCACCTTTTCTTCGATCTTCCTCTTCATCCTTTCTTATCCTCTTCTACATTCGATTCCATAACAACTCTCACTTCTTCTGAAGTCTGAACACCTCTCATCATAACATGTCTAGTTTCTAGACTATCTTAGCCCATTTTCTCTCATTTCCTTCACAATCTATGTAATTCCTACATAACACCTTAAGGTTTTCATTTCTTGTACTATCCTCCATCTTTATTTTTTGTTCACATCCTATCACAACGATCCTTATAAAAAAATGTTGACTTTTTTATCGACTGATTTATAATATTTTATTAATTGAATAATGGATAAAATAATTTAATATATTTTACAGAGTAAATTATCACATATGGCCACACCGACATATTTCATATCATTGTTGTTTTTCGTTGTGTTTACCTGTTATCAGTGAAAAGGCAAATTTTTTCCGGTTCAAAAGTTGTTTTTTTATATGTCAACTTAAATTCCTTATCACTCGTTAAGAGGTGAATAAAAATCTATAGTGTATAGTCTACATTCGACATGTGTGTATATACTATGTAAATAAGAGGCGACCAAATAGTTTCAAAGTCGATCGTGAATTTATGTTTAGGCTACGCACACGAAATTGGTCAATGAAATGCAATGTCACATTTCAACAATTCCCAGATCAACAAAATAATATGTTAATTAAATTTTAGAAATTAATTTATATAACTTTATGAGTGTTGATAAATACTTTATACAAGTGTG
The DNA here is from genome assembly GCA_013282895.1 of Eriosoma lanigerum. NCBI lineage: Eukaryota > Metazoa > Arthropoda > Insecta > Hemiptera > Aphididae > Eriosoma > Eriosoma lanigerum. The sequence continues at coordinate 22,572,836 of CM023357.1, forward strand.
TTTCTTAATAATTATAGATACTTAATAATAAAAAAAAAATTTTATGGAAGTCGATCCTTAAAGATGAAATATATTTTTAATAGATTGCGGACAAAAAAAGTTTGGCCACCCCTGATGTAGATTGTAGGTATATATTATAATATAAATACCTGAATGATATTATGGGAGAAAAATAAAGGGCATTATGTAGTGTTTAAATATCTTCTGTAGTGAACCTACAAGTAACACGTTTGTTATTTTGCGCTAATGTGGCAAAGTCAGTGCAGCTGTATAATCTGTAATTTACTTTGAGCCTTTGAGGTTCTTGTAGAATAAATTTTAAGAATTTTATCAAATATTAATAACCTTTTTAATAATATAAAATTACACACCAAAATAGTAAATGAAATTTAAAAATAGATACTTATGGTATCTACTCGAGACAGGGGCGGATCCAGCCTAAGATAATAAGAAAGGCGAACTATAATTTTTTTTTTTCTTAAGAACTACAAAGAAGATTAAAAATGACAATAATATTTATATTATATTATAATTTTTCTGACTTTCCGCAACTGACCTGAGATTGTTAAGAACATACTCAGACATCGTTACATTAACAATACAGTTTTAAATCTAAATTATTTTTAGTTCACATCTAGTATTTATGTTAGTAGATCAAGGATTTAAGGAGAAGTAATGGATATTTACGACTAAGAAATTGCCTTATTAAACTTTTTTTTTTATATGAGTTTTTTGTATAACCTACAAAGTTGTTTTCGTACTTTGAACAATATATTATTTTTTAATACGAAAATATGTCTAGTCAGTATATAAATATTAAATAATAATAATAATAATATAATGTAATGTAACAATATTATAATATACCTACGTCCTACCGTTCTACGTATTGCCGATTCTCATTAGATCAAAACTATTATCAACTTACTATCCGTCATGTTATTTTGATTGTGACATTATACGATCAAATACTTTTATGGTATAATAATAACATTATGTGTTTTAAACTTACCTATATTGATTATGCTACAATCCATATTTCGGGACTTTCTAAATAGTGACAATATTTTATTTATAAATTTACAGGTGAAATATTAAATTAAACTCTTTATATTATATAGTCAAGAAAGTGAATTATTAATTATTAATTTATTATTCAATACACGACAGCAAATTGATAATATGGTATAAAATAATAGTTATGTTATATTATTTTTATTACACCTACTTTTTTTATATGCCTCTGGTGGTATTCCAACCCCCAGAATACCTCTCTAAACGTGCCATTGGTTGGACAAACAAAATATTTCATACACATTTTTACGAGAAATTTACTATTTGTATTTTCCAAAGCATAAAAATTTAAAAAAGTAATATCTTGTGTTATAAGGGCAGTTATTATAACTCGTAAAGTATTTAATATTCAAAGAATCTGTCCGTGCACTGTCGAAATATAACAACAATATTGTTATCACAATAGTTAATTATAATATTAAATAATATATCATACGCGACACTCACTAACGAAATGTATTATTGTAATAGAATTTCATCACACCACGTGTGAGTATAGTAATTATTTACGTAGTTATATATTAATTTCGAGTTAAAAGCCGAATATAATCGATTTCTCGATTTATACGATATACTATTCATATAAATCGAATAAGTTGGCAAACGATTATAATTTACGGTTTAAATGATATAATATATATATATTGTATTCATTGTATTGTTAAGAACGTAGAAATAAAAACAATTATAGTAATTTAATTTCTTATCATATACCCGGATATAATACGACGGGAATTTGTCACGTTTCATGACCTTATGAGATATGGTCTTTTTTTGGAGGGGTTTCCGAAAACACAATCGCATTAACATAATATTTTACGCAGTGTGTGTCTAATATATTATAATTTATAATATTTGAAATTAAAACGATTAACTGGCTGAGGGACACATTGGTGCCAATTATTGGCGTATAAAAAATATGAAAATTTGCGAACAGGGTACGAACGTGTTGTGACTTATGATAATAGGTTTAGCATCCCCGTCGTCATAACCGTTATCATTATTATTATCACATTATATATAAACATTTAAATAATAATAAAAATACATCTATAATACTCTATTTGCATTCTTATTTACTTCTGCCTTTATTCTCTTCACATCTGACCGTCACAACCATTTGTTTATACTCCACATGCCACATGCTTCAATAAATCACCATTAACAACTTTTAATCGGTTTTTCTTTGGTTTTATCTCCCCTATCTTGTTCGACTTTATTTTTAACTCGCGTATTTCTCATAACAATTTCATCATTCTTCCTTCCTTCGAAGAGAAATATCCAAATCGACTCATCTTAATTTCCTAGTTATAGGTTAGTTTAGGTTATATGCCACTCCATAAATTAACAAAACCCAAAGATATATGATCATGTAAAATAGGTAATTACGTGCATACATATATAACATAACAAAAGTTCTAATGGAGTAGGACGGTAGTTATAGACAAAAATTGGTCGAAGATTGAGGATCAGGCATGATGCGCATCCATATAAAGAATCGATAATTATGCGCAGATAGGAAATGAAAATAAACATAAATCGAAGGGACAAAAAAGGAAGGGAAAGGAACGTTTACATGAGATTATAATACTTACTATAACTGTGAGAGGATGTTCGACCTTAAGAGAAAGAGGAAGTGTAGGAAAGACATTCGTTTTGCAGGATACGATCCATGTCTGGAGTTGTTGCTGTCATAATTTGTATAATAATTTCGCGATTAAATCACATTTTTATAATAATATTATAATAAATTATATGTTGTGCACAGGAGATAGCGGGCTGGTGTTAAGACCGAAAACCACTGAGGACGTGTCGGAAATACTAAAGTATTGCAACGACAGGAGCATAGCGGTATGCCCCCAGGCGGGCAACACCAGCTTATCGGGCGGTAGCGTGGCGCTGTTCGACGAGGTGGTCGTATCCACGGAGCGGATGAACAATATAATTAATTTCGATCCCGTGTCAGGTGAGTAAGTCGTCGTACCGAATTAGATGACACACGCGCCATTATTATGTGTGTTATATACAGTGTGAATAGAAATATTCAAAAAGTGAACACAACAATACGTTAGAGTTAGAGGCTGGGATTTTGATGCAATGTCATTTTTTTTTTTTTTCTGGAGGTTAAAAACATAGCTCTGTAAGTGAAAAATATGTTTTGGGCGTTATTGATTATTTTAAAGTAATTTTTATTTTGCATTTTTTGAAGTTTTTCTTTAAAATTCAGTTTTAAGGACATTTTTTAATGGTTTTTTAATGTATTTTTATAAGTTTTACAATATTTTTAACGAAAATTGTATTTTCTTCTTCAATTAACAATAATTATAATAAAAAAAAATAGCAATAATAAAATATTATATTTATAATAATTAACAAAAATATAAGATAAGATAATTTGGTAGTAAAAATTAATTTTTTTAATTATTAAATTATAAATTATTTATTTTTATTAAAAAATAAATAATAATATGTATATTTGAATACAATTTTTTTTTGCCATAAATTCACAACAAATATATTTTTAACGCATTTTAATAGTGCATATTTTTAGGTTTTTAAGGCATTATTACATTTTTTTTTTTTTTTTTTTAGTGCATGTTTTGTAATTTTTTAGAGCATTAAAATATCAGCCATAGTTATAAGAATATAATGTAGCTTTTAAAAATTCAAGTTTTAATAAATTACTTTTAAACGATACCCTACAGTGTGTTAAACATATTTTTTTTCTGGGTCAACTATAACAAGATAAATAATTAATTAATTAATGGGTGGGACGTTTGTCGTGCTTGGTCATTTTTAAGTGTGTATACATGGAATCGCTAATATGTTGTCCTTATGTAGTTAATATATATATATATATATATATATATATATACATATACTTGTATATATTTTAAAAGATTTAAGAATTTAACCAAAAAATGACTCTGTATTATGGAGAAAGAGACTTATGTCTTTCTCTATTCTACAAAAACGAATGCGGCCTAAAACAGAAACAGTATAGGCTTACCCAGTCCATTTTTTAGGCCCTTGACTTGATTAGGAGGACACAGAAAATATAGTTCAAAAATGGCTAGAACAATACATTGTAGTCTTACTGTTGTTTTTATAACACGAATTTCTAACCACCCTGTATTTCCTTGTTTCCATAATAATATTTTGTAATAGCATCGCACCCCGGGTTGGAAAGAAGCCGGTTTTACACGTCACATTATGTATTCTTACCTAAAAAATGTTACAATGACTAATCTTTAAGTGGATACTTAGCAGATAAGTAGGTATATAAAATGTGTTACACCTGATATAGCTTAGATAAATATTAAAATTTCTGTAAATTAAAAATATATCTAAAATACATTACGCTGATCAATGAATTTGGCGCATCGAAATTTTCAGAATATTTCAGGTTATGTTAAAACTGTATGCTAGAATTTTGTTATTATCATTTTTCAAGTAGGTTTATTTGATACAGTCTGTTACCTAATTAATTATTACACAAAAAAAAAAAAAATACATAATTTAAAAAAAAAACCTGTTAGGTACCTTTAAATGTTACGTTTATATAGTATAAAGAGTGATCAAAATTTCATGTTATGCAAAAGTGGAAGGAAATGGAATGGCTTTGATTTAATCTTCATTATTTTTATAATACGAAATTCTGATCGCCCTGTACATGCGATAGGAAAATTCTTGCGAAATATTCTGTGCATGTAAGAAAAAACTAAAAACGAAATTTAAATAATCACGTTGAAGGTTCACACGGGTTAATAATACGTTTTCGGAATATTTATTATAATTTATAATATTCTTGTGTCGAGTTTTTTTAAAGGATTTTTCATCGTTTTCTGCGAGTATTGCAATTAGATACACAGTCAGTAACATCAAATAATTAAAATTTAGACGTTTGTTTATTTTATACAAATATTCAATAATATTTAACGATGATATTTATATATATAAAGTTTCATAGGTTTTCGTTTCAGAAAATCTACTCAAAGACTGTAGAATGCAGAATATTACACTTATATTATATTATTATAATAATACGAATATGTACGAGTATGAATATGTCATATTATAATAATGAAAATTGAACATTTGAATTTTAATATATTTTAAAACAATTTTGTTTACGAATATGGCTATATTGTTTTTTTTAAAGACATTGAAAAAAAATGTGATTGTTCAATATTGCATTTGAGTATCTATAAAAATATATTCATAAAAAAAGAATGGGACTATACGATGCGTATTATAATATGTCTATATATAATTATAAAACAAAAATGGGATATAAAAAACTCTACAATAAATATAATGGGACAACCTGTATAATATGATACGCATATGTGTGCAGTAATTGTTTTTATTTTTTACCATTCATACGCGTAAAAAACTTTGTGTACGAGCGAACGAGTAAGGACACTGTTACCCATCTTTTTCAGAAATGTATGTTACCTATATACCAGCTCGTTTATGCACTAGCATTTTACGTTGCAGCCAAGATTAACAATTCGTAAAATAAATGCAAAAATACATATAAGTATACATATGCAAACAACCTAATAATAATTTTACTAAAGCTATCGTCTTCGTACTGTGTATGTATGTTTTTATTCGTATATTATAAAAAAATCTCCGTTTGACCGATAAATTTTAAAAATTAAACAGAATGTAAATTCCAGAGTAAAATTTTAACAATTTTATTTCAAAATTATTCTATACAATATTCCTTCCACCCCAACATATGGCGAGGGGCAATGTGGAAAGACAGTTATCATAAACATTAATTTCTAATATTTTAACTAAGATAGTGCAAACATATATCGTTATTTTTTTTTTATAATAAATTTGAAAAATATATTTTTTTCTTTTAAATACCCTATTATTAACATAATATTTTTTTTTCAACCGTGTCTCTACGGAAGACATTCGTAATATTCAAACATGTTTAGGATAAATCTGAAAAATAACATTAAGGTACAACGATTATAACTAATTATTATTTATTGAATTCACGAAAGCTTTAACTAATTTATAAGAGTAACGTAGTTAATAATAATATGCATATTTTATTTATATGTTCTGTTCAACGAGAAACTAAGTCACACACCCTACTCGCCTGTGTGCCAAAGCGAATGTCCACTTAAATATCAAATATTGATCCATAGCAGGTCACGTGCACGAAATCAGTATGATCTTTCGTAAAATAAATAGCACATAAGTGGTTAGGTAGGTACATAATAATATTGTATAAAATAATATTATATAAAGCCAGATATGGACATAAAATATTATAGAAGAGACATACTTAAGCAGCTGATCAATTTATTTACATATTCTGGAGGCCCATACGATGTTAACTACGAATACAGAAACGGAGGCCCGACATGAAGTTGTGACATTTTTTTCTACAATCATCGCCATGGACATATAATATATATATATATATTCATTATATAATTAATATAATACAAAAATTAACAATAAAGAAATAATAAATATAAAATTTATAGTGCCTATTGCCCTGGTATCACGGATAACATTTTAGTTTTTATAAACATACTGAACTACATAAAAATGTATGGATAGGATAAAATCGCATTTGACGTTAATGAGGTATAAATGAAAAATATTTTATAAATAATATGCGTTTTTAACTAAATAAGGTAAAAAAAAAAAGATAATTATTGGTTTTTAAACTTCGAAAAAAGCTTATATTATGCGCTGTGTAATACGAATAAAGTAACAAACTGTCTAGCTTTATAACTTTTTGTACCTAATAAATTATTTCAATGGTATATGAATTACAGTTACAGTTGACAATACAAATTGTGAACCGCGGTTGTAGATTAAACCATGTTGTAAACTCCCGTTGCAATTATAAAATTTCCATGTAAAAATAAAACTTTAGTGCTCCCAATATTTGATCATTAAAGAGTAAAAATTATAACATAAATACCGCCGGCTAATTACAACCGAGTAAGTTTGTGTGACTTGTACCATAATTAACTTTTAACTATATTATGTTGACAGAATAGTGAGTAGGTACATCTTAAGTTAGTGGCAAACGAATTAAATTCTGAAAAACAATGAATTCACATTGAAAAACACTATTTATTTGCTGAATAAGTACTAACTATAGATGCAATTTATTATAGAAAAAACTTCCTATTTGTAATAATCGGACCATTATTTCTACCCAGAAAAATGTTTTTAGGCATGAGAAAAAAAAACATCTTTGTAAAACCAATACATTCCTCGCTTCACTCAGAATTAGTGGAAAAATATCAAAAATTTAATTATTATAACATAATTGATCTATATTACTAATAATTTAATTTGTGTTAATTTATTTTGTGAGTAGGTCATTTATTATAATGGGATGAGGCATGGTATCCCAGGGAGAGCAAGACAGGAGACTTTTCCCCCTGGAATAACGTTATTTTCATAGCAATTGGTAAAATTCTCAATGAGAAATAAGCTTCTAATAATAATACCTAATTGTAATAATGACGAAACATAATAATATACTATAAATAAAATGTATAAAACATTTTCAACTATTTTTTTAATTAATTTTTCCCCTCCCTAGAAAAATGTCTGCCCATGGGAGGAGGAGTTAGATGGGAATTAAATGTGTACTTGGTTCTACTACGACAAAAATATTATACTTATGTATATCTCAATAAATCCAATTATAAAATATAGTGTATATTGTTTAATTTATTATTATAATTATTCTCTACATCGCCTTAAACTTCCAACTATCTAGAGTCATCCACTCTAATCCTACACCTCCATAGATCTCGATTTCATATTTCTTAATCATTCACACCATCTATCAACCTCTTCTTCGGTCTTCCCCACACTTTTAACTATTGTATTCATTATTGTAATAACTCTGAATCATCACCCCTCATGACATGTTCAAAACATCACGGCATATTCTCTCATTTTCTCAACAATTTATTATTATCTATAAATATTATAGCTTGTGGTGTTTTCCGCAGGGGTATTAGTATGCCAGGCGGGTTGTGTACTCGAGTCATTGATGGAGCACTTAGGAACTCATGGATACATGATGCCGTTGGACTTAGGGTCGAAGGGCAGTTGTCAGATCGGCGGCAACGTGTCGACGAACGCCGGCGGCATACGCGTCATCCGGTACGGCACTTTGCAGGGGTGCATCTTGGGCATTGAAGCCGTAAGTCAATATCAAATAATCAGTAAATCGCCGCGCCGTCACCACAATACAAATAGTATACATAATTTAATAACAACAGTATAGAGGGTGAATTTTATCACGATCCAGCGGATATATCTGAAAATTAAAGTAATTTTGAAACTTCGCACATATACTGATTCAGTGGTTTTCAACAATCAAGAAAAATATCCACCCTTACCCTATCTCGTCCCCACCCACTACCAAGGAAGAATCTAAGATTAGAGTGGTGAGAAAATTAAGAGAATCGCGTCAAACGAAACTAAAACTTATATGAAACATTTATTTAATATAATAATAGATTGTGTTTTATTTTGATAAACCATAAAATGAGGCAACTAGCCCTAAAATTATGGGGAGGCTATTAATACTTATTTTATATAATTTAATAACGAGTAATAGCACAAAAATATAAGTTATAATTTGCACTATTGAAACTAAGCTCTCTCTAGCCTTTCCCTGGTTGTTACATCATACCTATAATATTTTAATACCTATGTTATTATACGATTAGTTTATTTAACTATATATTTTCCACGAGTTTCTGTTTAATAAATTAGTTACTTAGTTATGATAAAATATACATATATTACAATATATACTATATTAATATTTAATTTTTTTAATTTTAGTAAATAAAAAATGTTTTAGACAATTTACACCCCTCTTGCCTAAGGTTTGTCACATATTTCTACATAGAAATGATTAGAATTTTCCCGCTTTTAGGAGAAAATTAAAATACGTCGAAAAAGAAATAAACGATTTGATGGATTCATTTTGGATATTTTTAAACGAACCTATTTTTAGGTAACGATTTTTGACTTTTAATTTTTTTTTTTTTCTGTAAATTGAATTGACGTAACGTGAAATTTTGATAACCCTGCTGTAAATATATACATTAACATGATACCACACTCGGATGACAGTATCGCTTGCGCATACAGACGGTTCGTTAGATTCTTGTGATCTATCTCCCCGTCTTTCTCCTCCTAGATCCATTTCGACCATCGTCGCCCCGTCATTATATTCGTCTGACGGAATGTGTTAGCAGTGTGTTTACCGCATGCACAGTGTATCACCCCGCATCACTCCTCCGGCCAACGAGAAGGTTTTATGCGTGCATCCGACCGGAAAACCATGTGCGGCTATATGTATACACAGTGTATTATCTCGAGTTTGCCAGTTAGTTTGTTTCAGTGTTTATACGTACGTAAAGGTGACAATCCATTGGGATCGGCCATGCGAGGTTGTGAAATTCCCCTGAAGGCTTTCCCTGGTAACTGATTAGTGGCTTTTCCTGGTATAACTGGTTAGTGGCTTTTCCTGGTTGGCATTAAAACGGATTAAAATCGTCCGAACGATTTCCAAGTAAAACGGTGTGATAACGTTGTACAATACTGATGTATGGCTGCCGGAGAAATAAAATAGTATTTTAAAGTATTAACTGAATCGTCAGTGTTTAAACAGAGCTTTCCGCAGAAACAATATTTATAAAATTATTAAATTATATACTCCGAGAATAACGAAAACCTATTCCATCCCTCAGTGCACAAATTTACTCATTTTTTTCAAAAAATATTAAATGAAACTTAAGTATTACTTAATACAGTTCATAAAATTATATTGAATTAAATTAAATTAATAATGCAGATCGAAAGTAGTAGAGTTCATCAGAAGCTTGTCGAATAAAGGACAAGTGATGCAGAAACAGTTGTATAAATTGACACGATATCAATGTCAAAAAATGTTTCAAGTAGTATTATTCAATATAAAAAAATAAAATAAAAAAATACTTGTTCAGCTAAGCCAAGTTAAATAATTAGTATAGATAGATAATGTGAAAAGCCTGAAATAATTTTATTACCATTTGTAGTGTATTTTGGTTCTATTGTGTGTATGTGTGTCTTTATTCAAATTAAAACCATTATGATATCACGATTGAAAACTTAAGTTTTATTTATATATATTTTAGTTTTATATAATTATATTTATAAAATATAATTTTTTATTATAACTTTTGGTCTTTGGGAGGGGGAAATTTTAAGCCACAGAACATTTTTAGGGATATTTAATAGATACATTTTTAAAATTGTATAGTGCATTAAATTAACAACTCTAGTTATTGATAATAAATAACAATCGTTTTTAATGTCAATATAATATTAATCGACGAAACACGCATATTATGCTATCATAATCAATTTACGGTCGACCGCCAACGCCGTCATTTGCACCCTGCTGGTGTACAATATTGCATATGAGTATATTATTATTATAATATTATCAATTATGTATACACGCATGACGCATATTTCACAAAATATCGTTGTGAATAATTAATCGTATTCGAATATCACGAAAAACTCTAACCTGTTATTTGGTATATACTATATTGGTAAATATTTGAACACACTCAAAACCGAAAAATAATATTTATTATAACGTAAAAATATATTATATTAAACACAAAGCGGAAATTAGAAACACTAAAACCGAAATTGCAATTTGTTCAGCCGATACAACGTTATACTAATTCGATTTTTAATATTATTATTATCACGACACAAAAAATGTTTTTGAAAATAAAATTAATTTTTCACACATTCAATATTTATTTTCATATTTTCAATATTTCTACACTTTTTATTAAATCAGTAAATCAGTATATTAACTTTTAAAGAGTTACATGTTTTATTAATATATTATTGTTGACACTTTTATATAATGATTTTTAAAATTAGTTGCGTTTTTAATGAGTAAGTAATTTACGTTCTGGTTTTATGTCGGGTGATAATGTACAAAATAAAAATATATCACATCCAAATTGATATTTGAGTTCTATATTCCGTTAATATTAACAAAATACTACATTTATAAAATTGCTATTATGTTAGTTTGGGAAAAGAAAATGGCATTTGGTGAAAACTCAAATATATAAATATTTATATGATATGAATTTAAATTTCAACGTTCATTACTCGATAATAATTCACTATGTATAAACTTTAATAATCGATTTGTTTTTAAGAATTTTTATTGAAAACCGCGGTAATCCTAAAAGACGTTTAAAACGTAAATGTGTCGAATTATTCTAAGTTAGTATTACTAAACTTTTTCCACTTGACGACCCCAAAAAATATATGTCTTGAAGAGCCTGAATTATTATTTGGTGACCCAAAAGTGAATCGCAGTTTAAGTAAGAAATTCATCGTTCTAGTTAACTTATGCCAACCTTCCACTAAATGAAATTTAATTAATGGATAATTTCTTCAAATAAGTCACCTGTTTTGTATTTATTTTTCTTAAATCATTAGAGACTTTTATAAACACATAGTATAATTTATTATATAATAATTAAAATATATTATATTACGATTAGATAATCAGGAGTCGATACTGCATTATTAAACATAGGGGTAAAATTAAAATTTTATTCATATCCTGTAGATCACATGTCAATCTCAATGTTCAGTCCAGTATAAATTACCCTTTATAATTTTACACACATATATATATATATATATATGCATATATATTTATATTACACATACGACATGCCACTTGCTACTGATTACTGGTTATTGGTTACTGCTTTCTGGTTTCTGGTTACTGGTATATGTACAAATTATTACCACTAAGTACGGCTTTCTCAATACAATACCTGTGTTTAAACCGTTGTTATATTAACGCCATTGCGAAGCCTCGCAAAATATTACACTAATAAGGTTTCTGCTCTAAGAGTTTTGCGTTGTGTATAAAATACATAATATTATTATAAATTATAATTTATAATAATACAAAAAATTAAATATAAACAAAAATCTGTAAGAATGCCCAACGACATATTATTAACACATCGCGTTATATCAATGACGATATAGAATATAGATATAATTTTTTTTTCTGAAATGGAAAAGTTTGAGTTAATTACTATTATATGTATTTTTTTTTTTAATTTTAAATTTACATTCTATACCTATACCAAAGTAAATAGAGAAAAAATAAAATATTAATAAATTATAAAAAAATTAATAATATCACTCAAACATAATTATAATAAGTAGACCAGAAATAATCAGATGTGTATACTTTTTATGAGAGTTGCTATCACTCATTATTTAAACTTACATTATGTTAAATTTAATTTTCCATTTATTTATAATAGAGATAAAAAAAAAACATAATATACATTATACCTAACCATGGCATGCGTTACGATATCCTCACCTTACATTTAGTCCATTCCACTGTTATTTTATTTAAAATGATTAATCTCTCCTGGGTAAAATCGTTTTTAATTTATTTAAAACTTAATTATATATACATATCAATAAACATATACAGATAGGTACCTAACTTATAATATGTATAATGTCATTGAAATTAACTTGGGTACAACTTAGGTGTGATATTAATGACATTGTAGTCACTATTAGATTCTAAGCGAAGCGAAGAATGTATTGGTTTTACAAAGATGTTTTTTTTATTTTTTGATGTATGAAAACACTTTTTCAGGTAGAAATATTGGTCCAATTACCACAAATAGGGTATTATTTGGCCAAGTATAAAACTTTGAACTTTTTTATAAAAATGTCTAATATTTTCGGCAACTTTTGGTTTATCGCTTTGAAAATTTTTTTGAAGTCTAATCATATACTACTTAATTTTTTTACAAAATATTTTGAAAATTCTGACAATTTTTTTTTTATAAGCTTCTAAAATTTAAATATTTTTAGTAGAATTGAATATTATATATATATATATGTTTTTTTGATGTATGAAAACACTTTTTTGGGTAGAAATAATAGTCCGATTACCACAAGTAGATTATGCTTTCGATAGCAAATCGTGTCTAGTTGGTACTTTATTCAGCTAATTTTTCGAATTTCTCAAAAGTTTTTCCTTGGGAGGGAAAAAACTACCAAAAATGACAGAAAATCGGCAAAATTATGGTTTCTGTTATTTTCATTTTTTTTTATTTTGTGATAACTAATTAAGTTTTGATCGTAGGGACTTGAAAAATTTTTGAGTGTTAACATAGGTAATATACATATGTGGTACAATTTTGGAACGATTATTTGGCCCATAATGGAACTTTGAACTTTTTCCCAAAAATGCTTAATATTAACATAGGTAGTACACAAGTGAGGTAAAATTTTAGAATGAATTATTAATATAGTGTATTGTAATATATTGAGTTTCGCTCAGAATCGTATTTTCTATTGCAATATTATTGCATTCAAATTTTAATTATAATAAACCACTAATTTCTCCGAGGACCGAAGGGACAAAGGAGGAACGCTTAAAATCGACATTCCCACTTTTTGTTGTTGTTGTTAGGCACTCGGTAATTTAAAAAAAAAACATATTTTATATATGATGTTCAATGATCACAGTTTTACGTTACAAACCAAGATTTGCACAGTATTTTTAAAGTGTATACTCTCAAGCATTTATTAAAAAGCCATGGGTATACTACGTATATTTTTAAAATCTCAAGCAAATCGCATAATGAAAAGAAATTTTTATATATTTATTAGATTTTTTGTAATTACACATGTTATATTTTTATATAGTAATTTATAGTATTTATGGTGACTTGTACCTATACATTACGATTGCCTATTGTAGTTGTCATAATATCATTCACAGTAATTTGATGTAGGTGGATAATAGGAGATAGGAAATATTCCAGAAATATATAAATTAAATATTTATAATTTAAATCTAAGAATCTAGATGACGTCAGCCACCCTAGTCCTACACCATCATCTCCTACATCTCGTTCCTTCACATCAGCTATCGTTTTCTATTCTATCTAACCAAGTATTCACTTCTTCTACATTCATTTCCATAACAAATTTCACTGCCTGTGAATCATCTCTCCTCGTAAGAAATCTAAACCATTTTGGCTTGTTCTCTGAAATTCCCCCCCTCCCCATTTTTCATTTATGTCATAATTTTTTATTCTATCCTCCATCACTCCACTCATTTATTTTACTATTATCATTTTTTTGTTCACTCTTATATATTTATCATATAATTTGGTCGACTAAAATTAAAAACAATTTTACAATCAATTGAATTTGAACGTCGGGATTTGGTTTTTAATTTACGCCATTTTTTCTATCGTTGTCGATATCTAAAAATTATATATATAAAAAAAAGCATTAATTAACTACGCGATGATCGCGGTACCAGTTAGGTGAAGCCACGAGACCTAAACCAGCCCTTAATTACACGTGTATTCATTGGCATCAACATCACAGAATTGGTATGCACACCGTATAACTTACGATTTCCCTGAATTTCCACCGCCCTGTAACAGTTCTAACCCCATCAGCCCCACGTACGCAACAATCCCAACCGTTAGTAATTGCGTACGTCTGTTGCTGTCGCCAGTGATTTAGCAATAGGCCCGACGTTCAATTAAGTGGGTTCGGTTTTATTTTTTTTAAATTTTATACTTTTTACTTATTATTATTATTATTATTATTATCATCAATATTATTTTTTTATATATATATATATATTTTAATCAAATCAGTGTTTCGTGTTGTTCTTTTTATGTTTATAGTTTTTTTTTTTTTTTTTTTTTTTTTTTTTACGTTATCGCTCGGTAATCCGTCGAAACTCCGGGGGCTTACTTTGAACACGAAGCCAACCCTCTTTTTATTTATTAAAGTAATTTACTTTTACTTTTCCTCCTTCGTTTAATATAATATACTAAATTATGCCGGCAGGACGTGAACAAGTTTTTTTTTTTTTAATTAGACAAGGCCCCATACGACTCGTTATATGGGTTAGACGGAATATAATATTATAATACCGTACCTAATAGTTATTATAGTAAAATACTAAATACTAAAATATGTTTTATACGCATATACAGAGTGATTGGAACTCATCCTTACGAAAAAACTGACCAATTTTTTAAAGGAACACCAACCCTTATGGGTTTAAAATGAGGGAAACAAGACTACAATTATTTGATCTTATATTTAGACAATTAATATTCGGTTAGCTGTAAATTTTCCCCGTTAAACATTGCACTAATGGCTTAATCGACAAAGCTGGTCCCTATTTTCCACCCCTGATTATGAACACTCTGTATAGAATATATAAACTATGTTTCTATATCTGTTTCAGGGCGAAACCAACATTTTTAAATATTTATATTACTTCGAGAGGTTAGGTTAATATATTATAATAGCTATAATAACGTTTCGAAAGTGTTGTATAATATATCAAATCACTCTATTAGTATATATTAATAAAAACACACATAATTAATAATATTAAGTAGGTAATTTATTACAATACATCAGTGACGAACGTTTAGACGTTCCTACATTGAACCCCAATTATTTATACTTTAAATAAACAATTTATTAATCAAACACAATAAAATTTTAAAGTGCATAAAAGTACAATATTATAAAAACAGAAGAGACACAGCGCGACGATAACGTACCCGCTTTAATTGACGTTTTTTTTCATTTAATCAACCCATATATTCATTCATATATTTACTATGAATTTCCCAATACTTAAATATTTCAGTACTCCAAAACTAATGTAAAATAAACATAATGTGTGCATTAATAATTAATAGACAATATAATATATAAAAAAATTAAAAAACCTTTTAGTCTACAATTAAAGTAGTGATGACTATACATAATATTATTTAGGTCAAATTTATTTTATATATTTAGAAACAAAATATAATTTGTTATTGATGTCTGACGTCTGTATACTTATCATTACGTCTATTACAAAAGTCTGTAGTCAACAGTACCTACCTACACACCTACATAATTTCAATCATATCATATTAATATATTATGTAAGTGATGAGTTATTAAGAGTATCGTGGGACGGAGGGTAGTTTTTCTATCCCAAATATTATTTTCGTAATAACAAGACTATATGGTAAGTAGATACTTCCAAAAAATTATTATAATAGTTAAAAATATAATATTTAAGTTCAAATTAAATAAATTGTACAATTTTAATTAATCAAATGATTATCGATAATATTATTAGTATGTTTTTTTTTACTTTGTCTTTTTTTTTTTTTACAATTAAATTGTCACTCTATTGATGACAGTAGTATAGTATTATAGTAGATATACTCGTACGTTAGATCTTTAATAAGTAGAAAATTGAAATTTGTTCTTTCTATCATAAAATTTCAGATTTTTCCCACATTATTTAATTATCATCTCAAAAATATGTCAAAAGTTAAAAATTTAAAAACTGAAAAATATACTAGCTGATTATAGTAGTTGAGAAAAACAGAATGTTTCTTACATTTTGAACGTTTTTATTATTATCGTTGCAGGTATGTGGTATTGTTACAGCTTACAGGAAATTAATTGTTATCGGCATATAACAATCACTTATCTTACATTGACTATATTATTATAAGTGTTATTCCCGTTCGTTCAAATATATATAATATAGGTCTTGTATTTTATTTTATAGGTCACTGCCGATGGAACGATTTTAGACTGCATGAATACAATGAGAAAAGACAACACAGGATATCATTTGAAACATTTGTTTATCGGTTCCGAGGGCACGCTGGGCATTATAACTAAAGTAGCGATATTGTGCCCGAATCTACCAAAACACGTCAACGTAGCTTTTGTTGGTAAAAGATATTATTAAGAATATAGTATTTGGTATTTTAATTTTAAAAATTATTGACAAATGACACGTTCAAAGTATGTATAGAAGTAGGTAAGTAAACTTCAATTTAATAGTATAGGTACAAGACAAATTCGACAAATGGTCAATATCAAAGCAATTATCTGATTGTTATTATTATTATTATTATTATTATTATTATTATTATTATTATTATT
>CM023357.1:22590017-22648082 GCA_013282895.1 Eriosoma lanigerum
TTATTATTATTATTATTATTATTATTATTATTATTATTATTATTATTATTTTATTTTTATTTCTCCAACAACAGACAACATTAAAATAACAAATTTGATTAACCTCTAAAGAGCCTAAAAGATTAGGCTTAAAAGCTTGTGTTGGAGAGAGGGAGTTATTGTAGTTCAAAATATTAATTAATACATAATAACGTAATATAATAATACAACATAATATAATAATAAGATAAGAAGATAATATAAAAAATCTAAACAAAAGAAAATAAATAAAATAAAATAAAATAAATAATGTACAACTATAAAAGCATATACTTAATATACTTAATACAATATACTTAATAACATTACATTTACAAATAAATAAACAAATAATAACCAAGCAGCCTTTACATACCTAAAGTGTTTCTCCAATTCTAAGAATAAATATTTATATACTACATATTTATTATTCACAGTATCATTCATTATTGCATTTTTTTAAATTCATAATATGGCATGAAATTAAAAAATTGTTGGTCCAAATATTGTATAAAAAACTGACCATAAGGTTTATTGGTATATTTAACAGGAAAATCATAATTCCTAAATTTACTATTATTGTCTATGTTATAATAGTGATTATCTAATTTAACATGTATACTATATTATACTTATATATATATATATATATATATTAAAATACATCAAATTAATCTAAAACTAGAAACTCGAATTATACTATATTATACTCTAAATTATAATGCGTATGATTATGACTAATTTGTCTAAAAGAATTTGACAATCAAAATAAATCTTTGGAGCTCGGTTATTGTAATTATCAACAGTTTAAATACAATATTTGACTAAATACCTAATGAAAGGTTAAGTTAGGCTATGATGATGTCTTCAAAGAGATCTAACACTGAAAATAATATTTTCTATATGTAAAAATATTTTAAATTCATTTTTTTATGGGCGGGTGTAATTTCACTCTCACCTTACCACCTCGATAATCAGTGTTACCCGCTATTATTTTATTATATAAATATATATATATATATACATGTGTGTGTGTATATTATACTGCAATTACAACGGAAAATAAAAATAGTCAAATGTCTTGGAAAATTTATCATTTTCACCAGAACGTTATTCGATACTTTGATAAATCACTTTTCGTTTCCTCTACATAATATAATATACTTTTTATCGTTTTCTTTATTGTGTTTTTACCCCCCTCCCCCCCTATGTTGACAGGGTTGGATAGTTACGATAAAGTACTAAAGTTGTTCTCTGTTGCCCGTGCCGAGTTCGGGGAAACGCTATCGTCGTTCGAACTCATGGACAATACAACTGTGACGTACGTAGAAAAGAACCTTCATCAACCGTGTCCGATAAGTAATGTCCATCCATTTTATGTGCTCATCGAACTCGCTTCAAGTCAACCGACTGTCGGTCAGCATATGGAAAACGTTTTAGCGAAAGCCCTAAACGATTCGGTGATCACGGACGCCACGACCACCGATCAGACGTCAAACATAAACGTAAATTCATTAATAAAACAATTTTTTATTACCTAAATAATTTCTTACTAAAAATTAGATATGTTTTTTTAAATCATTTCTTTTTTAATCATCATTTCTCTTCCCTCCCCTCAAAAGAACGTTTTAATGTAAAATGAATTATCAATCAAATTACGTATTTCTAAATCCTTTCCGGCCCTCACTGGCTTATTAACCAATATCCGGATTTATCAAAAATGACTTTAATTTTTTAATTTTAATAATCAATCGTCGGATTTTTAGAAAATATGGAAAATTCGTGAGCAAGCCATCGAAGCGTTGTTGAAGTTGGGCTATGTATACACTTTCGATATATCTATACCTCTGAACCACTTTTATGAAATTGTGGAATTAACCAGAGAAAAACTAAAAGATGTTGCGGATTGCAAAACTGTTTGTGGATTCGGTCACATAGGTGAGAAAAAAAATCATTAAACCCACTAAGAAATGTTTAATAATTAACAATAAATACATATTATTACTTAACTAATTAAACAAAAAGTAATCAATTGCAATCAATAATCATAATTCGTCAAAGCGTAACGTAATAATACTATTTTTAACAATGTAAACACTTTTGACATATTTATACAATTGTAAGTAATGGAAAAACTTTAAAAAGATCTTAATTTACATTTTTATAAATATTTTATAATAAACAACGACGAACCATTTTAAGATCAATAACAGTACCTATTTGTTTTAATAAAATTTTAAGCAAATTAGTTTTTTTCCATATTGTTATAATACTAATAATATAAGAGACGATAAATGCGTTTGATGGATTCAAATATTTCCATTTTATTGTCAATATAGATACCGCTGGCATATTGAGGATTTTATCATGGGAAAGATATTGTTATTTTATAATAGATATATTTATATAAAGTAAGTTATTTTTTATCAGTTTTCAAAAAATACCAATAGAAAATAAAATTCAAAGGAGTGGATCTATTCCCCAATTACGTATCCCCACCACCACCACCACCACCACCACAAATGCGCCACTGATAAGTACAATAACTGTGTTACGGTCACATTATGCGACCCAAACAGCTGCTCCAATTTTTGCCAAGTAGGCATAAATTCTTAACCGCCCGATCCCAGTACGTATGACAAGTGGGGAGACGCAATACACAACACGAGAATAATATAAACAAATAAATACGAGAGTCGACTTATTACCATCATTGCGCGAGGTTTAAATTATAATTTTATACTTAAATTATTTTATATTTTATTTAAATAATTGTTGTCTGTGCGCGTCGTCTCCGCCTGTCATTCGGATTTCCATTGGTCAATCGCTTGGATCCAAATATCAGGTGTATAGTTTATATATATATATATATAATTACGTAGGTGTTTCGTTGCTAAATATATATATTCCATTATGTTGCTAAATTGAGAGTTCACTTATTTGAACTGAGATTAAATACGAGCCCTGGGAGTCTCTGTGGGGCTATATAAATTAAATAGAGAACTTTAGATTTCCTAGTGTAAAGACAGCTTAGCCAACTATATCCTTAGGATTCCACTAGTCAAATCTATCGACGGACGTACACTAGACGAACAGTACCGTTACAACTGTTTTAATTGTAGATTTAAACGTTCAAATTATTAATTGAGTACGATATTTTTTCATTCAGAATGTTTAAATTTTACGAAAATATGAATACATATAAAGTCGTTTTAAAAGTGTACGTATCAAACACGAATATATTATTATTAATATTATTTTTGATATTGTCTTTATTTATATATAAATAGGATTTACTACACTTAATCGCACCGCTTTAATCAACAATAGCCTTATAGGTACGTCAAAGTTAACGCGCAAACAAATTGCGTTGCATCATTACAATGTACAAATGTAATACGTTTGATGGGGCTTCTATATAGAAACATAATATTTAAACGCGTGCAAGCACTCTCGCCGAACATATTATTATTGTATAAATTGGATGTATGTATTTATATTAGAATATATTAATATGTAATTTCTACCAAACCTAACCTATAATATAATAATCGCGGGAAATTAAACGATAAATGATTTTTACCCCCCCCCCCCACACACACACACACCCTTCCTCCCACTCGGTAAATACGGTTAGAGGTTAGGGATTTAATATTTATTCGCTTTGTGGGAACCCGCGGGTTAAATTATAATCACTGTCTACTGCAAGAGAAAGAACAACAAAAATGGCGGCGATATACAGAGTACGGTATGGCATGCGCCTAATACTCTGCAGATATTATATATTATCCGATTTTCGGCGAACAAACGGAACCGCGCGTGGATGATAAACCAACAGTGCGTGTAATAAGCTATTTATGGGTACTTTAACCAGGTTAGTCATATATTTGACTTAGATCTTATACATATACTACAAGAAGTTCGAAAATCCCATATACCCCATAATAAACCTTCATATATATATATATATATATATATATAACAGCAAGACTATGGTTTACGCAAGCATTTTGGTTTACGCGGTAAGGTCCCCTCGCACCACGTATATTATAATAACGACAAATGTCAACGAGGTCGCCGCCGTTGGTGTATACACTTCAAACTAATCGTTTTAAACCTAATCGTAGGTATTTTCTATATCTACTCGACTGACATGCTATATAGTTAACGGTACGTTCAATACAATTATACAAGTCACGTGTGTGGTGTGTAACGATAGACAAAACTCCTTTACTCAATGACTACTCAACGTGACTCCAACTCGTATGTAAATCATCAATTTACCATAGACTAATGTCGGGTTGCACAAACAGTTATCAGCTGGATAAAAAATCCGATAAACATCTTTATTGAGTCAGTTATAAACTGTTGCGCAAATGTTCATAGTAATTAGGACTTTATCCATAGTTGTGATATAATCTAACTGCTCTTATAACTGTTCGATAAGGCATCATGTAATTCTATAATAGATTAATATTATTTAACATATTATTATTAATCCATGTTATAATACGATAATGGTGTTGGACTTTTGAAAATAGTTATCGAATCGGACCTCTTACTTGTAGAACCGATTACGAACGGTTCAATACGATCGAGTCTATAACAATTATACATCGTTTGTGCAATCCAATTTTTTTTATACAGCCGATTTTTAAGTCATTGATTACAAAACTAATTGTTGATATTATGTGCGACCATTGCAATCTGGCATAATACTTATAATTTATCAGTCATATAAATCAAGTAGATGCTATAATGACACCGAACACAGTATGATTTTATATAGAACTGCAGTTTTAGCAAACATAATAGGTTTGTTTGTTTAAGAAGAAAGTGTACTTTCCCCCAAAAGTGTAAACCAAAGCATTCGTTTAGAAATAATGTAATTGTATGGATTTTTCGTTTTAAAAAAGTGTAATTTTAGTGTACAAACTTTTTACACTGACCGAAGTATTGGTGTCATTTCTCATTTTAGATTCTGAGCGAAACGAGGTTTTCTTTTATGCCTGAAAGCACGATTTGTGGTAGAAATAATAGTCCGATTGCCACGATTAGGGTATGCTTTTGATAGCAAATTACATCTAGTTGGTACTTTATTTAACGAATTTTTCAAAAGTTTTTCCTCGGAAGAAGAAAAACTAACAAAAAATAACGAAAAAATGGCTAAATTCACGGAAATCATAATTTTAAAAAAAAATATTTTTTAACGTTCGGACTTAGAAATTTTTTTGAGTATTCTTATAAGTTAGGTCCTAGTTTACACATGTAGTAAAATTTTGCAACTTTTTATCAGTATAATATATTTTATTATATTTAGTTTCGCTCAGAATCGTATTTTCAGATGATAAAGATAAATCATTCTATACTTTATGTACGCTAATTTTAAAAAAATTTGTTGAGAACGTTTGAAAAATTCGAAAAATGAGCTAAATAGAGTTCAAGTATATGCAATTTTCATTGTTTTCAGATATAAAAAAAACTTCTTTATAAAACTAATACGTTTCTCGCTTCAATCAATATCTAAAATCATCCAGATAATTTGTCTGCACATTTGCATTATTATATATATATATCGTCTAAAGTTCGTGTATTTATATCCGCGGTCCAAGTGCCTAATATATTAAAGAGAGATGCTAAACTTCGTTACCAATTTGTATTGTTTGCCAAGAATACAATAAGCTTAATAGACATTTTATATATAGGTAGGAGATAATATTATTATAAATTGGTATACATACACAAAATATAAAATCCCAAAACCGAGTAAAAAAATTAATGCTCAACTTATGCTTATCGTCTCACTTAAATTTCATTGAAATAGCATAATAGAAAATTCGGTTAAGTGTATACGAATAATGTATATCGTATATGCAAAAGCGATTTCGGAGGTAATGCGATATTTTCCGAGACGTCAAAGTTTTCGACTTACCGAAGTTTGCAGAAT
Organism: Eriosoma lanigerum; assembly: GCA_013282895.1. Taxonomy (NCBI): domain Eukaryota; kingdom Metazoa; phylum Arthropoda; class Insecta; order Hemiptera; family Aphididae; genus Eriosoma; species Eriosoma lanigerum. Next base: position 22,595,983 of record CM023357.1, read on the forward strand.
TGTGTGAAAGTTGTATACTGTAATAATATAAGTACTACCTACATATAAACAAGGGACGGTTTCAGAAGAAGGCAATCGACCCGATCTTCTTTCGTCCAAAACACCCTTTTTACAATTTAATCCGTTATGGCGTCGTAAAAGCGAATAACGAAAACATACTCAAAATAGTTTACTTGAGAACGGTCTGATTTTAATACAACAAACATAACTGAATGATTAGATGAATAATAGTTTATATGAATAAAATGTTTCACTACTGTAAGTAACATTAAAAATCTGTGTATTAAAAAATATAGAAAGTATTAAGTTTGTATACTTCAGTTAAAATTTAAAAAATCATAAATATTCATTATTAAGTTTAAAAAGTGGTGGTATTAGTTAATTAATTAACCTGTTAAAAACGGTGCTGTTATTTATTTATAATTATTATTGTTTTAGCTGTTTATTTTTGTGTTATTCTTTGTTTCAATATTTTTTCAATTAAACCCACGTAATTTATAACATTTAGAATTGCAATTATTCAATAAAACTTTTTTTAAATATTAACTCAGATTAAATTTAATTGGATTGGCTATCGCTACACTTCACATAATCATAAAATGTAAACAAACATTATCGTAATCTCAATAATGTGTGGACAAGAAAAGAGAAAAATGTTTTTTATTTTATCGTAGTTGAAATGTTTTTATAAACACTGATTGTATGTTTTAATAGCAGTCTGATGTTAAACATATGTTTGAAGACTTCTCATATCAGTGACTTATTTACTATTATTTGATTATTGTAATATGGAGACTCTTAATTCGGAAATTATCCAATCACAAAACCTATTCTTTTGGTACCTATCTATTATTCTAACCATAAATAATAAATGAATAGCTGGAACAATCCTATATCGTTTTTGTTTTGTAGTCACTTTATTATCTTCAGAAAAGAAAGGAAAACGATTTTTTCTCTAACATATGTATTCATTTTTTGAAGTTATGTCCAACTATTATTAAAATTAAATACAGTTTAGACAAGGTAAAATATATTATATTGACCACGTGTAAATGCTTAAAAACTACTGCATGATAAGCTACCTAAATAATGTTGGATTATAATATTATATTTATTCTCTGATATAAAATATTTTGTCTGGATTTCTTCGCAGATACAGTAATTTTCACTCGTTAAAACTTCTAACCGCTATTATAATATATAACAATTTAGTAGTTTTACATGCTTTACTTTTCTCACGTCACTTTATGCTACCTGGCTGGCACCAATTATATATCAAGAGGTCAAAGATAATTTTTAATTAATAAGAATATGACGTCTTAGTTAACCAAATTATAAGGCGTTTTCCGATAATTGTGGCTTGCTTTTCCTACTTTTTCCAGACCACTACGCAAAATACATCCTTAGCTATCCGTCAGTTAAACCCGGACCTCATGCGCCAAAACATGTGTTTAGACGTTAACCAACCCCATATATATATTTATTAATATATAGAAACAATAAAATAATTGTTTTAATATATTATGTGCATGGGTTGTTTTTCAGGTGACGGTAATTTGCATCTGAACGTGGTGACTTCAGAATACGACGAAGAACTTAACCGCGTAATCGAACCGTTCATCTACGGATGGACATCTAAGTGTCGAGGCAGCATTAGCGCCGAGCACGGAATCGGTGTATCGAAGACCAATTATCTGAGTTACACAAAGAGTGATCGGGCGATCGATCTGATGCAGACTCTGAAAAATGCCATGGATCCAAAATGCATACTAAACCCGTACAAAGTCATTCCGGTCGTGGCTTCAGCGAGTGGTAACCCACAGTAATTCGAGGGCTTGAAATTCTGTAAATGTCAATACAAATAGACATATAAAATAATTTAATGATGGAATTACTTTATAATTAAGTTTTACCAAACAGACCGCATGTATTAATAATATAATTTATAGTTGAAAGCTTATTTTGTCCCTAGTCAAATCAGTGCTTTGTTCACAATAATTTTATTATCATGAGATGGTCACTCTGATCTGGCATTTATCAATCACAGGACCTTATTTGTGTACCTCTATTATTCGACCTGTATTCTGATTTCATTTCATTTTTGGTCTTAATAAATTGTTTTTATAATAACAATTAAAATCAGTCATTAAAACTTATAAGACTCGGTTTTGTATGAATATAATCATTAATTTGTCTGATTTATTTGATTATATATACTCGTAGTTGAGCACAAAATTTGTTTTATAACTATAATAATATATATATATATACCTTGATTTAATAAATTAATTGAATACAAACTATTTTTAATATAAAAAGTTTTAAATATTTTTCAATTCATGTTTTTACTGCATAACTTACAGTTATTTAAATAATCGGCATAATCTTCCTTCCAACTACGCCTCATAGTACTGAGAGTTCTCGCCTTCAAACTCCAATAGACCTTAGTTTTCAAATTTAAATCTATTGTACCTTTTTCCTAACTTCGTATTAGCCAATTCATTACTTTTACCCTAGCATTTCTTATCTCTCTCTCTCTCTCTCTTTCTTTTAATAATTCTCCTTTTCTTACTTTACATTCTACGGAATTACTTTGTAACTGACCTCTTTATCGCATAACATTCATTAATGTCCATCTCTTTCATCTCAATGCATTTCTTTTCTTTCTTTTTTTGCCTTACTTAATATGACACCGACCACTCATTGCAGAATATTATTTTCCTTCCACTCGTTATTCAACGAGTCATAATATAATTTCCTATATTCTATACACCGGTTTTATAATTTATCTCTTTATTTATTTATTAATTAATTTTATATTTAATTATTATATTATTTAAGAAAATCATTAAAAATATCATGCTCTATTATATATAAAACGATATATTTCTTGGTTTCTTAGTGGATATTTATATTAAATCCTACTCCTCAATTAATAATTTTCATATTATAATTATTTTAATGCGGATAGCTTGGTTATATGTAAAAACCACTATGGTACATGTAGAATATTGACATTATGATGCGAGAAAAGGTACCGTGCTATAGGGTAACAGCTAACTACAACAGAAACAAGAAATAGTTCATACAAAGAGCCTGCGAAAACTATTTGAACATAATAAAATGTTTTCTGACCGTTATTATATAAAGTATAAAAATGTGTGTAGTGTGTATGTATGATTATTTTAAGAATGTACCTATACCGTCGTTATTTCGCGATAAACTCGATAAAATGAGGTAAAACTAACATTATATGGTGCGGTCCCGGAAATGGCGACTGAGAGAGAAAATAAGGATTCTTCAAAATATTATTATTATAATATTAACTGCTGTACGTAAAAAATCAAGAAAAAATCGTTGGTTTAAGTCAAGTTTGTGCGTTTAAAAAAATTAATGTAGACAATATATTTATCCTTAAGATAAATATGCGTAAGTATGTAAGTACAATATTATAATATTTTATGTACATAAATTACTTTTTTTAATAAAAATATATCAATTTTTGCTGAATCGACGAAGAGAAAAGCAATATAAATCATCCGGATTGTGTAAATATCGGGGTAAATATAAACACACCCAGTGGCGTTTTTTTAAACAAAAAGAGAGAAAAAAACGACTGACAGTAATTAAGGTTCGGATTAGATAACATTTACCAACATTGGTCCAAACACACAGCCTTATATAGTGAAATGGAAATCTGTTTCAATATATAAATAATACACTCTTCATCTACCTCGCCTAATAGTGTACTATAACTAGATGGGGTCGGCCTCTCTAGTCCTATATTTTTATAAACCTCGATTTTCTACATATCGTCTAATTCCAAATTTCCTCTGTTTCTAAATCATCATTTCTCATAACATTTCCAAACTATTTCAGCCTATTCTCTCTCTCATTTTCCCTACGATTGATGCAATTTTATTACTTGTATCCTTTCTAGTCACTCCACACGTCCATCTCAGTATTATTTATTTAGATAAAAATATACTATTTTTATCAATAAATATATATTTACCATTTTGTAACTTTTATTCTTATTACTCTGTATTATCTCATTAATTTTTTGTAAATTCATTTACCTACATTTTATTTATATATTTTCGGTTCTATTTTTTTTTTTATCAATGTATATAAACAAAATCCAACGATTTTAAATTGATAAATAATTTATAATTTCAATGCAATAAATAATAATAATATTTCTACTTGTAATTTGTGTAATAGCATATTTCGTGCTATGAATTAATATCCTATGAGTTTTTTAAATAAATGCATCAACATTTTATACGCGTATGATATTTTTTCTCCTAACTCATGACCATAATATTAAATTTACATCATGATTTTATTTTTCAAATTTATTAATTTGTTTACCAGTTATGTATATCATTTTTAAATGTAAACTATAAAATGTTTCATGCATAAAATATTTACTAAAGAAAAATCATATGGGAGAATTCAAGTTATTAATTAATATTTTTTTTATGCTATGTGACGTATAGTATTCATAACTGGAAAAAACAAGAAAAAGTTTCAAGAATCGTGTTATTTATGCACGTGTTTCCACCACGCAAGATGATCAGTTTCGTGTTACATCGATTTTTTCGTTTGAACATTAAAAATGGAAAAAAAATGTATAATCCGTTAAAAACTAAAAAAACTATTTAGAAGTTAAATAATATTTTTAAACAAAAATAATAATATAAAAATACTGTTTAAAAGTGTTTTACGAAACTCGGCACATTTTTTTCTGTGAAACATAAAATTCTATTTTTTTTTTTTTATTATACGCTTAATATGATTATATTTTATTAAACAAAATAATTATATTCTCATTATGACTATTTTGTTCCATTGATGTGTGGGCCGAAAGCTCGGAATTTTCCGGCCGGGTGGTCTCGTCCATACATACACGCACACAACAATGTATTATAATATATTAAATAGAAATGATTCGTTATGAACATCGATCGATTTATTATTATTACGTCGATCTTATAAACGATAAGTTATCTGGACAAAAACACACGAACGGTAACACGATGATAATAATTAATAATTTATTGATTTCTTATGCAAGATAATAACATTACGTACCTATATTATGTTCGAAAACGCGCCATTGTATACAATAATGATTACAATGTCGATAATTAATGCGTCCAAAAGTATATTAATTACCTGTAATCATAGATTTTTTAAATCATAATTAAATCGTTTAGCGAGTTAATAATAAAAATAAATATAAATAAATTCCTATTTATAATACATATTTTTTACACTAATTTTTTTGGTGTATAGTTGTTTCAACATAACGGGCCATATAGAAAAACCACATGAGACTTAAATTGTTGGATTTATGTTAAACTTATAAATTTAACAATTATTGACAAATCCTACAGTATGGAAGAATTTCGAAGTTATCATGTGGGCATTTTGTAGAATGTTCATTTGAATATTTATTTAAAATATGTAAACAATTAAAACTCATATTACAAAATGTTCCACTCTTTAAATTTAGCAACTTTATAGTGTTTAATCAGTAACTTAAAGGTTGCAATTAATTGATGCTGCGTTTCTTTGATTTTTATTTATTCCCTGTTAGGTAGTATTAATATAAAACATACGGATAATACCTATACCGTCTCTAACCTGTCCTGACCTAACCTAACCGAAATAGTTTCGAGAGCAATATATTATTTTACACACTTAAACAAACGCATAAAGTAAATACGACACATTTTTCTCGTTCCGTTTATTGAATTTAATATAAATCATTAAAATAATCCGGCCGATGTAAAGCGTATAGTGAGTATAGCTAGGAGAGACGAGTACATTTTGTGTACAAATATTAAAAACAAAATTTAATTTAAAAAAATAAACAAACAACAGTACACAATAATATTCCTAATGAAATGTGAATTTCTTTTTATATTAAAAAACGGCTAAATTTTTTCTGCCTTAAATATATAATACGATTAAATATGCTGCGTTCATTTCCGGTAAGGTATATATAGTAGGTACTTCATATTAAACACAATATTTATTAGTAATTTTAATAATTACATCAAAATCGATTAAGAATATTTATTTATTGATTACTTACTTATATACAAAACAATAAACAACGTAACTAATATTCGACCGAATCGCGTTTTACATTTTAAATACAATTATTTAATAAAAACTACTCTAATTTCACTGGCATATTGTACACTGTCTGTGATTTCTTACTACCGTCACCAATATTTTAAACCGTTTCCCTCCAGTCACCGATTCCCAAACTCCTTGTACTACTTCCATTCATCATTCCCTGGATCTATAACCCGGGGTCTTCTTCCCTGCATTTTCCATTCTACAACACTACCCCTTACCGTTTCATTTTCTCCCCTCCAATCATTATGTAGCCTAACTGCACTGCATAATCTGTTCCTTATAATAAAACTTGTCACAGCTTCCAATTGAACTCTTACACGGTATGCCGATTTCACGAAACCCCATAGTGACCACGTAGGTTAACAAATTTTCTTCAAGAATTTATTCTCGAAAACACTATTCAGCATCCTTTAAATTACTCGTTGTTATTGTAAGTAATTAGTGTATAGTTTTACATTTTTGAATGTGGAAAATTTTTTTTTCACCTATTGAAATAACACAATAATTACAATATAATACATAGATATATTTTATACGAATACCTAATTCCACACGTGTTCTCATAGTGTAAACTGGAACTCATAAAATCTATATCTATAATATAATATTTAAACATTTTAACCTAGTTTTAATGCTATGATATTTAACAAATTTCTACACTAAATCAATAAAATAATAATCGTATGTAAATTGAAAAAATTAACTGATTTCTATGGCAGTTATTGTGTTTGCTTTCGAACACAAATATGTTTTTATTGCGATAAATTTCAGTAAGTACACCGAACTACAGTAATAAATAATAATAATATATAGGTAATATGTACTAACGCAGTGTTATATACAATTTATTTTCTCACATGTGTTTAACAACAACAAAAATATTTATTTATTAGTAGCGGTTTATTCTGCAGTTTACGACCTTAAAACTTGTACTTTATACTTATACTACTCTGAAAATTAAAGGGATTCAAATACCCATACGTTCATCCTTTTAGGCCTACTTTTATACGTTTACCCTGTTGAACTGATGTAAATTACGATAATGATAAATAATAATTATATGCTCGCGGTTAAAGATATAATTTATTCAAAATTTAGTCGAACAAGCCATTAAGAGGTAATAGACTCATATTTTCCATCGTTTCTATAATATTATAACGCCGTAGTTGTTTATTAATGATATCAATAGTAAATTCACATTTAATTAAGCATGTTTGGTGCATATACATGTATAAACTTTATATTAATTAATATAGGGATCAATTAGTTATTATATTATAATATTCCCTGAATCAAATTGGAAATATTATTTTTAATCTTTTAATTTTCTACTAAATTATATGAATAAAAATACACAATGGTCGCGTGTTGATGACACGTAATATATAAAAAATGGAATTAACAACATATTTATTCACGTAAAATATATAATGGGGCGGAATCGAAAAAATAGAGTAATGGCGTATAAAAATGATATTGTATTTATTATTAATTGTGATGTTATTAAAAATGAATCATTTTTCAATTTTTGTCTATAATATAATATAAATAAAAACTACTTTTACCTGAAAATAATCACTCATAACCTTCTGGTCTAATGCGAAAGAAGAGTATCATAAATTTTCGTGCAAAGCATTCATTGTTCTGCTGTATTAGTGGAGAATCTCTCCATTGTAGAGAGGATTTTTTCATAAAAATTAAATACCTATACCGGAATCGATCTTCCATTCCAAATTATTACATTTTTTACCTTATTCATTTTGATATTCTGTTCTGTTTCCTGTATAAAAAGCATGTTTAAAATAATGGGGGGAATGTGATGCAGTCACGAGTGGTCAAGAGGTAGATACGCAAAATTAATAAGTAATCTAATATGATTTCGATATTTTAAGTATCACCCATCTAGTATTAATTATACAATTTAGTTAATTCTTATAAATTAACGACACTGCGACGTATTATGAACGTGAGTATGTCTATACAGGATGATCAGCTGAATTTCGTGTCCACAAAATTTGTTTGGTGTATACCCGACAAATACTGTATTTTTGTAATATTCTGATCACTCTGTATACCGAGATCATACGTACTTCCACTATAGCATGCTACACTATAAGTACAATAGTACGATCCCAGCAAATATGTAATCAACAACAATATTCCGAGACATCGTGTTATTTGATTGTAAAACGTGTGATTTTTGTCTAATATTTTAATTTGTACTCATTTTAATTTATTGACAAACAATGGAGGAAAAAAAATACATCACACTACGTTGTATATTCGAATATATAATAATATGTTATATAATATTATAATATCGACCTACCATGTGCATGTGTGTTTATTTAACAATAAATACATTAAAGATTAAACATCGGTACATAATATCATTATATATTATTTGAATGGCCATTATTATTTTGGACACGTGAAAACGGTGTAACCTCTTTATTTGACCGTACTCCGGATAATTACCATTTACCGCATACCGCGTGTATACAGGGCGATCAGATATTCAATTTTACAGCAAAAAGTCAACATGTTCCCGTTCAGATAGTTTTAGATTGTATCGGATTATTAACATTTATTTTTTCGCTGTGCAACTTATATATCTGATTGTCCTGTATAATATTTATACATGCGAATAATTACAAATGTTCATTAAATAAATTAACAAGTACACATATATAATATTATTTACAAATCTATTACTGAAAAACAAGCTATTAACGTTTAAATATGTATATCCAATCGTATTGATATTGTTATTATTACTATATATTTATACATCACATAATTATATACAATATGTGATCGAAATAATATTAAAAACTAATGCAATTTCCATAATTTTTATAACGTGGAATTCTGATCATCCTATATATATACATTAGGCTACAGCTATAACCTATGTGTAATTATATACGTATCCATTTTTATGTAAATCCGTAAACTGTTAATTTAAACCATAATTTATAACCTCCTATTACGCGTATACATTTTACCATGGTATAATATATTATATTCGTATTGTGCTTTGTGCATTATTACACTAATCGTTTGAAAAAAAAATACTATAGCAGACACCGATAGTCCGGTGGATTGCAATTGTTGTATTAAATTGTAATTCAAATTGTTCAGTATTGGTAATGAATTTCTATTAGTTTTCATAATTACATAATCGATTGAAACTTGATGTGTTTAAGCATTATTATAAGTTTATTGCCATTATTATAACGATGGATTTGAATAAAAAATACAAATAAGTAAAGATATTTAAAAATTAATTTTAAAATGCTATATATTTGCAATATGTTTTTAGTGTATAGTTGAATAATTAAAACTCATTAAATTTCTTTATTTCTTCATTGCTGGAAACATAAAATTCGTTTCTGGTTTAAAATGAGATGGTATAAAAAATGTGGTCAGTTAGTAAATTATTATGTAAAAAATAAAAATGCCTATTATGTTCTACTTAAAAGCAATTTTACAAAGTACATTATATATTTAAATTATTATCCCCTATAAATCATTTTTCTACGTTTTCTAAATTATGTCAATTATTTGCGCATTCTTGTGACATATTTAATTAATTTTGATATTTCAATCGGAATACGTTTTATTACTGTAGTCTTATAATTGATTATTAATATATTGTACTATATTATACATATTAATATATATTGATTAGATATGTGTTTTTGTGCGTTTCCGCCAATTAATAATTCTATTCAGGCTACTCATAAAAAATAGATTATAAAAATATATAACTTTTTTTCGTATATTGTGTAATATTATATTTTAATTACGTATAAAGAAAATTTCAATAAAATTTAAACATTCCAAAACATTGCCCTCGGAAAATTAATGATTGTCCCTACCCTTACCTATTGTTTCTAATAATTGTGGTCACATAACATACGAATTTTTAAACTATATAAAATCATAAAAACGAAACTAAAGAAACCAAATTTATTTATAAAATTTGTTTACGACTATCTTACGAGTATATCTAACAAATTTAACAAAATAAATCGTCGATTTAGGACTCTCTCGGAACTTTTTTTTGAAGTGAAATACGTGAATTTATATAAGAAAAAATATTAATTAATTATACATAGAAAAACAGAAAGTGTCATCAATTGTTTATTCCTTAATATTTATTTTTTACATTTATCGCATATTCGTATTCCGTCAAATCATACGAATTGTACAATCATTTTAAAATAAAATAAAATTAAAAAAATGTACATACTATTTTTCGATGTTTTATTACAGTATTCACGGTGACTACATTAATCAAAATATCGAATAAGTTAAATAGTTAATACAACTAAAATGGAAATTAGAAAACGTTACATTTTATATTATTATACAAATTGTTATCGTTGCATACTCAATCGTAAAACTTTGTTTATGTAAAGTGGTTGGACGTTGGCTCTTTATTATAAGTTAAAAAGCGTAGCTTCCACTCAATCGTATTGTTGTTAAAAAAGTTAATAACATTCATATCAATATCAATCGGTATAACCATTAAAAATATAATATTTTATAATATTGTTCACGCCAAAATCAATACTATCACATACATTAATATTTTTTTTTATTATAGTATTAAGTCAATATTATTCATATATATATAATTAAATATATGACACTCGTTTCGGTATAAATTATAAAGTTTTAATAATAATTAATAATAGTTTTTAACTAACGATCATGTACGTTACACAATAATAAATAATTGTACCATCACGGCTTCACATCAGTAGAAATCTATATAATGATAGAAAATTGTTTGTTGTGTGTCGATTATTAAAATTTTCATTCATTGAAATTATATGTATATAAAATCCAAAATTAAACATAATATATTATACTTACAATCCCTGATGAGATCCTAATTATTGATAAAAACCCATATCTGGGTATCTCTGGTGTTTACTTTTAAAACTCTCCTGTTTTTTTTTAAATTTTCAATATATTTATAAGTTGATTGACAACATTTTTTTTTTCAATTATTATTCATATAGTTTTTTTTTCATTATTTTCATATAAATAATCAAATGACAAACACATTAAAAATTAATTTTATTTGTTTTATTCTCGTACATCAATATTACAAAATATTACGAGACACGACTCCTATACAAAATATTTATCTCAAACTTTATTTATTATCCATCAACAATATTTGTTCAAACCGTTATCGTCAAAAGTCAATAATCGTTTCAATTTGTTTTCAATGAAATAAGGTTTTGTCACTTAATAAATTAACGACTGCTATTGTGAAATTACAATGTATATACACTTCGAGTTTTGTTAAAATGTTTAAATATTCAACACTTACATGGGTACTGTAATAAGTGTACAAAGCTATAATTTATTGCGTCCATATAATGTAGTACGCGGGTATAATTATAAACCCATCAATTGCATGGCAAAAACAAAAATAAATAATAATTCAATATTTATTCTCCATGAAAAACCCCGCAAATTATCTATTTCTTCCGCGCACGTGTTACACATGTAAGTGTGTAACGCACGCAGGTGGTATATTTTACACCATTAAATAATGTGTATCGTTCGTGATGTTATTCGTATACTTGACGTCGTCTTATATGTTAATTTCAACTACATAGTATAACGAGGGCCTCGTGACTTAACAAGTAGGGTGTCAAGATGTTGACTTATTTTGCGCGGTGGAAAAATCGGTTCACAATTAAAATTTACATCATACACTCATACCATATATACGAAACAGTTCCTAAAACGTCATCACCTATGAAAAATGTGATAATTAATTTGTGTTAAACATATCTATCTCTTAATCGACAAATATTTACAAACAACATATTATTATGCGAATGTTTTTTTTTTTTTTTTAACGAACACGATAGACAATTATAATGATAAGAAATTATTACATCCAACAGTATCCAATCATGAAATGATTAATTCGGTAATTTAGACAAGCATTTTGTTTTTTGTTTTTTTTGTTTTTATAATTGTTCCAAAACCATATAATTATAAATTTATAATATTATACGATGTCGGTTTCGTTTTAGTCACGATAATAATTAAACGGTGTTGAGAAAGAACGATAATTACCTATATCAATTGGCTACATAAAGAAGAAACTTGTAGTGGGTTGATTTAAAAAATATATTATATTATATAATATAAAAAATATATAATCTTATTTTAAAGATTAAATAAAACATTTGAAACAATTTTGTCAAGGGGGTAGTTTTACCTTCTCCCCCCCACACACAAAAAATGTGAACGAGTTAAAAAACTTTTTTTTTAAATATTTTTCTATCAAAATATTATAATAATTGCCTAATTAATAAGTATTAATAAGTACATAAAAATGCCGCACTCGAAGTGAGGAAGGAGTTTTGATGACGTATAATTTATCATAAACTTTTTTTGTGATCAGAAAAGTTCTAAAAAAAATTACTTGCTCCTTAAATTAATATAAAAATGTTATAGTTCTGTTTTATTATCATGACTATAGTTATTAATATATTTACCTGAATTAATAAGCGAAGTTATAAACTTTGAACGATAGTAAGTGTTTTTTGTAGAATGGTACTTCACAATCAGTAATCACCTATATTATAATATACCTCTTGGAAACAAATTTATGCATATAATAAATTAATTAGATATTTAAATTTATATACCCGTACAATAAATTAAAAAATGCTGTGCACGCAAATGGTTTATAAAAAGCTACGTATAACTAATAAAAACTTTTAATAGCAACTATTTTGATCGAATCTCTTTTGTCACATGAAATGTATTATGTACATTAATGCGATATTAATTTATTGCATATAACAAATCCAGACAAATGTTTTCAAACGTGTTAATATTCTTAATGTTAAATTGTAAATAAATAATAAACGATAAAATTAATAATAATAAAAATTTAATTATCGTTTATAAATTTGGAGAAACGATTTTTATAAACATAATTATTTACTAGTTAAATATAAAATATAGTTTATAATTAAGGAAAAAATTATGATTTATCCTCACAATTTTTTATTAAAACGTATTTTAGATTAAAAAATAAAACCATACTGGAACATATAATATTTCATTAAATATTTTTAAGCCATTAAAACATATCTAAATATTATGATAAAAAGTTTCATTTATTTAAGTAACTTTTCCGACGTCATATCGAAATGATCGCATTAAATGTTATTAAACAATATTTATCCCCGGTCTAGCGAATTTGCACATTTGATAATATACTTAACAGTTCTGACTATCGCATAATCTTTATTAATGTCAACTAATATTATAAGTAAATAATATAAGAATATACATCACACTTACGACAATATAACTAATTGACATAATTAACATATTAACAATTAACTATAAATTATAATAAAATGCACAATTAAATTATTTAACGAAACTGAAATGTGTTTTATACACATTAAAAACACATAATACGTTTATTACTTAAATTACACTGTATACAGTGTGCAGCAATAAGGTACTTAATTATAGATTACCCATTATAATTTACCGTCAATAGAACATTTTTTTTATTATTTATTGTCATATAATATTTAGTAATTTCTATTACAATATGTAGTAATAAATAATAATAATATTATAATCGTATAATTCTGTAATATATTATATGATAACCTATATAACAGACTTTAATATACTTTACTTAATTTATGCGTTTGATTTCTCTTTTATAAAATTATTCTGTGGAAGTGATTTTTTTTCTGAATCTATATATAAAATTAAGTAACGGGGTATTAAACTTTCATGATACAAAATCGATTACGTAATATACACGTGTTCGTTGTCTGATCACCCTTTTCTGTTTATAGGTAAACACACGATAATTCGAGCCATTTTGTTTGTGAATATTTTAACTGAAGATACACTTTTCATCTAACCGAACAAATTTGTCTTTATAAATATTTTCAATATTATTTATATAACAGTTCATTTTTTTATATATAATATACACTACAAAGCTAATTGAATATGATATTATATTTCTTTAATGGATATTATACCGGACACATAAAATATTTATTTAAAAATTTAGCTTGCATGATACGCACAATATTAAATGATTATTATCTGGTCCCTATTTTCAAGGGGCACATTATGTAACATTTATGAAAAAACTTTGGTATGCGATTTATATACCTATTATCAATTTTCATTCAATATGTTAATGAACACTAAAGTAATAAAACATAATCGTCGGGCGTACTTTAAAAAAGTTTTTTGTAAAATTTCTAAAACTTTGTTTTTAATAATGCACAAAATTTAATTTTAATAATATTTATAATAACCAACAACTTTCCTTAGATTATAATTATAATTAAAAATAGATGTTACCACATTTTTCAGCATCCAAAACCCCTATTTCGCTATGTCACGCGATTTTTTCGATTCTTAGACACCAAATAATTTGTTCAGAATTTCAAGACACAAAATATACGGAAACACTCTGTATAATATAATACAAAATATAGACAGTATACACACAATTAATAATAACTAAATTTTATAAAAAAAAATTTTTAAAAATTGTTTATCCAAAGGTGGCATTTTTTCAGTGCTCCCTGACGGAAAATTATATGAATACGGACCTGATTGTTACATTTTTTACCGCTTATAATATTTCAACATTTTTTCATTTGTATATTATTATACTTTTTATCCTCGTTTTGAAGGGGGATATTGATATTCGTATTACATAATATAATACGATTTTAATCCATAAACGCATACGCAGTTAGGTACGTGTACCTACATAATAAAAGTGTTTACATATTAAACACTTATATCCCCTTCAGGATACGTGGGCACGAAATGAAGAGCGATTGTGAAGCACTTCATTCAAACACAAACTATAATTTTATACTGTATAATGATTATAATATATGTACATTGTATGGTATTTTACAAATGAATACAATATTATTTCTCAATGGCTTTTCGACAGTCTTACAAATAATGATTATAATAATATATACTATCGATTGATCGATTTACCGCCGTAAAACGTGTTGGCACGCATGTATGATGACACCATTATATTATTATAGTTTAATAAATACCAACATATTTTCATTTTTAATTTCATCGTACATTTTAATTACGTATTAACTTGTGTTTTAATTAATTAACAATTTGGTTTATAATTCATTTTAATTGTGTGTTTTCGTTTGTATCACAACAAAATTGTATTATACAATAATAATAATAATATGTACTTATGTGTACCAGATACCTATTATTATTTCGATTTAAATTAATCTTGTCGCGATGATGATATAGATAGGTGTTATTGAAACGATAATAATATGGTATTATAATATTTACAGTGGAAATATAATAAATTGTAAACGATTATAATGTTTGAACACCATACAAAATGTTCTACTGAATAGTAAGAATAATACTATAATATGCGCGCACCTACAGTATTGACCCATAATATGATCATTAAATCATTTCGATTTTAATTTAGTATATTATTATTATATTTTTCTCTGTAACGCGCCAAACTATAGTTTCTCTTATAACGATATTGTGTTATATCTATAATTTTATTCATAATGCCGTAATTTATTGTAATAATATCTCGTACTATTTAAATACTATAAAGAAATTAGTATACCCAGTGGGCACTAACTATACTGACTATATTGTTTGTATAACGAGCAGCAAGACGATTAGAAAAAATAATAATTCACTCTTCTTAGTATATAATGGTGTTATTATTTCATAGATTTCATGTTTAGTATTTATATTTTAATATATTATTCTAATAAATGGTTTGTAGCGGCATTGATATTTATGCATAAAAATATAAAATTATATACTTTTATTACGTAATAATTATATTTGAACCTATACAATGGCATCCCAAGGGGGATGGCGGTTAAGTAGGAGCATTTGCACCCTTGACTTTTTTCTGGATCTATTTTCATAATCGTTATGCGATATAAAATATACATTTTTTAATCATTTTTACGTTACTAAATTACCCACACCTATGAAAGGAAACATTTCACAAACCATAATTAAGCACTTATCGAAACTAAAAATTTTAATTTTAAATATTTTGCCTTCCTTGACAAATTCCTGCGAACGCCCTTGCTTATGTATATAATATAATATTGTAAAGATTTATAATCCTGATGACTTTTATTTATTTTTTTTAATATCTTAGATAGCTACATGCAGTTATAAATAGTTAATTTGTATTTTTAAAGACATTTTTGAACATAATATGTATGCTATTTTTTCCATTTCCAATTTTTATTTTCGGTTCACCTCGACCTCAATAATTCGGAATTAAGATTTTATTCATGTTATTGACACATCATAATTTAATTTTTCAATTTAATATTTAAATATTTAGTATGTTCCTATTTTTCTGGACCAGGTACCTATAATTTTTAAACAAAATCACATTCCTGTTTATCCGAATTACCTGATTTTTAACAGTTTAATAAATTATAAAAGTACTAATTATTTTATTTAATGTTAAAATAATACAAAAATAACAAATTTAATTAATTTAATGTAACTTATTAGTTTTACGTTTTAATTGTAGATAGTAGTTCATGAATTTTTTTCCTTCTATATTTTAACGTCAAATGAATTCAGCTATATATAAGTCTATGACGATGACGTCCTGTTCAACAATTTATTTACTCTTTCGTTTTGTAACTTTGGGATCTACTATCCACAAAGTTTTTACTATGATTTCCTGTAAGATGTTTAAACTCATTCTTTTCCAACTCAGAAGTA
This sequence comes from Eriosoma lanigerum, assembly GCA_013282895.1. NCBI lineage: Eukaryota > Metazoa > Arthropoda > Insecta > Hemiptera > Aphididae > Eriosoma > Eriosoma lanigerum. The sequence continues at coordinate 22,612,963 of CM023357.1, forward strand.
CTTACCCGCCATAAATCCGATAAAATAATTGACCCCTTTTTATGTTTATAATTATTTCATTATAAATAGTAGACATTATTCGATAAAGAACTTGGATCAAAAAAATTCCTTCGTTTAACGGTACATTTTTTAATTCCGTCAAAAATCCATTATTGTGGAAAATCTTATTTTTTTATTTAGGGAATAAACAATTCCATCTACCTCTATTTTTTCCAAATCTTCCAATTTTCCCTAGATTTTTTTTATTTATCATTGGTTAAATGTGATTCTCTTAAATAGTTATTTTAGCTAAGAAGAGTATTTTTATTTAAGAATATTTTTATTTTGATTAATTTTCAAGTTAGTTTCATAGCATTTCACTAAAATAATTTTCATACAAATACACGAGTAAAGATAATATGGATACCAGACGACCTATGCTTAAAATCATATTACGTAATACTTCAAGCTGATTTATAGACGGAGGACGTCCTATATCAGTGGTTTTCAACCTTTTTAAGAATTCGGCACACTTCATCTCCTACAAAATTTTCACGGCACACCAATGCGTGAAGCTTATTTGATAAATAATTTATATACACAAATACAGGGACGTTTTGGGGGTTTACCCCCCCCCCCCCCCCCCGAAATATCTGGAACAAAAAGTAAATTACCTGAGCTACAAGTGTATTACTAAAAAAAAAATTTTTATTATAACTTGTTATTAGTCATTTAAAAGTTTTAAATTTTATTGCCTCCCCACTTTGTAGAAGTTCTGGCTACGCCACTAAATATACCCACTAATAATAATAAATATAATTCATTTTACATAATTATAAATTATAATTATTACATGATATTAATGTTGTGTAGATATAAACATGTTGTAAAAAATATACCTTTTTCTATCTTCAATAGATACTTATATTAGGTATTTGTTTATTAAACTGTAACTATGTATAATTCGACATCATCAAATATACTTATATAAGTAATTAGCGTATAATTTTTAAAAAAATGTAGGTAATATAAATTTGTACCTAAAGTTTTTTATCCTTTCGTGGTTCTTTAACATAAAATAAAGTTGTCATTATATATTACTTATTATTATTTTATCCAATATCCATAGATATATACAAATGATTTCGCAAATTTTTGTCAAAAGCAATTGGATGACATTGCAAAATATAAAGTTATTGCACATTATTGGATACCTGATATAAACTTCAAGTTTCCAACTTCTGGGAAACGAAATTTGAAATTTTAACATTCATGGTTACGCTCGTTTACATAGTTGGTTTATTCTGCTGTAGAAGACAGATCTTAATGCCGTTATTGTGTGTCTTTTGGATCAAATTTCGTTGGAAAAGGGGGTCATTAGAGCACAAATATATTAGTTCAAACTGCGTTTCAAGATTGGAAGAAAGCGCTCGAAAAATTTAGAGAACATCAAATAAAAATATATCATCAACATTCCAACCTTGACGCAATGGGAGATGGATAAAATTTTAAGTTCATTTACAAAAATCAGAAATATGATGTGATCAGCGAAATTAACAAAGGGCGGAAAATACAACAACTCGAAAACAGGAAAAAGTTAATTCCGATCATCCAAGCAGTTTTGCTGTGTGGGAGACAAAAATTATCATAAAGAGGTCATCGTGATCAGGGCTCTTTGCCATTAAAAATTCCAGAAGAAAACGACGGAAATTTCAGAGTGTTACTTCATTATTCCCTAGACATCGGTGATCAAGTTTTGGTCAATAATTTGAATACGGCAGATGCAAATGCAACGTATTTAAGCTATTGCATTCAAAATAAAATAATGGATGCAGCAGGGAAACTAATAACGACGAATATTGTGCAACGTGTAAACAAATCTGGTTGTTTTTCTGTTATTGCTGAAGAAAGTACAGATGTGAGTGGTATTGAACAGTTTTTAATATGCGCTCAATTTGTTGATAAAATTGATGATGAATGTATAATTCAAGAAGACTTTTTGTGTTTTATTACTGTTGAGGATGTTACCGGGCTTGCAAATACGCTGCTGATCAAGATAAAGGACATTGGAATAAACCTGGTTAATATAGGTCGTTTTATAGGACAAATTGTAATTACTTTATAAATATATAATTTATAATAATTATAAATATTTAAAAAAATTTCAAAAACCTCTCCCGAAATTTTTTTCTGCGTTCGCCCCTGCACAAATATATATGTATATACATATATATGGTATACGCTGTTTACAATTTACTCTGTTAAGAAATAAATTAATACTATGATGAAGAAATGTGTTAGCAGTAATATTTATTTTATATGATAATATTGTTGTACAATGATATAAAAATATATCCGGTAATGAGACATTTGTGCTTGACGTGTGGTGCACAAGTATATTATTCGAAGACAAACCGTCTACACAAACACTCTTAGTTCTTCTTCTACAGACCGAAGTCTTTCTCTTTTTTAAATTTTTACTGCAGTGATTGTGGAGAATCCTTGCTCGTATAGATACGGTAGATAATAGTAGTAAAATTGTTATTGCTTTTATAGATATTTCAGAAAGTTCTGCTTGAGCATATATTCAACATTTGTTTACGGTCATTTCTTAAATTTAAACTTCAATATTCTTTATTATTTATTTATTTATTTTTTTTTTTTTGCCTGTCTGTCTTTATATTAGTTACTTATCAGTTTTCACAGAATATCGATAATAATACTGTTTAGTACAAAATTATAAAACTATTAATAGATCTATCGTGGCACACCGTTTAAAAGGCACTACTCTATATCCATCATATAGTGACGAACCATCAATAATTATTTTTATATTATATCATTTACCTCCATTTAAAATGAAATAATATGTAATTATTACAAAATAGAGAAAGACAGGGAACATAATTTCACATACGTATTTATTTAATATAGTTAGAGTGCGCAATGAGGCTATAAATTGGCTGTTCTTGGGAGCACTTTTAATTGCTATATTATTTTTTCTTGTTGTGTATCCATATAATTTAATTCTAGATACCAATTAACAAGCAAATATAAACCCCAAATAAAAGTTTACAACCAGCATATCAGTTTTTATTACAAATGATCTCTTTTTCTAATTAATTTATATATATATATATATAGCTCCAGTCGTTTATACATCTTGGACTTTGTAAAACACTAGTTTCTGAAACAGCTCATTTGCACATTCACAATATTCTTAAACTACAAACATCATATTAATATGTTTAGTATTTATAATTCGATATATTATAAGTTATATAATAAGATGTCTGACTTCTGAGAGTAAAAAATTTAATTAATTTAATAACGTATTAAATATTAATTAAAATAATTACTAAAATAAATATTAATATACCAAAAGTTTTCAACTTAACCATAAAATTCTATATTTGAGAAATAAATTATATAAGTCCAAAGCACTAGTCCGTGGTCTAAATCTTATGAAAAGTCATTAAACCGTGATAATCGTGATAAAAGAGGTAGTCTCCAATGTTAGTCGAGTTAATGATGGTAGCCCGGAAAACATGCAGAAAAGTTCTTACCAAATATTTATTATTGTAATTAAAATCTAAATAAATAAACAATTTTAGGGTAAATTAGTTGTAACTTTTAAGTCATAAATAATGTTTTTTAAGCGGATTCCTGTAGGTATCTCAAAAATTCAACATCCTGACTTTATTTATTATCATTTCCGCGGTAATTCATTTTTAAACGATGTCTATAATATATTTCATATATTGCATCACGAATACGTCATCGGTTAAAATATTTAAACCCCATCCGGACTCGAATGACTTCGTATTGTTCACGGGTTGAGAGTTATTATGAATAATATAACGTTCGAATTTTCGACGATTTTCGCAACGTAAAATACGTCTAGATTCTACGTCGAATTTGTAGACGTTTCTGCACTTCGCACAGATCATTTTAAAAATTTTCTTGGCTACTTCGAATACGAAAGTACATAGTCAAGTCCTTATAGAATATAAAATTATAAAAAATAATAAATAGAGCCATAAATAAATAAATTGAGCCATACATACATTTCTTGTAGCTAATCTGACTATGAACCTGAATGCTGTATACGATTATACACATTTAATAAAACGAAAATAGATAAACAAAATACAATATTCAAAAAAGGTAATGGGTCAACAGTTGATGATTTTTTCAGCGAGAAATAAAGCAACCACAGATAATAAAAACATGGATATGCCATCACCATTTGAAGCCATTGCGGTTATAAAATACTGAAGTAATAATTAACTAACTTTTCTTTATATTTTTAAACAAACGACCTATACTTTTTATCACTAATTTTTTTAATGTTCACTGATAACTGATAAAACGTCATATCCTATCCACGTACCTATTTATTATACATGACTGCAATAAACTGATTGATAAAAGGTCATGTATGCGTATAAATATAATAGATCGTATAGTTATATTGTCTTCTGACAGCAATCTGATCTATCTGATAGCTCTGATACATTGTACCTATATGGATCTAAGCAAGTTTCGTCACTGGTCATCGTGTGATTGATGAATATTCATGTTTATCATGTTGGATCGGTTTTTCGACTTTGCGTTCCACTAAAAGAGTCGGAAAACCGGTGAAAATGAAGTGGAATAATGGAAAATATATGTATATATAATATATACATGTATGTGTGTGTTTTTACAGACATTATTTTTATAGTTACATGCGTCAAACCCTTTAATTTTTTACTTATACGTATCAGAAAAAAAAAAAATCGTAAACGGAATGCTCATTTTGGAGTCGCTCCTGATGATGTCGAATCGCCTACTACTTATCTTTCGAATCGGATCATCCTGTATAGACTTTGCGGTGTTCGTGTACCGCGCTGGTCGACTTGGCCAACGTAAATGCATTCAATTGCATCGTGATGCGTATCGAACCCTTTCGTTTCGCGGGTGCGTAATAAAAACGATTTTACAATACATATATGTATACGCTATATTAAGAGCTCATACTGAATATTGGCCGTGAAAAGAGCACGACCGTACACGATCGTTACAAATAATAGGTTCACGCACGCGAAAAGGGTAAAGTATTATAAATACAGAGAATGGAACACACTGAGAGAGAATATATAGTATGTTTTTGTATATAACGGCGGTGGCGACGACCGACGGCGGTCTGGGTGGATTAGCAAATAAATGGCAATAGGGTCCGTCGCCGAATTAGCCGACCATTATTAAAATCCCTCGTGCGCCGCACCCTTATTACAGCCCGGCGTATATATATACATATAAATATATGTATACGAAAAGCTATACCGATGACTATATAATATATATATATATATATATATATATATGTACTATACCACTACCACGGTATATAATATTACGCCGCTGCTAAACTACGCTACACTACCACTACCGCTATATATATACACGGGACACGACTACTATTACTATTACTACACTGTCACCACTAATATACACGAGCTCCTCTCCTCGCCGCGCGACATCCGACGCGATATCTCCCTCGTCGACGCTGCGTTTCGACTAAATACGTTGCCGCGCGCACTGTCGTCATTGTCGAGGGTCGAGCACGAGATGTATATTATTATAATATATATAATACGATGGCCCCGAGTCCGCGGGTGGTCGCGTTATATACATAATTTACACGCGCGTGACATACAGGGTGATCATAAAATTGTGTTACGAAAATAACCGAGACAAATATTTTATACATAATATATAATATGATTCGATTTCCCCCGCCATTTGTGTAACGCTAAATTCGGATCACGCTGTACATATATACGAAACCGCGAAATTTACTTTGTCTACCTTCGTATATAAATCTAGTGTTACGATCGTACGTCATCTAGATAAATTTGTTTGATTTTTTTTTCTTATTCGGATAGAAAAATAACGTTAATGTTTATAACACAACTCTAACCTACATCATCTGTCAAACAGTAATATTGATATACAGTTCGAGCAACCAAAATCGTGAGTGCTTCAAAAAAAATCCTTTGAACGGCTGAACATGGAGAAAATATTGGGAAAACTTTATTGTACGTACCTTAATAAATAATGATTATTATTTAGTTTTTTTCTATACGTATAATAATGACTGCGGACATATTGTAAAGATTAATACATCTAAAGAAATATCATTATATAGATCTAAAGATGACTTCAAAGGAATATAATCTATTATCTAAATATTTTTTTTATATTTATCTTATCATCTCTTTTTAGATCACGTTTGACTAAGTACCATACCTTTACTTCTATATAGTTAATAACTAAATATTATTATATTAATCATAACGCGTATGTTATTTTATGAAATGAGTTCGCATTTATAACCGCCAAAAGCATTTTTCCCTATGAAAAATCCCTGTCAAGCATCACGAATTCGTGATAAACATTGTTTGCATTTAAATTTAAATACAATAACGCGGTAATATACGCGACGCGCGCCCATCTCTCAAAACAGGTGGTCCGGGGGCGGATTTGTAATAAATTCCTCTCGTCAACACCATAACCGCACGCTTTATTATTGCGGTAAAACACAATACAGTGTCACGACTCACGGCTATATATTATAACTTCCGCGAAGTGTCCCTAACCCTTCCGGTCCGATTGGTTAACACTGTATACCAGGTAACATGCGTAACATGATACATCGTTTTGGCGTTGTGTAGACTTCCAATAAGCCAACGTGAAATTGGATATTGGATTTTAATAAATCGAATTAAAATTATATGTAAAAAACAACAAAATACTGCAATTGAGTAACGAAAAAACATTTTTTTATAAACAATATTATTTCAGTAAAATTATAAATTATTATTATTAACATGTTAAATATCGTACGATACACATTGTGATTTATTTATCACGATCTAATTAATATCTCAAAAAATATAAATATTTATAATCCTATAACTATTTCCACAATAATAAACGATCGAAACCATTGTCGAGGGGAATTAAAGGGTATCAGATTATATCAATCACTTACACATCGATTTATAGATATTTAGGTTCGATATTGTCCATATCGCTTATTTTTCACCCATATATTTTGCCCCCTAAAAACAATTTAATACGTACATTAATAGAACACCGAATTGAAATATCGATTTCGTAGTAATATACATTTCCCTCATCTTCTCATTGGTCGACATAATATGTAAATTGCTCGTGAAATATTCATCGGAATAATATTGTGACTTGTGGTTAGAAAAATAACGAATAAACGAAAATGTGAGCAATAATTTTCACCGTTTTTTTTTATGTATCCTATAATATCTAACCAATAATATTATATAAATCTCCGATAAAAAGCCAGAGTATCGTATGCGACATTTGTCTAATTTTATACCAGAGTTAAAAAATATTTTAAGTTTGACTGCTGTATAATAGATTAGGCTTATACGTCATGTCTATGTTAATGTTTAAGATAAAATTTAATTTTAAATAAAACTATAGAAAGTTTCAATGCAATCACACTAATTCCATTTTTAAACGATTTAGCGTCATTTATTGAATAAATAAATATATTAAATCATAATTTTTAATAAAAATGTCACTTAAGATACATTGGCATTCAACCGACAACATAGATAACTACTATCTAAGTCCAATATTGCTTATCAGCTCCGTTATGATAAAGACGTAGTATTTACAGTCCATTAATATTTTATATATACTATTTTATATATAATTTTCTATTTGTCTACGCGTCTCGTTAGTGTCTTTTTCCCTTGCTTTTCCTGTTCATTTTTTTCTCGCAATATTCCTACTGCAGGGCTTTCGACAGAGGCTCATTGTTGACGAAAAATAAATTTAGAAATTTTAATTAAATTATTTGTGAATAAAAATACAATTTTTCATTACCTACTCAATTAGCGTACCTATATAAAAGGTGCAAGCCACGAATGCACGATATATTTTAATAATATTATTAATTTATATCACAGAACAATATAAATAATAAAATAACTGAATATTTACCAGTAACGATAGCTTCATGCGAAAGCAGTTTTAATAAACTAAAAATTTAGACAACATTATTTACGTTTTACAGTGGGACAACATCGTTTAACAAGTATGTCGACTTTGACAATCGAGAACAATTTGATGATACAATTAGATGGTATCATAGACGATTTTGCAGCCATAAAAACAAGAAAAATATACATATAAGATTATATTTAGTTTTTAATAATTTATTGATAATACATTTTTTTTTATATATATATTTAATAAATAGAAACAACCTAACCTATATGTTATTCCTTTTATAAATAATATGTACGAATCTGAAGAAACAAATTAGCACGAAAATTGACATCAAGAGAAGAACTCTACCCGAATTCGCCCTAAATGTGTGTTTCTAAACACATTTCCGAGTCGTGATAATGTGTTTAACACTTCCCGCGGAATCACCACGGCTCTAAGTATGCACACAAAACACCGCATATTATTAAATATACCTTCTGCCGCGTTAAATAAAATATAATACTGTGTATATTGTATATAACAGACCGATGTTGTAAAATTTACTTTACCTATTTGTTCGTTAAATAAAACAACTTAACTTTATACGACTATATATAGTCACCTTTAACTACTGCTAATTATACACGCAAGTAACGTTCGTATATATTACATAATTTGTGTGTATGTGTGATTTTGTTATAATAATAATAATTGATACACTTATTATATTTATAATGTACATTATAACGACGAGCGAAAACACGCGTATCCTTTACTTATAATTCTTTTACTCGCGTTTAAATCAATTCTTGCAGATGTTATATATACGTAAATCGTTTAACGCACGCGCGCGCGCGCGTGTGTGTGTGTGTTGTGTGTGTGTGTATTTATACTCTTGTAAATCCAATCTGTACTGTGTACAAACTACAAAACGTACACGTGTATCATCATTATTCTAAATAAATCGTGTATTCTTGTTTACTGATCATACAGACGTGTGATTTCTCGATAATATATGCATGTAATATTACATTATATAGGTAATATTATGTGTGTGGTCTTTCGAGTTGCTTATTTGTACGGCATATCATAATTTACGGTTTTAAAACTAAGGTCATGAAATACATTAGGTATACAGATAAAAGAAAAGTATATATGTGATCGGCATTAAAAACGCCGTTCAAACAAAATCGTTTTACGGTTTGTGGTGACAATATAATATAGGCTGTAATTTTATCTCTCCTCAAAAATAACTAATTATTATCGCGTGATACACCACAGAATTTCAATATTTATTCATTTGGTATTCACTGATTCACCTATATAGGTATTGGACGTTGGTCCAAAATAATACAATCATTTTTAATTTATTTAAAATTCAACTGAGGGTATTCGAGGGTATTAAGGATGATTCGGGTGTAACGTTACCGATGAAGGGTATTATTTTGCTAATCCGAAAATTATTTTTTTATAATAGATAGATTATATTATAGTTTTATTATTCCCAAAAATTGCTGTTATTTGAAACACAAAATATGGGACGGTTCATGCTTTAAGAGTTTGAGGTTTGCTAAAGTTTGTATCAAATAATTTATATTCGAAACATCGTACATTAAAATCTATGAGTGGTTATTAAATATCGATTTTTACTTTATTACTATTTAAATTTAAAACTAATTTTAAACGGTATCTACTAAAACATATTATACATAATATTTGACATACACAAATTTGGTGATCAGAATTCCCATGTTACAAAAATGGTTATTTTCAATGCTACAACCTTAAACCTAAACTTTGCGATATAATATTCTGATTACTTTAATGTGCATAATACACATAATATATAACAATGGTGAACAATTATTTTTTAAAAAATCTACTCAGAATAGATGTATGTTGAACATACTCGTACATAAGGAAATTAATGCTGAAATAAAAAAAAAAACAATTATATTTTTTATTACAGTAAAACATAAATTAAGTGTAACGACTAATTTTACGAACAAAAAACAGTTCATTAGTTTCATAAATTAACGACGTATGATAATTACTATTGATAAACGTTTTTTTTAACAATACAATATAATATTATACTGCACACCAACGAGTGATAATCACGCTAGTGTAACAACAAATGAACAAAAGGTATGTTTATAATATACATAATTACCTACTATAGAAATGGACCTTTGATGAAATTCTTCTACTAGGAGACCTTCTAAGTGTAATAACAATATTATAAAACATCAGTTGACTTATATTGTTCTTGTTGTAACGAATCGCGCGAAAAAATATACACATGTATTGTGTTTATAAGTAAAAAAGAAGAATACGAGGAGAGATCGACTCAAAAAAGCACCGGCTGTATGGACACCCTTATAGTATTGTTTTAATCCGTAATTGAATTGAACTTGGTAGTTAATGTTTTACCTATAATTATATATATATATATTCATTCAGAAATAAAAAAATCGCAAATTGTCTAGCAAAAGTGCAATATTAATTAAATAGGTACGAAGGTATGTATACCTAATAATATAAATTATAATAAAATAGTTTTTCACAGTAAACGCCATCGTAAAAAATTTAAATACAATACGGTATCAAATATTCAAATACGCATTGTATTTAATATTAAATATTTATGTATAACTAATCAATAATCATTGTTATTCTTATTTGTTAATTTATAGAAAGGAATCACGTTCAACATTATGATGGTGTATGCATTTTAATCCATTATAATATTAACTGAAATAGTGAAATGTATACATTATAACTATTCTTATATTAGATTCTGAGCGGAGCGAGGGATTTATTGTTTCAACAAAGATGTTTTTTTTTTTATATATGAAAACATTTTTTCGGCTACAAATAATTGTCTGATTACTACAGGTAGGGTATGATTTCGGTAGAAAATCATATTATCTTAGTACTTTATTAAGCTCATTTTTCAAATTTCTCCAAAGTTTTTCCCTAGGAAAAGACCAAAAAATAGCAAAAAATTGGCAAAATTACGATTTCCGTAATTTTTTATTTTTTATTTCATGATAACTAATTGAGTTTTAATCGTAGTGACTTGAAAAGACTTTTTGAGTACTCACAATGATAATATTTACATTAAGTAAAATTTTGGAACGGAGTAGTTGATTTTTTGGCCAAATATAGAGCTTTGAAATTTTTCAAGAAAAATGAATATTACCTATAATTTTTTGTTTATCAATTTGAAAATTTTACAGAAGCCTTTAATGTACTACTTAATATTTTTACAAAATATTTTGAAAATCGTGACTGAAAATTTTTTTATAGGCTTTTTATTATTTTTTTTTTTCTGATATATGAAAACATTTTTTTTGGGGTAGAAATAATGTTCCGATTACCACAAATAGGGTACCCTTTCCGTACCAAATTTAATCTAGTTGGTAATTTATTTAGCTCATTTTTTGAATTTCCCAAAATGTTTTCCTTGAGAAACGGAAAATTGGCAAAATTACGGTTTTTGTTATTTTAATTTTTTTTATTTCTTAACTACTAATTAAGTTTTGATCGTAGGGCCTTAAAAAACTTTTTGAATATTCACATAGGTAATATTAACGTTTAGTAAAATTTTGGAACGGATTGATTGATTTTTTTTGCTAAATATAGAGCTTTGAAATTTTTCTAAAAATGTTTACATGTAATTTTTGATTTAACTGTTTGAAATTTTTGTAGAAATCTAATCATATACTATTTAATCTATTTACAATTTATTTTGAAAATCATGACTGACAATTTTTATCATGAAATGATAACTCCTTAAATATCGATCATAGGGATTTGAAATTTATTTTGAATATTTACATAATTATGTAATTTACACTCGTAGTAAATTTTGGAATGGATTATCAATATAATATATTGTAATTTATTGAGATTCGCTCAGAATCGTATTTTCTAATGCAATATCATTGCATTCAAATCCTAATAATTATAATAAACCACTAATTTCTCTAAGGACCAAAGGGACGATGGGATTGACGTCCACAATCGACCTTCCCACTTTTTTATATTAAAATATAAATATTGTCAAAAATTAAAAAACACAATTTTATCTAATTTATGATGACTTTTACGCACTAGGTTTAACGCACCATGGAAAATATTCTGTTAAAAATTGCCAGTAAGCCCCGAAAAGAACGTTAAAAATATTAAACCTTCAAATACCTTTTGATTGTGTTGAATACTAGGGTTATAAAAAATACGTTTTTCTCGATTTTACATAATGTTAAAACGAGTAAAATTGATGCAACATTGTAAATTCGTATGAGTATAAAGGGTTATATATGAATAATAATAATTTGAAAATATTTAAATTTAAATGCATTATATACATTAATAATTTTGTTTTCCTATGCACAATAATAACTGCTAATTATTACCTGCTATCTGTTTATGTCCGTGGACATAAAAGCTAGTAAAATTTAAAAAATCATTAATCTAAAAACATGTACGTACGTGTTAAGCTATTAAGCTTATAACAGCTTAAATTATGGCCTTAAAGACAAATTTTGTGAAAATGTCTAATTGACACACCTGCGTCGAGTTGTTTGTAATAATTGGAAACACTTGCCATTTTTTCTAACATCATTACAATATCGGTGTACATATTAGATATTGTTAACATATTTCAATACCCTCTGTTGATCGCTTAAGATCCGTTTAAATTACAATATAATTATTATTATATGTCAGGTAAATATATTATATTTACACACAGTTGAAGTGTCTCAAATAGCCGGTAGCTATTATAATAATAAACCGTTTAACATAATATTTTAATTTTTATCAAATATAAATTAAATATATTTTAACTACCTAGTTCTCGAAACGATTTTAAATGGTTTCGGGTATTAATATTAATATTCTAGCATTAATATTTTAATGGTAATGTACATTTAAACATTGTGTTAATAATTATGACCCGTTTCGTGAAATGTCACACTTTTTTGTTTTCTATATTATATTATTATTTTATCTATTATTATAATATTATAATACCACAGTACTGTAATAATTATACTAATTTCAGTCTTCGGTGCATTATTGTGCACACGATTTACACTCGTACACAAAGAAAATTGTTTTCGTTAATAATAATATATTTGATTCAAAAAAATTTATCTTATCTTTAATTCATATATTTTTTTTTCTTTAATCAAAGCGATGAAATAATCATAATAATTATATATAAATTTACACCTACGTTGTTTTTTTCTCGACTTGTTTGATGATTATAATATTTATTATACACACCTAAAATACAATTATACTTACGTGTAAATCTCTCCCGATTGTTAAGTGTACGATGTAATTGTCGTTCGTACATTTTTCTAATCAATTTAAATATTATACTTTATATTACGACTTAAAAGTGTGTATACAGCTGAAAGTATTTTTTTATTTCAACTGTATAAACTAAAATATTAACTGGTAAGTCGTGTAAGTGTATTATAACACGTATGTATGAATTATTTTTCTATGAATCTTAAATCTATGTGATACCACCGATACCTATCTATCACATAAGATATTTTATACATAATTTTAATCTATAACTACATATTTTTAAACGCAAGTCGGCTGAAAAAACTGTTTGATTTCATTCTAAAACAGGACACGATTCTGATTATTTTATTGTTTTATCGACAATCGTTTACCCATTTATCGTTTTCGATAACTATACTTAAATAAGTAATTAACAATTATAATAACATTATACGGGTATACACAGTAACGCGTTAAAACGATGCTATAATGATGTGTTACGCATATATTATTATATTTTTAACCTCTGCAGGTTTAAGATTAATTGTCTTTTATTACATTATAATACGTGGCTCTCTGAAATTGTATGCGCTTGTGTACCTACATATTTTTTTATACATAATTATTCACTGGATTTTGATCTAATTTTTTCCTACGAAAAACTTTTCCACCCCATGTTGTCGTTATGCAATTTATAACTTTAATCCTTACCCCGCGAGTATCGTGAAGTTATATTTATACCTATGTATAATCGTACGGTCGTAAATCATGTTTACACGCGCTTCTGTTGCAGTGAACCGCCCACGCGTTTACTTTGGAATTTTTGTTTCTGTTCCGCGAGTCTCTCACCAGTAGAGTGTCATAATTCTAAAAAAAAAAAGGGTTGGGTAACACACAGACAATCATCCCGGTGTATATTGTTTACGTGTGTCTAAATATTTGTGCAGGTGTTAAAAGGGTCCATGCGGCAAGCGGGCGGGTAAAAGAAATACTAACGAAAAAAAATCAATTATTTATATCAGCCGTTAAAATTTTAACTACACTCGGAATATGTGTACACATAATATACATACACGTAGTCGTTTAAAACCGAATAAAAAATATGAAAAATTAGCAGTTTTGACATGCTCTATTATTCCTTTCTATAATGGCATGCTATATACCTGACCGGGATTAATCACGTATTAAGGGATCGAATAGTTCGAGGTTCTTGGTTAAAAATTATAAGAGAACAGTAAAATAGTATAATTTATAGTTTTAGTTAACCAAGTTTGAAACAATTTTTTATTGGAATAAATATTTTAAAAAACTATTAGCTATACTAATGAGCAAAGAGTTATAATATATACTTACATCTTATAAATAATATATAAATATATAGTATTACGATTTTTTAGATAAAACCACATTATTATTATTTGCCTACTCAATAATGTTATACGGGATGGTTAGATGTTATAATTATACATTCGTTATTGAGGTCCTGCTCATATTTAAATAATAGTATGTTACATAATATAGTTATGTATATACATATAGGTATACAAGTACATAGTTATGCACAATTTTTCATTTGAACTATAAAATTGTTTTCAATTTTGTTTTTCGGTTTCGGCAATACTAATTAGTCTCTACGATGAAGGACGAAGAGGATAAACAGTAATTTTTTTATAACAATAGTAAATGTGTTTTATATTTATAGATTTTTTAAATAGAATTTGTAAATTTTATGTTGCATTTTATGTTGTTTATAAAGCATTTTTATAAAAAAAATATCATACAAATTAAATTTTTCTATAAAGATTAACTATACAATATACGAGTATAGAATAATAATGAAAAAAATAAAACCGAAAATAAAATTTAAATATTATGGATTATTTCGAAATTTAGGTACTTCCCATTTGTAATAAAAACCATTAGGATGATTAACATTCCATGTTATAAAGAAATATATTGTATTTTTTAAATGATTTTTTCAGACTCATAAATTGGTTATAAATAACCAAAAAGGTGCCTATTTAATATCATTAACACCATTATAATCTATCCCTGTTCTAACAAGGGGCATTGTTGATTTGATTACTAAGGACTGTCGGATATATTATAATATTCGTTTTGTCGTTTTATATTATTTTTATTTTAACTTTAAACTTAATGAGTTATAATAATGTATTTTTAATAGGTCATTAAAATTTCAGCCCTAATTTAAATAGATTCGTTTTATGATTTGTGAAGTCTATTGGTTTTTTTTTTAATATTTAACATAAAAAAAAACCTATAAAATAAATTATGACCCTCCCCCAATAGAAAATTCCTAAACTCGTCTCTACTACATTATATGTCATGCAGATTGCAGATAAAAAAAATTATTATTATACGAGTATACATGGTATAGGTACGAGTGTACAACTATGTATAGTAAAAAAAAAGTAGAACGAAATACCTGCTACACATGTATATAATATTCCATTGTATATTGTTTTTGTTTGTCTTTTGTGCAATCAAATATGCGATGCGATTATCGTGTTCAGATAATTGTACATATAATTATTTATGGGGAAAAAAAGTAAAAATCGGGATAATTGATGTCTGATTTTAACGGCGATAAATCTTGCATATTGTGACCCACTGGAATAAAAAATATTAATTAATAATAAATAAAACGCATAACCATATTATTATTACAGATTTTTTTTCCCTATTGTCTCATGTCATAAAGGTATACCGGATGATCAACGTTTTTTTGTTTTCAGCGATGTTGTTCTCGTTTCCGGACACGGAAAAAACGCATAGGATTATGTCGTTGTCTGAGCCCTCTTGAAAATCGTTCGTTAAATTTGTATTTAATAGATATTCGAAAATGAAAAAAACTATAATGATTTATCATATATATAATCGTAAATCGAAAACTTTTTGGACGGTTAAATTTTTCGTATAAATAGCATTTTTCGTGAATTTGTGGCTTTTTGCAGTATTCTGTATATTAACATTTACGAAAACGAAAGGGAAAAAATACTTTGGAATAATCTTGATAAACAACGTGCGCGACAAAATATTTTATTCGGGAATCATTAATCGTTTATTACCTACAGGTAGTATAATCGTTTATATTTTCGAATCGACTTTTTGATTGAAGAGCGTAATGGACGAGTGCGCGGTAAAATACGGACGGTGAAAACAATGAAAACACGCTGTATAATGTATATAATTCTATAATATGGAGATTATTAAAGTGGTTCACTTATTTGACTTGGGTTTCCGAGGACGATAACGAGCAGTACATCTGTGGTGTAAAAACATAAAAGTGTGTAACAAATAAACCGATAACAGTTCTTCTGTACAAATATATATAAATATATTTTTTTTTCATATAAATGGGTATAAAAACGATTTTGTTATTGACGACAATGAAAATCAATCACTACATATTATATAGATATTATGACATACTCGAGCGCAGATGTTTTTTTTTTTTTTCTTCGATACACTACACACGTCGTGTTCAGTTTCAAGTATAAGTGTATTGTATATATATATATATATATAATATTAAATACTCTAAGGAGTTGTATTTCTTGTCGTGTTATAAAGTCATAGAAATTCCTAAACGATTCCTAAGTGATAACCAACATCCAAGTGTAAGCAACTTTGAGTGTTTATATAAACAAAAATTGATTCGTAATATTATAATTTTATAGTCAAAGACGATATATTACATTAAATTTACCACTATTTTAATAATATAATAACTTATTTTTTTATAGGTCTTTTTTACGTAGTAACGCGTATATGTAGGTAACTACATAGTAAAAAAATGTGGCATATTATAAAATATATATATATATATATATATATATATAATATCATTAAATTGCATAGGTAATTATACCTGCGTACATTGATCCAAATCTAATACTCGTGTGATATAATATACCTGCTGTTACTGTTATTTAAACCGCGCCTATTCGAATAAACTCAATAAAAAATTCTGATAAGAATATGCATCCATATCTGATAAATTATAAATATGTACGATTACTCTTTATGAACACGTACGCTTGGCGATCATTTAACTAATTAATTAATATTATAGTATAGTAATATAATTAGAACACGGATTTATATGCACTAAAAAATCACAAAATAGGCTCTTAAAAGTATGCGTTTATGCACCGAAAATGTGTTTAATATGTGATATAAAATATGCTTGTAAAAACCATGTTAAAAAAATTTGGTTTAAATTAATAACAAAATAATTAACAGCAATGTGTATTTATTATCATGCAATAATTATAGATAATTACCAAAAAAAAAAATAATATTAAATTAAATTAGAAATGCAAAACGAAATAGTATTTCAAATAAGATACCTATTAAATTATTTACATTACTTTTTTAGTGAAGGTACAAATGGTTTTTTTTTTTAATGTTTCACTCTTCGCATTATTGACATTATCTCACAAATAATCGTTTAGGTTTATTCATTATTTTTGGATATTTTACTTACAATTATTACTAATATGCATATTAACTTAGAAAATAGTAAAACAATAATACCTTATTATTATGAATTCGCCGTACAAATACCAATATGACGTTAAAATTGTAATGTACTTACTTGTATGTTATAATAACTATGAATATTGAAATATGCAAAAATATTGTCTAAATAAATGAACACTTTCATGCAAAAGCATATTTATCAATTTATAAAGGGGAATAAGATTTTTTTTTTTTTAGAAGATTTCAAAAAGCCAAACCCTCCCCCTCCTCTCATCGTTTTATAATATAAAAAAATTAATTGCAAAAAAATGAAAATAAACATATTTTGTATCTGTATACATTATAATGCAAAATCTAAAACAGGTGGCAAAATAATATTATTAATAGCAATTTTGTTTTGTTTTTTATGGTCATAGGGGGGAGGTGGTTAAACCCGTTCGACACTCCCCCCCCCCAAAAAAAAAAAAATACGCCACTGTCATTGTGGAACATATTATGTGCATTAACGATCTCGTTACATATGTATTACTATTACTTGTGCATATGAATATTTATATTTACTGACATAGACATTCTAGTGTGCTCAGCAGTATACATATGTATAATGTTTAATGCATATTCTCTCACACGTCTAATAATATTATAATTGTAAAGCTTATATGATCATTTTATATTTTGTACGAAGTTTTAGTTTTCCGCGAATATAGATATACGTAGACATTAAAAAATCGCGATGTTATTGTTATTAAGCCACATTTACTAATTAAGTACCTAGGTGTCCTAGGTACACTATATAATTATATAGTTTTCAATGTGAATCGAAGTAACAACTACCATATAATCAGATTATGGTTTTTAATTATTATTTCAATATAAAAGGCCAATATGTCAAACTTCGAAATCATTACTAAATTAATCACATTATTGTAAAATTAATTAAAAACATATACAAAGTCCATTAACCATCTAACACAAATAATTACGTTTAAGTTATAAATACAAAACATTAGTATACACTAGTACTATGTACTTATACTAAACGAATTATTTAATTTGTTTAATTTAATTTCAAAACTTTGAAATATTATTTATTAATAGTTTGGTTGAATAACCAAATTGTGTACTTTGCGTAAAGGTACTTACGCAAGCGTTTAAATTGTATACCTACATCATAGTGTAGGTAACTATTTGAATTTAAATTATATTATGTATATCGTCAAATCGAAAATCTCGATTGGTACTTTTTAGATTCTGAGCGAAGCGAAGAATGTGTTGGTTTTACAAAGATGTTTTTTTTATGAAGACACTTTTACAGGTAGAAAAAGAGTTCTCAAAAGTTTTTCCTTGGGAGAAGAAAAACAACTAAAAATAGCAGAAAATCGGCAAAATACCGTTTCTGAAATAATAATTTTTTTTAATTTTGTGATAATTAATTGAGTTTTAATCATAGTGTCTTGAAAATTTGTTTGAATATTTTCTTAGGTGAACTTCATTACAAGAAAAAATTTAGAAACGAATAGTTGATTTTCTGACTAAGTATAGAGTTTTGGCTTTTTTCCAAAAATGTTTAATATTTCCTGCAATTTTTGGTTTATTGGTTTGAACATTTTATCGAAGTCTAGACATATACTACTTAATATTTTTACACAATTTTTTGATAATCGTAAATGAAAATTTTTTTTATAAGCTTTTAAAGTAAAAGTTCTTAAAAATCGGTAAAATTACGGTTTCATTATTTTATTTCTTGATAACTAATTAAGTTTAGTTTTTAAATATTTACATTCGTAATTTACACACGTGGTAAAATTTTGGAATAGATTATCAATATAGCATATTGTAATATATTGAGTTTCGCTCAGAATCGTATTTTCTAATGCAATATCAATGCATTCAAACCTTAAGTATAATAAACCACTAATTTCTCCGAGGACCGAAAGAATGAAAGAGGAACGTTCACAATCGACTTTCCCACTTTTTTCTCTCTATACCATAAATATAATTATATTTAGCCATTTAGATATAATTTCGTATATTATAATTACCAAACATACGGTTAAATAAAGACAAGTCTACACTGAGCGCTTAATGTGAATCGAGTTTAATATTTTATATGTCTCGCTGTAATAATAAACAGAATATTATGTAAATACGTGTGAAACCAAATAGGGTGGTAGCTGGTAGAAGGGTACTAGTTTTATGACTTTGGCACCATCATAAATTTAAAATTATTAAGTATATAATGCTATAGTTTTAGAACGTCACAAACATATCAATTGATGTGTGTATATTACACTGGAAACTTAAACAATATATCTTTACCGGTTGTTTACAGTTATAAATATTTTTAAAAAAAAAAAAAAAAAGATTATAGATTATATTGGAGGAAGTTGATTTTGAAGACATTTAAATTTGTATTAAAATCTCGTCTCTTGTAATTGTCCAAATTATTGTCGTTTTTAATGTATATAATATTATAGTAAGTTTTTACCACGATAAACGTTACTAATTATTATTAGTATTAAGTGTATACGTATATTACAAAACTTAACTAAATATATTTTGGGCCACTAAGCTTGTATATATAAGCCGATTTTTCACTGAGAACTGTACGCTTGTGTCCTGCCAGTCGGCTCTGGACCCAAATGTTATTTGTTTTATAGACTTTGAAACTCTTTTAGAACTCTTTTTAGAACTCTGTAACACAAACGCGCGATACAATAATAATATACGGTGTGAAATCTGCTCGCGTTTTCGTGTTTTATACGACCGTGTACACAACACATATATATATATACGTAGAATAATAATATATCATCGTTCGCACACGAAAAGGCATCGCTAGTGGATGCACGAGGGGTTGCGACATCACGCTCGAAGCGTCATTCCGTTATGCTCGGTGGCGGCGCGACAGGGACAATACGGACGAGAGCGTCGTCGCCGTGTTTTCCTCGTTATACGTATCCCTCTAGACCGACGACATCCCGCCCGCGCCCGTTAGTTTGCGACGCGTGACGGTGGGACGATCGCGACGTGACGCCGTTTGATTTTCTCTCGCCGTCGCAGCGTTACACGATTTATGCGAAATATCAGACCGACGTTTTATTATTATTATCATCCGTTAATACACTACATAGTATATACGAGGTATACATAATGTTATATATACAGGGCGATCGCATGTTCAGCTTAAATAATCTATTTAATAATATACGAGACAACAAAACATATACAAGATTAGGTGCTATATGGTGCATAGTGTTTGCATATTATGCAGTACCAATAAATAGCACTGTGGTAAAGCACTAATTGAAGTAAAAGAACTAATTATAGTAGTAGGAGTAAAACAGAAACAATCGAAAATGATTTTGAAGATTAGAAATTAATAGGACAAGTCATATATAATGCGAGAATGAGTGACGATGTAATATGTGAAACTTTTAGATTCGTGTAATTTTGTGATAAAGAATGGATGGATGACTGTAGCAGATTTGAATATGTTAAAAAGAGAGGTGATATCAAAAATAAAAAAGTGATATGAATATAACTTGTGTTAGAAGTAGAAGATTAAAATACATGGAATAGTAGGTCTATAGGGTAGTTGACCCCATATAATTGGTAATGTAAGGTGCATTGATAGGTTAAAAGAAGTTATATATTATACGTTTTTGACGTTATCGCTGTATCATGCGGTATTCCGATCGCCCTATATATTAATAAATATTTAAAAATTATTTCCTACATAATATATTACATACCTATGAAAAAAAATCGACCGAAAACGCGGTGCGGTGACGACAACGGTGCGTGCTAAACGAGCAATCATCCGCCCTTCCGTCCGTGACGCGCAATTACCGCCGTCGCCGAATGCCGCGAGTGGGAAAAGTTAAATATTGACCCGTTCGCCGAAGAGGAGCCGTGTTTTTCCGGGTGGAAAAAAATGAGGAGAGAATAAAAAATAATAATAATAATAATAATAATAATAATAATACTTTTCAATAAAACCCAATCAAAAACACGCGGACCCCGAGCATTTACATTTTTAAATCGGCCTTTCTAATTTTCACGAGGGCTCGCTTGCCAGGGGTGAATTAATAAATGGTAAAACGTTTTGTCGACAAACCGTGGACGGGCGGCGGCGGCGGTGGCGGCGTCGGGCGCCTGTCGGTGCATTTAAATTCCCGCTCAGAACTTTATTAATTTATATTATAAAACTACCCCCGACGCGCGTACACACACTCGCACAACGCGCACACAGCTGCCGCCGCCGCCGCCACCCTCGTCTCGAGTTATCGTCGTCGTCGTCGTCGTCGTCGTCGTCGCGGGGGATGACGGAAAAAGCCATTGTTCCGACGCGCCGATATATACCGCATCGGGGCGACGATAAACCAGCTCCGCGCGCCCCTTTCCACACAGCCGACATAAACGCCAACGCGTTCGCTCGTGTGCGTACGCGATAGTTTCTCGAAGCACAAAAGGGTGTCGGCGGCGTATAAATCAACGGGGAAAGATATATATACTCTTAATCCAGTGGCGCGGGCGGAACGAACCGCAGCCGCAGACCGTGACTATTACAGGTCTATTGGTTTGTCAAGACGTTTTATGATATTATACATTGCTCGTGTTATATACTACGGTGTGCGTACATTGTTATATATCAAACCATTATACGATAGGGGCGGCAAACTGTGCGGTTAAAAACGCATAATAGTGTACGATGTGAGGACTATACCCTCTTCGCGCGGACGACAGATATTATTACATAATCGAGTAAACGAAACAAAAGTGGAACATGGGATGAATGTATAGTGGTGATGAGAATGCTAAAATGTGGATGCGTTGAACGACTATGTAAAGAGGATGGGATAAGAAAAGCTCCATTGATTGTAGAGAAAATGATAGGAAACAGGCTGTGATGGTTTGAACGTGTTATCAAGGGAGATGATTCAGAAGCCGTAAGAGTTCTTTTGGAAATTAATGTAGAATTAATGAAGTATAACAAGATTTTTTGAGAGGTGATTAATAGTATAAAAGGTGATTGGTGGTATAAATGGACGAGTGGTAGAAGATCTATGGAAGGGTAGGACTAATGTGGCCGACTTCATCGAGTTGAGAGTATAAAGCGAGCTAGACGAAGATTATATAATAATATACAATATTATTATATTAATTTTTTTTTCAATTCTATAGATTGGTTTAATGAACCTCCACTCTTCTATATCCGTAGCAACTTCCTTTAATTCCTTATAAGCTTTTTTTCCTATAATCCACATAATTAGTTTCATATATGATTGTCTTGGTCATTCTTTTCCTAGTCTCCCTTATATTTGCTTATTAATTGTAGATGTTACCTAATACCTATGTATCGTTCTATATGAGAATTATCCTTTATTCTACAATTTATATCCATGATACTTTTCTTAATGTTTGTAATTTTATTTCCAAGGTATGTAAAACTGTTCATAGTTTGATATTGTTTACGACCTCTATGGCAATAAGTATATTTTAAATCATAATATATATATTATTTTGTATATATTTATATATATTTATTCATCGAGATAATGTTTCAGCAACGAAAATTGATAGATAAATAATATAATTATTCGTATATGTGTACAGAATGTTCAAAAAGTATGATTCTTTAAAATTAAAACCATGATAAGCGGTTAACATCCAAAGACCAATAACAGTAATAATACTATATAATACCCGATATCCAAGAGCGTGGTATGATAAATGTTGTATCTTTCACATATTGATGGAAATTTGAAGGGAGGGTACTAAAGGTATTAAGTATTCTTTTTTTTTTTGTTAAAATATCAATATTATTTTAATTTTCAACCCAACAATATGGCATATGAAGAAAATACAAATGAAGAATCAGAAGAATGAAGAACTATAAATTACAATATGTATCTAAATTATGTTATATTATATAGTATAAACCTATTATAATAATGTTATATACTGTGATAATTCTGTAGTCTGCATATTGATTTTTCTTTACTTTTGTAATACAAATTTCTGTTCACGGTTCATCCTATATATAGAAACAAAGATCTAGCGCGTAATTTTTTAATAATAACAACTCGAGTGCCAAGAGAATTATCATATTTCAATTTTAAAATTTGGAATCCGATTTAAACGAGTATACTTATTTAAGTACTCTAGTCATTTGACTAGATGAGTTATCTATATATAGTTGCACAGTTTTTTTTTTTATATAATTTGAAGCGTAGCTCTTTAAGTTAAACATGAATTAATTTAACTGATAATTTTAATTTATTTTTTTTATCATTTTTTTTATTTATTTTTTTTTTATTATTTATTTTTTTTTTTGGCATTTTTAATATTTGCAAAGTATTTTGCACAAAATATTAATTTTCTTCCTTAAATATTAATTAAGTATAAAAATTAAAACATTGCCACTGATCATCGGAACTCCCAAAATGTATTATTGAAATAAATTATAAAATCTATTATATCTGCAGAGTGTAACATTTCTTATTGCAATAATAACGGTAATAAAAAGTATTAAAGACTCTATTGTTACAGATTAAAAAGTCAAAAGTTAATAAATAAAACATAATTTAAAAAAAATTATTTTTAATATAATTTTTTATACTACTAAGCTATAAATCGATAATAAATAAATATTTATAGATTTTGAATTCATTTTTTTATTATTAAAATCCCAGCCCTAATAATAAATATAGGTACTCGTCCCCGAGAAACATGTAAATCAGAGTTTAGACGATGTGTATTTCATATTATAATATTATCGTTTGGATTGTTATAAATTATAGCATAAGCATATAATATTTTATTTGCTCTTCATATCTTCCGCCGCTCCCACTATGACACTATAATAATACGTACAATAGTATAATGTATGGTCGGTATCTATAAAACAACACTTGTTGAATATGTACACTACTATCTATAATGCCTATTACCAATATATTATTACACATCGAAATCGATGAGTTAATCATTATCAAACATTTAAAATCCTGTATGTTGAATAATATATCTGTATGAGTGTTATAAGAGCATATTATTATGTACATTATATTTGCCACTTGTATTTCAATGATATTTTTCGAATATAATAACAGGTATATTATATTACCTGCATGTATAGTTAATAAATTATAGGCCATACAATATATAAATTTTACGATCAACTCTTAACAATCTCGAGTACATTATAGTAATACTAATAATATATATAATATATTATAATAACAGCGTGCCAACATTATACACACGAACACTCGAGAATATAATTTAGTGTTCAATAAATATTATTGCTCATTATTATTATTTATATTATAATTAGTCAATAATCGTATAACGATACTCGTGCTAATTAAACTCGAGGTATGGAGCCATATTTCTGTACGAAAATATAATATAATAATTAATATCACGAATATATAGAATGTACAACAACGCATAAAAAATTATAGAAAAAAAAAAATTATTTTATATCTAATTTTTATTTTTACCGGCGTTGTAAGCGTCTATGAAAACTAGTTAATATATCGTGTGTCTGTGTACAACTCTTATTTTATATAGGTACATAATTAATTAATATTATATAATAAGTATAGATACGCAGATGATAAAATTAAATGAAAAATAAATCTATATCCGTATACATCAATTTAATATTATAGAAGTAGGTACATAATATATAATTACAATATTATATAATAAATTAAACATGTTATATTACGATAATTATATATTGTAAATTATACATAGGTAACCTACTTGAAATAATAAATTCATTAAAAATTAAAATAATGTGTAGCATTATTTTTTTTTATTTATTATTATTATTATTATATTACTAATATGTATAAAACTATTTTAATAGGATAAATTATTCATATTATTATTATTCATTGATAATAGTAGGTATATGGTTGTAAATATATAATGAAATAAACGGGTTAAATGTAAAACGCGTCATCTGCAAACATGTGTGGATAAAAAAATAATTGAGCTGATTATCGGATGCCGATGAAATTCGTTCGAAACATAAATTAAAAAATATATTATTATAAAAATAATTATAATTTCTTGTTAGTGTTGTCCGACATGGAAATACCATGATGATTGATTAACTACAAAAAAATTGTTCAATGGTTTAGACAATCATTAATTTTATTAACTTTTTATCCAAACTGAAACTTTCCTACTACAGTTTAGAGCACAACCTCGCGTGTTTGCTCATCGTAAATATTATAAATTTGCATATTTTTCCCGTTTTACGTTTTATTTACTTTAGTTTGTATATTTTTAACAGGGATGAAGGCCCAAAAATTGCATGCTTTTATTTTTTAATTTATTTCAGTATTTTTAGTGTTATATTCAGAATTGTATAATTGTATAAGTAAAGTGTTTAACAGTAATAATACAGTACCACGTGGTCATTGTTGTTTTACATAGAATACTTTGAGTGCATTACCGTTTTTCAGTACTTTTTTTTCTTGCGAAAAACTAAGTGCAATTAATTATTTTAGTTGTATAACCTACGCGTAACAACACGTATAAAAATTAATATAAATATTAAATGTAACCTAATCAACAAGTCATTAACTTATATAGCAAGTACTATGTATAGTATTTACCTACTTATTCCCCATCAATATAATTCTAATCGATAAATTCCAAATGTTTAATAAGTGAATTGTTTTTAGTCATCGATAAGACATTTCCTAAGGTACCTAATTCAATATAACCACGATGGGTACTATAAGCTTATATACATTTATATTATCAAAATATAATATTATTAATAAAATAATCAGAGTTGTATATTTATTCTATAATCTTAAATTCCATTATATGTTAATATTTATATAAATTTTTTAAAGTTTAAATACTTAAGAAATACGTACCTATATACTTATAGTGAATGTCTATCTAATCATAATGTGCAATCAAAAATTGTATGAAAACATATTTAATTCTTAATAGGTATTATAAGTGTTTCATTTTTTTTTTAATTTCACATAAACAAATATATTGACTTTCCGACTATAATGAATTTCAAATATTATACGTATATAAATATATATTTGATAACAGTCAATTAACAAACAAAAAACTCGGTAATATATATAAACTTAATATTTAGAATCGATCAAAGATTAAAGATTTCGTAATTAGTATAGGTACATTTTTTTATAAAACATATTTCCAAATAATTTAATTGATTTAATAATAATTATACTTATATAATCGCATTAATGATTAATAATTTTAGTATATATCATTCAATTATTAATAATAAAAGGTTAAATACTTGTTGATTTTATAACTTAAGAGAATAGGTACTTTATTATACAGCGAATAATAAAATTAATAAAACTAATAATAAAACTATTAAAAGATAAAAAAATTTTAATATCAGAACATTACAATATAAATCAATTATTACAATAATATTGCAAAAGTGTCTTATTACTACATCTTATGACTGAGGATAAGTATAATCATTTTAATTTCACTAACACAAAACATAATAAATAATATGTACATTTATTATTATTTTTTTACATATAAATAAAATTTAATTAATTAATTAATTAATAAACTTAAATAAATTCTAAAATCATACAAAAATTGGATCAATATGCGAAATATCAAAATATTTAATCTCAACATGTGTTGTACAATATTTGTTTAATAATGTATACTTACATTATATAATATATTATATAGTTGTCAGCCAACCATCGTTTAAACCAAACAATTGACAGTGATTTTCGTTTACCTACCTACATATACAAATTCGATTTTCGACAATCAATAATAACGATTAAAATATTATACCTACCAACTAATTTATACGAGTATACCTATTGGTATAGGTATCATCTCAATTTCACTAGCTTGTTTTTTTATATTATATTTTTTGACTATGTAGTTACTAGTAAAATAAATGTAAACAGATTATCAATATCGACAATATCCATTATAAAATGTAAATATTGAAAAATAGAATAACTTGATTGTGTTTAATGATATTCTGTATAAAACTTACCTGAATATTATTATTATTTTTATTACTATATATACATATATATTTGGTTTTAACATCACTGTAAAATCACTCAGCATGAAATTACGGACAGACAGTTATAATTGTTTAAAAAATGTATTATATAACTATTTGAACACATCTTAATTACCTACTAATTATTTTTCTATATTGTTATTTTTTTATTCTTCGGATACACATCTAAATAATTACATGTTATAAAATCATAACTTCGCCTCTTTTAATTCATACATTTTTATAACAGTACAAACTACTTAGTTTGTAAATAATTTCACGCTAATGAATTATTATGTGTTTTATACTTATTTAATATAAAAATATAGATGTTAAAACTTTTTCAAACACGATATATTTTTAAACTCTCCACTCTATAAAAATGCATTGATGTTTTATAATTTATATTTGATATAAACTTTTGTTTTTAGCTAAATTTAAACTGCATTTACCCTTTTAACTTGACTATTACAACGACCTTGTTTATCAGTTTTATTACATAGGTATAATTACAGTCCGACGTCATATTATATCTATTTTATACGATGTACCTACAGAGTATATATTACGGACGACAGGTGAAAGGCACGAATGAATAAAGTCCAAAGTCAAAACTCACTTCGCATTCTGTTTAATGAGTCGATAATAATAATAATAATATAATGATTCAAATTTATTATCTTGTTTAACCGTATTTTAAATTTCAATCTGTTCTGGTCAATCGGCAAAACATTACACACAAATATATAATTATGATGTCATGCGATGTAGGTACATATTATTATAGCTTATATACCGTAATTGGTTCACTGCCAAGACTGTGAACTATGGTATAAATTATACGCGAAGTAGTATGATAATATTGTGGGTATACACCGGACATTACAACACTATAATAATCGTCGATGTACGCTGCACTATTGTACCGACTGCGTATGCGGAATCACAAACAAACGAACAACGTTGTCCATAAAGGGATTGTATTATGTACGATTTAGGTTCGAACTTGATAAGGCGTAACTACTGTGAGTCTGTAACCTATAACACGGTTCACGGTACTTGCAATTTATAATAATATATGGATAAGTTGGTTTTTACAATCGAAAATCGAGTTCTCTATATAGCTATCTCGCAGTTAACATGCACGTCATGTCGTCGGAGCATAACAACACCATTCCAATAATTAATTTGTTTCCGGTTTTAATGAGCAATTACGCGGGAATTAAGATTTTCGAATCCTGTATAATATTTTACGTATAATGTTGGGATAAAATCTAAATAAAATTTTAAAAAGTGTTTAAAAATTACGGAAAGAAATATAATACGTAAAAAAACGAGATTTGCCGTTTATGCTCTTCTTAGTTTTTAGCACATACATGAATTGAATTGAGAGGAACGTGCTATTGTTGTACATTATTTAACTACATTAAGGATCACAATGGTGTTAGAATTTAAACTCTATGGACTATGAGCTAAGACACTGGTTTCTGTAACATGATTCTGTGGGACACTTGCATGCAGGTTATAGGTTATACTGCAGTATATTCTCAGACCTGCAGAAATACTTAACCTACGACATGAGATAATATATTTTTCTCGTAAAAACCGTTTATTTGAAAGTCTTGAGACTAAAATTTAAATCACTGATATATTTTCATATGACCAAAGATAGTTTGGTTGCGGCAAAATAGAGTTAATATGAGACAAAAAAATACTATGATCATGTAACGAAACCATAAGTTTATGGTGTAAATACTAAAATACGTATAACGTGTATATATCTATATATATATAGGTAGGAACTACTTGAAAATTGTCATCAAGTCTTAAACCAAAGTGTTAACTAATAATTGACATCTGTTAGGATCGATATATTAAATAGAGACATAGAGTTTAATCAGCTGTTTTACTATATAAAAATACTTCACTCAGATGTCGTTCAGACGTATAGTATAACAATGTAATCCGTGCCGTCATTACCATATGTCTCTATATACCATATAGATATAAACTAGACGTATCAAATAATTTTTAATCTTTAATTATGATAATTTATAACCATTCTAACAATATTGATAACTGTTTCACCCGGCAAAATGGTCGGAATCAGTTTTCGTAAACAATATGTCTTGATCGTTCGTTATAACAGGAGTAATAAGCCACCAGCTGGGATCCGGAACGACTTTAATACTAAACCGCCAACAAATTCTTATCATAGACTCGTGTTTATACTAGCATACTACATATTATTATTTATTCTATGATTCAGTATATTAGGCATAAGTGATAACAGAAAGTTATAACTGTAATTGGCTATATTTTACATGCAATTTTCCCTCATTCTCTGTTTAAAACGAACCACCGTCACTTTCTTTCACCAATTTATATGTTATAGAATCAGTGACTTTTACTTGAATGTTGAATGCACTCATTCTCGTTTCGCTCTATTGGAAAACATACATAACTTTACATCTTTGCCTAATTCTGATCAAAACATTTTAAATAACGTGTTTATACAGTAAATTTGGACGGCCTCGAACATGAACTTCTGTTTGGAGCAAAAATAATAAATAATAATATACTGTACTGTATACTTTATAATATCATATTAATATTTGATATTGGCTGTTGCACTTGTGTCTTACACGTTATTATTACAAAAGTAAAGCGATCGACGGCGGTGGTTTACTTTACGCTTCGGCGATCGGTAACGGCTGTGTGTTATACTACAAGTATAGGTATACTTTACAGGTACTCCACAAACAATTATTCCTTAATTGGACGAAAATAACGCGGTCGTCTAGAAACAGGTATTATTATGTTAACATTTAAGAGAACGTTTTTATATAGTCGAAGAAAAAAATGACAATCGCTAGCTTAATAATACTATATTTTTTATACGACCCGTGTCCGAGAGAACCAGTTTGTCGCGTCAAAGTCCATAAATTTACAACCGTACAAGTACAATTATTATACTACGTTTGCGACACAACAACAGCAGAGTTTCAGAGTTCGACCGCAGCGGCGACAACTTATCTTTCTTCCGACTTGTGAACTTGTTTTTCGATATTTTCAATAATAATTAATATAATGTATGACACTCTTCGATATTTTTTTATACCTATTTCATACAATGTACATACTGCAGGCAAGTAATTTGCAGCTCACAAGTTTGCCTCAGTTATTCATTAAAAAAAAAAAAAACTAAGAATTAAGAAATATCATTTGATATATGTTTATTATAATAATAATAATAATTAATACTAAAAAAGTATAACATATATTCAGTGTTTATAACCGAATAATAATTATTTTATTGATAAGTCTAATAATTAATTTTAAATCGTTTCCAACCAATCTTGCAACGTTTCGGGCGAATGGCAATTGGTTAAACTGTTAAAGTATATAATTTTCTTCTTCTTCAATTTAAAAATCGTTGAAATGTTGCCGCTAATTATTACCTGTATTACTAAAAAAAATAATAACAATAAAACGCCTCTGGCTGCGGCCGTCCTCCTTCCGGCGGCGGGACTACTGGCTCTAACCGCTATACACTAACATAATATACCAATTATTATTATATTATGTATATTATAATATAGCTTTAGGTATTTGATATTTATATATCACGCACGAACAACCGGTCGTTAGAAATAACATAAGTATAAACCACGTCAAACAACGCCGAAAATATGTGCGAATATTAAATAATAATTATTACCTATTAGTATTAACATTTATTACTAGTTATAGGTACTATACCTATCAAAATACCAAATAAATATATTATAAAATTATACGTTAATACACGTTATGTTATCATAAATTATAATATTAGTTATAAATTTACGTTAATATAGTTCATTAATACTAAATCATATACTGAACCTTAATTTGCATAATAATATGCAGATAGTTTTTGGCATAACATTCACTTTTATCAAATAAAAAACAAAAATTATTTACATCACGCAGAAAAACGACGCGTGTCAGTGGACATATGCATAAAAGTTCCAAGACTTTTACTTTAGTATAATAATATCATATATTTTAATTATTATAAATTATAATACAAGTACGGACGAACGATCATCGATCAAAAAGAATTTGGCTGCAGAATACATATTATTATTATTGTAATTTGTGAAAGCCAGATTAAATCTATACTTAATTATTTTATTTAATCACAAATAAATTTGTTAAAAATACATAATAATACTATAATTTTTAAATAATCTCATAAATATTAAAAGGATGTTATAGCCTTATGATTTGTATATTAATCTATCTAACATGGGATATAACAAAATCGCAGCAAAGTTGAACTCAATTTATGACATTCAAATTGAACCTTATAGAGTATATCTAATGGCAAAAATAAAGGGAGGGCTAGAGAAGGTTTGGCCTCTCCAAAATGTGTTCAAGCTCCTTCTAGAAAAAAATCAGAAAACAAAGAGTAATCAAAACATTTTACTTTGTATAATACATTTAAAAACATAAATACATTAAGAACTCATTAAGCCTCCATGACATATTTTACTATTACATATATTACCAAACTTAAAGAGAAGTATATTTTGGAGAGATTGTCGTAAACTTTTAGTCAAATATCGTTTGGAAATGTGATATTTTTTAAAGAAAAAAGAACACCAATAGATATATTGTGAGAGAGAAAGACAATATGGGGCTTTTTTTTCTATGTAAATAACCACTCCCTATGACATAAAAAATATATTATTAACTTCTTTGTGTAAATTGCATTGTTTTCCTATCCATTTCCTTTATTATTTATTTATAGATATAATGTATAATATACGACTTTAATATATTAAACACGATAATTGGTAAATCGACAGTTACAAAATAAATTGTTTTTTAAGTATATTGAAAAAACGTGCAGTACCCTTTATTTTTCTAGAATTGGTCCTTCAATAATTAATCCCTTTCTTACATGTAAATAGTAAATTATTATTAGCTCCATCTCCATAAATACATACATTGCTGGTATTAATAACTGTAAATTGAGAGTTGTATTGCCTTTGAGTTATAACTTTGAAAATATATATTGCTCAAATATATGTTCATTTTGAGTGGCATATATATTAGTAAATAAATTTATTTAAATTTTAAATATATTGTATAAATTAATAGTTATATGATTATTTTATTTATTTATCTCTGAAATGTTTGTACACCATAACAGTTACCGTAGGTCAAAACTATATAATAATATGATTTATGATATTTCGTATTGGATATTTAAATTTAATACTTACAATATTTATAGTATTTTTAAGAATTGCGGGTCAAATAGCATTTCAATAGACAAGAAAAACAAATGGAAAAATATTATATAACCACTGTTAACTATTCGATTATAATATGATTTATGATACTGTAAATTATAATATAACTATACACTATATAATATACTATATTACTGTAATGTATAAGATGAAAACGTACCATTATTGAAATTATAAAAATTTATATAAAGTAATACTTTCCTACCTGTGGAAGAAGATAATTTGTCTTTGTTATAAATCACAGTGGTGAGTAGACATGAAATATGAATAAATATCAAACTTGTATAATAGTAAATATGAATATTATGATAATGAATTAAACATATCTTTAAATTCAAAAATATTGTTTATACGATTCAATTAAAAATTATAATATATTAATATAATATATCAAGTATATCGTATGGTTTACCTTATATACTATATAGTTATATAAATTAAAAGATTTAATGTTCCAACTATGGAATATTAATATAATTTATTTATTTAATTATCGTTAAAATAATGAATGATATTATAATATTATGAAAATATATGTAAGTAAATAAGAATATAAGATGATAAATCATAAATAATAGTCTATAGTTCTAAACTATTGTGTAAATATTAAAGTACCTATATATTACTATAATGTTGTTAATTTAAAATTAAATTGTAAAAAGGTCATTGTACGTTTCATTTGTCTTCTCTTTCTATTGGAATTGATGTAATATTAAACTATTATTTATTTGTGCTGTAAAAATTTGTATTGAAAAAACAAAATAAAAACGGATTATAGAAACCGGACTATAAAATATATAACATAAATGTTGTGCAAAAAGTTTGTTGTTTACCTTAATATTTTCTGTCAGAAGTGTGTAGTGCCAACTGAAAGTGGCATTATGTACATGTTATTAAGTAGATAGCTGAAGTATGTACAGTAATCAATTTACTGCGTAATTTATATTATTATAATTTTACGCTTGGTTTTATTTGTTTTAAATTCGTTTTTTCATCATAAACATAATTTATACAAGATATCTTATAAAATAAATAACAAAATAATACCAATTACAACTATATTATTATTATTATTATCATTATTATTATTTATTAACCTTCTGTAGAGCTTTGAGAATTGATATAATTATGTTATTTTTTTCTATCTCGAATTATTATCAACAATATTAATGATCGCAAAATTAGTATGTAAAAAATTTATGAACGTCGGAATATCATTTAAACTTCTGAAAATAATTATTATCATTATTGAACAAGTTTATAGGTTTATCACAAACGCACATGTGTAGATATACCTAATAAATATTTATACGATATATTAAAAAACTATAAAATATAATATGTACATGTAACTAATGTACAAAAAAAAAAAATGTTTTATTATTATTATTTCTGTTTTCTCTATCCGTGGGGTAAAAAGGTGACGAAGACCACGTTCCCAAACGATACCGTATATTTTACACCATTATTGACGTTAGCGAAACGACACGACATGCGTCCGGTAACTACCGTTTCGCGTTTGGTATTTTATATTTTTTCATTATTATTATAGTCGCGTCTTATCATCATTGTGTTATCTAGATGGCACGTCCATGACGATAACGCATATATTATAATATATTCATTTATTTGTACTATCCGTACTGACACACAGAGTAATAATATTAATATTTCCTTAAAACGACGGCGGCTGCGCGAAAGATACATAAACGGTTATTTATTTTTCTGTTGTTGTCTTTGCACATCGTTAAACGGGTAATATAATAATATTCCACCGCGGTAACGACGAAGAAGAAATGAGCAAGTTTTTTTTTTATTATTATTGTTATTACTATTATTACTTTTTTCCCTCTCGTTTGCTCGCAACCGATTATTAATTTTTGCGACTCGTCTAACCTAACCCACGACGGCGGTTACCCGATCGCATT
>CM023357.1:22648092-22672528 GCA_013282895.1 Eriosoma lanigerum
CCTCCGCGACCCCTGCCGCCAACGCGATAATCGTACGCGTCCGTGACCGCCGCAGCACCCCACATGTGTTTGTCACCGCAAAACAAACGAAAAAGGCAAAAATATGATATAATAATATTTTTCATTTTCATCTTAAATCGTATATGCTAATAAGCCATAAAATAATAATTACGACAAATCGAAATAAAACATCCGGAGTCTCGGATGTTATATACAATTATAAACAAACTTGCAGACTCTACCATAAGTCTATAACGTCATTCGTCTGTGATATATGATTTATTATTATTACACGTATACAAGATGTATAAACGATAACATAAACTATCTAGAAGCTAGAAAACAAACACAAAATAATAGTATTATAAGTATACACACAGCCGTGTTGGGGCCTGTATATATCGACAAAACGGCAGCTTCGCCGCCGGCTGCTGCTGTTGCTTCAACGCACGTAACAACAACAACAACAACAAGAACAACAATATATTAATGTTCGCTACTGTTCATTACTCGCAGTGTGTGTATAATATATCGCGTACAGTCGCGTGTCAAGCATATTACAATAAACAAAAACTGGGTAACCTGTACGACGGGGGTAAGACAATTTTGAATTGTAATTTGGTTTTTAATTTCGTACTTATTTCGAGAGACTTTCTGTGCTATCGTTAATTTCACTGAAACTTACTGAGCACCTACTGCTCCGATTTATCCAATTAAAAAATCTATTATTTAATATAATATTCATGATATTTTAATAATACGGTACGTATACAGAATCCCTATCCATTTTGGTTAACAACGTTATAAAAAAAAACATTACGTCTTACGAAAAACAATTCTGTCGATTCGGTAAAATATTATCATAATTATTCGGCGTTGCACGAACGACAGTTTTGTTTTGCATAATATTGGTCGATGGATTTGATTGTTATTATTGTTTGTTCACTGTGTTCGCAGTTTAATTTTATAGCGCAGAAAAATATTTGCTTTGACAATCCTCCTCCCCCCCCCATCACAGACAACCTACCACGCCTATTTAGTTTGTTATTTACAATTTTACATTTTATGCACTGCATACTCGTTAAACAGTGTTGTTTAGGTACAGATAGAAAATACAAATAGAACGAAGAACGTCGAAACAACGTTTCAACTAGGTGCATATTATTATACAATATGTATAATATAGTATATACTGGTGACAAAATAAACAGGCGTATCATCTAAAATTGCATATTCACCATCATTACACATGTTCTTCAGACATGGTTAAACTTTGACAACTTTTTAGTTCGTGTTATTATTTAATAACTTTCATGTTTTTCTTTTCTAAAGAAAATGGCTTTCATTAAAATTATCTTAAATCATTATGGCTTTTTCGTAAACTTGATCGTTTCTTCCAAAACTGGGAATCAATTCTTGCGCCGTGTTATGTAGCTAAGTAGCTGACATGCCTGTTTATTTTGTCACGGGTATAGTTATAATCAATACCATACAGACGTCGTCGAATAATGAATTGTGAAGTTTACGGATGGGCAAAATAATTCTAGATACGGATAAACGCAATTGAAATAAAAAATAAGTGATGAACGCGCGAATGATTCTGAAAAAAATAAAAAAATTTCATGGTGTCCATTGTCAATGATTTAATTTTATTATGAACGAAAGAACAATACTTAAATGTGCGAACAATATATAAAATGATTATAATTTAAGAATTATATATGTTTATCTATGTTATCTCCTTGTTACAAATGTTTGTTGTCTTACAAAAGATGGGTAATATGAATAGTACCTACTACTGTAAAAGTATATATGAATAAAATTATGATGTACATTGTCTGGTCTCGCTGTATATATATAAATATTGTGCATATTATATAATATAATAGTTTTTGTCAATATGTTATTTAAAAAAAATATATCTTTAAGCTGTGTACAAAAATAATGAATACCTTAGTGTATATTACACGTTATATTATAAAGGAAAATATATAATGTGTTAAGAAAACATTGTTAAGTACACTCTTTTACTACAGTTAATTATTTCTTTTATGAGTAAATTTACTTATTACACAATTTGTAGAGAAGAACATAAACTGTGTTCTAGCGTTGAGTTTTTTATTATTATTATTTTTCTATAACTAGTTATACATTTAAAAAAATATATTTAACTATACTTATAATATAATGTATATAATTTGTTAAAAATATAAATATTAAAAAATTTCAATACTAGAACATAGTTTATATTCTCCTAACCCAACCTTTATTCTTCTTCTATCTCGCCTGATACTCCCAACTAGATAGGGTAGACCACTCTAGTCCCATATCTCAATACTCACCTCTCGTCCGTTTGCACTAGCTATCTACACACATCACTCTATTCAATCCTATTCACCTTATATTCGGTCTTCCGCAGTTCTTCATTCCTTCTACATTAATTTCCATAAATAATCTCACTTTCTTATTTTTGATCATTGTGTTAAAAATAATAATTTTATAGAACCGATTTGTGTTCTTTTGACTTATCGTCACAAAGTAATAATTGTTTTTTTTTTTGTTTTGGCTAAAATATGTCTGTATTAAAAAAAAAAAAAATACACAGGGGATATATTTCTCGTATTTTTATTATGATCCACATCAATACGCAATCACTGTGTTACTAACTCGAAGTATGAAACCGATAATAAAAATATGATAAACTGTCCA
This sequence comes from Eriosoma lanigerum, assembly GCA_013282895.1. NCBI lineage: Eukaryota > Metazoa > Arthropoda > Insecta > Hemiptera > Aphididae > Eriosoma > Eriosoma lanigerum. The sequence continues at coordinate 22,650,802 of CM023357.1, forward strand.
CTTTGGCAATCACTGTATCCGTATGGGATACGAATACACGATGACAAACCGACATTGGCCGACTATAAGATGAAACGTATTATTAATACAAAGTGCGTGCGTGCGGGTGCGATTGTGCGAACGGCGGTTATGGAGGCGCAGTGATAGAAACGGAGACAAAGACAAACCTATGGTTATTGTACGGAAGCGCTCTGGCCGATTGCCAGGTGCACGCGGTGGGTTGGTGGATTTATATACATATAGATATGTGTGTGTGCGTGTTCGTCGGGCACGAGGACGAGCGGCGGTTTTACACGTGGAAAGCAGGGAGGGCGGGATGGACACCAGCGTGACCTTTGCAGCAAGTCTTTATCGGCCGATTTCTAAGGGATCGATATATACACACGCTGCGGCCGCCGCCGTCGCCGCCAGAACCGATTTGAATCGCAAATTCCTGGTGCCGGAATCCCACCGCTCCGCCGCCCCCCGTAACCGGCCGTAAATCCGACACTCTATCACGTACACGTACACGTACACTCGAGCGCGGGCCGTTTCACGCGCGTGTGTGCGCGCGTAGCGTAGCACGTCTAAATTTGCATACACTCGGACGTGAGACGCATACGCGCCATTGGGACCCGACCCTGCGAATTCCGATCACGTGCTTTTAATGCGTCCTTTAATTTCACCAATAACCCGGATCCCGGGGAGTTAATAATATCCTTATTTTCCTCTTTTTTTCTCTTTTTTTCTCTTTTTGTTTTTTTTTGTTTTTTCATTTCAACCTTCCGCGAACCGAGGAAAATTACATTTTCATCCCGGTCGCGAATATCGCGTTCCGACCGCATTCCGCTTACCGGTTTTATTTTTTTATCTTCTAATTTCATTTTGTTTGTACATAAAATGTTTATTTTATATATTATATATATAATATCTACTCGTCTGTAAATGTTTATAATATATTATATTGTAGAATCGACGGCGAGCTACCACGATCGAAGGGCGAGCACGACGAACGATAGCCTTGTTTACACAAATAACACACGCACGCATAGGATAATCTGCATTCGTATGTATGTACACAATAATGGTAATAATAATAATAATAATAATAAAATAAATATCATTATTGGCTGAGGTTTCGGTGAGTATATGCCACGTTTGTAACCGTGGTAGTGGTATATACGTATCTGTGCGTATAAATATATATGCACGGAAACATTTACTCGTATGTATATGTATATCGTAATATATTATACGCATAACGCGAGTGTGTGTGTGTACTATATGCGCGTGGTTGAAACACAAAACGGGTTTAAATTTACAATACCCTTTTTGAGTGTCGGCAAATATTTGTCGACAGCAACCCATATGGCAGCGACGGTAGTCTCTCCCCTCCGCGTGTGTACCGCGTCACCATCACATTATTTCCACCCTCATAACGAAGAAACTATATATTATATTTAATTTTTTAACATGTTATATATATATATATATTTATAATATTCCTACGCTCCGGAAACGGTTTTTATTTTTGACTACCGAAAGGGTTCGTTATTAAAGAGACAATAACCCGGCTGACGAACGTTCACAATAATAATAGCATAATGTATAATAAATAATATGAACATAATAAAAAATAAATAAAGAACAAAAATTAATAACAATATAACACTTTGCACAGGCGAAGGTTTTAAAAATATACACAATATAATATAATCCCATAATTACCCGTGTTCACCCTTACTCGCTCGTCTTCGATCGATAACCAAATAACCAATAGACATTAATTACAAACACGCTATAAAAGTGTAATTATAATATTTGGCAATATTATTAAACAATCGTGGTTTTATTATCGCCAATATCGTTTTTTCGATAACATACATATTTTTATTAACATCATAATCGTCGGCTTACAACGTAAAGGACGTGCCATGTTTACAACAACGTTTATTTGATAGACATAATCTTTGTTTTTATGGTATACGATATTTTTACGTACTCGTGTTTAGTGTTTAATATTTACAAGCGAAGATAATACGTCGAAAATTAGATTTCCGGATTTATAATGTAGTGCCGGCGTAGGAAGAAACGACACCGGGTTTTCTTGAATCGGATCCAACACTTTGGCTGGCGATTATTTCCAACGCTCTTTCGAAAGACTCACTTAATATATTATACCTACATACGAACGCCGTCAAGAAAACGCGCAGTCATGTTATTACGGTGTGTTGATAGCCTCGGGGGCTATTACTTATTGTTGATGTACGTTTCGTTATTTTTAAATACATATTTTATCATGCCGACCGACCGTTCATTTATACGCTTCGACACGTCTTCTAAAACTCAAACGTGAAACGATATTAATATATATTATTTTATAGTAATCCCAACGGAAAATCACAATAAAATGTTATATTTGATCTGTTATCGTAATATCAAACGCGCTACGAATATAAAATAATAATGCAGTATAATTAATGTATTAGATTATTTTCAACTTATACCGAGAACATCAAATATAACGAATATTATATTTACACCTATAGAATATAGTGTTGTATAATATTAAATATTAACTTGTAGCATTTTATTTTTATTATATCCAATAATAGTTCAATTCACTGAATCATTCGGTTGAGTTGACAAGACGATGACTTGCGAAACGTACAAGTATTTAAAGTGAAAAAAAAACTATTACGATTTACGAGTATCAAAAAAAAAAAAAAAATACTCGACGATATGAATTATTATATTGTTCAGAAACACACTGCTGTGGAGTATTTATGTAAACAACATTATTATTGTCAGACGTATTAATATATATAATTTATTATAATAATAATAATAATATGTATAATATTATACCTATGATTTTAAATCAAATATCAAGTTTTACGAAAATGGGCGTTTCTCGTTGAAGTCGCATTAACTAAATTCCTTTCCCTTATAATTATAATAACGTAACACGAAATACAACTGCAAAACAATTAGTAATTTTTAATTTATATTAAAGGTCATTATATTATTAGGTGTACGTCAACATTTTTTTTTTTCATTAGTAACAACACTACAGCTGTAAAATATTATAGTGGGCAGTCTTTGTTTGATTATTATTAATTTTACAATTATGTTATATATTGTATATTTATATACGAATTACAATGATTATTATTATTATTTGTAATGATATTATGTAAATTATATAGGAAGAGGTGTGTTTGGAAAGCCTGTCTGATAAGAATATACAAACGTTTCGGACGCGTCCGTTAAACAAAGAACGACTAGGCGATAAATACATATTATTGTGTATATTTTATGTTTCTTATGAACCCATCTATAAAATGCTGTATACAGGGTGATCGACATATTACGTACCCAATGATAAATATAGAAAAACATAAATTTCAAGGTAATATAGAATTAAAATTCTATAGGTTTATAGCAGAGGGGTGAATATTAAATTGAATATCAAACGGGGACCTTAACTTTTTTTTTGCGTTTCAAAATTAAATTGCTGTGACACGATATTCCGATCGTCCTGTAGGTGTAATTTTATTATGATTTTTGAAAAGTAACAGTTCGAAGTCGAACGAGTAAAAAATTAAAATAAGAAGCTATTTCTATACATAGCGTTACTGTGTATGTATTGTAACATCGTGTATTCGTGTCGTCGTGTATATATATAGTGTTTAATAAAATTAATTATGTGGCAACATTCTTGCACCTCCACGCGCGCGTATATTATATATTATAGAAGATTCACACGCGACGAGAAATTAGAATCTGGCGGTTTCCCATCGTCGTGTATAAAATATATTATAATACTATTATAATGACGTTACCGAACAGCGCCCGCTGATACACTGCACTACACTACATGCCGATCGAGCAGTTTTTTATTTTATATTTTATTTTTAGTTTATTATTATTATTATTATACAATTTTGTTATATATATATATATAAACAAAACAGTTGCGCATACATAGAAAGAAAAACAACACACAAATACGTATAGGTACATAATATAATGTACGCGTAGTATATCTCATTAGTCACATTATCACGTTTCCCTTTTGGCCTTCTCCCGCACGGCTCTCTCGCTCCACGGTCCACGGAGTTATAATAATAATAACGTCGGACATAAACTCCTCCGGGTGCATTGGGCTGTGAAACTGAACGGATAAACACGATTTTTACCCTCGATAAACAACCGGCATGGCTGCCGCCCGCTGTTTATAACCTGAATAATATAATATTATACGTACATAACCGTCGGAAGGGAATGAAGGGAGACGAAAATAACAAAAAAAAAATCCCCAGAAGAGCACAACAACTGGCGGCGGCGGCGGCGGCAGCAGAGTGAGCGCTCCGAATCGATTTTATTGTATTCCTATTATTATTTCATCTGCCCAACTGCTCCCCGCCCCTCCCACGCCCGGCAACCGTTGTGCAAAATCGCATAACGCGTTATAATAGGCTTGTCAGGTATATAACATATATTATGGTCGTCAACACCGACGTGCGTGGATTCCCCTCGTACATAAAAATCACACACACAGATACAAAATATTATATTGTACGATATAAATTTCACCGTGTGTAGACTGCACATTCCACACGGACCGGTTCAATTACACATTAACACTAAACATCCATTTCCACCACCCCTTCATTCCCCTCCGTACCGCAAGCGGACCGTGATCGTACTTCGTACAAAGCCCCCCCTCACCGCTCCGCGTCATCCACGCCGCCGCCGCCGCCGACGACGTTCACAGTCGAACGGACAAACAGTTGTTTTAAGGTCGCGTTAAAACGCATAAACAGTTGTGGAACGCGTTTTTCAATATTTATCCTCCGTGTCGCCGCACACACACGACGCGCGCGCGTCCTGACGATTTCCCCGTCCCCGCCCCTTCCACTGTATCATCGTCCACCGTATGTCAAAAATTTTCACGGGCGACGAACATTTATAGCGTGGGAGGGGAAAGTTAAAAAATATGTTAAATACCTGCGGGAAAAAAACTTCGCTCGAATATAATAACCGATGTTTGGAATCGTATAAAAAAAACTATATATTTATATAAAAGGTAACACGGGTATATAACAATCTCGCCTAAGTACCGAAATATAAATACTTCGTTTGAATAAATATGCTAATGCGTCGCGCTGTTCGGAAAAGAATAAAAAAAACGTACAAACGAATATATTAATTTTTTTTTTTAGGTTTTAGACCGACACACAGATTATTATAATATACACGTACACACTGATTGGTATAATATTATAGAGAGAGAAAAAAAATAAAAACATAATGTTAACCACGCACTAAATTAGGTACGATTAAACGGGGAAAATTTACATAATATAGTCAAACAGTTCACGTTTCGTGTTGTTATAATCATTATGGAACTGTACCCACGATATTGGTTTTATACTTTTATACGTCAATATAATAATAATATAAACGAACATATCGATCTCGGGAAATAATAATTATTTATAATCTCGTTTAAACCGATTACGAAGATTTCTGCGGAGAACCATAGAACGGCGGCAAGCCGACGTGTCATAAACTATATAGCACGTATCTGGTGTTATACGTGATGGTATATAAAGTGATATATAATATAAACGTGCGCCTAGCACAGAACTAATAATAATAATTATTATTATTATAATAATTTGATACGTATCGTCTGTGCCTACAACAAGCTAAAAACAAAATCAACAGGCCGTTAAAAAAAAAATTATATATACCTATTAATTACCTACCTATAGACTTATAGTACATACACATTATAATAATTATTATATTCGTTGATGATGACCATGGGACGAAACAGTAATTATGTATATTCTTACTTTCAAACTTCGTTGGTTAATTATAGGACCGAGAAAGTTACATTATATTATAATTTCAGGAGAGAAAAACATTTAAACCTTATTATACCCTTTTTATAAATACATGTTGAAATTAATATTTATAAAACTATATATTTTTATCTCTCATTATAAAATTTAATTAAATCAACAAATAATAATAAGACATAAGTGATAAATTTGTATACAAATTATTTTTTTATTATGCATACAATTTTCGCATCGTAATTAATAAACCATAATAATATAATCTGAACGAGACGCATTGGTATGCAAATATTACTTTACTTTTTAAATGTCATTATAAGTCATCCAATATATTATACCGCTGTGAATTATTTAAATCCCGAGAGAAATCTTGTTTTTTTTTTTTATTTACTTGTTTAACATTATAACGTGAATCTCAGCTTTTAATCATCAAACCATCAACGACTAAAGTATATTTTAAACTCACACATACACACACACATAATATACCTACATTATATTTAGATAGATATATCATCAAGTTAGTAGTAATAAACAAACAACTCGCAGTCTCCTTGATGTTTAAAATTCCTGAATCGTAATGAAGAATACTACAAATTTATTTTTTGTTGTGTTCTTTTGTTGGTATAAGGTTGTATTTTATTTTTTTTTTTCCAAAAAGAAACCATTGTGCGGTATTCATCTGGTGCACCAGCAGTTTAAAGGCGTCTTTCCATCTTATTGTTGTCTATTTAGGTATAGAACTGGAAATGAACCTATATAATATAAAACACAATAATATGTTATTTTCTAATATATTATGTGTCTGCATGTCTTAATATCACAATATCATCCGTAGTATGTATATTGTATAAAGTGCAGGGATTTAGTTCTTTAATATATTTTTCTTTCAGCATAATAATGAATAATCGCTCGTTTTCGCAGCGTGCATGTTGTATCGTTATTTTATCTTATATACGATATACTTATACCAATATACCTAAGTTTGTACAGTACAAATATTTCATTTTATTGTTATTATCCTGTAAACTGTCGATTGTTGACTGTAGTTGTATGAACATCCCGAATAGATATTAAAAATGTTTACCTTTTTGTACGTTATTTAAAATATATTTTAAATTAAATAGGGGCATAAGGTAAAGGAACACATTCTTCGTTACAGATTGCAACGAAATCCAATATGTTGATATACCATATTATTAAACGTATACAACTATAAATATATCTAACATTTACTATTAAAATAATGTAGAATTGGATGAATTTATTATTATTTTTCTTTCGAATAGAAAAATAAGAATCCAAAATACCTGTTATACTTGAACAAATTTCTGCTGATATTTCAGAATACTTATAATGTACGTTTTTTATATTGTTTATACAGTTTATTATAACATACAATACTGGATTATACTTAAAAAAACAAACGTCTGGAAATCCTTGTATTTAATTTACTATTCAAAAATTAAAATGTAATAGTTATAAATTATAATATATTATTATAACTTATACAAGTTTATATTAAAAGTACAACCTGTGATGTATGTACCTATAATTGCTCTCAAGGTTGTTAGTGTTTAAACCGAACACGTATTATAATATTTTGTTAAGTTATTGGTTTGTTTGCAGTGTTCTTAAATTACACAGTATTTTCAACCATAATATATTATTATACGTAATAGTAATATACGGTAAACGTATATTATGGTATAATTATATATTATTATCGCGTGTATATAAAATTATAAATGAAAAAAAATTCAAAAACAATATTTCGTTGTCATTTTCTCCTCCACTTTATGTATTTTTTTAACCTTGATTCAAATCGAAATTTTATCCAAACAACTGTTCGTTCATAAACTCGTCAATTATGATGTGTATAGAAATAACTCGTATTATTATACAGAATTACAGAGTGATATGAATATCACATCATAGTAGTCTCGTAGAAATAATATACGTTATCAATGTTAAATCCATAAATATATTATTTCATAACATTAATTATTATCACCCTGTTTAATATGTATACACCCACATTACGCATTATTATTACGCGAGATTATCATTAGATTTTTATCCATGTAATATACATAACAAAACATTTATTTTTTGATATTTTTACTTTGTATATACATTATACATAATATTATAATATAATATACACTGTGGTCTTTTTTAGAAAATAAAATACCCCCAATGGATTTTCTGTGTTCAAAACATTGTGTATTCGGACACGGCGTGGGGTCGATATGAGTTCACACGCACGTCACGCTCAGTACCTAGGTATATGCGAGTATAATGTTATATACTTAATAACGGATACCATATTTTCCTCTTTTTTATATTTCTCCTCTTTCAGATCGTATTTTCTCTCTCCTTTATCTATTTATTTATTTGTTTATTTTTTTTTCTCGTTTTATTAATCGAACGGACGTTAAAAACGCATTCACGAGATGAGTAATAGGGTGTCAGAGGTAAATACGGTCACGGGTATTGCCAATCCGGCGGCGTCGGTTGATAGCGCGCGGCGAGAACGGCGTTATTGTGTCGGTGAGGTAGTGGGGTGGTGTAGAGGTTTGGGTCGGTTTTACAGCCGTCCTTACACTAATTATCCGACAAAGTTAAGTGGCAACGTGTGGGCGTGAGAGTAATCTCCGTCCCAACGCCCGTCTGCCGCCGTCGCCGCCGCCTGCGGGAACCTCTTATAGTTCTTACACGTACACGCTGTTACATAGTTGCCGCTGCCGCCGCCAAGTCGTGTAGAATATAATATTATGGTATATAGATACATACGTATATTATAGGTATATACACTATAATAATAATGTTAATAATATTAACGTGTTTCCAGATATAAATTACACATCCCGCGACGACTTATTGTTCCTTTTATTATTGTGTTGTTATTATTAGTCAAATTATTATTATTATCATTATCATTATCATCATCATCATCATCATATCAACATCGTGTTGATCCGTGTTCGTTTCAAATATTTTTATTCAAATAATATCACGCGCACCATTGGGGATATATTAGAATATAAAAAATTATATATACCACTAATACCTAATAACAATAATAACGTGTAATAATAATAATAATAATAATGAATTGACAAATGAATAACAAATTGACTAAACACAATAATATAATATATAATATATATAAAATGTATAATATAAAATATATAATAATATATAATGTCGGCTGCCGCATAGTTGCGGTTATTTTTTTTCTAAACATCACAAAATATTCAATAAATAATAATATAAAATGTAACGAGATCATGGGTGAAAACGAGCCTTGAAATGCACACTGCGGATAATAATGTCGATATTCTGTTTATACAACCTCCCGCGCAGTACCACCGCTTCTACACCTATAATAATACACACATGCGGTATTTTTCCTCCGCGACGAATCCCGTTCAGTTCAAAGATATATAAATCACAAAGTATCCCTTTTTCTCTCCTCCCCTCGATCCTTCATCGTGTCGTCTTCGCGGGGGTACTTATATTATATATAAACCTATACATAATCCTGAGAAAGACTTGCGTCGTAAATCGTGTGTGACGTCTACGCACGAAGACGAGTAGCCACACAACAGATGCTGAATATATACATATATAATATATATGTACATATACATGATGAGTGCGGTCGGCCAAAGATGTATATGTGTGTGTAGGTATACATATAAGTATGGTATCTGGTATAGTAGTATGAATATATATATAGATTAAGGTACCTATATAATATTATATACGTTCAAATGTGGAGGCGGATTTGTGTTGGAAAAAAAAAAATGTTAAACCCATATCGATACACACACACTAACGGCATACGAACCACACACACCACGCACGTGATATCGTTATAAGAATATAACACGATTCGTTTTTTTATGTACATTTTATTTCGTATATTATACATTATATATACATTGCAGAGGTACACGCTCTTTTCGTTCTTTATTTTTTATAATTTTTTTTTTTATTACGACTTCCCCAGATTGTAAAATTCATTAAGTCCATTACGCGAGCGCGTTCTCGTTTTAATTATTTCGCTTTCCGAGTCGTTAAAGCGCGTTCTTTGTGTGAAAACGAGGGGTAAACTGCAGGGTTACGGGTATCCTGTAGGGCTGAGTGTAAAGTTGAAAGTAATTGGGCGACGCCCGGAGCTTTAGACGTCTTCGCTTTTTCTTCCTACCCGCCCGTTGCTCACGTATACATATATATATATATATATATATATAAAGCTCCCTTATTTTTTCTCTTCCCTCCGTTCGTTTTTCTCTCGAGCGCGCGATGTCGTGAAAAGAAAAAGGGTCGAATTCAATATACAAACGCCGCGAGAACATATACTTTATATATATATATATTCGCGCGCGCTATACATATATAGTAACCCCTCCGGTGCAATAAAGTTCTCGTGTTCATATCTCTCCAAAAACTTCTTTCCACGAAATGGATGTGCGCTGCAATGTGTACACTCGCTTTGCCATAATTTATCTAATAAACGACTTTTCGGACGAAGAAATAGTCGCCGCGGAAAAGAAAGAGAAAGGAAAAAATACACGCCGCACGCGCAAATCGATCTAATCCATTATGTCCCCTGTATGCAGTGTGTATATATATAATGAAGGCGAGCGCGCGTTGCGGAAATTAAAACAAAAGTTTGACACTAACGGAAATTTATCGGCCGTAACTAGATTGGCAAACGCAATTATCCGGTATATACCATGTATATACCGCGCCGTCACCGAACTACCGAAGCTGTAGCAGTGTGACGCGCGAGTGCGAATAGCCGGCGAGGTGATTGTGTCGAATTAAACGTATATTTATTATTGCGCGCAATGACTGAGGACTCTATATTATATACACGCGGTGTGACCACGTAAGCGGAACGCATCGCACGCGAACCGGAAGGGGACGACGAGATAGAAAAAAAACGATTAAAACATTATTCGTTTGGACGATGAGAAAAAAATAAATATCCCCTCGGGGAATATTTTCGTATGTCGTGTGTAATATAAAATCGTGTATTACGATATATACCAAAGCTTATGAAGTTTATAAGTGTATAATAATAATAATAATAATAATAATAATAATAATATACGCGGTTGTCGAGATATTGATTGGTCGCGCGCCCGCGAGTGCTCCGGTCGGAAGGGGAAAATGTTTCGTGGGCGTCAGTTTATAATATAATGACGCGGAGGGTGCCACTTTACCCGCGGGTCATTATAACGAAGGGGACTCTCTATATACGCGAGCGGCGCGGCGTCGGTGACGAGTGAGTTGGCCTCCTCCGCCGCCTCCTCCACAACCGGCGGGGCGACGCCGTCGTTTTCAACATTACACGTGTCTCCGGATGATCCCGCGCGCGAGGGGTGCGGTCGTACGGCTTTATTTAACACGGCGCGCGCAAACCTTGTGTATAATATCATATATATTATGCGTACGATCTGGGGAAATATAACGTTAAGGGTCGTTGACGAGCGACGGTGGATATACGATGACGTGCGTGTTTGTTGTTTTATTATTATATTACATGGTACACTTTCGTTTGTATCCATTTTATATCGTCCGCCGGCAAAAATCTTCGTAATAAAAAATAATTCACGCGCTGTACATACAGGGCGATCGGAATATCGTGTCGGAAAAATAATTGAAATAACATTGAAAACGTTGCAAAGGTTTTAAAAATGCGAGTTTGATCTGTACACTGCACTCATAGGTCATAGATAATATAGTTATCTATTGCTATATCTATGTACATTGCTACACTGCCCAATACAGCATATTAAATAAGATTAATTAACAATAGATAAATATTTATGTGAACAGTATTGCTCGCGAATCGCAATGATGACCTGGTTGTGCTCACTTTATCAAACGATATTATAACAATCAATTATTATTATTACCTATTATTGTTATTATATATTTCGTATACACGAGGCGCATAAATGTTTTTATAGCATTTTCCTCGTCACACTGGTACAATATTAGTATAATAAATAATAACATACGTGTAGTATGCACCTAAATATATAATAATTAATGAAAAAAATACAAAGGAGTGTATATTATAAAAATATAATAATATATTACGAGCGATGACGTCGAGCGCATTACATATGTATAATCGTAAATTTATGTTTGTAAACGGCGGTAATAACATGCACGTTACATAATGTCCATCAATAATCAACCATATTGGATAAGATTAGTCATTGTATTTTTTTTTTAATCAATTAATAAATATTTGAGTTAATCACATCGACAATATACTGTATTTTTGCGTATAGGTGCCTGTATTATTTTTTCACAATCCCGCAGACACATAATTATTTTTGTGATGTGATATTATGATCGCTCTGTATGCCCCAAACATATATAATATGTATATGTATAATATATAGCATTATTTGTGGGTTATGTGTGCGTATGTTCCGTTTTTAGCCTTTGCCCGTCAATAGAATATTATTTTAAAAGGATTTATGACTGGCCTACAATATAATTTTATATATAATAAACGCATACCAAACACACAATTAGCTGGTTGCACATTGTTTGCGTTTTGTCGTATTTATATTACTTTAATATATATTTGCTTAGCCGATAACTATAATACACATACACCTATACCGCATGTTATTCCACGCGAAGCAGTTCTAATGTGTTTGAGTTTGCATTGTGCAAACGAGTCGACGCGACATTATTTTTGACGTATAAATATACGTGTATATAGACAATAGGTACAAGGTACCCATATACATATTATGTATGTGTATGCCAAAGACAAAGCATTATAGGAAATAAAAAAATAAATAAATAAAATTGAAAATCGATAACGAAACGATTTAAGTGCGTATTTATTTTCCGTTACACTTTTTAAAATTATTTTCAAAATAATATTATTTACAAGCACGTATAATAACATGTAATTCTATTCATCTCTTGAGTTTCCATTCGGGTTTACGTAACTTTGATACATAACGCGTATTTATAATAACACAGGTACGTAAATAATGCGCGTGTATACCCATCATGTTATAAGCGGTAACCGGTAAGTAAAGTGGGTATATATTATAATGCTTTACGCTCAAACGAGCTGTAAATGTAATAATGTTATAATATATTATAGAGTACATGGTTTGATTTCGATGCGATTTTAGTAGTCCTCGCCGTCGTCAACGCGTTCCGCCACGAGTCACAAACTCGCAACGGATCGACGTTGTTATACTAACAAGTAAATAACATTATCGTTGTACCGTGAAGCTTTATGAGAAAACACGAAAAATCAAACACAGTCCAAGGCTCTACTAAAAAATATATACATATATATATATATATACAATATTGTCATCGTTTTCGTAATACGCCCGCGATGGGCGGCGAAAAATTAATAACATTACACAAAATCCGAGGGCACGGAAACAATGTGCATTCATGTATTTTATTATTGTTTTTCGTTCAAATCGAACGGGAAAGAGGAGGATCGCCTAAAAACGTATAATATTATTTATACATTTTTGTCGGGCTAACCACCTAACTATTCGTGTGACGTTTATATTATATTTACCTACGTAAATAATATGATATTTTTTCCCTATATACAATACATAATATGTTTTATATTATTTGGAAATTTATTTAATACAATATTATTTGAAATAGAACACGGTTTGTCACACTACAACGTGGTGGCGACGTCGGCGGCGGCAGTGTCCCGTAGATATAGAAGATAATCCAATTGTGTGTCGTGGACAATATAAAAAAAGGTTGAAATGCTCGATCGGGGGAAAAAAAACCAGGTAAAAGTTTTTTTTTGTAATTTTTTTTTTTTTTTTGCCCTTCCCTTACTACTACTATTACTACTACTACTACTACTACTACTATTCGCTACCACTCACTACACCACCACCGACGGTAACACCCCTCCGCCAACAGTCTTCGGTACTCGTTCGGCCGTGGCGTATTGAGAGAGAGAGAGACAGAGAGAGAGAGAGATAAAGAGAGAGAGTGATATAGTGAGTGAGACGGTTTGCGAGAGTGAAAGAGAATAAAATATATATGGACATAAAAAAAAAAAAAAATATATATAAAAACATTTTTCCTTTTAAATTTTTAATATTCCCCGGGTTCCGTGTTTGCGGACGGCTCCACGTGGAGCACACCGGTTGCTACGCGACAACGGTGCGGTAGACGGGCGCCGGTTGGACGGCGGCGCGACGCGACTGGTCGGACGCTCATTGCGGGCCGACGCCCAGACGGCCGCGCATTGGTCGGCGCCGCGTTATGCTCCACGTGGAGCCGTGGCTGGTAAACGCGAAAAAAAAAAAATAAAAATAAAATAATACCGTACGGGTCCCGCTTGCGTGTTGGGGTTTTGCTCGGGGGCCACGGGGGCCGGCGGAGCGATACTGGTAATCAGAAGGGACCAAACAGCCGATGCGGTCTGGACGGGTGCGTGGAAGGGTCGGCGGCGGCGGAGGGATGGCTCGAATGCGGCTGCCATATTTGTGCAAACTACCGGAGAGAGCTTTGCGCGGCGCGCGCGAGAGAGGGGAACGATGAAATCAGTGGAGCGACGGCGGCGCGGAAGGGCTCGTGCGCGGTCGGCGAGGCGGTCGCGGGGGAACTTTTCAAACCCTTCTGATCCGCCGGGACGGCGGGCGGGCGGACGGGGACGAGCGACGCGCTAAGGGCAGAGCGAAAGAGAACGACGAGGGACCGTCGGTGTGAGTGCGCGCGTGAACGCCGGCGGGTGGTGTGCGTGTACGAGCGACAGGGATAGAGGAGAGAGAAAAAAAAAAAGAATAAAATTGAAGAGACCTTTTGTGTTATTGGAAAAAGAAGCAAGAGGGTTTTCGCTCTAGTGTAAAGAGTGGGCGGCCATTTTGTGAAAAGGTCTTTTTTTCAATGTTCCCCGGTCCCACTGTACACACATACACACACACACACACACATACACACATTTATATATACACATCGTGTACACGTCTTCCATGGGTTTTAGGTTCGATTTTTTCTGGACCCCCGCGCCATCCCGCCATCGACACCGCGCGTCGCGGCCACCGCATCGACGGCGACGCCGTACCGCGGACTCCACCGTGCCTCACAACCTGTGCGATCGTTTTGTTTACTGCCAGCCCGGCGGGGAGCGGAGAACCATCAGCCTTGTGTAGTTGTATGTGTGTGCGTGTGCGTCTGGCGCGCGGGGCGATGAGGCGGCGGGGCGTCCGTGTTCACACACCGGCTCAGTCGACGGCTCCTCTTCAGACTTCAGTGCTCCGTTGGTCTTCGTGCAGTGTTTACGCGTCGTTCACGTAACCACCGTACACAACGCGCAAAAAATCTATTTAAATATTATTATATTCATTTACACATAATAATAATAATAATATTAATATTATTATTATTTATTTTATTTATTTTTCCATAATCAGTGTTCGTGTCTAAGAGACGTTTCAAGAAATACCAGTCGAGTTTTTATGTGTGTGTGTGTGTGTGTGTGCGCGCGCGTTTGTAATAATTATCTATAATTTGTTCTTTTTTTCACCGCGTATTTCAGAGTGTACCTAACCGATTTTCTCTTTTATTTTATTTTATTTATTTATTATTGTGCGTGTATAATATTTGTTCAAATATTAATATATATTTATTTATATATAAATTACAAGTCGTACGTTGCGCGTGGTCGTCATTCGAAAATCAAATTAATATTTTAATTATTAATTAGTAAATCCGCACCGAGAAGAGGAATTTATTAGTGTTATTTTTTCTGTTTATTATATTGTTTTCGTTTTAGTCGGTTTGTTTTTCGGTGTGAAAATTCGAATTTTTGTTTACCGGTTTCGTCGTGACGTGCGGTGCGCATTGTTATTCGATCCCGCCCGCCTGTCGAATTCATTGACCGAGTGACATTTGATTTGTTGCGGCCATGAGCTGCTAACCCGTCATGTACGCCGCAGCCACGATGAACGCAGCAGCTGTAGCGGCCGCTGCCCGGCACCCGGTAAGCGGTTTTAAACCGATTTCTAATTATTATCATATCGAATCGTGTATTATGTTGTGTTATCGTATTCGTTCGCAAACGGATGCAACGTTTCAAAAAGATTACGTGTAATATGTATTTGTGTGTAATAATAAACGTGTGCATATTATTGTATAAATTGAATTCACGCGAAATACGATCGAATCGCCACTGTACCTTTGAACTATTGGCACATTTCCACGGCTATTTAGATAACAAACGTTATGGTGTGGCCCAGCTCGCGCGTTGGCCGTTATGCTCGGTAGTTAGCCTGTACAACGACGACGACGTACGCATAATATTAATAATAATATTTTATTTCATTGTGTGTTCATCTCTCGCTCTATTTTTTTTTCCTTTTCGTCATCGTTTCCCAACGGAGATATTCCTAACCGTCGTTGTCGCCAAAATTTTGGGCACCACTGGCCCGGCAGACCGCCCGCTACCCTCGGGACCCCACACCGGTTTCTCATGCGAACCCGTCGTGCACACAATGGGCACCCCCCCGGAGGTGCATTGGTTTGAATTTGTAATAAAAACGTGTCTGTGCACAGCGGCGGCGGTGGCCGGGCGGTACAACAATAATGACGCACTCGGTTCCGTGCGCGCGTGAATAACGATAATAATAAATTTAAAAAAAAAAACATGGCGATCCGGCGGGGTAGACGGAAAATTGACATTTTCGAATTGTAAGAAGAGGTCCTCTCGGGTTTTTTTTTGTTTTCTCCTTTCCTGAGTGTTATAAATAAATTTTAATGGTACTCGACACGACGATACGGATGACGGAGTGGTGGCGAGTGGTTAAACGACGTCGACGGTGTGCTCTCGTCGTAATCTTTGTGTGCCGAGTGTTTCGAGTTGTTGCTCTTGGGTCCCGCCGCCGCTAATTATAGTCATGACAAGTCGCGCGCGATGAGTGCGGCGGCGGTGGCAGCGTGTGGTGTCAGTCAGCAGTCACTTTTCTATACACTTATATAACATAATATTATTATATTATACTATATTTATACGATAATACGCGAGCAATAGACCACCGCACAGCGCACTGAGAATCCGAAACGGATTCGTGTCCGTCATCGTCGCAATAAAAGCGATTGGAATACATTTTTGTTCGTTTCCTACACAGGATATTTCGTGTTCAGTTTTTCTCATCTGTCGTCGCGATGTTTGCTACTGCACCGTTCCGTTTCGACGTTGATGCGTGCGCGCGCGCGGTGCAACAGTGCGCGTCGGGCCGGTAGTACAATGTACGCGTATTATAGTGATAATAATATCGACAACGTGTATACTTATAACATATTATGATAATAAATGTATAATGCATTATAATAATATAGGCGTGACCTGTTCATTAACAACACTGTTCGGCTCGCGCGGTAATTAATATTCGACCCGTCGTCGTTCAGAACACGATTCCCGTAGTCTCCGGGCGGACCATTAATATACGTGGTATAAAATACGATAAAATGAACATCGTTGTTGCGGCGCGCGCGAATTCGCGGCAGGGGGTTGACGACGACGAGAACGAGACGCGACGCGGAGAAGAAGATATCGTGCATGGCGCGCGCGAGCGGAATGACCCACAAAAAGCAGTTCCACCCACGGGTGTTCATTACGCGCATATTCCGAGCGGTTAACCACTGCCACGCGGCGGCGGCGGTTAAACGTGTATTATCGCCGCCACCGGCGTGGTTGTATTTTGTTTTTAATTTCTCGCGCGTTCTCGGTCGTCGTCCCAGACCGGGGGGTACCGCGCACGTGTGCGGTGTACCAGCCCTTCGTTTCCGTGCGGTCTCGTTCTCACGAAAATCGGACCGACGTGTTGTTGATTATCGTCGTTGGTCGTATACGATGCGTGTTGCGTGCAACCGGCTATATCGATAATATTATTATAACGATCGATATATAATAACGCGTTTTTTTTTACGCGTCACGGGTTGTGACATTCTCCGACGGTGGTAATTATTATACCGTGGATCCGTCGCGTATCGTCATCATCATCGTTTCGATCCATCGGCCTCGGAACCACCGTGACAATGTCGCGTCCGTTCCCGTTCTTTTTTTTTGTTTTTTTCTTCTACCGTATATTTTTGTTATTTTTCTCTCCTTAAATTCATTATCGAAATTAATGATTCCGTCCCGGCGTCCATTACGCCCGCGGTGTGTAAACGGCGCGGTCTTTAGACATTATTATTATTATTAGTTACCACGGCATTTCTCACGGTGTAATTTATCGACGGCAAGCGGCAGAACGGTGGATTTTTTTCTTTCTTTCGGGGGACTGTCACGGTCTCAGAACACGAGCGAAAAAAAAAAACGAATAAAGAAAAGTATAAAAAAAATAAACCGGAAAAGAGTACAATAAACTCGCGGCGGCGTTTAAGTCTATTCCCGCGACGACGACGATTTACCCTCCTGAGCTAATAACCGCGTTTCAGTAGTAAATCGGAATATTATAATGCCGGTCTCGGTGTTTTAGCGTGTGTCAAATCGCGCAGTTCGACGGTCACACGGCAGCGGCCAAATAAATCAATCGTAAATCCTCATTTCCAATTCTTACACACACACATACGTGCGAACAACATTACCAATAACCAGCAAACTGATCGACCGGTGCGGTTTATACCGCCAAACCAACCCGACCTTCGACCTGCGGGGCGGTATTAATATACATTACCGTGCGCGTGTGTGTCGGGTTGTTATTATTACGTGTATATTATGTATAATACTGTTCGTTGGTGAGACGGATCGGTCGGGCGGGGGACTCGTGCAGTCTTTAACACCCCCACCCCCGCTACGCCATCATCATCGTACCATTAACCGTCGTCTGCCCCTCCGCCGCCGTGCCGTCACCGTCACGCATCGGCGTTGCTCGTCACGCGAACGGCTCGGAATTTATTTATCATTTTTTTTTTTCTACTTGTACAATAAATTACGTACCGCAGATAATATATATAATATCTGTCCGGGATATCTCCAATTATTATCCTTGTTATTTTATATTTTCCTAGCTCGCCGATGCAGCGAAATCTTAGCACCGTGTCTGTCGTCTCGCGTAGAGATCATATTATTATTATTGTATAGCTTTGGGTCGGAGACGAAGACCACACGCACGCACCGACGACGGCGACGACGACTGTAAGACCGTTGCGCGAACTATACGTCCAATTAGTCAATCGGGCGTCGTTAGCGGGTCAGCAATAGTCGACATAACAATAAATTGTCGACGGCATCACTATTGAATTCTCTTATTATATTGGGACAGACGCGCTGGAATAATAATAATAAAAAAAACCACTGTTTTATTTTTTTCTCACTCGTTTTTTTATGTAGCGTTTTTTTTTATTACGCGACCTCTGCGAATCGTGTATAATCAACAGTCGCGCGATGATAGCGGCCTGGGCATAATATATAATATAGAAACGATAATAAAAAGTTCATTATGATATAATATATTATTACGGGACGCTCTTTTTCGTATCGTGTAAACGTACAGAACGACGAGCGTATATTATATGTTATATATAAATAGAATTGGTATTATACACGAGGTTTTATAATCGACCGTATGTAATCTTTGGCAAAAAGATAAAACCAACGACAACCTTTGTAACGGCACATGTTGTTTGTATACAGTGCGATCAAAAATCAGTATAATAAAAATAAAAATGATAGTGAATAGTGATTGCCACGTTGTTTTTGTAACACGAATCTCCGATCATCCTGTATGTATATATATATGGACTACCTACCTTATATTGCATTCTATACAACACAACATGTAATATAATATTATTATCCTATTCGTGCGCGTATGTCGTCTGCTATAACCCAGGTATATAAACTCTCGAAAAAAATCCCACCTGCGACCCGACGCTAAGGAGTAGTAAATGTATATAATAATCCCCGAGAGGATGTCCGGATAACTATTACGTACAATATACAATACGTATATAATTATTTTGTTTTTTTTTCTTCGTTCTCTCTGTTTGCCCTCGAAGGGTATCATTAATAATATAGTTACGCCTCTCGTTATTATCCTATATCGGTCTTTACAATATTACAAGGTATATTATACCACGACAGTCGATTGCAACCTTTAGGCCTGTATAACCGGCCTGCGTTTTTTTATTCCGTCCCCTCTAATGAATATTGAAGTCTACGGTTATATTATGGCAGGCGCGCTAGCGTGTGTGTATGTGTGTTTCAGACTAGGTGTTTCACGCTATCGAATATCGATATTACAGATTTCTTGGATAATAGGCAACTAAATCTACACGGGCGCGTTTAAACGCGATATAATAATATGATGATGAAAAAAAAAAATACAAAAACAAAACGTATATTATTTTGTTCTTTTTTTTTTATTATACGCGATCGGTTAAATAGAAGAATAAAAAAAAACACGGGAGAAGTTTTTTACAGGTGTGCCTGCAGACATAAACTGCCAACGAAACCGGTCCGAAGTAATAACCGCGATAGTAATAATAATTATTGAGAACCGTAGAGAGAGAGAGAAAAAACGACCTGCCGCCGGTCGTCGGCCTTCGGGACGGCAGCTACTGTGTGTCGTGTGTGCGAAGTCTTTACACACATACATCGGTAAAGAATATAAATATATAATATAATAATATATATGAAATGAAAAATAAAACTCGTCTATAATATATACCAGTTCCCCCCGTGGGTTCCGCCGACATGTTATATTATATCTTGTACATATTTGGAGAGAAATTCTCGGTTGATTGCTTCCTCTTTGTTCGACGACGACGACGACGTCGTTGGCGAGTGTTTATAACTATATATAATATATAATAATAATAATAATAATATATACCATCACCACCGACCGGCGACTGGTAAACCTGATGATTTAAAATCCGCGTGGATTACGAATCGATATATTTATTACTATTTCGTTAATATTAAGAAAACCAATTTGTTCGCATCAAACGCCGTCCTCTTCGGATTTGATTTATTTAAAAACATTATTATTATTTTCGTATTCGTTATACGAATCAGTGACGGTTGAACGGTATTTTTGATTACGCGCAGGACTTCAACAATATACAAGATTATATTATTTATTTTTTTAAAATAAATACGTTTTCTTTTGGTAATAATACGATTTTGATTTATATTTTATAAGAACACATTTGTTTCCTTCTTGTAACGCGCTTGTACATACTTCAGTTCGTACGATGTATTATACAATATATTATAATACTTACTCTCGATTAAGCACGTCTGTATATTTTACGTTATATATACATTATATTTTTATTGTATACGTGCATACGGCGTTTTCAAGAGACTACTCGAAAAAATGAAAAAAAAAATATATATATATATATATAAATAAGAGGTAAAATCACTCGCTGCAACGACCCTCTTTATCGTACAGGATATATATATTTATACACATTAGGTGTATACAGGCGACTGGCAGCAGCGCCCCTCGTGTTCCCACCGCGTGTCAATCGACACCCTCGCCGCGGTGGTAAACATACAATACACGTCGCATATAATATATTATAGTATCGTTTAGAATATTTACACGCGCGTCGCAACCCTTCTGCCGGGTGGCAGGTCGCGCGCAGTAACGGCGCTAACACGACTTGTATATCATACAATATATATGGTTCAATAACGTATTTATGTATATTAGTTGTTATTTGTTCGTCGCGATATTATTATTACAGATCTCACGTTATAGTATGGCAGCAATATGTCGTTTAAAAAAAATTTATCAGTTTTACATCCTCTTTATCTCTTCTAACGACGTGTCTAATGCTACCCGACTGGCACCGATCTCGCATGTCGA
>CM023357.1:22688113-22700138 GCA_013282895.1 Eriosoma lanigerum
ATTTTTGTTGAGGTTACAAAATGTTGGGGGGCTAACTTCACACACGTGAGATCGTGCCCGATGGTGGGGGAGAGGGATAGGAGAAGACTATGGTAAGACTGTGGCGGAGAAGGCGCGCGTGTAACGAGCTCGGGGTTCAATATTGTCTCGGCGAACGTGATGCAGAGGTTATAGAGTCTGTCGATTTTACCCTTGTATAGGTTAGGCGTATTTTATATAGTATTTACCTAGGTACAATAAACCTAACCAAGACGCGGCTCTTCAACGTGTAATTTCGAGGTTATGTTTGAATCGTAAATATTATTATATAATCTGCTATATCGAAATTATATATTATTTTGATCGATAAAACAACACGTATTCGGAATACTATTTTCGATTAATGTTTTGCGACGACGCGTTTCCTTTTTACTGTGATAACAATAATAATAGTTAATCCGCGTGTTTACTGTGTAAATAGGCATACATAATTGTAATATACCGAGCGAATGAATGAAGGAGAGAGCGACGATACCACCGACAGTGTAAAAGAGAGATATTTTCGATTAATGTTCTCTTCGCATCGCGTCTGGCGCTCGAGAGGAACCTCTCAACGTTTAATAATGACGGCGGCTGCTCGAAGGGGAATTGTGTGCGCGGGCGTCTGTCGGTATAGGTTGGATGGTTGGTTGTGGTGCGGGAAATGAGGGGAGTAAGCGTGGTGGAGACGTGTGTATATATATATAAGACCGGCGGCGGTTATGAACGATGGCGGGCCCTTCTGTGCCGACGGAGAGAAGCTTCCGCTAATTGCGAT
Organism: Eriosoma lanigerum; assembly: GCA_013282895.1. Taxonomy (NCBI): domain Eukaryota; kingdom Metazoa; phylum Arthropoda; class Insecta; order Hemiptera; family Aphididae; genus Eriosoma; species Eriosoma lanigerum. The sequence goes on from CM023357.1 coordinate 22,688,910, forward strand.
AGTCCCTTCCTAACCGTCCCTTCTGCCCCACCTACTACCCGTCAACCGGGAATACACTACACTACAAATGTTCCGGACGTGCGGTTTTTCTCAACGCACTTCGTTAGTCGGCAGCCGGTAATTATTATCCCTGCCGCACCCTTCGCAACGCCAGTCTTCTTCTCTACTATATATATACACAACTTCCGGTCCCTTCGTTTTCTTATGTAGGTATATATATATATATACTCGCTTATACTTTCGCGCGTGTCATCCTACCTGTCGACCCTTCGTGGCACTGAGAGAGGGTTGTTGCAAAAGTTTTACCGCACACCATTATTGTAATGTATATATACCCACTACCGCACGTTATATATACATATATATGTATTTTATAAATTATAATAGTACACTTCGTTCGTCGTCGTACAACAATAATTGTTGTTTGTTGGGACGGAGGAAAAAAACATTTTTACGGTTATTAAAAATAAAAATATATACTACGTACATTTCTATACATATTTTACACTCTCCCTTGGGAATTTCTGGTATAAAAGTAATATATAGTATGTATTTTTTTTCTCCCCTGTGTGCGAAGTTACTCAGATCGTCGTCATAGTACTGTGAAATATTGTATCTCAGTCCACATACAGTGTGATCAGAATATCGTATATAAAAAGTATTTCTATTATTTTCGTAATTCATTGTGGTCCGACGCGTTTTAACGCCCGGGTAGCCACGAACTTTTCGCGCGTGGGGTCGGCTTCTGGACAACAATAATTACCCCAACCATTTGGTATTGACTAAAACGTCATGTTTTGGTTATTCTAAAACCGTCTTTAACGAGTGATACCGGTGCCAGGCAGGTAGCGTTTATTTAGAATGGATAAGTAGGATGTGAGAATGTTAATTTTTATTTTTGTAACTTATCGATCGGCGGATTCATTCGGATTTATTTCGTTTCAACCATGCGCGTTTTCAGTGACGAAATTCAATTTTTATATACTATATTGTATACATATATATATTATACGTTTACGCACGATCTCGCGAAAAGTACTTTTCACACATAATAATATAGTCACTTCACTTGGCCACGTTTACCGCGTCTCTCGTATAAATCAAACGGGAATAGTTACAATGTGTACACTACACCGCACACACTTTAAAACACGCCTCGTGTGTATGCGTGTATTTACATCAACGATTTTTGTACTTTTATTCTTTTCTCATACAAAATTCTCGTCATATAAAGTACCGTACAAGTGCACACATACATATTATTATGGCACTTAATAATATAATATTGTAATAAATCGATCGAAAATATTATCGTCTCAAGTGCGCGTGCAACTGGTGCGTGTACAGAAAACTTATTCGAATGAAACGCGATCAGGTTACACAATAATAATATAATATCGTCGTCGGTATAAAGTAATAATACCGATTTTTACCCATTACAAACGATAACAATGCGATGTATATAATTAAATATTATTATCTCCTGCGTATAATTGTTGCGAGAGGACCCTTAAAAGTTTCGTCGATAATTTCCCGTTTGAGTGTACTTTTATATTATTATTATTATTATTATTTGTGCTACTGTTATAATATAATAATACTGGGTACATTATTATATGGCGGTAAAAAATGTTTTCAATCACATTTTCTTAATATATAAAAAACAAATTGTATTTCGGACGACGACGTGAATTTGTCATCTGATCGTTCTGTATGTATAATGATTAAGAATAGACCCCATCTCGTTTTCCCCTAACCCGTTCCTGGCACTTTGTGATGCGTATTATATAAATATGATGATGAGAAGGAAATTCGTTCACACAGTCAAGTCCATTGTTGTTCGTCTCTGCTGCTGCCGCCGCCCCGTTTCACTCGGGTCCGTCAAAAGACTTCCGTTCTGCGTGTACTTACGTAGGTATATATATATATATATATATATATATATATATATCGATGGGCTGACGCGAACGGGAAAAAAGGTTTTCTGTTTCCGCACACTCAGAAAAGAAAACCCCCTCTGGCGTTAATGCCACTCGAGCGGTTTTTTTTCTTTTCAAGTGTTTGAACAAAGCGGTTTGTTTAGTGAATAATATAATGTATATATAATATATACAACGCGATGCCATTTGTTTGAGGACCGAACCAGCTTTAGGAAGGGCGGGTAAAAGGCGTCTGTGATATCGCAGTTTTGTCAAAACACAATTGTCGCGTGTATATATATACATAACATTAATAAAAAGTCCATTAATGAGTCGCGCGTATTATGCAAATGAAATACTAAAACGTGTGGCGTGAATTCAAATAGTTTTTATTTATATATATATATATAAAAATAAAAAAAAATGGCTCATTAATAATAATAATAATAGCGATATAGACGTGTTCATGTATTCAGACTGTAACACAGTGTTTAAATGTAATAATAATATGGTATACGTGTTATTGTAAGAGACCGCCGTTAGGTCATAATTCCAATAAAAATAACGGGAAGGTAGTATATATGGCCATATGGGTAAAAATATAATAAAATATTTTTGTCAAATGTGCGTAGTATTAAAAAATTAAACATATTTAAACATATTCTGTTTATGAATTTAATAGGCCCGAAACGTTTATTACATGTCGTTTTTGTTTTTGTTTTTGTTTTTTTAGCAACAACGTCCAGATCTGCCCAGGTTATTGGTAAGAATTCATGATTTATATTTATTACAATATACACATATACTAACATCCCAAAAGTATATTCTCATTTATCGTCGTTAACATTACACTCGTATGTTGCGCAGCCGCCGCCGCCGCCGCTGATGTACTCGTGCCTCGACTGAAGAGTGTGTAATGTATTAGCGAAAAAAATCATTTTTGTGGAACATCCAACAAAAACAACAAAATTATTATAACTTATAACATATAACGAACTATTGTAATAATTTACTTTCAACACTAATGACTACTATATGTAGTAAAATTATATGTTAATTTTCTTTCCTTTCTTTTCATAATTTGATAAGTATTATCAATTATTAAATTAAATTATTATTTTTCTTAATTAAATTCAATATTACACGGTTAAATAATTAATCGACTCACGTAGTCTTTCCTAGACACACATAATTTTTTTTTGTACGTAACGCGGTTTTCATCCAGATAATATTATGTATATGTTAATTTATGTTACAGCAACAAATGCACGCTCAGCAGTTGCCACACGCGGGCCACGCACCACCAATACCGATGATGCCGCATCCCGGACTCCCGGGACCACCGGTAACCGCGGCCGCCAGCTTATTGGGACTGGCCGGTGCCGCCGGTTCTGCGTCCCATCCACTGTCCATGTTGGGTGCCAAACCGACTGATATGCACAGGGGCCCCGATTCGGACAAGCCCTCGTCGGCCATCGGTGAGTGGATTTTTATTATATTTCATAACTATTTGCATTGGATCCGTGCTGAGCCCCAATTTGTATAAATATATTAAAAACAAAATGTTGTTATTCAAAAACTGTGGAGGATATAACACGAGAACAAGGGCGTAGCCAGGATTTTTATCGGTGGAGGGGGGGAAATAAATATTAAAATGAAATTCTTAGTTATATCATATCGAATTATAAAGCATACATTGGTGATTCAAAACTCAGTTTAAATGTAAAATAAAGTATATTATGGGTACATATGTTTAAACAATTAAATAGAAAAATTTTCATTTATAGACTATAATCTATAGTCATATTTTGTCTTATTACTACAAATTATGGTTTAAAAACAAATACATAAAAAATTGATTACTCACATGGGGGGAAGTTGCCCCTGTAAGAAGGTAGAAGTATTGAGGTAGGAGGAGGTCTATGGTGGTGTAGGACTAGAGTCACACTATCTAGTTGGGAGTGTAAAACATGGTAGAAGATACATGAGTCTATAACCAATAACCATAACCTACTACAAATATAGTTGTGATTATTATAATATACGTAAATAGTTGTTCTCTCACCCTTAATGTACGGCGTGGTAAAATTAAAACGTATTTTCTTCATCAATGTATATACATATATATTATATAGTTTATATCTTCAGCTATGATACGTAAAGAATACAAAAAAGAAATGACCGTTCCTGAAGTGTTAATATGTTAATGTATACCCAAGTGCTCGAGACTGATAGTTACGCATCAAAGGGATGCAATATATATATATACGAAATGAGGGCTGTCGAGTATCGTACGTATATGTATATATACGTTGTACTCTCGTGCGTGTGCAGTGGATGGAGTGCACTCGCTTCCCGAGTGCAGAAAGTATAATATCTATATATAGATGGGGTGTTTTACGGTGCTGTTACGAGCAGTTTTCTCGAGTGTCTATAATACTGATATAGGCTTTATAGAATATTATATATATACTTCTGAAAGGGTTTTAATAATTTCCATAAAATCTCTTTGCCCCGTCGTGCGTTATATCTCGCATCGTCGTATATAGTCATTGAATCCTACTGTACCCTATACAGGGTAATAAGAATATTGTGTTACAATAAATAATGGTCACGACGTATCGAACACTTATGTAACTCCCATTGTATTTGTAATATGATATTCTAACCGTCCTGTATATATTATATATAAACATACACCCACTCGGATGTCATTTATACTTTAATTGTATATTATTCGTAGGTATTAAAATAATATATAGTTCTCGAAATGAAGTTACTCGGTATTTTATAATATATGTAATACAGTAAGATGATATAGGGATTGGTCCAGACCATTGTTATGTATCCCTCTTTATTCCTTTTATATATTTTTTTCTTCCAGGTTACTTATACCCGCATAACCGACGGTAGTTGACCGTCGCAATAAAACGCCACGCACACTCCTACGACACTAATAAATGTATAATATGTAGGGTGATCAAAATATTATTATGCGTTACAAAAATAACGGAAATAACGTATGTAGTTTCCACCGTTTTTATAACACGATATATTTTACCACTCTGTATATGAGGGAAAAATAAATTAGTACCTAGTTGTCTCGTCATGTTCAACCTCTTTAACGCGTTCGACACTTTTACGTGTAAATATCGACGACGATATTATCCTATAACCTTAAAGGAAATTAGGAGGGAAAAAATCCAACAATCGAAACGCACAATTTCTATATCAAACGCATTTAAGAGAAGTTATTTTTTTTATCTCTATTTCTATCACGTCTCGGTTTTCAGGTCAAGGGTGTCGCATTTTCTTTCACACGTGTTTCACCCGAATACGATGTTATAATAAAAAAAATTCCCAATTCGATACGATTTAATATGTGTACAGTTACGCATTGTTATCGATCGGCTGGAACATTGTTGTAATCTTTATTTTCTCTCTCTCTCTCTCGTAGTCTCCTTTCCACATCGCAAAAACACACATCATTATTCATTATAAAAATATTATTATCTAATTATTTTATATTATGTTTGGATATAATATAAATTATATTGTCAATATTAGAACATAATATTTATTTATTGTTATTTATATATTATTGGTTATTGTGCCCGCAATACTTACATACTCATACTGGTAACCATTATGGAAATCCTAATCCCGTTTGACCCTCTTCACCTTCATTGAATATTATTTAAAACCCCTTAATAAATCATATATTATAGTCGTTATTATTTTATAAATTAAGTCATATTAAATGTTGTTATGTTGAAATTAATTTTTTTATTTTTATAATTTTAGGAATGAGTTCGGCCGAAGAAAGACACGTGAGTAACTTTATGTTTTATATACGATTTATGTCGATTTGTTTCAATATAATAATAATGTAATAATAATAATACAATATATTGTGTTGTCGCATATTGTATACTAATGCCACAAAAGCGTGTGAGGTTTTCGCGTGTAATCCGGTGCTGGTTTCGCCGTTCGTCGCCGCCGCATTCACCAGCCACTTTCCAGGGATAAATCTTTGAGCCGCCAACCATAACAAATTTCCCATCCGGGGCAGTGTAACGGCAAGGGGGTTGAAATTAAATTAATGCACCCAGGATAGCACTTAATGAAGGGACGCCTTGTTATATTCCGGTCGCCGCTGCGCGTCTGATGGGGTTGCCGTCTCCGGGACCCCTTATCCGCCCGGCCGCCGACGTCAAACAAACAGTGCGCCCGAAGGGATCGCGCGCGTTACATCCCCGAGACAAGCGAACTGCAAGGGTGGGCCGGCGGCGTACGCCCTTCCGCTTTACCCTTCGCCGGTATACACACATATAATATATATAATATCGGAACGAACCTCATCCATATGTATATGTCATCTGGGTCCGTACTCACCCCACGAATTTAAATGCGTGTCAAATTCGATAGGGATCGACCCTCCGCGCTTTTACCCTCTATTTCCCTCTTGTACAAAAGAACCCTGCACCCGCCGCATTGCAGTATGTATATACTACACACGTATCCTGCTGCCGTCCCACTGCTTCGTATTATTATCGTTATTATTATTCCAACGTCGCGCCAACCCCCTAATGCCCCATGACGGTGTTTTCGACGGTGATGACCGTCCGTGATTTTCAACAGTGTTATTAATTCCCTGCGACGTGATGCACAGCATAATTTATATTTTATATTATTGTATTTTATACGAGCGTACACAAAATATTATAACATAATAGTTACGTCTATTTATTATTATTTCCCCCACCCTCTCACTTACTATACATATATCTATTTCTTTTTCACCCCCGTATAATTTCGACGGTTTATTATAATTCGTTGGATTTTATATAAGCGATATTATAATCCTGGTCCGTTGTCTCTAACCGCCCGGAAAGTGATTGTCAACTAGGTATATTATATTATAATATAGTTTCCGCAAACGTGTATATTATGTTACATTATTGTTATATTGTGTATCTCGCGGGCCACAAGTATATTAATATACATAATAAGTATACAATTATCTACACAATTATGAGGAAGTATGAAAAAAAATAAACCCTCCCTGTTGCAATATAAAGTCATTTATTTCAATATATATTTTATTATAATACCATGGTGATTTATGTAATAATATGAGTATTTATTGTATATACGTTGTGTATAGTTTAGTGTAAATATGTGGTATACGAAAAACTGAAAGAACGACCTTAACGAACCAGTAACCAGTGTATAGGTGCTTCAATATTGGATAACGCGTGTACTCTACAAATATCGTATTTATTTGTGTAGAAAACTCGGGAGATGAAAAGTAGGGAAAAAAATAAAAACGTAAGAGAGAAAATCCGTGGAAATCCACCGTAATCGGGGATTAGTTTTTTTTTCCGCTCGAGATATTTCTTCTTGCCAACAATCCGTTTCGTTTTGGACATCCCTTTTTCGACGAGTGCTACGACCCCTCGTGGGGATGGAAAAACGTGGAAAACTAGAGGTTATTTCTTTTCCTTTTCCCTTTCCCCCTCTTTTTCCTTGACCCTCGTTTTGGTAGAGCGGTGTAACAAGAGGGTAAACTCGTTTAAGGGCGTAACGATAAAGTATATAGGGAGGAAGAGCTGTGCAGCCGATGCGGTAACGTTATTTTCCGGTCCGTTTCATCAACCAGTCGGGTCTTTCTAGGGAATAACCCGCAGGCTTTATGTGCAGTGTATATATTATATATATAGAATTGTGTGTGTATATGTGTATAGAACTACCCTCGTATATAGGGGCGTACAGTAGTCATGAGGATAGGGTAGAAAAAAATCAAATAATGGTATAAAACAAGACTTCGAAGAAACGGATTACGAGGTCGACATAGTAATAAAAAAATACCCTCACGACTTTGTTCTGTTTGCTGTTTTTTTTTTCTGCTGCTCACATTTTTTATGTTGTCGGGGGACGAACGGGGAAGGAAAATGTGGTGAATTTCAGACTCCAGTGGATTGTAATCGTTCAAAATAATTGAAATGCGAACGATGAATTCACGATGTGCAATATATAAATATAATATTATATGTGCGAAGATGTTTCAAATCAAAAGCCACTACGAATATCGCAATTGCATGTATAGATATTGCTATATTATCGATATAGTTGTGGTACGCAATAACGCATAAAAAACTTACTGCGTGTACAGTGGGTTAGTGTAGAGCGTTAAAACATTTAAGTTCTCCGACGGCGTTGAGGCCGCACATTTACACGGCGCGATGATATCCTTTCCTACATACACGCGCGTGTATTGTTATAAACTCGCTCGAGTATACTCGTATACCGAAATGGTATTTTCGATTGTCCTCGCCCCAAGCACTGGTCATGCGGTAAAAAGTAAATAAAAAAGAATTGAACTCGAAACACATCATCGTTGTTATTATTATTATTATCGCAGTACGGTTATCACCGATATAATTTTGTTCTATACACTAGTGGTCTATACATACAGAGTGATCGAAATTTTATGCTATAGCGAATTATAAAACTATAATGAAACGTGTACGATTATTATTCGAACAATTGATAATACCCAGTTCAATACGATTTTAAACTAATTCTAAACGATATTTTTTATGCGATTTGCGCTATTTGATCAAACAATTGTATCGTTTATGATATAACATTCCAAACATTCCGTATATATTATGTGCGTTCGGAACGTTTGGTTTTTATTATCATTCTTGTTCGGGTTATATGATTATCGCGCTTAACAGCGGGCCGTTTGAGTTTATATTTCTATTGAAGTCCATTGTCGTTGTGCATATACAATGGCCGGTGTTCTCTCAAGGATATGGGGCATCAATTTATTTTAATTTTTGTTTTGGACTTTTTCAAAAGTCGTCTTTCGCAAAGTTCGTATAACGATCCCTAGTTAATTATCTAATTTAATGTATTCGTCTATTTAACAATTCGTTTTTATCTTTGGAATTTCTGGTTTTTCTATTTTAATTATATACATTATTATATAATGTAAATCGGCATCAAACACAAATTTCAACAGTCAACATTATGTTATTATGATATTATATTGGGCACATTGAGCGTATAAATAATAATTAATAATGAACATTAGTATACATATATGACAAAAAAAAATAAAAAATAGATACGTATCATATTTTTGATATGCACACCCTGCCCTTGCACGTTGCGCATCACCATTTCCTCACCCCACATCATCACCTTTTTATTGATTGTCACTATCATTTAAATCATTTACTTCATAATTAATAGTTGTATAATATTGTAATGTATGAATTAATTAGTTATTTGTCTTGGCCCTTGGATTATAGATAGTTGATACTATATTTTATATGATAACGTGAAAAGAAATCGACTAATAAGAAGTGACGAACTACGACAGTGGTCGGGCGAGGACGATAAATGTATATTGAATGAAAACACGTTTCACTTGTGATGATACTTATCTATTTTGTCATGGATAAAAAATAATAATAGTGTTCGTATCTGTAATATTAATTGTTCTAGACAGAAAAAAAGCTTATTTTAATTTACCGAACATAGCATAAATAACGACCGGACGACCATCGAAACGTCGCCGAGGTTGTGTTTTCGTAACGCATCGTTACCGTGGTATAATAATAGTATACCTACACGATAAAATATAACCTGTTACCGTATTATGTATGTAGACGAACCTCGAACCGTGTGCAATGCGAGTAACTGATATTCATCTGGGCGGGAAAAAACGAACAATAAAATATGCAACAAACTGTGTGATTCAGTATGAGCAGGATATATGCTAATAATCAAACATACGGTGTTGTTCCATTTCGGGAAAAATGAGTTCGTATTGTTAATCGCCCCAGGATCTACTTTTAGCTTTTTACTAATACAAATCTAAGTTTAGAGGATATATTATAATTATTCTAAATTTTGTATGAAAAGTAGTTGTGCTTATTAAATATATTTATAAAGTGTTTTTTTTTAATTTGGTTGAAGAGACATAGGTATATAGATTTTATCTTTTATTTAGCCCGATCGTTGAAAATCGCGTATTTGCGTACCGGATATACCAGTATGATATTATGTACATTCTGCCCATATTACGAGACTTCCATAATAATATTATACGCGCTATCTAATCGTAAAACGTGCAGGGGCCGTCTAAGAAAGTTTCATCTCAAAGGGACTTACCGACACCAGTATTAAGCTCGATCGATCTGGCATTTAAACACATTTTTTTATGATTTATATGAAAATGTATTTCATCTCGATTTACATTCCACCCTCCGTAATAAACCAGGACATAGTAATATAAAATGTGATCAGGAATTCGCATTACAAAAATAATTGCGATAACATTGATAGCGTAAAATGTAATTTACACCGTTTTTTTTTGTAACACGAAATTCTAATCATTCTGTGAACTTTCATAACATTTCGATAACTTGGTTGGGTATTAATAAGTTAGAAGTAATAAGTTATAAGTAAGAATTTCCGTTTCCGTCTCATTTTGATATTATATAAGGCAGCGTTAACGTACCTATATTACTCGTGGCGTATTTTTAATAGTTTCATTGTTTTTCTAAAACAGATCCATTATAATTTTCATTATCATCGATCGACGAGATCATCTTTTAAAAGATTAAAATATAACGTTAATACATAATAATTTTTGTGGATTTTTAAAGTCGAAATTTTCCGTTGTCTATGATGGGCAGCGGAAGATCGATCCAAACGTCTTTGTAAACAACTCGATCAAAAGTATAATATGGTTACACGTGATATTCCAATTACACCATATCGTTTACAGTTCAGTACAAATAAAATAATAATAATATTGAGGTTACGACGTGTATATAATACGATAACTGTTAGCGGCGGCGAGAAGGGTAATTTTTATCGCGGCCCGCAATATTATTATTATTATAATTAATAACAGATTGAAGGCAGGGTTAAAACGGGCTCGGCGTGTATATAATTATTGTAATCGGAACCATTAACATGAGGGCGGCCAGAAGGGTTAATTTCAAATACGCGCAAAGACTAATCTCCGCGGCATTACTGCGTGTGTATGAGGGATTTTGGCCTCCACGCCACCGACCCTTTCATTCGACGCCAAATCGATAAACCGCACCGGACTGTATGCTACGTATACACGTGGGCACGCACACGATGATTGGAAATTGAGTTTTCCAAAATCAACAATTGTGTATACGTATATTATATTATTATTATTATTATGTATACAGGGTGTTTCGCCCGGGATCTGATATTTTTACATTATTGATATTGCGTATACCGAAAAATATCAAAT
>CM023357.1:22700148-22769402 GCA_013282895.1 Eriosoma lanigerum
TCCCGGGTTTTAATAATACGTTCCCGAACGTTATATATATTATAGTGTTTCGCGCGCGCCGAAACCGCCGATCTCTCGGGCCCGACGAACCGCATGATCTAATTGAAATTTAAACGATAATATTCCAATAAACAAACCGTGCACGTATACCTAACCTACATTTATACACTAATTCAATGCAATATAATAACATTTTACATATACCTAACACAAAATAAACGTAAATGTATAATTTTACATGAAATCACATTACCTTTTTATTTATTTTTATTTTATTCGTAATTCGCAAAGTAGTTCGTACAACACTACCGTAAACATATTTATATTATTGGGCGATATGTTTACGTATAATTTTACGTTATTAAGAATTGATAGAACACTGTCACGAGCCAAGTTTAATTCAGGTTATGTTGAGTACATTATCATCGTTTAATTGTATTGCAAAGTCGAAATGAAATAAAACGTTTAAAAACATTATAATTATATTTAAAAGGAATCGGAGAAGTTCTATTTGGAATTCGTATTTATTTCATTATGAGTATTTACTATATTACTTAGGTATAGTTATTTTGTTCTAATGTTCGTAATTTTGATAATTAAATCAATGCCTGTTGTTACGTATAAATTATATAAAATAAATAGTTTTAGATTTTTTTTTTTTTTACGTAATGATAACGACATTGTCTCGTCGTGTCGAGTACTCGCGTCTATAGTTCAATTATTACATTTTATTCTATTTATTACATACACAATTTATTCGGTATTTACCGGTTGACAAATTATTTCAAAACGGAATATTTTTCATTATTCGTATACTATATTAATTATACATGTACAATATGCCCATTCGGTAGATTATACGGTTCATTTGCCAGTTACTAAATAATAAATATACTAAACACATAGGTATCTAATATCTTTATAAAAAATAAAAAAACAGTGAAGTAAAAATATTAACGCGTGACATAGCGTTCGATTTTGTTTTTTTGTTCTTTACTCGTCGAAACGAATTATTCTTTTAAAGGAATATAGAAAGAAATATCATTGAAAATATTGCAAAATTGTGTTAGATAGTGTTTGCACAAAAACTATACGATATACCTATTTTATGATAATTTTTTATTTCTCCCTAGAAGACGTTCTAGTCACATGTTCTGTCTCCGTCTATTTAACGGGGAATGTAGCAAAATCACGACAACGCAGAACTTAAATTGTGACATTTAGATTAAAATCTAAACGTAAACGTCTATAGGCAAATTTAAAGAAAAGCAAGCATATTTAAAAAAAAAATGTCATACTTATTATCCTTTTTGTAAAATATTGTCTAATAAAGAAATAAAAAACAAACTGAAACTTTTAAAACCTCAGTTGGTGTCAATATTTTTACATAAGCCAATAGCAATCAATATTGTTATATTAATATAACATTTGTATGCATAATGTAAAACTAAAATAATTTTTAGGGGAAACTTAAAGGTCAATTTAATAGGTAGGGAAATTTGGGTTGGAATTAAGCCCCTACAAGCTCTTCATTTCCGCCTGTGCATTTCTTCTTGTATGTTTCTCTTTAAATTTACTAATCCTAGTTTACGCTCCGAGTTCAACCTAATAAACATCACAATATTTGATATTTTTTTATATTTTCTGTGATTTTATTCATCATCGTTGAAAAACATCCGGTAAAACGTTTATAATAACTATCGATAATATTTCAATGTCTATAATTGGACTCTTATTTCTTACAGAACGGGTTGTGGCAGTTAGTTTATACATTATATAATATTAATACCATACGGTGAACAAAATACCGCGTGTTTCTTCCGCGGTTCGGAAATTATTGATTTTCGACTCGATTTTAACTCAATTAAAGTGTACATACGTATAGGCATGTAATATTACACTTTACACAACACTGTGCACTACGATTTCGTCTCGGTTGTCGGTGTGTACATTACTTATATTATATATATATATATACACTATTATCATGACCGCCGTCTTAATATAACGATACAAATACGGCGGCGGATGCGGTGGAACGGTTTCCTATATCGTCTTTGCAGCGCTCGGGCGTAACAAGTGAAATCTAATAAAGTGTCTGTAGGGTCTAACCGAGTTGTGTCGGTTTCGTGGGCCGTTTGATGTTTAATTAAACATATTTTGCATATATAATATTAATTTACGTTGTCGCGGCGACTATAGGTAATCGTATATAATATATTATATTATAAGTATCTGCATATATTCGCCGTCATCATTAGGTATATAATAGGTATAATATATATTATGTATATAATAGAATCGGATACCTTTTTCCCTCTCTCCGTGTTTGAATCGATGACGTCTTGGGAAATAGATTCGGATACCTATTATACCACGGGGTACAATTGGCCGCGTTTACTCGATAAACTATCGCGTGTGAAAATTAATTATAACAATACTTGTGTCCACCCCTACCTTCTCTTTGCACCGACATACCAAACAGTCGTTTACCCGTACGTAGATACTCTGGCTGTTGTATACAATATAATAATATAACAACACTAAAATATCCGTGTTGACATTTCGCGTACATTACACCGCACACGCACGACGCGTTAATTATTTTAAGCACATGTATAATATAAATACGACTCGGATTTAAATGATCCAAAACCATCGAAATATGAACTAAAAAATGGTACAATTTTTTTAGAAAAAATGTTATACCAGGCTTCAGCTAAGTTTTAGGCTTGCATAATTCATTATAAACATATCAAAAGCTAGAGATTTCTTGTTAACTCGTATTGTGAAAACGTATACACTAAATATTAATAAAATGATCTAAAGATGATACGATTTTTAGTTTTCTAAACACGAGTATGTGTATATAAATATGTTATTTCGTTTACCCTCTTCGTATTTCAATAAACAGTTCCACCTCCGATGTAGATACAGTACATATATAGTATAGATAAATTAGGGTGCACATCGCCATTATATTCTTATATGTATGTGTGCCTCGAAACGTTGAAATGCCGTCGCGGTTTATATGGTATATACAATATTATAGTATAATAACAGGGTTTTATTTCGTGGAAAAATAAATAAAAAGACATCGCGTGTATATAAACGTAAAGAGACACGACCGTCATCGTCGTTTTAACGACTCCGGGTCAATTGATAAATTCGGTATTTTTGTCCCCTCCGATTTAGGGGACTGAGTTGGAATTTTTGCGGTCATGTCGTTCTCTCTCTCTCTCTCTCTCTCAGTACTATTATATAGTGTTATATATAATACACGCACATAATATATATATACGTATATGCGTACAAACCCCCGCCATCGTCCGTTACTCTATCACGCGTTTTATTGTTTGCACGCGTAAACCTTCCCCGAAACGACGTCTTTTCTTCGTTTCTTTTGCCTCCCTTTTGCTTTATTATTATTATTATTATTATTTTGGAATACAACGACGACGACAACAATGAAGGTACATCAACATCATATATATATATATATATATGGAGGAATAAAGTGAGAGAGAAAAAGCACAATATCATCTGTCAGACTACTGTGTGCGTGTGAGTTAGGTTGATGTGAGGGAGAGAGCGGAACGAGCGGTGAAAAAGCAGAGGAGATCGTTATCAAAACGGCAGCGCGCGAGATGTGACGAGATGAGGAAACCTGCACCGCCGGGAGCCATCGGCGGTGACAGGGAGGGTAGGTGGTTTGGTGAGACGTGATTGGATTCCGGAGGGGCGTGTTATTAATCCCCGGGTGAAATACGCGAAAATCCCAGCCGGCAAATTCATCACGCGGCGTCTGCGAAGAGGGCGAGTCGAGAATATTGCGCGTTCGTCGCGCTCCGCCGCCGCGCGTCGTTATAAATACACAGAAAGAAAACCGGCACACGAGCAATATAATAATATTATATTATAATATGCGTATACGTTTAACGTGGCTTCTGCGAAAGGGGTCCCTTACTCGGTTTCGCAGTCACTCTGTTTCGTTCGCAAAACTATATATTGTGCCGACAAATAAGGTGCGGCGGCGGTGGTATATATATATATATATATAATAATAATATAATAGTGTACGACGACGACGTGAGCCGATTACAAGTTTGCAAATGAATGAATTAAAGCACACCCCTTCTCTCCCGTTCACGGTTCGTCGGTATATACATATACACGCGTGCGTATACCCATTTCCCTCCCTACTCATCGTGTTACACACGGCCGATTAGTTCTCGATGAAGTTTAAACCTAGTACCGCGCATCTCTCCTCACCTGCACCGCTGCCACTGACAACTTTGCCTCCCCTACACTCCAACCTCTATGTGCGGTATATTGCATTATTATTATTATTATTATTATTATTATTATTATATAAAAGCTCTTTCTTCTTCCGCGCGTCACGCTTCACTTGTCCCGTGCGCGTACGTAGTCAATTGTCTCGCGAAAAGTTATATAATATTATATGCTTACCCCCCCCGCACCGATGACGATGGTTCTTGTTTGCTCTGAGAACGAGACGCGAGTGTCATCACATGTGATTTTTTTTTTTATCGTCCCGTCTTAGCAGAATTCCTGGGCGCCGGATAGTCATACATCAAGGAGACGATTTCGAGTTTTTTTTACATTTTTAAGAAAAGTAATCCGGCACGTAGTCGGGATTTTTTTAAAGGACGAGTGTTTTAATTTGAAAGTGTTAAAAAATTAACATTTAGCACGTTAAAATGTTTTATCGTGGTGTAATCCACCTTGGTGAAAATATTACATTTTCATTTGTCCAATTTGCATAATTTGCATAATTAACAAAATGTTTTTTTTTGAAATCTAAACACTTTGGCTTATGATATTTTTTTGGTATAAATACGGTCAAGGGAGGTGTTTCAACACCCTAAACAACCCACTGGGTCAGGGAGATTCGTGTATGTTATAAGACTATGTAGGATTATCAACGATTCAGACTTTTATCATAGAGATTCTATGATTTAACCGTTATAAATAATACGCATATATTATAATGTCATTTTACTGTATAATTTTCAACGAATTTTAAATTTTAAATTCTGTTTGAAATCACGTACGTATAGAATAAATTTCTATACACTTTCAAGTTGTATTTTAATTTTCTTTAGACTTTAAATGTATATTTTAGGCAATGATCAAATTGTTTTCTGTCATTTGTTGTACGATATTTTTCACACATGATGAGGCAGATCGGTAAAGGGACTCGACGGAGGTGAAATATGTTAATTTTTCGTTGTAAAATCCGTCATCGATCGACGACCATTTGTGTGTGTCGTGCGTGTTTTTTTTTTAAATTGTATTCCATCATCGTTACAATGTTCAATAAAAGCGTGCACACATTGTATCGAGGAATAAAACTGTGTTCTTTTTCCATGGTGTATGTGTGTTTTACAATACGATATTATTATAACACCGACCGCGTGTAAGTTCAAACAAACCATCATCCGCTCGACATAATTCGATTGCTACAGTTCTCGTGTAATATGATTTAATTTCCATTTTATGGAACATTTTGTGTAGAGTACCTATATATTAAAATATCTGATATTGTGTCTGTGCGATTCTCGTTCGACGATTAATTAATTACGTATAATAATCTCGCGCGTCTGGCACTTTTCGAAAGTCAGCGTTGAATAAAGTATAACTATCCATATAATAATATAATATAGCAGGCAACTTAAAAAGGTTGCTTTTCGATTAAAATTAAATTTTCATTAGCTTGACTCTGCGTCGTCGTCGTCGTCGTCATTAGCAGCCCTAATCTGTAAGTCTATATTCATAATTGAAATTTGTTAAAACACGGCGAACTTTCGTGTGCTTAATTGACTGTGACAAAGACTGTCTAGAGAGTTAAGTGAACGTTGTATATATATATATGCGTGTAGGTAGCAGTGTCGTTTGAAACTTCAGTTCGGTATAATACGAGTACCTATTTACATTATATAAAACGTGTTTTATTTTTCATCTGAAAAGAAGACACTCTTTGTTAAATATATAAAAAAATAAAAATACAATATCTCTGGCCCTCTTCGTAGAACGAACGGACCGAAAATCCTACGATAATATATTATTTTCTAGATCGATTTCTCAATCTATTACCACAGATATACTAAACCAGATTGTGCACTTCTCAATTTAATGATAATTCGATTCCTCCTCAAATCACTGTGATTACATACAAGGATTTATTGTACGTACAACTAATTGGCCTGAACAAGTAGGTAACTGGAAAGAGTTATTAAATTTGGCGTTTGTACAATATAACGGCGTCATATCAAACAATAAAAGTCAGTAATGCGTATTTAAAAAACATTAATTTTTAATAAAGACTACCCAAAACTCTGATTCAAGGAGAGTTTGATTTGTTTTCATTCTACGGAATCGCACGGCTTGAATAAGAAGTGCACCGGCTGTGCTATTTACTATATAACGCATTCGTTAAAAAATTAATTTTGACGGTTGTAAAAAAAAACACATACACCAGTGCTGTAGCTAGTGGTGGCCAGGGGTGTCTAAGTAACCTAACCAACCACTGAGATCAGGAAAAAGTCAATATTGGGTCCCCAAATGAATGGATATTAATATAATATTTAAATACTTGTCACGAATAAAGATTAAAGATTAATACTTAAATAAAAAATAGGTTGTAATATTCTAATTATAGACATATTAAAATCGTATAAAGTATAAACATATCATCAAATTTATAAATAAGTATATTGAGAAATCATTTAAAATCATTTTTGGTTATCTTACTGATGTTGTGTACTTATTGTAAAACGAATTACAATTTGTTATTTTATATTCAAGATTCGATTACAAATAACTGTTGTAATGTTTCAATTAAAACAAAACTAAAAAAAAACATTATTTTAAACAAAACAAAACAAAAAAACGAACTCGAAAGCTACCCCCGGAAATTGATTTTGGTTACGTCCTTGTTCAACACTAATTTGTAACGTTTGAATTCATTTAATTTATTTTTATTTTCGCAATAATTTTATACAGTCTTTTTCATATTTTTTTACCGACATTTACGATAATCATATATTATACTCATGTAAATTGGTAAAATGAAACGATAATGTCAAAATCGATTTGGTCGATTGACTTTAAATATTAAACGTTATATACGTATATTTTGTAAGTGATTTTCGAGAAATTCTCTCCCGCAATAATGGACCGCGCGTCCGAAGCAATTAACACCGCGTCCGACAGTTGGCCTTCCCTATTTATTATAACACGATACACACAGGAGGCTCTCCCTCCGGGAGAATCGACTTTTGGTTATATCTTTTTTTCCTTCCCCTCCGGGTCGTCGCGTCAAAGACTCGCGTGTATATAATAATAATAATAATAATATATAATATGTGTACAGCAGAGTGTACCATCGCGCGTGGGGAGCAATATTGGTTATTGAGAGGGGTGGGGTGAGGGGCGGCTTACGAGCTCTCGGGAATTGGATTAACTATCTCGTCGTTGCGGCTGATGGTTGGATTGGGCCGGGTGGGTACGTGTTTTTATTGGGTCCTCGGGGTGTATATATATATATGTTCACGTACGTATCGGGTATATACCGCGGGGGGTCTAGGGCGAAAACGACCAAACGCGCCACATGTTTTTTTTTTTTTTTTATGACACACGCGTTATTTATTTACCGCCGTCACCCTCCCGCGGTTCTTTTTCTCGTATGTGTTCGCTTCGACAAATGTTATATTTCTCTCTCTCTCTCTATCCACATATTATATTTATACGCCTTACACAAAGCATAATATTGTATCTAACCCCTCATCATCGCACACGACGACGAAATCATCGCACGTATTATGTTATAATATTATTATTATACTTAAAAGATCGTCCCATTCAAATATTTGGTCACCGGATTTTGGATTTTTATGGTGTTTATTTATTTGTGTGTTTTTGACAACCGGTCGAAATCGGTATATTATTATTATGTGTGTGTGTATGCGTGTGTACACCGTCACCTCGCGACCTCCTCGCCATCACCGTCACACGTACAGAAAGTGTGCGGACCGAGTATATTTGGCGTCTCGATTTTATTTTTTTTCTCCCTTATAATATTGCCCGTCTAAAACGGGCAATAAACACACTGTAGCAAAACAACAATACGCGTAGAAAGTTTTTTTCGTTTCGAGTTCAAACTGCGCATTCGTAAAAACCAAGTCAATATATTGCGTCAATACCATAACGGCTATTTAAAAATAATAATAACAACAACAATATAACTATACAAAATGCTGTGGTTTCTTTGTCTGCGCATTTTCAACGTTGTGAAGTTCCACAGACAACTATAATACGACAATCACTCGAAAAAATATTCTTCTCTCTGAATTCTTTTGAAAACCAACATAAACTACAGTTTGAATTATTCACCGAAATCATATCAAGGACGAGATATTATGTAGATCGTTACGATTCCGACACCCTTTATTTACATTTTATAACGGGCAAGGCAAGGGCGGATCCAACATCTATTTACGGTTGGGGCACTAAACATATAGGCGAAATCAAGAGTTATCACAGTATAAACTTAAGCAACTAATAGGTTAGTAACTAACCTACTAAAACTAACCAAATTTTTGTTTATAAATAGTTAATCCTCAAGTCAATTGATCATTACAGTTTTAAATAATTTTATAATAATAGTTTTGATAATTGTACTTATTTGTGGGTAACGGGGGTGATATTTGCCCTTAGTATCCTGGATCCGTTTTTGGCATAGAATAAGCGAGATAATACTTGGAGTATCTGTTAGGCGAAAATCAAAATCGAACATTAAGGTCCACGAAGAGAGGAGTTTCTTGTTTTATTCACTTCGTATATACAATGACAGAACACGTATTTTTCTTTCCACTTTTAATTAATATTGTTTTTTTTCTTTTTTGTTTATACAGAGGAGTTCCATATCACCCGCGGAAAGGGAGAAATTTCGCGTCCGGAGCTCGCCAGATATCGAATCGCACAAGAAAGTGAAAAAAGAAGAAAAAGATTGTCACGTAAGTTTTTATTTCGTATCATATCAAGTCCATCAGTCAGTATTTAGGTAGTGACGTATTTATAGCTCTTTACCGCTCCTAGGCTAATTTATTCAATCATTCATTTTTACGTATAATATAAAAAAATATCTTTTCTAAATATCTTTTCTTACTCATTAATCTGGCACTCACTTGAAATACTCATACATTTAATACACATATTATGTATAGTTTCAATAATAAATAAATTAAACTATTAAATATTATTACTATTTAGATAATTAGGTTATATATTTAGGAATAATTAACAAAATATAAATGTAAATTAAATAAAAGGCCTACTTAGTTTGACATTAAGATTAAATACACCACTGGAGTGTAACTCGCGCTAACTTAACGCTATGCTCATTAGCACTGATGTTCTCAATTTCTCATCACCTGTTTTCAATAGTATACTTAATCTTGAGATCACGATCTAACAGTCAATAGAGTAGTCAATAATAACTAATAATATTTAAATATAATTTTATATAGATCACACAAAAAAACAATTTAATATCCTAACGGGGACGACGATGTTAAGGAATATTTTTCAATTGTACATCTAATTATTATTTAAAAAAAAAATTTAAAAAATGATCCAACCGTCACTGTTCAAATTCTTAATATTGTATATTATATCATAATGCATTACATTTTATTAAATTATTTATTTATTTTGATCGGTTACAGGCGAGCGACGGTGAAAAAAGCGATCAAGACTTGGTCGTAGACGATGCAAGCGAGGTATGTTACGTAATATATTATTATATAAATACCTATATAGTTTTTCTACCCTCACGTTTATTAAACACGATATGAACAGTTTTTAAACAATCTAAAACATTATATTATATAAATATATTTTAACAGCGAAACGCCGTTACCACGTGGATTTACCCATATAATGTTCAGAAATGTTCAATGGCAACATTTAAATGTTTAACATATTCTCTTACATATTTATAGTTTAGAGGATACACAGTAAAATGAATTTTTATGATTAGGGCAAATCCATTTGGATACGGAAAATATACATTTTTAAACAAGCAATTAATATTCTGATATGATTTAGAACATGAAAAAATATACTTCGTGATCATAAAAAAACAATAATTTCAATAAATAATTCGTTTCACAGGATCCAGTCTCGCCACTTAATGGCACAGCATCGCCCAGAGAAAACGGAATCGACAAGTTACAACCCAAAAAGGAACACATCGGTCCACACAGGTAACCTAACCTAACCTTTTTTTTTTTTTTTGTATTCGTGTTTGAATCGAAAACTGGGAGGAGACCGCTTTTGCATAACCTAACCTAACTTAACCAAACCTATTCATTGTTCTTATTCGTCTGTAACTTGTATATATTTAATTATTTTCATACAAACAAATCTCATGTTATTATTTATTTTTGCATAGTCCAAGAAGTGGGACCTCGTCGAATGCGAGCACTCCGTCAACCAAGAAAATGGAGGACAAACCGAGCACACCGATATCAAAGTCGATCACACCGACGAGTGGTGGAAGTGGCTGTAGTGGAGCCGCCGGTTCGTCTATGAAACCTATGGTTAAAGGACCTTCACTGGGTAAGCATTGTCATCAATATCATCGGTCGTCGATGAATATTATCACTCGTGAGTATTTCGTCTAACATGTTTCTGTTTGTGATTGCAGCGCAATATCCACATTATCTAGCAGCTGGAGCAAATCCTCACGATCTTCAAGCGGCTGCAGCTGCTGCCGGAGCCTATGGTGCTCTGCATAACAACCTACCACCGTCTGCTGCATTGAACAGTTACCCCAGGCCAGCATTGGTAAGTAAATACATATACATATTAGTAAACTATATTTTTCTAACAATTTGTTCACTTGTTTCACAGGTCGGTTACGATCCTCACGCACAGATGAGAGCACCGCTTGGACCTGGGCTGGGCATTCCCGGAGGAAAACCGTAAGTTTTTAATAAATATAATGTAAATAATATAATATTACGTATATACTGCGCTGTAGTTTTAATGACAGTATAAGTATATAATATGATAATTTATAATATTAATTACCTATAAAAAAATATTACTAAATATGATCTTTTGTTCTGTATAGAGCATATTCTTTTCATGTGAGTGCTGAAGGTCAAATGCAACCGGTGCCCTTTCCGCCTGATGCGCTGATGGGTCCTGGCATTCCAAGACACGCTCGTCAGATCAACACTCTTGGTCATGGTGAAGTCGTATGTGCCGTCACCATCAGCAACCCTACCAAATATGTTTATACCGGTGGCAAGGGATGTGTTAAAGTATGGGATATAAGTCAACCAGGATCTAAGTCACCCGTATCTCAACTAGATTGTTTGGTAAGTATCAGGCGAATATTGTGTAATTAAAAAAAAAATTTACACCATGAATTGATTTATAATTCTTGTGACTAAAAAAAAATTAGCTACACTATGTTTGTGTGTATTTATATTATTCTGTGTTTGTTTTTGTCTTATATAGCAACGTGATAACTATATAAGATCTGTAAAACTGTTGCCGGATGGCCGTACGCTCATTGTCGGTGGGGAAGCCAGTAATTTGAGTATATGGGATCTAGCCTCACCCACGCCAAGAATAAAAGCTGAGTTAACGTCCAGTGCACCTGCGTGCTATGCATTAGCTATTAGTCCAGATTCAAAGGTATGCATTTAGCATTTAAATAATATGTTAACAATATTTTATTTATTGTTTACAATGTATAACAAGATTGTTTTAATTTAAACATACTGAAGACTATGTTGTCGGTATTATATAATGTTATATAATGTTGATATAAGCATAATTACACTACTAACATATAAAATAATGTGTTTTTATTTTTTACCACTTTTTTTGTAGGTTTGCTTTAGCTGTTGTTCAGATGGTAACATAGCAGTGTGGGATTTACACAATCAAACATTGGTCAGACAGTTCCAAGGGCATACCGACGGTGCATCGTGCATTGACATCTCATCAGATGGTTCAAAATTGTGGACCGGTGGTTTGGACAATACTGTTCGCTCTTGGGATTTGAGAGAAGGTCGGCAGCTACAACAACACGATTTTTCATCTCAGGTTGGTCAACATTTCACTTGTTTCGATTATTTCATTAATTATTTTTCCTGTTATTCACATTGATTGTATTTCATATAGATATTCTCGTTGGGATATTGTCCAACTGGTGAGTGGTTGGCTGTTGGTATGGAGAACTCCAATGTTGAAGTATTACACGCCCTGAAACCAGACAAATACCAGTTGCATCTGCATGAGTCATGTGTGCTGTCCTTGCGTTTTGCAACATGCGGTAAATGGTTCGTTTCTACTGGAAAAGACAATTTGCTTAATGCATGGCGTACACCATATGGAGCTTCTATATTCCAAGTGAGTTATTATTACATTATTGTTATTATTTTTTATTTTGATTCTTTGAATTGGTACTTAATATTTGTTACTTTTAGTCTAAAGAATCTTCTTCAGTGTTGAGCTGCGACATATCTGCCGATGACAAATACATTGTAACTGGTTCCGGAGATAAGAAAGCAACTGTTTACGAAGTTATATACTAGTGAACATAATGCAAAATGAGAATTTCATCGTTTTGGTGTTCATTAGGTATAGAAGAGAAACTCCAGGTTTTTATCTAGCGTTTATTGAACATTTTTGTGATAATTATTTCCAAACTAATATGACTATTATGACTTAGCATTGTAAACATTTATTTACACGTAGCATAATTATATATAAATATATATTATATAAACAAAGCAAAATCTAATATTTAAAACTTTTTTATTGAGAAAATGTATGTAATATAAACATTAATTAATATTTGAGATCAATTGTTTATATCAAATTTGTCCTTAAAACTGATACTAATGGTTGTTAATGCTTCAATCAGAGTTTCATTGTTTTTGCTAAATTAATTCATTTATATCCAAATGACCACTGTGAATACCAGCATTTTTATTTTTTAACTACTTTGTGAATAATACATGAAATATTATTATTATTATTATGTACCCTCCCTTTATATGTGAGCTCCTACGAGAAAGATCTTTCGAAAACAAACATTTTTATTATTATGATTATGATTATTTTCATTATCATTATTATTATTATTATTATTATTATTATTATCATTATTATTATTATTATTATTATTATTATTATTATTATTATTATTAATATTATTATTATTATTATCATTATTATTATTATTATTATTATTATTATTATTATTATTATTATTATTATTATTATTATCATTATATTATTATTATTATTATTAAATTTTAAGTATTGTATTTACTTTATTATTTACATAAGTGTTAACTTTGTTCTTTTCTATTTTGTACAAAATAATAGTTAGAAAAATTACCCTAAGTTTTGTTAATTTTTTTTTTCATTAGGATCTTATAGGTGAACCAGGATGTTGATTATCTTTAAATATCCTTTATACCTAAATAGCTTATAGAGGAACCTTTGAAAGAAAAATTAAAATTTTATTGTTATTTAATAATTATTTATGTTTATTTAAATTAATACATTTCTCCCAATATTTTATAATATTGTGCTATGTAGTACCGAGTATTTTGTTTAATAATTTATAATGTATAGTGTTCAATATAGAATTCTGTACAATTAATTATTTATACAGAAAATCAGAAAATAAAAGAACCAATTTATTATTACTTGATTTCTCTTTTATCCATAATGATTGTATTTCTAATAATGTCTCAGGATGATTAATTATCATAATAGATTAATGGTTTTAGTTCATTATTAAAATATATTTGTGCCAACAATAGCATATTTGTGGGAAGAGATAGTTAAAAAATATAGGAACATTTTTTTTTTCAAATTTTTTTGGATCATACTATTTTGTTTTTCAATTGTAAATTAAATTATCTCTGTTTGCTTTTTAGTATATGAGTAATTATTACGGCCACATGATTCATATGGGTATAGTATAACTGTGTTAGGTACACGACTGTTTAATACATTTTACTTCTAAGCTCCTATACTACTTTATATTGATTATTGATTAACTTAAAGTTATAACCAATGATAATATGAACAGGAGGAATTCATAAGCCATTACAACTATAAATTGAATTAAATGTTATACTTATACGATACATTTACTTTTTTGATTGTTTAATCAAATATGTTACATATGTGTAATGTATAATGTGTTTAGAATTACCATGTCACCATAAACATTCATTAACTGACAAATATGAGTCAAATCAAACCGAAGTTGACCTATTCAGTTTGAATAGTCATAATGTATGAAGATAATTGCAAATATTTTAATAAAAACACATATTAACTATTTACATATTATGAAAAAATTCTTGGAGTTTAGAGAACTAATAACTGATTGGTTAGAAATTAAGATTTTTGTCATCAACTCTCAACCTGGTGCCGTATATGTATTTATAATATAGTAAAGGTATCATCGTTATTCATAGCATGTTAGTTGATGAAGTACTTACATTAAAATAAAATAGCATAACACATGTGACCACTATTTGGGTCATTGTCTAACTGCTACTGTATAGTTTTTACAACTCGGAATTCGAAGGGGACAAAAACAATTAGACATTTTCCAATCGAAATTACATGTCTATTGCAATACAGTGGCGTAGAGCCAAGGGAGGTGTTTCAGATGATAAAACAACCACCTTTTGATCTTATTTATACATACTTTATTTTATGTTGTTCCTATTAGTGTAGGTACGATTTTTATTTGGCACCGCTTAGTTATAAATATTATTTGTTGTATATCTTTTTGTTATGTTTTGAATTTCTAAAACAGCCAATAATAATTTGGTGACACTGTGTGGACGAAAAATTATAAATTTTGTTTTCTAATCGGAATTAGGCTACTTTCAGTTATCTGGGACATGGACATCTATATATAGATGTGTAGATACTCGTTTAAATCATACACTCCGCTATAAATACTAAATTATGTATTGCCAATTGTGAATAATATGCAATACAAGATAATGAGTTAGATTTTTGGGAGCTTGGGACAATCAATAAGATTCATAAAATTTAATCCTATATAATATAATCTAAATGAATTTCTATACACAAAAAACATAAAATATTAAATATTTGTTGCCATTGTGATTGTACATATTATAGCTAGGTAATAAGTAGGTAGGTAATAATATTTCTAATGCCTTGTGGTTTGTTACAATTTTTGAAATTATATTATAATATTATGACATGTCGATCTAGTGATCATTTGTGACTATAACTCTAAAAAGAGTACCTATACATTTAGTTTAATTTATATAATATAGTATAGATTTAAAAGGCAGCCAATAATCAATCGGTCATGTACTTAAGTTCCCCACTAATATAGGTAATATATATTATTTTTAATTGGCATGTGGATTAACGAAATTTGTTTTGAGATGTGGTTTGTCTTTATGGGAATGTGTTTTGGCAAAGACGAGATTTTTGTTAAGGTGAATCATTATTTTTATGTTACCATATTTTATACAAATACAAACACATTTTTTTTTTTCTGTAGAATTATCGTGTTATCCATATGGAGCAGAGACGACAAACGATGATTGTACCTGGCGGGCTGATCGCCGTCCGGGAGAGATGACTCAAAATGTGTAGTGTATACAATAGCGCTAGCCCGATAGTTTTCGGGGCCCCATAAATATTAATTTACCAACTACTTATCTATATTTATTTTTTTTTTAAGGGACTTACTGTATATGTATATAATTTTGTAAACTTTAAAGTATTGTTAAAAATCTAAACTTGTATGTATAAACTAATAAAATCCCATTCATATTTTAATATTATACAAGACACAAAATGAGTAGGTACAATGTAAAAATAATATTTTATTAATAAATATGTTTATTTTATTGAACATAAATTATAAATATGACGCAATAAGTAGTATATACTTTTACTTAAATTTTTTTTTCGTGCGTTTTTTGATGCAAATAGATCAATTGTTTCATTGTAGCTCAAAGATCGGCAATAATATGTTCGATGCTGATAAGGGCTAGGTCAGATAACTTATGCTGTAAGAGACTGCTTCTTAAATGGTTTTTTTACAAGATTCAATTTGAAAATGAGCGCTTTGCACCAGCTGATGTAACTGGTATGGTGAGCATTATTCGAATTGCCACTTCTATATTAAGAAATGAACTAGAAACATTTTTTTAAAAATGCTAATGTCTGCAGAGGTGTTGCGTTTTTGTATATTATATTTCGAAAAATAAGTAGTTCCATAAATAAATCTGTTCCATTTATATCTTTAGAATTGCCTTCATTCAATACGTTTTGCAAATCTTGGCAACAATTTTTAATAAAGTCATTATCTTGATGCTTAAGTTTTCCATTTCTGTACAAAAATCCAAAATTTGAGTTAAATGTGCTTTGGCACTCAAATCGTACTTTCAATGTAGCACGGTCAATAAGGATCAAAAAGTAATCACGACGAAAGCTACTTCTAAACTGATTTTATATTCATCGTTACTTACATAGTTGAACATTTCTTTTTTCTTTCTTTGACTTTTTTCCTTGAAGTTAGCAGTTCCATCAATATATTCAACAATTTTTATTCCAACTGTTTTGGTGTTTTCAAATCTATTTGTACGATATTTTTCTAGAAAAGTGATAAGACTGTTTAAGGTGCTAGCCGATGCATACAAGTCCATTTTAGGATCTTGTAAAATTTTATTTACAATTTCAACTTGACCTAAAATATCATGCCAGATTATCAGATTTAAAACAATTCCAAAACTCATCAGTTCATCTATCATTGATCTTGCCTCACTTACTGACTTTGGATCATTAGAGTATTTAGCATCAGCTATTTAACTTATTTAAATACCTGATTTGATTTTTGTTGATAACAATCCGTTTCCTAAGAAAACCACACGGCCACATGTGTCGCAATTCACGTGCTACTGGGATAATATTATTATGTTTATTTATAGATTAAAGTGATATTCGTAATACATAATTTGTGGGGTCCCGCACTTGTGCTCGGTGCGGTCGCACCACTTGGCCCCTCATAGGGCCGGCACTGGTATACAAGTAATGTCAGTGGCGTATCCAAAAGGGTTCGGAACCACCCTCTCCCCGAAATTTTATAATAATTATAAATTTTTATGTGTACTGTGTACATAAGTTTAATAAATTAATTATCAACATTTAATAATTTTAATTTTACTTAATATAATATGTTAAGAATTGAATAAGCAATTAAATAATTAACAATAAATAAATAAGTAAAATTAATCGAAATACTTTTTATTTGGATCCCATATGAAAATTGTACAAAATAAAATACCTATGTGTTAAGATTATTAAGTCAAGGTTATTTAAAATAAAACCAATGAGATCCGACCCCAGAGATCTCGTCCATTGGTTGGCGACCTTTTTAACTTATGAAAGGATTTGTTAATGTGGTCTGGATATAAACTAAATATGTAGCGTCACACATTCAAGGGGGATCGAATTTTTTTGAAAGTATTTGCATAATTTAGTTTTATCCATAGTTAATAGTCATATGTATAATATAATAGTTAATCAATATTTATTCAGGAGTGTAGCAATAAGAGTCCTCTAGCGTCTGCAGATTATTATCAATGATAACGTATCGTTATTATCCATTTCGATAAAATTAGTTTTATAACTGTACTTATTTAGTTATTTAACTATTTGAACCTAAAGGGTTGCTCCATCGCCTTCCTCAAGTCTACTACTGACGGTACGATATAATATTATGATAACGTCGTGTCTCTGTGCCAATGTTGATGCACTTTGATGCATTAACAGACGTAACGAACTCTTCTGCAATACTGCAGCAACAACTATTATATTGTAATATCTGCGACTGCCTATAAAATATTATAATCTCGTTTTTTTTAGCGGCAGATCGAAGATGTAACAACGCGATAAGAAAAAACAACTTAAAATTGAAATAGCCCTACATTAACTACCTATAGGCCATAATTTTGTTTTGTTTGTAATTTACATTTTCTTCTAAATACAAATCAATTGTATATAAATAATATATTTAATAATTAAATCGTAGCATTTTAATTAATAATAATTATTATACATCGGGTCGCGCCAATATTTGGCATCATTTGAACGTCAGACGTTATATGAATACGAAACAAATTTAGAACAGCCTCAAGATTTTAAAACCAAGAGTTAACGCCTAAAAAAAAAAAAAAATGTATGTTTATTCAGCAATCTTACAATTATAATATATGAGAAATAATAGTATATAACAAATTATAATCAAGTACTTATGTTTATAAACTATTTGGAGGTATAATATTTTTAAACGGTCTTTTAGAGGATTTTCTGTGGTGGTTAGGTTAAAATCAAATGTGAAGCTCTATAAAATAACATATATTTTGTATTTTTGCTGTTAGTCGTAACATATAATTTTGAACATTCTTTATAATACATTACATTAGATGCACATACGTGCTAAATTGCTAAATAACGGCCGCGGGACGTCATTGATAGTGATTATGTGTAAATAGTAAATATCAATATTTAGAGTCACTTAGAGTAAACAAACACATTTTATATATTATTTTAAATGTTTATTAATTTTATGTTTAAAACAATTATCTCTGTTAAAAAAAAAATTTACCATAATTATTGAGATAACATTGACAATTTATGTTTAATTATCACAGATTATATTATGAAAACATAATTTCAGATAATCTGTGTAATTACCATAACACACCATTTATAACTGTAGGTCCGCAACTGATTAATATTTTATATACTGATTAGTGGTAATGATAAAAAATGTCAACTTTTAAAATACTGAATTACAGTGAAACAGTGCCGCAACTACCGGGGGTGCTAGGGGTGCAAGAAACCCCTGGGCCCCGGGCCCCAAATTAATTCATATTAATAGGCCCGTGGCCAAACTATTTGGAAAATTCTTTCTAAATATTATTATGGTTACAAACTTACAACTTATTATGTCTCATCAGAATGAAACATTTTTAGACTATAGGAACATTATTATTTAATAATGCTAATAATAACAATTCTGTGTATTTAGAAATTAAATTATTTACATATTATCTAAAAATAAAATGATTTTTTATAGTAAGAGTAACGTATGTCTGAGCACGTACCAGTGAATTAAATATTGATCACATAATTGATATTTTTGCAAATCAAAAAGCAAGGAAAAAGAGCTTTTTGAAATAGATATAACAATTTTTTTTAAAAATGTATTAATTAGGTACTCAAATGTAATAATATTTAATTTTTATTAATTTTATTATTTGTTTTAATTATTAATTAGATATATTACATGTTAAATATTAATAAAGATGTTTCACAAAGTAGTATAAATTTTTTTTTTAAGTATAAATTAATGAATAGGTACATTAAAATCATAATTATTATTATTATATTACAACATTTTAATTACAATCATATCAAAATTATAATTTCAAATGGCAGAGGGGTGAATTAATAAATAACACCAATATGATATTCTTATTGACCATTATAATTTTAATTTTGTTATGTTTTGGCAGCTGATGATTTTTTACATTTTAAGTGGTATGAGATAGAAAAACCAATTAACTGTTTTAGGAGTTTCAAACCACTTTGCTCCTAACCTATTTGTGTAAAATAATGTATATAGCTATAGCTACAAAGAATAAGTGAAATTTCTTTTAAGGATCTATTAGGTATTTAGGTCCTTGGTTACATGGGCCTTATAATATTTGCTTGCACACCCACCAGTATATACCAAGTTGCGGCATTGCAGTGAAACATTATTAGGTTATTATGCTCTTCTGTTTTTTCAATCGTTCTAGCATATAACAAGCAAATAAAATAAATAATTACAATTTGAATATTACAACGAATAATTGTTATTAGTTGATTGATGATTGTGATTTGAGAATAATACGATTAATTATTTTTTAAATAAGTTACGGATACTTAAATTTATTTTCGGTGTTCCAACATTTAGTAACCTACCTATGTGAAGTTATCAATTTATCTACTCAGGTAACAACTGTAAACTTTATTTAATCTTCTGGAGTGTTGGCTTTGTCATTTAACAATAATTGTGTCTTGTATAATTTGTAGATTTATATTAGTTTTAATTTTTAATGTAATTATTAGTTACTAAATAGATTCAAAATTCAATGTGTCATTCGACTATTAAAAATCTCCACTAACTTTCCACTAAAAAAAAAAATTAACAGTGATTGATATTTTAAAAATATTTTTATTTAGATAGAATATACAACTTAATATAATATAACAAATAAGGACCTAAACATTTTTCTGAGCAGAAATAATGGTCCGATTACCACAAATAAAGTACCCTTTCCGTACCAAATTTCATCTAGTTGGTACTTTATTTAGCTCATTTTTTAATTTCTCAAAAGTTTTTCCTTGAGAAGTGGAAAATTGGCAATTCTTTATAGGCTTTTTATTATTTTATTTTTTCTGATATATGAAAACATTTTTTCGAGTAGAAACAATGGTCCGATTACAACAAATAAAGTACCCTTACCGTACCAAATTTCATCTAATTGGGCCTTAAAGTTTTAAATAAAATGACTAAAATATGATTTTTCTTAGTTTTGATAAATTAAATATTCCAATATTTTGAATATTTAGGCAGAAAATTATGTAATTATACTAAAATAAAGGTTCAATTGACTACACTAAGGTTTCCGGACATAAAACTATCAAAATATTGGAATTTTCCTTTTATCAAAAGCAAGTAAAATCATATTTTAGCCATTTTATTTAAAACTTTAAGACCCTATAATTCAGCTAATTTTGGATGTAGAATTAAAAAACCCGAATAAAAATGTTTAGGAACAAAAAAAAAATTAGGTGTTACCATTTAATTTTCGAATGTTGCATTGTGCATGCGTAAATTGTGTGGGTAGACATTTGTATTATTATATCAAAATAAAACTTCGGTAGGCTACATTACGGTTCCCAGACTTGAAATCACTAAAATATTGTTTTTTCATCTTGTACAACCTGTAACGTATGTTGGTAGAGACTAGAAAGTAGCCCCCAGCACCGTAGCAAGGGGTAATAGCGTCCCTGGCAATCTAATGTAAAAAAATTATAAATTATAATTACAACTCATTAATTGTATGGCTATGTGCTATAATATTATTAAAACTATGCTTTCGTGTTTTAATCTTTAGAGTATGTTTAGAAAGTAATGAAAAATTTTATTTTTATTCATAAATATCATTACATTTGCGCCTATTGTAATATTGCGTCCCTGGCAAATGTCCTCTTAGGGGCTGTTGCCCCTATTTTTTGTCAACCCCAACACAAATTTTGTTGTCTGAAATAATAAGTATGTACAACGAATTTAAATAGTGTGTACTTGAAAATAAGTATAGGGATACAAAAATTAAAATTTGGTCGTTATTTATAAATTAATGAGAAAAATATCAGCTATAATCTATGATAACAAAAATCTCATCTAAATATCAATTATATTTTACAAAAAAATTGTAGGAGATTCTAATTATAATAATTTGAGTAAATATCAGTAATATAATTGACTCATGTTTTTTTAGTATATATTTAATCTAGGTACAATACAAATGTGCAGTATTAATTTTTATAAGAAATAGGGGGTGGTAGAAAAGATAATTATTATCATCTATTACTCCAAATATTATTATATAATGGATTCAATATTTTTTCAACGTTAGTTTAAACTTGAAAATGTTTCTAGTAGTCCTAGGACCATTAAAATATAAACGTAAAATCATATTTTACCAGTTTTTTTTACCATAATTTGGTCACGCCTTATACGAGTTATACGTAGTACTCGTTTTCTTTCACCGTCAGTGTTATATTATAAATTTTATGTGCACCAACTACCAAGCGGGGTAAGGTTGGGCTAAACCTGTTTCGCGCGTTGTCGCCAAGAAAAATAGAGAACGCCAAAATTCCGTCGGATATTTTCCAACTAACGATTAAAAAACGATAATAATAATAAAAAACGCAAACGTATTACAATATTATATTTTATTGTTGTATATTGTCTTTATCGATATTTAATGCGTACACGCGGCTATATATGTATATCACAACGTGTAGGTACGATGTTAATTACAATTTACACGTGGGCAAGGTTAGGATAAAATAAAGAATGCGATAAATAACGTAGAAAAATCAAAATGTTGTTATTGTGTTAAGAGTTACAATTAAACGGAGAGCGATGATAAAAAACAACTACCGCGTTTTGTTTTTATCAAATTGTTTAATATTTAAAATACTTTCGCTAGAAATACTTACGAACAGGCTTAGTCGCTGTGAAATTCGCAACGTTTCATCAGCTATTGTTTTGTTTAATATTTTATTGCTGTTGTTTACACGGGGAACGCGAGGCATTCGTATTTTGTATCCGAATTCGCTTCGTGCGCGAGTTTCGTGTTATTTTGTCCTTAAACTGCAAGTGAGCGGCAAATATGTTGCAGTGTGACCAACCATGTTCGCGACTATATTGTTAAACACAATAAACGCTTATATTATATTGGGATAATAATTACCTATCGGGCCATCGTACGTATTGTTATTGTACGACTGCCGCCACTGAGTTCTGTGAAGCGTGAACACGGAGTGATCGTGGTCGTCAATCCGCCGAGCGCGGAATAACAAGTCAACATGAAATATTAACAAAAAACGATAAAAATATAATAATATACTATCAGTGATTTTTCGGTTCTACGCCCGTTCCCCGTTGGCTGTTACACGTTTTGTTTACGATTCACGTGAGTAGTGATTATATATATATATTTTTCAATAATGAATATAACACAATTATTATGTTCACGGTATTGTTTTAAATATAAAAATATTATAAATCATAGGAGTATGAAATTGTGACATGTGAAAATTCGTCTTAGAACCTCGGCAACGATCGCGCATCGTTCGTACTTTTGTTAGATCACCGCTACATATCGTATTCGTGCCACGCGGTCGTCTCTGTGTTACGAATGTCACATCGTTTATTGTTTATTAGTTTGCCGCAATAAACGAAATAAATAAAATATAAATATATTCAATATAAAAGAACATAATGATTTATACCGAATACGCATTACACTTTCGTCGTCCCATTTACGAACACGTGTTGTAGGTACATGATATTATTGTGTTTTGTAATAATAAATATGTTATTTTGCGTAGACTCCTAGAAAAAATTACTCTGATTTTTTCACATTAATTATTATTCGGTTGGTCGGGCGTTTTGTCACACTAGGATTTACACTATTTTCAGTTTTCATCGTTAAAAGTCTGCGAACGCGGTTAGGTGTGCGCGCGGCCCTCGGTCACATTTTACATAGAGTCTTTATTATTATTCTTTATACTGTGGTACAGGCTTGCGTAACGCGGACGGTTAATGTGGTTGTCAGTAGTCGTCAGCCACGCGCTGACTACACGTTTTTCATTTTTCCTTATTTTCGCTTCGTTTGCGTGCGACTGTTTGTTGTTTGTTAGCTGCTCTCTTAAAATTATTATTTTAATTTCATCAAATCGGTGTTGTACGTTTCGACACTTTTGACAGTTCGACGATGCACGATCACGCTGTTAATTAGCTTATTATATATATGTTAACAATAATCTGCACGAGGAGTGAATATCTACTCTATTTTTTATTATACTCGACGCAGAAAAACGGCCAACGCATTTAAATATTTTTACTGTGTCGTGTTTTGTTGTGTTTAAGGGATTTTACAGGTAAAAAAAATAAAATTGCGTTTTATCGTCATGGGCGTAGTTTGGTTTTTTCTTTCGTATTTATTTATAGCGTTAATGAACTTTTTTTTTTAACGAACTCATTGCAACTTGCGAGAGCTTTTATTTCCTATCACGTGCACAACGCTGAAATTATAATATTTAAATAGTCATTTTATTGTGGCGACTTTGACCTACCGTCTACCTTTTGTTCCTAATATGTTTGGGTACCTCGAATAGAGTTGTGTGCTTATCATCTTATTGTTAATTAGCAGTCATCATTAATTGTCCATAATATTAACGCGTGTGTGTTTTGGTTTTGTAAGAAACTAAACAATTCATCAAATTCAGTACAATTTTTCGTTTTATTTCTTTAATTCATTGTTAGTGGTCATAGTGTGGTGTACTAGTAACTATAAGAGCTATTCAATTTTTATTACTAATATCTTATTGGTGCTGATTTTAACGTATGTTTTTATTTAGTATACACGACAAGACAAGGTCAGACAATTGTCAAGTTATGATTTATTGGTAGATCACAATGTTGATTTTTTTTTCTGTGTTGCATAGTGATGGTCAAGAATAATTTCCATATAGAAAGTGTGAAATTAGAGTTTTTTTATACCTGTGTCTGTTTAGCCTATAAATGTAATTTAAAAGTACGACTTCCTACCATTACACATATTTAGTACATTTAATTTTGTTTATATGTTTTTAGAATAAAGTGAAAATGCCACGATGGCCAAATGATGAGACTAAAAGACAAATGCGACTAAATATTATACGGCATCGACAAAAATTACTAAAATATTTAGAGAATATTAATGATACAGTTTTGAAACCTAAAATTAAATTAGATCCAATTGATTTGGAAAAACTTAAAATTAAACAAGAGCCTAAAGAAGTTTCTGTTAAAAATGAACTAATTCATGATACATATGATGATGATATTTCTGTTGGTTCTAATGAGAATTGGAACATCAACGATCATCATCGATACGCTAAAGAGATGGTTTTAAATTCCACGAGAAGATCGAGACGTATAGAGTCAGTCCAACATATTAGTAAAAACAAAAATAAAGAAGATTGTAAGTATATTTTTATTCACTGGTTATTAAATTTTTTGTATTAATTTCTATTTATTTTATCCTTGTAGATATTTATCAATTAGATAATAATGTAGATGCTAAAGCTAAGAAAAAACGTGTTAAAAAATCCAGATCAACAGTAACCATAAATAAATATGAAAGGTTTACCCCCCTTGATAGAAGTTTACATAATGCTAAAGAACGAGCATGCAGAGAACGTATAGCTATGTTGTTTTCAATTTTAAGTAAGTCTTGTAGTTACTTGGATTGTAGTAGACGTATTCCTTCAAAACATAGTATACTTGTGGCTGCTAAAATGGAGTGTAAGTTACTTGTTGAATGTGAAAAGCAGTTGCTTGCAGAAAAAGAACGATTACGTATTGAAAATGGACTTCTAAGGACTAAGTCTAAAGACTTAAAAAAATATTCTCGGGTGAATAATGATACCAATAATGTAAATAATGACGACTGATTTTAAAGGATAATTTAAAATAATATGAAATATTAAATTATTTTGATTTATTGTTCAAAAAACAATATAAATCCATACATTTTACTGTTCACAATTAATACAATTTAAATTTTTTAGACTTCTTCATATATTTCTTTAGACATAATCTTTTTAACAAAATAAGTTTTGTTGTTATTTTTTTATTTGTATGTTACATCTGTTTTTTATATATTATAATATATTCACACATATAAATGTGGTTATATATTCATTTTAAATATTAATTGTCATTTTTAAATGGATGTTTAAGAAAATTGAAATAATAATCTGTAATAAATGTTTTGTGTAGTATAATTAAGTTGTTGACAATTTGTCTATTGTGAATGCTCATATATATTGTAAAATTGTTTCTATTGACTTATGCACTTGTGTATAATATGTAATTTTTTAATGTATTATATTATGATAATAAAACTATATATATATATTGACAAATAATTTTCTTTTCTTTTTATTAAAATACTGTACAAATATAATATCAAAAAATATCTAATAATTAAGTTTAAAATTTAATGTTATATTAATACTGTAAAATACTTTTATTTGTAACCCAAACGTGTATATTTTTTATAAATATACGTATATTAATACATTTTTTTTTTTTATGAATACATTTTGACGACATACAGTAATTTACATATAATAAATATAATGTTATAAATTACAGAAGGTGGGGTGCTCATTGGCCAAATGTATCATCTGATCAATTGGGTTGTTCTTACCATAGTTAGTATGATGGAAAGGAATTACAAAAGGATAATGTGACCTAGAAAAACGAGGTGGAACTCTAAAGTTAACTTGAGATAGTAAGGAAGGAGCATAAATATAATCATAAATTAGCTTATTTAAAAACACTAGATTCGCCGTCTATGTCTATCAACCAAGGTAATCAATCCAAGCTTATTTGAGACAGATAATCATGCCTACGATGTTCTATTTCTAAAACATTGACGGCAGATGATAAGAAATGCCTCTGAACTTGCTCTATATGTGAGAAGTTAGTTGTCGTGTACGGATCCCAAAGAAAACGGACACATACTCTAGTAAGGATCGTACCAGGGAACAATACAGCGTTTTGAGTGAGGAGGTCAGTTTAAAGTTCTTTGACGTTCGAATAACAAAACCTAGATGGTAGAGTCTTGAACGCTCTACAGTAGACTGACTCTATATGAGTGTGAAAATTGAGGTCAGAACAGAAAGTTACACCCAGATCTTGTTTTGTAGTGACCATATCTATACTTGCACCATTTATTGTGTATGCGTTTACTATAGATGAACGACTCCTTGTAAAAGACATACATTTGTCAATGTTAAAATATAGTCCAATAGATTTAAACCACAACACAAGAGTATTTGACTCATCTTGAAGAGTTAAACAATCAGCAAATGAATCAATTCTTCGAAAAATTTTTAAATCATCTGCAAACATAAGGAATCTACTATCCGAAATAGTAGATTTTATACCATTTAC
The DNA here is from genome assembly GCA_013282895.1 of Eriosoma lanigerum. Taxonomy (NCBI): domain Eukaryota; kingdom Metazoa; phylum Arthropoda; class Insecta; order Hemiptera; family Aphididae; genus Eriosoma; species Eriosoma lanigerum. The sequence goes on from CM023357.1 coordinate 22,727,072, forward strand.
AAAAAGTGGGAAAAGTATAGGTGCCCACCTTGAGGGACACGAGATACAGTAGATTTCTTAACGTACATTTTAACCTATTGTATTCTACCAAACAGGTAGGATTTAATCCATGAAAGTATTGGTTCACCAGAACCAGTTTTCGATGATATATCTTTAAAAATTGAGTGGTCTACACGGTCAAAAGCTTTGATGAAATTAGTAAAAATAACATCAACCTGCGAGTCTCCTTCAATTGCATCCGAAACAAAATTATTAAACAATTAAATTTAAGGTGGCAGACCATTGGGGTTATAAGTAGGACATAGGTATTATAGGTTATAATTTATTTACATATTTAAAGCTGAAGCTAACTACCTCATGCAGAGTATTATACTGTTCATTATTCACCCAATTATTGAATATGGTAATCTCATACTGCCAACAATGCTTGTCGGGTAGAAAGGGTATAGCGTAAGTTCTTAAAATTCATCAGTTACTTTTTGGGTATCAATTGTGCACCACACGACTACACTCCAGTTTCCAATCGACTTGGTTTAACTTCATTAGCAGAACGAAGAAGCAATATGGGTACTATTTTCTTAATAGGGTTGTTAGCTGGTAGCATAGATTCGCCGACCTTACTTTCCTTGATAAAATTTAAAGTTCCACAACGCACCTCTTGTTCCATCACATCTTTCCTTCTGTATACTACTAACTACTTGTCAAACGAGTCCATAACCATGCATGATGTCTAATATCTATACGGACCCTACTTTTTTATTTAACAAACTTTATTTTGTAAGTCAGGATTCATTATATTTTGTATAGTAAACTGTTTGCTTTTATTAATTTATAATTAAACCTGTTATTCTTACTTGTAACTCTAAAAAGGACCAGTCCGTATATTCTAAAATAAAATCTCACAAACAGACTAATTTTGTGTTACTATGAGATTGAATATAATATATGTTTTAAAGATATACATTTCATGTGTTTTACCGTTTTAAGATGTAATCGCCATAGATTATAATGTATACATAGGCATGCACTTTTGTTGTCTCTAAATGGTTTGGGTAAATAGACTTGAAAGGGTCAAACAGCAGATCCAAACTGTGTAACCATATAATGTGGTAATATAAAATATCCAAGTTGATTATTCAAAAAATGTATTCAATTCCTATAAGTTAATCTATTCTAAATGTAAATTACATGATAATTCTTATTCTAAGGAAAAATCTTTTAAAAGAATCGAAAAATGAGCTAAATAAAATACTAAGTAGCTGCAATTCTCCATTGAAAGCTAAAAATAGGCATACATAATTGAATAGCAGTGTGAAAAAGATAATATTCCATAATACCTAACTTTCGGTAAATTAAAAAATAACTGATAATTTCCTAAATTATCATTTGAATGAGAAATTTGTTAATACAAATTATGTCGTGATACATGGAATATTATTCTTTTTACTCATATATATGTATTTACATTTCATCTATATTATGACTATCTCAATTTTTTGTATTTTTGGAATTTTATACCCGTTCAATTGTAAAACCATCAGGTACATTCTTTTCGCTCAGAATATAAAAATTATCTGCGGTTGCCTATGGGCCATTAAGAAAGAAGAATGGCCTGATGGTATTTATTTTTGCTGCTTATGACCTTAAACTCTGTGCACTTGTTATTATATTAACAATTAATAAAATAACAATTTCGATTCACCATTAACAAATTATTCAAGTACATAAATTATTTTTTGATTTTTGAAATGGGTATTTTTATTGTTGGAAAACTATTCTTTTACATGCATTGCAAGGTGTACTTATAGTTATTTATTTACTATTAAATTGTTTTCATTATTTTTATTATCTAGTATATAACATTTTATATGCGTTTTTGCATTGGAGAAGGAAAAATGAAGCACACACCAAAGGGTTGTGTCACTGTAGATTCCAATAAACCAGATGTGACTCACTTAAATAATAATAAAAAGATTAAATATTCTTAAAGAATTGACAGTTTTCTAATTTGTGAAAAAAAAAAAATTTTTTATGCTTAACAATAGCATTTTGTATTTACAAAATACTCATTAAGATAGAGATTAAAAATGTTACATATTCAATATATTTGGAGGTAACACTTTCATAAAACTATAAAACGAGATAAAAAAATTGATTTTAGCTGAAAATATATGTTTTATTGTCTGAGATAAATAATTTTAATTGTTTTCTCATTAAAACATTGCAATTGATAATTATTATTTGTTGGATTTATAGTATTTATACAAATATTATTTATTGTTAATATTACATTAGGCAATTAAAACATAATTAAATATAATTTCATTAACATAAAAAAAAACCGATTTCATAAAGATAAGATTTACACATTACTTTATCTCTAGATTACAATTCAATAATATATCAGTTAGTGAACATAATATATATATATATATGAAAATAATATATGAATGTAAAAAGTATGTACTACTATCGGGTTGTAATTGAACATAATATATACAACTTTCAATGTTTGCAGTTGGAGGATTTAGAGATTATTATTAACATTTTTTCCACATAGTCTATGTAACTATTAGACTTACAAGCTATTTAAAAAACCAGCCGTTATATTAAGGCACACATTAACTATTAATCAACAATAACAAGTGTCATTTAAATGTGGCTATATAAATTAAATTTCTTATATAATAAAGGATCAGCATATTTTTTTGACTTCAACATTTTTTTTTATCATAAAAAATAAATGAAAAAAATTAAGTTATAAAATATATATATATATATATATATAAATATGTCTCCTGCAATCTTCAACTTACTAGGTTTGAATATAATAAGCGCATTTATTCAATAATTTTTAACACTTTTCCAATTGCAATAGTTTTACCTGAAAAACAAAATAATTGCTATAGATTTTTAAACATATAATAAATACATGTTTTGCACCACTTAACAATATATATATGTATATAACTAAAATCATATTTGATATTAAAGCAATTTGCTTGTTTTGTAATTAGATAAATAATATCATTTAGATTCTAAATATTTTTAAATGATATAGTTTGTTGAGTTTAAAAGTATGCTTTTTGTTTGAATTTTTTATCAACATAAAATAAACATATACATTATATTTTCATAAATACTGTACATTTGATTGGTCTTTCATAATTATTAGTCAAAATAATATACAGGGAAAAAATTATACTTTCAAAATTCTGTCTATATTCTTAGAGTAGAGGATTTGCAGCCTTAAAAAAATCACAAAATATGTAAGACTATATACCTACACTTAAAATAAATTTTGAAATCTTTTGTTAATATTTATTTCAAAATAATTTTTTTAATATATTAGTCTGCTTCTTCAATAACTAATATTTTTTTGTTTCTTTAAACAAACAAGAAAGATGATTACATACAGTAGTCAAATATGAAATATTAACTGATTACTTTAAACAATCTACTTCTATCATGTCTTACATTCCTAACTGTATGGGGTTAGTCACTCTAGTTTTACATCAGTATTCACTGCATATCTCCTAGATCTGTCCATTTAAACCACAGCTACATTTTCTTACATTCTACATATTTTCAACACAATGACAACTATAGAGAGATAATGAAGTTAATTGCAAGTTATTTTTAATTTATTTATTATATCATGAAAATTAAATTCCAGATACAAACAATATGAGGGATTCAATTTAAATAGTATAAATAAAATTGAGAGTAAAAAAATTATACCTTCATCTCGAAGTGTGAATCTCCCCATTTGTGGGAAAAGTTTGAATTCTTCAAGGCAAACAACACCCGCACATTCGAGCCTCATTATTACTACTTGATCTTGTTTAACAAATCTTGGTCGCATATTAGATTTTAATCCAGTTTTCCTATCAACTAAACAAATTAATGCCTGGAAAAATGTAAAAAAAGAACTTTATTAGACTAAAATTTTTTTGTATATAAATTAAGAATTAACCAATATTTTTTTACAATTTACCTTTACTTCAACTACTTCAGCAACACAATGAATATGCATAACTGCTGAATATCCAGCACATATTATGCTTTTATGTTCTAATATAACAACCTGAAATTTTCGAAATATTAAAATGTGTTAATTTCATATTTTTATATTGTTTCTTACTTGTCCATCAAATATACGACATGTTTTAACTGGATTAATTGGGTCACATAAAATAAAACCAGGAGAAACATCTTCTTCTTCCACTCCTTTTAGTTTAACTTTTATATTTTCACCAGGTCCAACTGAAGAAACTTCTTCATCATCTGACCATAATTGGTCAACAATAACTTGGGTCTGTAAAAATTAACAAATAAATATAATAAAAATAATGGTAACAGAAGTATTTATTTTAACTGAAAATTATAAAACACTTACTCTATTTGGCATTAACACAAGGGTTTGTGATCTTTTTGCTTCGCCAGATTCTACTTTTCCCATAAGTACAGTACCCATGTCTTTATACTTTTCTACAACAGGCATTATAAAAGGCCCGTCTGAACTACGGTTTAATAAGGGTAAATTGTCAATAAATGGAATAAATGCTGGCCCTCTAAACAAAAATAAAATAATATAAAATAATTTTATATATTTTCAGTCAAATTAACTATAGCACATACATATTTTTATTATTATATTCTATTCAATAAAGTTTGCCCAACCTCGCGCATGTATATTGAACCGGTTATTCTGTGATAGGTTTCAGCAGTTGACTCATTGTAGTCAGACGGCCACTGCCAATTATATAGATGATTATAATAACAATAATTATAACGTACACAGGTGGTGTTCAGTGTGGTTAGCTATAAATTAAGTGCACTGTCATAAATACCATTTGTTCATATGCGCGTAATGTATATTAATAATTATAAAAAAATTAATAAAATTTTCAACTTATGTGCATAGTGCATGTACCAGTACATCAAATTGAAATATAATAAGTTATTAATTTAAATATAGTTATTTTTATTAAAATAATTGTATTGTGGTATTGTACGCGAATTGACAATGCGTTGATACTGCTTACTAGATATTTATGTGGTTATGCTGCGTTAATTGACAACTAAAACGACTAGGTAAAAGACTAGGAGTAAGCAAACTTATATTGAATAGAGTACAATAATATTGATTATAGTTGTTATAGGTATACACCAATGGAATAATCATTTGGCATTAAAGCTGTGGTGACCCGATGAGTTATATGTGATAGTGATAGCAATAACATTGCACTATCATAATGTTTGTACCGCAATTATAAAGATTTATTTTTTCATAATTAACATTTGTGGTCTAAACATTGTATATCATTTAAATTTATAAAAAAATATTGTCTACACATAATATTTTAAAAGTAGTCTTGCAGGAATTTTAAAATATTATGTGTAGACAATATTTTTTATTCCTACAAAACTACTAGATTCTCATATTTCTGACTAAAAAGTAGTTCACAATTCAAATCATGTTATTAACATGATATGGAGAAAAAAGCTACATATTATTAGTTTACATTATTTTTTAATTAAAACATGTTTTACTTAAATTAAATTTACTGTAATTCAATTATTTTGGTACATTGTATTTTTCTACCATTTTTTATGGGTTTTTCATCTTTGGACATTGCTCATGTAAATACATAATTGTGTGACAGCAGTAATTATCACTTATACATAGTTCCATGATAGTTACTATCATATACTATTCTCATCGTGTGACCATTGTTAAATTACAATAAAAATTATTTTATACTATGCAGTTTACAATTATTTTTTTTTTATATAAATTACATTTATAGTGTATGTATGCAATGAAATTATATTTCGTTTTAATTAATATAAAATATTACCTATACCAAGGGCAAATGGATTCTTCAACCTGGTCTTTTAGTCCTAAACCAGTTTGTCCAGATACAGGCATAAATGTTAAATCTTTTGTTACATTAAACCCGAGTTTTTTTAGGTAAGGTAAAATTTTATCTCTACATTCTTCATATCTTGTTTTTGACCACAGGACAGTCGAGTCATCCATTTTATTTATTAACACTACCATATGTTTAACTCCTGCTGTTTTTGCTAACATAGCATGCTCTCGGGTTTGACCACCTCGATCAAATCCAGTTTCAAATTCACCTTTACGAGCTGAAATTACCTAATTAGAAATCAAACTATTATAATAAAATTAAATAGCATTTGGGACAATTAGTTACTATTCACCATAACCATATTGTGTTATATTGTTACAGTCACATTAAATAAAATAATAAACAAATAGATAGATCAAGTCAAGTGGAAGTTGACAACTCGGGTTACACTTAATATATGTTAGTAAAATAATTAATTTTAAGATAAAATTATATAATATAGTACATAGAGATTAAAACACCAAATGAAAGGAGTGAAAACTTACTAAGAAAGTTATTTACATTTCAATTATTATATATAATATACTATTGTATTTAACTGATTATAAATAAAAAAATTAATTCAAATGTAAATATGACATTATTTTTAATAAATCAGTAATGCAAGTTTTAATGGGAAATTGTACTATGTCTATTAATTAGTAGTTAATAGCATTAATAATTTTTAACATACCAAAACAGCTAAATCAGCTTGGGCAGTGCCACCGATCATGTTAGGCACAAAACTTTTATGACCAGGAGCATCTAATATAGTAAAATGCTTTCTATCGGTTTCAAAATATGCTCTACCAACTTCAACAGTTTTACCTTTTTCTCGTTCTATAATTATATATAATTTTTTTGTTTTTAGTAATTATTTAATTATTTAAAATAATTGTAATTGAATTAATATATACCTTCTTGATTAGTATCTAGTGCCCATGATAAGTACCATGATTCTCTACTCCTTTCTTTAGCTTCTTTTTCATATTTATCTAAAGTTCTTTTATCAACCATACCAGTAAGAGCCATTATTTGACCACCAATTGTTGATTTTCCAGCATCTAAAGAAATAATTTAAACATAATTTTAATAACAATAGATAGTGGTAATATGCAGTGGCACCAAGTTCAGTTAAATTTTACAAACCCTTATTTATTAACCACAAAATTGTATCCTCAACACTTCCAAAACTCATGGAATAAATTTGTATTTTAATAATATTACTACCATAAATATATATTATCTATAGTTTTTACAAACATCGCCCATAATTTCAGGTAGATAAGGTGCCACTGGTATTATGCATATTTCAAATAAATTACTTCTGTAAATTAATGGATTCTAATGATTACATTTAATACCTAATAAATCAATAAGTTTTAAGTTAAACAAAAATAAACCTTAAATACTGAAAAACTAGTCAAATATCATAGACAAAACCTATATTATACTGTAACTCCTAGTATATCCTATTAATTGATTTTTCTTCCTCAATTTTTTTATTAATTGAAGTTTTTCTGTTATCAATTATTAATTAACCTGTATAAAAAAAGAAACACAGTGGTCATTGAACACCATTTATATTCATTTTCTATAATAGATAAAATAACTTTGTTAAACCATTGTATTTAATTTACAATCTAAAAATTATGTTCAATTTAATCCATTATTTAATAATAGTGCACTATCGAAATGTCACAAGTCATTTTATTATGATTACAATAAAATTAACCATAATTATAATCAGGGCTCTTAAGTTCATGCATTTTCATTTTTTTTTTTTTTTTTACATATACAAACCAGTTTCATAATAATAGTGGTAAATAATAAAATATGTTTAAAATTGCATATTTTGGGTATATTGGCATATAGTTAATTTTTTAAAGTTGTTAATTCATATTACATAAAAATAAGAATATTTCATGTTATTTTAAAATTAGCTAGATTTTTTTTTACCACTATTGTTTTGAGTGAACAAAGTTCCCTGATTATAAGCATAAGGCATTGAGATTTATAACCTATGAATTATTTTATTTGAAATACTATCATTGAACAAATAAGCCGTGTTTACACATAACTGTGAAGTGGGCGAGAATACTACTCGCTCTGCTCATGTCTCAACGACTGCTTAACTTGCATAACCAATATTATGACTTCCAGTTCAGTCTACCTGTTTAGTTGCTAAACTCGCAAGACTAATAACGACTAGTTTTGGTCTTTAGGACTCTCACTACCACATGCACACTGATCTAATCATAACTAGCTGGCCTAGTAGTAGTATTCTTGCTCAGTTCACGACTCTGCGAGAACCCGGCTTTAGAATCAATAGGGTAATAATAATATGAGAATATTATAAAATTGAGCCTTACCTACGTGCCCAATAATGACAATATTGATATGTTCCTTTTTGGGTTTGGGCTCGGCCTCTTCAATAGTCTTTTTGGGTATGGGCTTTGGTTTCTCTTCATCGCCGTCCAAATCGATATCGATGTCGACGTCCAGATCATCCTCCGGGGCGATGGGTTTGGCCGTGCCGTCCTCGGGAGTACTCGACGCTCCGTCCTCCCACGAATCGAGCACGGCGGCAGAAGTTCCACCGCCGGTGTCACCGACCGGCGGATCTCCTACACCGTCCACATCTGTCAACGAACGAAACAGAAGGAACATTTTAAAAAAAACGGACACGTCATAACCTTAAAACCGGTACACTCACTGGCGGTCGCCGTCTTCTTCTTGTCACCTCCGACGGGTTCATGCTGCTGACCGTCTTCGTCCACGCCGTCCTCCTTGGCCGAGAACGAACCGCCGAACGACGGCACGAACTCGGCCGCGTTCACGTTCAGTTTGATGAGCTTCTGTTGCAAATCGCTGGCACTCATGTCGGCTTCGTCCCACGAGTCCGGCGCCGGATTGTTGGACATGTCTGCCGCCGCCTGTACGGTGTCCCGTACCGTAATATCCCTGTAAACTGATGACGATTATGAGAACGCCGATCGATCACAGCATCGAAAAAACGCGAAAAACAATCGACGTGGGAGCTGAACAGAGAGAGAGAGAGACATGTAAAAAAAAAAAAAAAGAAAAACGTGTTTCACCGTGTAGTACGTGAAGCAAAAGGAATAATTATCGGATCACGAGATACGGTAGACGGTAGTACGGTACGATACAGGTGTAGTGCTGCACTCTCCCGCCGGAAAATGATGGCGCCACGCGTGATATGCGCAGTGTAGCCAACACCGTGGCCGCGAATAAACTAGGCTCTCCTTGCTGATAAGAAATCGAAAAAAGCGCGCTACTTAATACTTACTCCGCCGCACGGAAAATCATTGAATCGTGTATAATAATTTTTCATGGTTTTTGGCGGTCGCCGTTCGTCACGCGTTTACGTTTTGGTTATTGAGCAATAAGCAATATGTCACTTAAAGTTTATCCTGTAGCAATACAAACTTTGTTTTTATAAATGAGAACTATATTGTTTTTCTACATAATATTATCTAGTTAATTTTTCTAAAATTTGTGATATGTCAAATTCAAAATCCCAATGAATAGTTATTCTTAGATATTCTTGTTTATAAATTAAGCATAACGGCTAAATTAATTAAGCATGTCCCCCTACTTTTTTCTTTAATAATGCATACTTTGGAAATGTTAAAAATATACATTATTAAAGTACTTTATTTAACTCATTTTTCGAATTTTTCAAAAGTGTCCACTTCGGAATATGAAAATCAGTTATTATTATTATTTAAAAAACAACATAAAAACTTCTTTTACTGCAAAATTTTCTGTTTGCGTTTTTTGCTGATAACATTTGATAATAACACTTAAATGTCGATTTTATGAAATGTTTTACAGTCATACATTACAGGTTTAAGGCTCGGTCGGATGACTAACGTGAAGCGTGTCAACAGGGGGTCGCGCATACAGTGTTTTTGGATCTGTTGCCGGTGGACGATTGTCGGTTGTCAGCAATAAGTATGCCACTCAGTAGCGTATTTGAGATTTTGTCAAGGGGTGATATAGGCAGGGGTTAAAGTGGGGGGGGGGGACGCAAGGGGACTCAGTCTCCCTACTTCTAATGGTGGTTAAAAAGCGTCCCCTTTAACAAATTACACGTTACAATACATTCTGGATTCCGCTTGGAGCCAAAACGTTCCAATTATAAATAAACATTAGTTAATATAATTCAGAATTCTATTGAGAATAAATCGGTTATTGTTAACAACTATAGTCTATACTGTGATTAATAGGTATTCAACTAGCTGATAAGTGATAACATAATATAATATTATGTTATATGGTTCTGTGGTTACTTTATGGTATTTTTATGTAATTTTTTATGAAATAAAAAAAATTACAAATTTGAACATTATTCAGGGTTAAAAGCGAGATGAGTATATTACACAATTACTGTTTATACATAACATATACTATATGCATTAGATATTATACATAAAATGATATATGGAATGCTTAAAACTATATGGAGACATTAGTCCCCAATGGAATTTTTTCCCACTTTAAGCCCTGGATTTAGGATGGAAATATTTCATTGACTAAGGTGAAGATCCTCTATTATTTCACGCAGTGGCGCCGAGTATGTACTTAAGGTGGTGCATTTGAACCACCTAAAATTGTGGGTGGGTGGGTCTCGGGTGGGTACCTTAACCAAAATGGTTAATACTAATACTATAATAAGTATAAAGTAGGTATAGGTACAGAGATTTAAGCAATTTCCAGTAACGTTTTGGTGTATAACCTAGATATTAGTGATATTTTAGGTGGGTGGGTGGGATTTTGTGAGAATTGAACCACCTTTTTTAACTGAACTCGGCGCCACTGCTTTCACGTGTCGTAAACAATGTGCGTTAGGTTAGCAATTTCGATATTCTTATTCAATATTTTCATTCATTTCTTATTTTTATTGATAGTTATATAAAATTACTTATTTTATATCAGTTTTTAAAAAATATCACTGGGAAAAATAGGTGAAGGAAGGGGATCTATTCATATCGTCTTCCCTCCGTAAATATGCCACTGATGCCACCAACGACTTTTATAAACTGTTGAACTCAACATCACGATCAGACGGACGCGAGCGCCGCGTGTCTCGCACGTGCGTTGCGGCGAAATCCATGACGTTATGCGCCGGATCCCTGCGGATACGGAAGAGTGAAAACCGGAAGTGCTAGAACCGTTTTGGGATATAATGTATAATAATAATATACAATGCAACATTATAACATTATACAGGGTTTGATCATGGTAATATTACGTTTTTGAGATTAGAATCGGGTGTTTTAATCGTTATTGTTATTATATATTTGTGTTAAGTGTAGGTATGATTATTCCGTCCGAGACGTTCGTTGAGAGTTCGAACGGATTCCTAACCATTACGGAAATATTTATTATCTATATTTTCGAACGGTTTTTTTTTCTTGACAAAATAAAAACTTTCTCCGTGCCATGAGAGAACGCATACGCCTTGCGCATCTAAATGATTTCGCTCCGCCGTATTGAACCTATATTTCTTCCACCAAGCGGCAGTCTGTGTAGGTATACAGCGTGAAGTAATAAACAACGATAATATGTTTAAAACAACTAGACGGTCCACTTTTTGTTAATTAGTAGTATAGACCTGGGAATTTCCTTTTAAAACAAGATTTGACATTTGTCTTAGGATGTATACACAGTTAACCAAAAACGGCGAAAATCGACAAGTGACGACGAAGTTCGACTAATCGTGTATTTTAGTGGGAATGCGCGAGAATAGACTAGTTTTGGGTGGTCGCCATATGCGTTCTCTCGTGGCACTGAGTATACCAAAAAATGACGGAAAAACGGAAAAATTCACGGAAATCGTAATTTTGACGAAATTTATTTTAGATTTTTCATGATAACTAATGCAATTTTGAACGTTGGAATTTAAAATTATTTTTAGTTTTATCATAGGTAGTTTACACAATTGGTAAATTTTTGAGATGGCTTATCAGTATAGTATATTGTATTAAAATGAATTTTGCTCACAATCGTATTTTCTTATTCAATATCATTGTATTAAAATCTTAATTATAATAAATCTCTAATTTCTTCGAGGATCGAAGGGACTAAGAAGGAACGTCTGGAATTGACCTTCCCGCTCTTTTACATTTACCCCTATTGTGGTAAATAATATGTTATGCACAGCTTACTTGAAGCTATACATTTATATTCATTTATTTCACATCCTTGTTTACAATTACATTTTTTATACCCTTGATCATCTAAGTTTTACTATCTTAGCTTTACTATTGTCGTAGATATCTCATTTAATCTTAATTTGAATATTGAAATCGTATCTAGACTATTCGCGATTAAGTTATTGTGTATTATGTAAATACTAAAATACCTAACTTACATCGATAAGAAATTTTTCGTCTCGTAAAACGTAGTGTTTAATATAATATAATTATTAGGTGTTATATAAATATACAATATTGATCACTAATATTTCCTTCAAAAGTTATTTAGAATATTATTAAATTTTTGCCACAACAATCTAGACAAATTAATTTAAAAAAAATATATATATAATTTTTATAAAATATATTGTTAACATTACACCATTGTCTTATATCTATGTATTTTATACAGAATATTCGTAGTATATTAATAATATTGTATTTCATATTTTTCACAGCAAAGATTTACATTGTCCGACAATACGTGAGCATATTATGTACATTGATCAGGCTGCAACACAATGACCGAATTATACAGATTGATCTTAACATATATATTAATTATACAAGATTACATAATACACCACTTACCTAGGTCGAGGCGACCTCTAAGACACGATTAAAAAAGAATCATAGAATATTCGGTAACTACTTGTTACTTTTTTAGTCGTAGGCTGTATGAATTTTTTAATATTTTATTACTTAAGTATAGATTATAAAGTCTCAATGTGAAGCCTAAATATATACTTTTAAAGTATAAACTATAGAGAACTACTATGTTATTATTTCTTGTTAATTATTACCTTTAAGTTGATAATTTATTAATTCTAATACAGAAAAATATACGAAGTTTCTTACATATTAACTAATATTAATTTTGAAATTTGAAACTACCAATTTTAAATATATACACACATACATATATATATATACACACACACACACACACACACACATATATATATAACTTCCAAGTTATGACTATTCAAATATCGTATTATTGAAAACCAAGGTTTTATCAAAACTGTTTTTAAATATTCATAAGTATTATAGAAAAAAACTGACTATATTATTAGTTGGGTATGCATTTAAATTTATATGTTAAATATATGTATATGTATATATTTTTTCTATAATACTTATGAATATTTAAAAACAGTTTTGATAAAACCTTGGTTTTTAATAATACGATATTTGAATAGTCATAACTTGGAAGTTTTTGTGGTTTTTCAGATTTTATTTCTGAACGATTAACTTATATTTCGATTATTAACTCATATATTTGTAATACAACACAATTACATAATATTTTACAAGTGCTATAGTATATTTTAGTTTTTAATATTATAATATAATAATTACTAGAAAATACAATTTTGGTGAGTTATTAAATGTTAACATATTTTTATAATAGGGCATAGATCGTTATAAACCTATACTGGAAATTCGCAAACATTCATTGGAAACATGTCAAATCGTAGTTGACAAAGTTTAAATTAATGCTATATCTTTTTTAAAAATTAACCATTTACCGTATACCTAATCATAGCAAATATACTTAAAATAATTTAGTCATTTATAATAAATACTAATCATTAATCTTATTTGTTAATATTTTCATAAATGATGCATAGAAAATTAAATTTAAAATTTGTTCACTTTTAATCATATACAGAGTATAATCGAAAATTGGAAACAGTTAATAAATCTGTATATAGATATTAAATGTAAGATCTAATTAATGAAATCATTTTTATACATAATAAGACACATTTGCGTGTAATTATAACATTTTAAAACAAATTAGAATTTCACATACGCAAATAAACTTTTTTTTTAAATGGCAACCCCAAATTTTGACTATTAATAATTTTTTTCATATTTTTTCATGAATTTTGCTAGTTAAATCAACTTACTAAGTGAAAAATAAGCAGAGTTATAGCAATTTAAATTTATTCATTTTTACGTGTGAAAATTTATATTTTTCCATGATAACTAATTAACGTTAAAATAATTAGAGACCATTTAAATGTGTTTTATTAAATATAACAACTTATCAAAAAAACAAAATTTAATTATTATTGTTCTTCTCCAAGATATTAAGTGTATTCAATTATCGTTTACACACTGTGATAACAAAAATATCATACATTTTCAGACGTATAAGTTAATAAATTTAAATTGCTATAACTCAGCTAACTTTACACTTAAAAAATTAATTTAACTACCAAAATTCATGAAAAAACATTAAAAAAATTATTAATAGTCAAAATTTGGGGTTGCCATTTAAAAAAAAAGTTTATTTGTGCATGCGCTATTCTAATTTATTTTAAAATGCTATAATTACACGAAAATTTATCTTATTATGTATAAAAATAATTTCATTAATTAGAACTTACATTTATTATCTGTACACAGATTTATTAACTGTTACCAATTAGTGATTACACACTGCATATCAGTAAATACATATATTTAAGTATAATATTCAATACTCAGCCATTTTGTCTAAGTTAGAGGAATATATATTATATATATATGTTATATAAATGTTTACTTGACGTTAAAAAGACGAAAATCAAACGCAAAAATAATATTTATGAAAACAAAAAAATAGTAAATTATTATTTTTGGTGTGTATGAGCAATGCCGTGCATCAGTGTAGCTGTTTTGCCTATACGGTCAGCCGTGTGAATAATATACGAGTATTTATTAGATTCTGAGCGAAGCGAAAAATGTATTGGTTTTACAAAGATTTTTTTTTTTTTTGATGTATAAAAACACTTTTTTGGGTAGAAATAATGGTCCGATTACCACAAGTAGGGTATGCTTTCGATAGTAAATTGTGTCTAGTTGGTACTTTATTTAGCTCATTTTTCGAATTTCTCAAAAGTTTTTCCTTAGGAGGGGAAAAACTACCAAAAAATGGCGGAAAATCGGCAAAATTATGATTTTTGTTATTTTAAATTTTTTAATTTCGTGATAACTAATTGAGTTTTGATCGTAAGGACTTGAAATTCTTTTTGAGTATTAACATAGGTAGTATACAAGTGAGGTAAAATTTTGGAATTAATTATTAGTATAGTGTATTGTAATATATTGAGTTTTGCTCAGAATCGTATTTTTTAATGCAATATTATTGCATTCAAATCTTAATTATAATAAACTTCTAATTCTCCGAGGACTGAATGGACGAAGGAGGAACGCCTAAAATCGACATTCCCGCTTTTTTAAATTTAAGTAGACAATTATTATTGTATTTATTATTAATAATTATTATGGTAATTTTAAATTTGTATTATACAATAGTTGTAAATAATTTTCGTATACGTTTATCACAATTATAAATTTTAACTTATATAGATCTATAGATCCTTAAATAATAAGTAAATGATAAATACCCGAAAAAAATTGTAATCTAACCGTTGAAACCGTATTAAAGCTAACATAATATTATAAACGTAAATGACACATTAGTGTTAGAGTATATATTATATTTATTTGTTTACAGGTATATACAATATACATTTAATAATATACTTATTTAAGTAAGTGACTATAAAAGTTGTAACGATAATCGATGAAGAACAGAATGAATCGGACTAAAGATACCGACCAGTACATTTATAGCTTAAACTTATGGAAAATATTGGGTTTATATCATATTTTTAATTCTGATACGAAAAATATTTGCGGTTACAATGTGTTTCACATTATTATATTCCTTATCGGTGTACCCACATATATAACATGTTCGTTGAGTCCAATAGGTTTTTATAAATTAATGAATGATATGATTGGGATATTGTTTTACATTGGTGGAATAACAAATTGTACACTTGGTTTTTACAAAATGATCAAAGTTTTATACCATTCGAAAGCATTATGGCAATGTTTCAGTATTACAAGATTAAATTTTTTATCATATCACCACTACGACAGAAAATTTTTTACTAATTGGCAGAGGCGTACCATACGCTTAATGTTTATATACATTTTTGTATCCTTAATACCTATATTGATTTGGATTTTGAGTCCGTTAATATTCAACTCAGCTACAATTACAAAAAGGAATCTCGATGGTTCGTATAGTGTAAATCGATTGAATGTTTTAAATTTCTATATAATAGTATCCAGTGAAAACTATAACTTATACTATGACGTAATTTATTTACATGAGTTAATAGTTTATTTAAATTATTCCTATTATACAATGATATTTGATATTGTAATGATTGTATGGTGTTGTGCAATATGTTTTCAATTGGACGTCATTATTGATGGAATTCAATCACTGGGTCATAGATGTTCTACAATGAATAATTTGAGTGCGTACCAATCGTTTTATTAAAAATCTCAATCACAAAAAGTTTAACATACGATTGTGTTATTACTTCCTAAAATACACATACGCATGCGTAAATTTATGGTCATAGTTAGTGCTAAATTATCCTATAGAAATACAGAGGCATTATTAAATTCTTTAAATATTTAATTCGAAGATGAACATTATTTTTTAAAAGAAATTTAAGGTAAAATTTAGTAGATAATATAAGCAGAGATTTTTAGTTATTTTATTTTACATTATATGAGTATAAAAAGAAAATACAAATATGGTATATCAGTCTCCTTAAGAGTAAAACATAAATATTGTACATAAGCTAAAATAATATTCACAATAATGTAGTTTTTTATTACAGTTTTTACATTTATGTTGACTGTTGTAGACTGACATTTAAGAATTGCTACAGGTTAGATCCTCAAAGTGTGTAGTAATAAGCGTTTAAGGTCAGATTGTGCGTATCACACACTCTGAAGATACGTTTTAAATAAAGAAATTTTAACGTGATGGTTTTTAATATTTGACGTATGATTTTTAGACGGAAAGAAGTGTAATATATATAATTTAACTATATTAATATATCTATGTTTGATATTTAATGAATTTTGTAGGAAATTTATTAGATTAATTTCATTTCACGTTTATTGTAGATGAACAATAATATAATAATTGAATATAGCATTGAAAAAAACATTTTGACATAAAACATAGTTTAAAAATATGCATGTAAATAGGTTCCAGTAATTTACAACGTCTGGAAATGAAATGTGATGTTTATGACTATTTAAAAGCGATAATCAAAGATCATCAAAAGCTAATAAGGTAAGTGATCCATTTTGATTAAAATTGAATTATAGTTGTCAAATATGAAAATGTATATCTGGATACAAATGTCAAAAAATCATAATCACAAGCACATTGAGTAAATTATGAAAAATTATTTATTTTATTTACCAGGTAAAAAATGACTCCTATATTCCCATAGATTCGCCATTGTGAGGACAAATAATAATATTACTAAAAAGTTACCTATTTATTGTAATTATTTAAATATAAATTTAATATCTATAAATAAAATCATCTAATATCTGATAAATTACTCTTCCCGTCTATAAATTTAAGCAATATATTTTGATATCTAGTACAATTTACATCCTGGGATCAAGATATTTTTAACGAAAACATGTTAAGTCATTTTAGTATCAACTGAATTGGAATTATCAATAAGTAATATAATTATTAATTAATAAATCCTAGTTTTTGTAAGTAATGACAACATATTCGTAAATATATTATATGATTTATATATTGTTAAATATTTCACACTAATTTAGAATAGAATTTATAGTAATTTTAGATTCTGAGCGAAGCGAGAATGTATTTGTTTTACAAAGATGTTTTTTAAAAATTTTTTTTTTATATGTATGAAGACACTTTTACGGGTAGAATAAATAGTCCGATTATTACAAGTAGGGTATGCTTTTGGTAGAAAATTGCATTTAGTTGGTACTTTATTTAGCTCATTTTTCGAATTTATCAAAAGCTTTTCCTTGGGAGAAGAAAAACAATTAAATTTTTTTTTAATTTTGTGATAACTAATTGAGTTTTAACCATAGTGTCTTGAAAATTTGTTTGAGTATTTACTTAGGTGAACTTCATTACAAGAAAAAAATTTAGAAACGAATAGTTGATTTTCTGACTAAGTATAGAGTTTTGGCTTTTTACTAAATATGTTTAGTATTTCCTGCAATTTTTGGTTTATTGTTTTGAACATTTTATCGAAGTCTAGACATATACTACTTAATATTTTTACACAATTTTTTGATAATCGTAAATGACAATTTTTTTTTATAAGCTTTTAATGTAAAAGTCATTGAAAATCGGCATAATTACGGTTTCATTATTTTATTTCTTGATTACTAATTAAGGCTAGATTGTAAGAACGTGAAATTTATTTTAAATATTTATATTTGTAATTTAAACACGTGGTAAAATTTTGGAATGGATTATCAATATAGTTTATTGTAATATATTGAGTTTCGCTCAGAATCGTATTTTCTATTGCAATATCATTGCATTCAAATCTTAAATATAATAAACTACTAATTTCTCCGAGGACCGAAGGGACGAAGGAGGGACGTCCACAATCGACTTTCTCACTTTTTATTATCTTCTTGGTTCTTGATAATTAATTTTGATGTTTATTTAATAGACACATGGATGATTGTTATAGCATTTTCCGATGGGTTATATTATTTCAGATATTTGTGTCATCTTCTTCGTTTGTTATTATTTGGTCAATTGGTGCTTTGGTAATATTACTTTATTAAGAAAATTAATAAAATAAACATGTAAATTTTATTGAGAAGCTAATGATTTAATTATTTTATTTTGATAAATTTAGAACTTTTCAGTTGGAGAAAATGGTGATTTTATAACGACTATTAAGATGATTAGTCTTCTTCCTTTTTTTTCTTTTCAACAATATATAACATGTTACTTCTATGGCTCTATAAATGAAAAAGTAATTATAAATTTAAATTTTTAAAAAACTTAAAAAAAAGTTTATAATGTTAATGAATATTAAATATATTATGAAAAAAAATTTTGTTATTATTTACAATTGTTATTATTTTTGTATTTCATATAATATTAATTGACAATTCTATAATTTATAGAAAAATGTAAATACTTTATTATAATGTAGTTATTTACATATAGAATGTTATAAATTTAATGTAATTTAATATGCAGTTAATAGTAGTTCATCTTATGACAATAGGAAAAGGAAAAGGAAAATATAATCAATATTATATTTTAATTACATTTTCAAAGACAATGACAAAACTTAGCTTTATTTAAATTAGTTTTATTGAGTTCACATCAAATGACATTAAACATTCGCTTATTCAGTGATTACTTTTTGTTTAATAATTTAATGCTAATATATAGAATTCATAGGCCAACGATTCGACATTTCACATACGGTATCTCTCAAACGACTGTCGTCGTCTTGAATAATACAATAAATAATATAATAAATATAAGGTTAATAATATAAACTTATATATTACCTGTGTTATTATCTATATAAAATGTTAAACTAATTAAAACGATCAAACCAGTAAAATCATTAGGTATAATATCATCATTTTAACAAATTTTTAAATTAATTAAAAATCTATTAATTTAATATACATAATAAAAGATATATCTATTTTAATAGTAATAATTCAATAAACATTATAGTAAGTAATTTAAAACTAAAATTCTTTCTTTCCTACTAACCTACCGGAATAATTATTATTATTTTGTTTAGAAAGATTTGTTAATGTTCGCATTATATAGCAGTAATTGGACTGCTATGGATATCAAATCTAAAAAGTTAATTTTGTTCACTATGAAAATGATTAATGCCAACAACCCAAAATTAAAGTATACAGCGTCTAAAGTCATTAACTTGGAATTGTTTACTTCTGTACGTATACTTGTATACTTGTATAATAATAATTTATATTTTATTAGGTACCAAGTCTATTTTATATTAATAACGTAATATATATATATTATAAAAGTAAATATATATTAAGTTAAAATACTTTATTAAGGATTTCATTCTAAGTAGTTCAATTTCAAAAATTATTTTGAAGTCGATTTTTAACTTCGTTAACCATAGTTTGAAGGGTCTATAAGAATTGATTTGAGTTCACATATAATGTATAAATGTATAGATGAATGACAAGTAAAGAAGCTCTTGAGTATTAATGTGGTACAGTATTAAAACGATATTAATTATTATGTTAGGTTATAAGAGTGTTACGTAATTATTAAAAAAGAATATCAAAAATTAAATTTTCATGAAAAATTAACTTTTAGAAATGCGTTTAACCGAATAAGTAGTAACAGCGTATGTAATTCACTTAATGTAATATTGTTTAATATTTTGTATTAAGTTGAATTATTTAAGATACAAGTACTTGTGTATTTTTAAAATTTTATTTTTCAATATTTGATTTAAATTTAATATTTGTATCCTATTATTTTATGTTAAGAGTATTCGTAAATAATAATACTGAATGCCAAAATTTTATAAAATTAAAAAAAATAAGTACATACCCAATAATAATATTATAATATTATAATATTTAAACTAATATTATAATATGAAATTTTCTTTTGTTATTCATAAATAAATACCTAATGAATATTATCATATAATCATTTTTTACATAAATGTATAATTTTTAATTATAATATAATAGTTTGTTGTAATATTAAAATAATAATATTTTATTAATTTGCAGACAATGCGAATTTCGTATTCAATATTTTCGATGTTATTGAAATATAATACAAACAAGAAAAAGTAAAATATGCATTTTTCAGTTAGAAAATAATGTTAACCCATACAATACAATATTTTTATTATTCAATTCATAGAATACTTTGTTATAGATAAATATACTACATCGTGTATCTTTACTAATTATTTATGTGTTGTAATATAATTTATTTAACAAAAAATAATAGAACTGTTTGGATTATTATTACTAATTTAAAATCTACATCGTGGCTTACATAAAAACATAGAATATAGGTGATTTATACTTTATTATTATTACATATTATAGGTAGGCAGAACTACATAATACATGTAAAGGTGGTATTGGGCCTCGTCTGAGAAAGGATCTCGTCGAATACTGGTATTAAGAAAACGTTTTTAACGAGAATTTTTAGGGTAAATTCAACATCATTATAACTGTAAATATTTTTATAAAATAAAAAATTATAATATAATTTAACCTATGCATAACAACTCGCTATAATTTATATTCTACAAAATATAACAGAATATACATTGAAGTAATAATATTTCTAATGATGATTTTCAACACATTGGGTAAAAATTTGAGAGGTTAAAACCGCTTGCGATACCAGTTTTATTTGATATAATTATTATCATTGAATATAAATAGATAGATGCCAATAGACAATTTTCGTGTTACCAAAAAAAGTAGTTTTTTGAAAAAAAAATTTTATTAAAAATATAATACGTGTAATTTGTTTGTAAAATTGTTTAATTTAATTTAATTAAATTTATTATTAGTATAATATCAATATGAAAATCAATATCTTAAATAAAATAATGTATGAGACCCGCAAATAATTCACTAATGATTCTCTATTATTAAATTTATTGATTACTTAATAATATTATTTAAATCATCACAACACCTCCAAACTAGAAAAAATATTTGATAAATCATTTTTTATAAATAATAATTTTTTTTTAAAAAATAATTATTAAAAATATTTTAAATATAATATATTATTATACCTTAAGAAAAATCTTCTATCTAAGGTAATATTTAAAAACTACTGATTCGAAATCATTTAATAACGAAAAATAGTGTTTAAAAAACTTTATTTTGCATATTTTAATTACATTTTTTAAAAATAATTTACAATAACACGACTGTAGGTATATAAAACATATATTATTATTTCGTTTTGTAAAATGTATTTATTTAAATCTAAGATATGTGCTTATATAATAATAATAATAATAATATTAAAAAAAATATATGAAAACAATTAAAACAAAATTAACGTTTATTATATCTATGAGTACATTTAAAAAAAAAAACATAAATATTGTTAAAATTATTCACATTCAAATAATCATTGTATTGTCTATATCACAATATTTATATAATAACAGTTATTTGTTATATAAATATTATCATCAAGCAAGAAAAATCATAGTCACGAAAAACTTTGTACCTTTTTTATCAAAGAATAGAACATTTAAAATTCGTGGGAGGTTAAATCTGTTGGCAGATAGTATATTGAAAATTTCACGATATTGTTGGATCATTATAGTTATAGTTTAAACCTTTTTATTATTTCAGTAACATAATGTTTAAAGGTTTACTTCTAACCATAAAATTCAAATTAAGTTTCTGGCTTTAAAATATTTTTTAATATTAAGGAGCATAAAAATTAAAAAACCAAGGTACATAAGGTTTAGCATACAAACAGGTTCTTTTAAATGAATTTCTGACCTATTACTTATCCTTACATAATGTTGTAATAAAACATAAAAAAGTGTATTTGAGATGATAATATTCATAAAGTGATTGAATTTTCATAGAATTTAGATGGAATACCAACATAATTTAGTACCAAATTCATTAAAAATGTTAAAAAATAAGTTTGAATTATAAATAGAAGTGATAATGGATAAATTTGATACAGACATTATCTACTTACTATATTATGCAGTGGTGAAGCTTGGGTTCGAGATTAGGGTAGACAAATTTCAAATAATTTTTTCTTAGAATAAAGTTATATAAACAAAAATATATGAGTAAACTTTCTTATTCATAATATAATATACAAAAATTTTTATATTAATTTATAAATTAAATCTATTTTTCTATTTTTTGTACAATTTACCAATATTTTCATTTCCAGCTAAGCATGCATATTTTGTGTACCATGATACTTGAAATTTTCGTATAGTTTTTACATCAACCATTTCCAAACGGTTAGTGTTACAATATATTACATGTTATTTATCTGATTCATTGAATATATCTGTCGGTTTTACGTATGATTCGAATTAATTTATCGATCCTACGAATGGACCATTTTCTATAGATTCTTCTACGTATATCATACGATTTTCTTCGTACGTATAGTTTACATCCACCGGCACTTCGTATGGTTTCATATTGATTCTACAAATGTGTCCATCGCATTAAAAATGACCATTGGTTCTACGTACGATCCATTTACATCTAAGTAGTAAACGCGTGGATAGTTTACATACATTGGTTGATTGCAATGACTATTTACGTAAGAATTCCTAACACAATTTACATACCGACTATCGTCATCATCACGGATCGACATTCTTCTAAATATTGTAAAAAATATGTTTTTCTGTGACGTACATTTTAATAAGGTTTTAGAAATTTCACGAAATAATGTATTAATTTTTTGTTAAAAATATTAATTTTGTTTGAAAAGTGTATGGGTAACATATATGGGTATATAATAAGTATATAGTATAGTACACTACCTTTAAATATCAATTCGGCCAAATATTTTATTATGAATGTGCTTAATGTAATTTTCATAAAATTGATATTTTTTTTCTATTCGAATAGTAAAATAAAAATAAAATAAAGCTTTCATATACGGGTTAATCGGAATATTTTTATCGTCACTCATGGAATAATTAATATTTAACGACTTATACAAATGATATGCATAAATGCGACAAGTAGTCCCGGTATGCATAATGCTAATTGTTAGTTTGACTACTGAAGTTTAGTATAATGTAGGTTATAAATTCGTAGATGTAGATATATTAAGTTAAGGTTTAAAATGAAATGTCAAATAGAGAATGAAACTATGTACAATTTTGAATTTCTTATCTATTGATATCTCACGAGGACATGATAGGTAGAGAAGGTCGAATAAACAAACCATGGTTCAACAATATATGTGAAGACGCAATATAGAGAAGAAAAATTGCAAGGAATATTCGGTTAAGTGATACAGAAAATATGGATAAATAGACACAATACAAGATTAGATAAAGGAAAACAAGCAATATATTTAGTTGCGAGAGAAAAAACTATATACACATTTTAATAAAAAAAGCGAATTAAGATTACGAAGGTCAAAAAACTCGTAACCTATACAGGATGATAATTATTTTAAGTAAGAATTACAAGCAATCAGAGAAATTCTTGAAGAATGAAGATGGTATATTAATCACATCAGATAAGGAATTAGCAAATAAATGGGTTTAATTTTTTATTGATTTGTTAAATTGTTCGTAACCTGTGAACCCATTTCTATTTGATGATATACAAAGAAATTTAACAATGTATTCTGTGCCAACTAAAGAGGAGGTTGTTAGATAATTTAAGAATTGAAGAATAACAAAGTCCCCGGAGAGGATGAAATTTCCGGAGAATTGTTAAAAAATAGTGGAAACAAACTAACGGAACGTATTTATTTACTGATAAAAGAGATTTGGGAAAAGAGGTAATACTTGAGGATCGGAAAATTGCAATTATATGCCCTTTATATAAGAAGGTGATAAACAAATGTGCAATAATTAAAGAGTTATCGCGCTACTTAATGTCACTTTTAAAATTTTTTCTAGATAGAATCAGATCTTGGGCTGAAGAATTATTAGGTGAATATCAAGCAGGCTTTAGAAATAATAGATCTACAATCGACCAAATATTTATATTAAGGATAATTTTACAAAAAAAAAAGCGGGAATACAATAAAGAAGTACATATGCTATTTATCGACTTTAAGAAGGCCTACGATTCATTATGAATCTTTAGTATGTATACTCGAACAATTTGGTCTCCCACTGAAAATCGCTAGTACCATAAAAGTATTATGAACACAAAAATAAAAGTACACGTAAGAAATTCCTCATCAATTACTGCCCAAGTAACAACAGGATTAAAACAAGGCGATGCATTATCACTGATATTATCTAACATAGCACTAAAAAACATAGAGCTCTAATCATCAAATCATCTGATCAAAGAGAAATACAATTAGGTGAAACAAAGATAGGACTTATGGCTTATGCGGATGACCTGGTGCTACTGGCGGAAAATAAAAAAAAGCTCGCTGAACAAACTCAAGAACTATTAGAAACAGTAAAAAGAGTGAGCTTGGAAATCAACGTGGAAAAAACAGAATATATGAAAGTGCAAAAAATATTTTTGCCAAAAGAGACTCACCGGCAATTGAAATTGGGAATGTATAAGTTTAAAAGACTAAGGGAGTTCAAGTACCTATACTTATAACTCAGAACAACGAAATATAGGAGGAAATAAAAACAAGAATACAGACAGGAAATAGATGTTATTTTGGATTGAGCAAGATGTGTAAGTCAAGGCTCCTGTCTAAAAATCTAAAGGTGCAATTATAAGAACACTGATACGTCCGGTAGTGATATATGGATGCGAAATATGGACGCTCCACAAGGAACAACAGAATAACCTGATAGTATTTGAAAAAAAAATTCTTAGATCCATCTTTCTACCATGCATAGATGTGAATACAGAAGAATGGAGTATAATATGTTGTGCAAAAATATATTTTGAGTTAAATGTGTTTCTTATGTTAATAGTTTGACACTATACTGTAAAATAGCTGTATTGAATAAAAATATACTCTTATAGGTTAATTGGATAAAGTATTTGTTGATTGAAATTAAGTATTGTATTATTTTTCAAGTATTTTATAATATTATTATTTATACTTTCTTCAGTTCGTAATTAAAAAAAAAAAAAATACTAATTTTTACTTTTTAAATTATCAATAATAATATTAACCAATAATCTAGGTATATTCTTTTATATTACTGATTTCGAATCTAGAAATTAATTTTTTAAATTAAATTTTTCATTATTATAGATTTATGATCCACTAAACTAGAATGATAAATTAATTGATTTATAATTAATACATACCTTATAGCCCATATATATAGGTTAAAATATCAGGTCATTTTTAGATTAAACCCGTTTTTAAAAAACATTAAATCATAATAGTAATATAATTATCGTGTTTAATATTTGTTTTTAATATTACATTGTGATATTAAAAAACGGTTCTTTAGATATTAATATAATAAGGCTGAATCAATACAATATTCAATAAATGATTAAAATTAATATGATTTAATAATCACAATTATAACTTTTTATATTTGAAGTACAAATTGCTTGAAATTAAACATTTTTTTTTTATCATCTACATTACACAAGAGTTAACAAATACTATGAGCAAATCTATATTATGTGTACACCATTTTGTATTATTTTTATAATATACAATAACATTACGGATTTCATTTTTAATATTAGATTAATTTTTGGCAATTGTCGCCTTTAAAATCGCATATTACATTTTGTGATAGAGATTTATACAAATAAACATTAACTTTAAAAATAAAAATAACGAAAAAATATTGTACAACACAAAATGGAAAACTCAACGAAATATTATAATTATAATGTATTCTAATGGGTTGGTATACAATTTAAGAATTATAAAATTGTGATTTTTTTTGTAAAAGAACAATAAAAGAGACATTGCGGAATAATTATAAGACTATACAAAACCGCTAGTAACAAAATAACAAAAAGTAAATTATTATTCGCATTTATAATTATTTTAATTATTTATTATTTTTTGCGATTCAACACGTCAAACATTCCTATATAATTTCCAATATTTTTTATAGACTTTATATGTTATATATTTATTTAAAAGTTTCAACGTAGAATATTGATAAATTATTCGAAATCACGAAAGAACAATTCAATTTTTTTTTAATTTTAGAACGCTGGAAATCTAAGAATGATATATTCACGCGGTTTAGTGAAATGTTAAGCCTATAACGATACAAAAAATAAATAATTAAACAAAAAGCGACTCGTTGGGATTTAAAGATGATAGTATTGTTATTTTTGATTGTCTGTTTAAAAAATAAAAAAAAAACAATAATTAATGGCAGATTATTTCGAACTTGTGTATATGAACAAAAACGGAAATTTATAAATTTAATAAGTTATAACTTAAATTAATTTATAACGAATACAATTTTATTTTATTTGACATAATAATATTATATATATATTATTTTATATTATATTATAATAGTATTGAATTTCATAATAATTATATTTTTAATTTTAATCAATTATATATGCTTAACAATTTAAAAAACAGCGCCTAGATGAGCAGGACCATAGTTTTAATCAAACTTTTCGAGAATAATATTGTTTTGGAGTTCACAATATAAAATAATTGAACCACACTAAAGTCTAAAATCATAAGGATATATTATTTTTTAATCTTCTATAAATGTTTATTTTATTATTTTATTTTCGTGATAATAATTATAGATTAAAGATTGGAATAGAAAAAAAACAACATAGCGTTCTGTATCTAAAACCATACAATTATATAAATAAATAATACAATTATAATAATAATAAATAATAATTAATAATAAACAAAATCTATATATTTGATAAAATCTGAATATTATGATCAATTATGTAACTGAAGACGTGTTGTTTTCATTTTACCTAAATATTTAATACCATTATATACACATATTTCTATTATTCTAATTCCACTAACTATAATAATAACAATATAAAATAATGGTAATAATAATTATTATAATGACAAGAATAACTATATAAAATAATGTTTTAGAACAATCTGAGATAATAATAATAATATAATTATAATATATAATTGCCTTACAATACGATGTATAGGGATTGCTGTGTTTTTTTCGACACATTTTTAAGCATAAGGTTGTTAAACTCATGTGACACATATAGTTCAAGTTACTCGTAGTTGTTTTATTTTATACTTTGACTTAAAGATATCAAAATACTTAAAATACCTATACATTAATATGTCATTGTCTCTATGGGCTACAGTAATATAAAATCAATTATAATTATGTTAACAAGATTCAATAACAACGTACAAATAACAAAGTAGGTATTTACATGTTTTTTTTTTAATTTCATTTCTTTAATATAAAAACTTTTTTATAATCATTATTATATTTCATTTAAAATGATTTACATATTTTATAAAATAGTTTTGTTTATATTACGTAAACAATGTATAGCTCTAAACAAATGTAGTTTATGTATTTTTAATTTACAATAATTTTACTTTTTTAAAATTTTATTTATTAAAGCAATTAATTGAGCTGAATTTATTATTTAACACTTTGTTTGTTAACGATCAATTATTATGAAATTTTTTTTTTATTAGGTTATATAAATCGAATAAAATGATTTTACTTCAAATCGCTATTCTATGATATTTCTAGTAAAATGTCTACTTATTAAATGTAATTTAAGTATTTTACAATCTACGTTTTTTATTAATTTTTTTATTTTTGTTTTATGACATTTATTTGAACCGGAAGACGACTCAAGATTTTGTCATTTAACATTTTAGCCATTTTAATAGGTTAAATTTATAATAATATAAAATAAAGATGCTAATAATAAAATAATAATAATATCACTAATAAGTATAACAACAATAATACAAAATAATAATTATAAAAACTTTTATTATTATTTATTACTGTTGTAATCTAATGAATGGCGATGTTATGATCCTAAGATTGTCACAGCATATAACGTGTGCGTAAAACCAAAGGAGAAAAGTATTTTTATTATAATAAATCTAAAAATACAAACACAACTGTGTGCATTCAAATATTTGTACTACACGATTATTTGCAAAATCAAACCATATATTTGAGTAGCTTATTAAATATTATTTTGCCTCACAGATCAAAATACGTTTTAATGGTAAAAAGTGAGTTGTTATTGCTAAACTAATTTAATAATCAAATATTTTTATTTTATATAATTTGAGCAAGACGATACCATTGTCGAATGTCATGACATACAATAACGTTAATTATATTTCGTAATTTCAGTAATTATTATACAAATAGATAATATAATTAGATAATAAATTTATTGATACAAATTTATAGTAAAACATTTACGCAATAAATATCTACACATAAATACGACGTTTTAAAATTATTATCCGACATTGATATTATCAACCACAATTCATTATTATGAAAAGAAATAATGATTTCGATTTATGTATTTATGATTAAGTAAAACCAATAATATGTGTTATAATTTTTTTTATTTATTAAAATAAAAAACAAATACTTTATTATAACTAAATATATTCATATTACTAAATAATATGATCGTCGTTGTCAGGAATGAAATAAGACAACAATGCGACATTTGAAAACTGTAATAATAGGGATATATAATTACGTGTAGCAAAATATTTTCTTAATTTTGTCGGAAAGTACAGTTTTAGAGTATCAATCAATTTCTGATTATCAAGTATCGGATATTTTACGAGCATATTCAATTCATTTAATATTATTGAATAAGTAATAATACTCATAATAATAAGAAAACATAGCCAATAATGTGAAATAGAAAACGACGATTAAATGTATGACGGATTCGAATCTCAATAAACAATAATGTGCCGAATGGTATTAATAAAATATATTTTCCAAAGAAAAAACAGTACAATATCGTAAACAATATTAAGTTCTCTCATTACACGATTGTATTTTAATAATAATTACTGATTTTCAAATTGAATAGTGCCACGACATCCGAGTGTTTTTTATTTTGCGATGCTGTGACAATGAAACGTCGATCGAGTATTGAAACAATAATGAAATACATTATTCACGAAAATGGCTTTAAATTCCTAAAACGAGACGAAGAAAAATGTGAATAAATCAATATTCATACGAGAGTATACAATTGATTTTTACATCTTACGACTAACTCTTCCGATACGATTAAAATGTCCAAAAATTATTAAATTTATTAATAACGTGCCATAATAATGTACACAGTATGTACCGACTTAGTAAATATATGTATCTAACAATCATTTTAATAATGGTATATTTTATTTTAATATTTTACGTATGTTTTTAGTTTATTTAACCTAAATATTTTTACACAAACGTTGTACGCTTATTGTTTTTATGGTTTTAATGATAATAATAATAATAATAATAATAAAAATAAAAAAAATAATAATAATAATAGTAATAATAATAATAATAATAATAATATGTGTTTTTATATTATAGATTAAAATAATATTTCAATAATAATATCACCAATGTACACAACGTTACACGTCTACGTACGACTAAAATGCCGGTGTGGGCGAGTGTTTCCCAATTCGTTACGGATCGAGGACACAGTTAGATATACTTAATTATACATCAGTATTGTTATTATTATTATTATTATTATTATTATTATTGTGTAGGTGAGCAGTAAACGAAACGGATATTAGTATTCTCTTAGTTAACCACTTGAAATGAAGTATAGTTTTCGCGATAAAAATACAAATCACGTTATTATAATAATAACCGTTTTATAGTAATCGCGTAATGAATAATAGTAATGCGATAAATTAATACCTATTGAGTATAAGATATAATTTATATTATTTTAAATCGTAGACAACTACCATGACCGTGTTAAATATTTTTTTGTTTGTTTTTTGTTTCGTATTATTATTACTATTTTTTTAAACCGAATTATTTTTACGCGCTTGCTTCATGCGTTCTCTGTATCACGAAGCACACAATTAATGCGATGCGACTAATGGCCAAACTCTGGAACTGGAACTGGAGCTGGAGTTGGAGCTGGAGCCGGAGCCGGATAACGTGACGTGATCACGTGACGATCACGTGCGGCGCGGACATGAGGACCGCTATGGTCGCGGCCACCGTGAAGAAAGTGAATATGTACAGACACATGCGGTCGACCACCATGGCCGCGAATTTCCAGTCGTTCGTAGTGCCCTCGTCTTCCTCGTCCTTGCGCAGCTTGTCCGTGATTACTCGGAGCTCCTTGAGGATGAGCGACAGCTCGCGGTGCGGTCCCAAGCACGAGGCCGCGGCCACCGCGGCTGCAGCCCCGGCTACACCATTGCCGCCGCTACCGCCACTGATTGTGCCCATCATGATGGACGTGTGCTGTTGCTCGACCATGTGTTCGGGCATGGGGGCCACCTGGCTCCGGGCGCCCGGGTAGCTCCGAGTGGATGACCGCAAGTCGTCGTCCAGATCAAGGACGTTGGCCAACAGGCTCCGGGACGATTTGGCCCGAAACTCCATGTCGGGCAAGTGATGGATGGAAGATGCGGTGCTCTTGTTTTTGTCCGATTTGTTGCTGTTGGATGGTTCGTCCCGGTTTGGACGACTCATGCACAACAGACACGGCATCCACACCAGGAACATCAATTTCACCTGTATATACGCATACGTAAATCGATATCATTATCAATCGTATCAATAGATTATCACTAAGGGCTAACTATGTAAAACGATTTTCGGAAGGGTGGTTTTAGAAATGGGTTATTATGTTAACCTTCGCAGTTAAGTCAGAATCTAAACCTATATTGGTAGAGATACGCGACTACAGAAAATTAAATGTATTGGATTCAGTACACATATTCACGGGTCAGCAAATCAATACGTGAAATTCCTGAGATTAATCCCTTTTTATGGAGGCAATCGGACGACAGTAGCGCTCATACAGGTTACTGATGCGAGAGATGCCTTAAAGTTGGACGATTATTGGTTGGATTGATGAGATGCCGTGTTCGACATCGGATGAGGATCATTCGATGTTATAGATACTACGACTTCGATTTATTCAAATAAGAATTGCACAAGACAAGGCCGGACTGCTTTATGAATGACTCGTGATTAACCCCATATGCGCACCTGTTACTGTGCCAGAAAGTTATTTTATGTTAAAATTTTGTATGAAAACAATATGAATCGTCGTAACTTGGAAATGATTTAAAATGATTTCGATGCGATCGAAAATTTGTATTTGAATAATAAAATTGTAATAAAACGCACGGTTTTATATTATTACATTCTCGTTTATTATACATTTGGTGTAATGTAAACTCATTAGATAATTGATACGAATAAACTTATTGTATGTTAAATACAAATTTTATCGAAAAACGTTTTTGTTTTTGAGAATTGTATATACCGTTATTAACTTTTTACGTGTTTTAGCTCATATGTTATTTTTTATGGCATTTTTGGTAATTGTTTAGTTTTATTACTGTTGTAGTAAATAAAGAGGAGACAATATTGAATTGCACGATTTTGTTTTTACCACCGTGTGTACACAACATGAGTTGCTACAAAATCGAGTTACGACCTTCTCCTACTATTCCTTCTAATCAATTCGATACAGAGATAAGGACCACAATGTTTCCGTATTTTACGTGAGAGACTCTTTTGATTAATATATTGCATTATAACAATGCTCGCAATGACATGTCTGTAATATGATAACTTTGATTAAACTCGATTGCGCGACAGTATAGTTTCATTCATTGCCTCACGAATTGTGAATTTTAGGAGAATAGCTACTAATAAATGTAGATATTGTATACCTAACTACCTACTAAATTTAAATCGTAACAATAGAACTGTACGTTTAATCGCAATTTTTAATTTATTTAAAAATAATTTATTTAACTTAACTACATAAAAAAAAAAAAATATTGAAAAATAAGTTACCATAAAAATAATTATTGTTTGTTAAGTTGAAAGTTAATTGTTAAAATAATTAACTCGTTATATAACTTGACTTTAACATTTAATTTGTTAATGCTAAACATTTGAATTTTACAACGTTTAATCCGTGTTACTTAGACCTCAAATAAATCAGACGTCTTCAAGGAAAGTGGAAGCAAAAGGACAATCTTACTTTTTAAAATTATCTATATAAATTTATTATTTTAGTTAGTTTTTAGATATTTGTTTACATTCAATTCTAGGGTCGACCTACTAAAACGTATACTAAACGTATACTAAATGTACGGATATAGCCATTTTAATTTATATCGCATGGTCGACGGTCATGCTCGTGATTAGAATATTCAAATTCGATATGATGGATTAACTGTTTGAATAAATCAATGTCTCTTTTGTAAGCAAATTACGTATATTTATTTAAAATTAATTATACCGTATCCGGTAAAGAAAATAATTTTAAAATTGTTGCATTATTTCTATAATATGTGCTATTAAATGCGATCTTTGCGTGAATAATCTTGTGCTCTTTTGGTTAGGATCATTTAAATTAAATGTGTGCATAGAGTACTGAAATATATTTATTTAGACCGGATATAAATAATGTATTGTGAGAATTAGGAAGACATGTTATGTAAGTAACCTAGTAACTCGTACTACAAATTGTTGTTTAAGGCAAAGTCTGGAAATTTTACCAGATTAATTTATTTTGACTAAAATATATTAACCAAAAGAACAACATAATATATTATAATTTAAAATATAATTGTCTTCGTGAAATGTATATTTCTTAATTAATCAAAACGAGGTATAATTTTATACATTTAAGTAATGATATATATTTTTTCCTCAGGAATAGGTATTTGAATAATGAATCATAAAACATTTTTGATTTTAATATTTCATATTAATTTTAAATAAAACATATTAAAGCACTTCTAGGTTAAGTTGGAAACGTGTTAGACACTATTTGAAAAATAATATTTCCAATCTGTTTTTATTGGTTATTATTTTAGATTCTGAGCGAAGCGAGGAATGTATTAATAATGTATTTGATTTCCACAACAATTTAAATGTAACAAACTAAATAAATGATGTTATCAATTTTTCTACATTCGTAGAAAATGTTTTATTGCATATTTATTCAGATAATTTGTATTTTATGTATTTTTTTATAGTCATTACCAATAATATTATTAGTATTATTGATCTGCTTTATAAATAAT
Organism: Eriosoma lanigerum; assembly: GCA_013282895.1. NCBI lineage: Eukaryota > Metazoa > Arthropoda > Insecta > Hemiptera > Aphididae > Eriosoma > Eriosoma lanigerum. The sequence continues at coordinate 22,761,022 of CM023357.1, forward strand.
TCTTCATCACCTAAATTGTTTTTACTACCACGTTATTGAACATTTCGAACCCATCTTGTTACCATTATGACGTTATGCTTAGTTGCAGAATTACACTATGTTAAACAAAAGCTAGGGCGTGACTAAGAATTTTCAATAAGGAAAACAGTTCATTATGCACAAAAAGTTGTTTGAACAATTTTCATCCTCTCTTTCATTATTTATGACTTGGGAATTTTATTAAAGAGTTTTTCATTTAAATGCCAGTAATATACTTGCTTAATTTGATTTCATAAAAGTGAAACTATTGCAATTAAAAAACAATATAACATACCATGGTTTAAGTTACAATTAAGTAGAATCGTTTCGTATAAAATATATATTATTTATCATTCATTATTAAATAATATTAAAAATCTGTTTTATAACCGTAACATTGAAATAGTTAATTTAAATTGATTTAAACAAAAAATAAACTGCTAGATTTTAACGAATTTAATGGTATATATTTTATTGGGTAATAAATTGCTTATGTTAAATTTATACCAAATTATGTTTTATGTATATATGCATCGGAATTGTAGAGTCTATGATAAGTAACATGAAGTTATTTAATTATAGAAATAATAATAATAATAGGTGGATGTGAAGTAGAGAACAACTATTATAGTTTCTTGGAGGATATAAGTTTCATAATTTCAAAATAATAATCATTCAAACGTGAAGAATGTATAGGAATCTCAAGTTCAGAAATATATTTTATTATTTTTATTCATAGTTTTAGGACTTTGGGTGTGATTAAATATAATTTTACATTGTTATTAGTTTATCATTTCAATTACCCATTTTGACATGACGTGCGTATCTGCATTACGGTGATGATAGTTCAGGATCATGATTGTGGATACAACTGACGATGCAACCATGAACATTATACAGTTGAAATAAGTACCTATATATAATGTGGTAAAAAAACAAAAAAAAAATATGTTAATTATCGCAGCAATGGTATACTGTCAATGAAATTGTTTTTTAAGCATCGTGCGTTAATTTATTATTTTTTAAGTGCAAAAAGTATAAACAAATTCGTGACTTCGAATATTGTTGAAGTGAAATTTATTATAAAAATTCAAATTGTTAAAAAAAAATCATTATTTTTTCTATTTCTGTGAAATTAAGTATTTGAAACTAGATATTATTATAATTCCAAGTCACTGTAGAATTCCCGAGTGGAGTTCTTGTAAAAATTAATCTATTTTAAAATGTAAAATGATCGTAGAAGAAAAAGTATACTAAACGAACTACATAGATATTTGTAAAATAAAGTCAGACATAAACAAGACAGGTAATATATGTTTAAGACAGACAGAAATATAGTAATGTACTACTCATGCAAGTAATACAGTAATAAAATCGTAACATTCGTAAATATTATTATTTTTAAAATTAATCTTTGATAAACGATCAAGTCTTGTTTAAATCATCGTCATCATATTATAAAATCATGAACACATTTAAGACCATAGATGAGTATCAATCGAAGTTTTTGTATTTCTGTTGGCCATTTATCATCTAGCGAAGTACTCATTCCAATTGATTTTAATCGATAAACAAAACATAAATATAATTTGTAAATAAAATAAGATAATAATAATAATAATAATAATAATAATAATAATAATAATAATACTAATAATAATAATAATAATAATAATATTATTATAACATATAAACAATTGATTTTAAAATGTATGTAATATAAGTAAATGTATAAATAAATCAAATATTTTTCTTAATTATAATAATACTAATGGAAATAGACAATTATTTTCCACCGAATAATAGAATTGAATTAAACATTTATTGAAATACACTGTTATGTGGATATATTCTTAAAATATTATCTGTAACATAGTAGAAACACAATATTTTATTTATATAAATATGTTAAATTAAAGATCGTAGCTTGGTGTCAATAAAAATAAATATTGCTAGATATATTATTATATGAACAGAAATAATAAATTATTTGAGTATTGTTAATATACCTGTTGGCTTTTTAATACAACGATTTTGTTTTATTTTCAACTCAATAACCACAGTTTTGTGCTAATTAGTGAAATATTTACCTACATAGGTTCTTGTGAAATAATTTTTTTTGTTTCTTAGATATTTATAAATACACGACCTATAACAATTCATAATAAAAATAGAAAGTACAATAGTTATTATCTATTGGATATTACAATTTACTGTGGATACAATTATTATTCTCAATATTATCGTCGCAGATACAAAATTATAGATTACAATTTTTTACTTTGGTATACATAATAATATACAAATTATTGTGATTTAGGAAAATGCATTAAAACAAAATATTAAAAATAGAACGATAACATTTTTAAACGTTGTTTTTCTTTTATACAATAGTAATTCATATAAAAAACTTCGCTAGATGTTTCAAAATGAATGAAACTAAAATATTGTCCTTTTAATAACAATTATTTCGCAACGATATTCATATAATATGGTCTTAAGGTAATCATGATTTAAATGATTTATACAAATCGGATTAAAATAAAATTTTATGTCACCAGTATTATAATTACAATTCATTTTAAATATAGTAAATCGCTTTTGATGGCTAGATCAAATTTTTAAATTTTATCTTTTTGGTTTACTCATTAAAACATGTATTTTTAGTGAATATAATATATACATATTTTTTTTAAATTTTTAACCGATTTGTATAAAGTCACGTGTAAAGTATTAACTAAATAATTTTTAAGAAACTACCGGCTTTGTTACTTGGAGGCAGAGGGGCCCACAAATTGTATAGTATAATACACATGTTTGGATAAAAATTATTGTTAACTTTTATTACAATTTAACAATTTTTTTAATTTGTGATATAAACAAATATTGTTTATTTTACATTAATTACGAATTGGTTAATATATTTTATATTTGACGCGGTAACATCGGTTTAATCAGTTTTATTGTTTTCACACAACATTGAGAAAATATTAAAAAATAAAAAATAAATAAAAAAAAACATAAAATGAATAAAATAAAGAAGATAAATAAAATGATAAGGTAGAAAGACAGTGAGACAATCGTGAAATGGTTTTTTAACGTAATATCGAAACACAACAATCTTAATAAAAATGATATATTTTGCAAACGAACAAAATATCTATGATAATTAAGAAAACGAAAAGAATAAATAAATAAAATATGGTCACAATGATTTGTGATAAGTATTTTTTTGTTTTGAAAAAAAGATACGTATATATATATATATTTAATGTTGGGAAATCGATAGATCATACAGGTGCAGTCTGCGATATCACGCCATCTGATACCATGGTTCGGTTTAAACCTTGTGATGATAACATACTAGATAAAAAAATATAAAAAATTATAATAAAATAATAAGAATTAAAAAACAAACGAATAACAACAATATGAAAAATAAGTGATGTTAAACATAAGAAAAAAAAATGAACACAAATAAAACATAACGACACGCATTCATTATCACACGAACAAACTGTGTAGTTTTATTTATTGTTTTAGCAGTGTGTAGTATTATACAGACAAGTACGTACACAGAAGGTGATCAGAATTATTTCGTGTTACAAAATATATCGTATCGATAATATTATTATTATATGCGTCTCCGGACACTGGGACCGTTAGTTTTGATAAATTTGTTTAAATTCTGATATCAGCCTGCGTATATACACGTCCATCAATATACACTTGTTATTTTTTGTTTAATAATACACATAAATATATATATATATATTTTTTAAAAATGTTGTTATTTAATATTCGTACGGATTTTTCTTTCTTATTTAGTATCTTCCGCTTAAATTAGTTTATTCGGACAACTGAATGTGAGTGAGTGAGTGTGAGAGAGAAAGAGAGAAAGAGAGAAAAAGAGAGAGAGTGTGTGAGAGAGAAAGAGAGAGAGTGAGAGAGAGAGAGAGAGGAGAGCAGAATATCAAATACAAATACGAATGCACAATGAAACACGGTGACGATCAAGTAGTTTTACGAAACATAAACAAAAAGACAGCATGCTATAGAAATGTTTGTAATGATATATGTTGAAGAAATATGATGTTTATATTGTGTTTTGTATAATAATAATAATATTATTTTATTATGTTATGTACATTGTACGGATATTATCGACTTTTCGCGGAGAAAAAATGTAAACAAAATCATAGTTGTCTAGTGTGTATGTTTTGTGATTTCGGCGTTTCAATAATATCATAACCATATCGCTAAGAACTTTTATGATTTCTCTCTCTCACTCTCTCTTTCTTTCTTAACCGAACCGATCGTTCCAAGTTATAGATCGCACGACGGATATTGATGATAATATGTCATTCTTGCACACGCTCATACTGTCATGTCATTATGTTTTCATTTTAATACGAATTTGGTAATGATTTCAAAAATAATCAATAAAACAATATAAGAGAAAAATTGCAATATTTCATTGTTTATAATTGATAAAACACAAGTCACATTAACAATTCACTCATTTATTCATAGCGTTATGGTTTTCGTTCTTTCAGACGTAAAACAGACATTATTGTCTGTTAATTTTTTTTTGTCGTGCGGATTGACTGTGTGACTGCGAGTGTGTCGAATGTGTTATTTTATTTTTTCAATGTACGAGAAAACAGATAAAGTAAGAGCAAGCTGAGCTGAACACAAATCACAAAATTCGGCAAAGAAAAAAAAATCATATATATATATACTATATATTTATGTATTTATATGAGTTTAATAAATAAATAAATATATTTATATAATCAAATATGCGTGTGTGTGATTTATTGAAATGGAAAAAATCAAAAAGAAAAACTCATACTAGGTGTTATAATAAATTGTTACACAGCAATGTATACATATTATATGATTTCGTGTTGAAAAACCGCGTTTAATATGCATATAAAGTGTGAAACACAATTTAAACAATTAAATACAAATACGCCTATATATATATATACATATATACGCACACACACATGAGTATGCATACAGGGCGATCGTGGTTTCGCATTACAGAAAATGTGTTTGTTTTTTAACGTGAAATTCTGATCACTCTGTATGCTATATCGTATATCGTTCATATATGTATATACACACACACGCAGTGGCGCCCAAGTATTGTCATAATACAGTATAATTATATTTATAAACATCCATCCACACCACTAATCGGAATTAACGTGGTTAGGTGGAAGAAAAAGTAAAGAAGTTAACTAGATAGTTTACACGTTGAAACCAATATAAACACCTACAATTTGTATAAGAATCTAGACCAGGTTAGTTACTAGGCCATTTTAGTTAAAGAGAAATGATTATGAAGACTAGTGTTATAGATTTTTTTATATATAATGGACGCCACTGTGTACACGCGTACGTGTATGCATAATATATTTTATTTGTTCCTAATATGACATATATTATTATTATTATTATTTTGTTTTTATTTTTTATTTTGCCTGACCTAGTAAAGGGATAGCTTCAGACGTTTGTGGTAGGGCATCGGCTATCATGAGTGAGAATACGGACAGTGATAGGAGGATTGTCACTCCTGAAACAACATAAATGCCAAAACACCACACATTCCATTAAATAATAATAAAAATAATAATCGTAATAATTATAATAAAAAATAAAAAAATAATCATAATAGTAATAATAGTTTTAATAACAATATAATAATAATAATAATAATAATAATAATAATAATAATAATAATATCAATAACAACAATAATAATAATAATAATATTAAATACGAATTATTAATAACAATAATAATATTAACAAATAAAAAACACCAAAATGAAGTCGATGTTAACGTTTATAAGATTATAATTATATTATTACAATTACTATTATTATTATTATTATCACTATCGGTGACTAAAATAATAGTAAAAACTAATTGGACAAAAAATTCGAGTATTGTTCGTAACCAAACCACAAACTGTCCAACAGGCGTGCACAATCATATGTTTAAACCCAAAATTATTAATATTTTTTATGTGCTGTTAATGATTACGATTTCGTATAAAATATATGTTATTTGCATGACTTATAACAATGGATTATTTCATAAACGATATATCATTATGTTACGCGGCAGTGTTGAAATCAAACCGAAAATAAACTCGAACAAAACAGCTAACTACACGGAAACTACAAAAATAAAATTACGTGTGTGCTCACTGGGTTTTTGTTTCACAGGTCACTTTTATATGGAGAAGTATAAATCCGTTCGTTGTTCTTCTGTTAATTATTTTTTTTCTCTACTATTCTCAGTATAATTAATTGTTTATTGGTTAATATTCTGGAGACCAGGTTCAAAGGGTAAAATTAAACGAAAACTCAATATTGCATCTGTGATAATATAATGATATCAATAATGAGGTATGATAATTTATTACGTATTAGTTATCAATTGTTATTATTATTACTATAATCATCATCGAGTTGTTATCGTCTTGTCATTGTTTTAAAAATATACAAATTTATGCGAGCAATATGATTTTGTTACTATTAAGATTATTGGCTATAGAATGTTTCGAATTATTTGCCCGATTTTCATGATAACAATATGTATAATAATAATATCTCGTATATGAACTCGTGATTGTAACGTTGTTGTTGTTTAATTTTTTTTTTTTGATATTTTATTGGCGGTCGTAAGAGGAAGTAACGTTTTACAGTACTAATGTTATTATGATATATATATATATATATATATATTATTATTATTATTGTTTTTACTTGTATTCATAATATAGGATCTACTAATTAAGCAAACACTGACTCTGGTAAGAAGCTAAAGGACTAAGGACTCCACATACTAATGTTTAAAAATATTTATATGTCAAAGTGCAACGGTATTTATAAACAAATCATATAATTATTATATACTCGTATTTCTCTCTCGTGAAAATATACACAAAACAATACAAATAAAATATATAGACTATTATTTTAACACATGCATTGTTTTGGTCACACGATATTCGTCAATCGATTATGCATAATTTACAATCGCGCGCAGAGCTACCCGAATTCATGCCTTCATGGTATTATTATATAGCAGTGAGATATATTAATTTGTGTGATTCGTAACGAAATAAAAAAGTATTGAACAACTAGTGAGTGGGAGATGTTGTTAAGTGTCGGAGTTGATTGCGTTAACACTAAATTATTAATTGTCAACTCTATGTTGATCTAATGGTAGAGGTTCCTTAACTTTTTATGAGTAAAACCCATTTTCTGAAAATTGTAGATTTCGGTGACCGATCCCAAATTTAATTATAGTGACTTTTGAGGTAAGTTTATTTGGTCAATTAGGTTGTTAGAGAAGTATCAATTAAATATTTATTAAAATTCTATGTTGTGTTATGTTATACATATAACATAAGACAACACATTTGTTTTGTTATGTTGTGGTGGCTTAAATTTTTACAGATTTGTAAGGCTACATAAAGAAGAAAAAGAAGATGTTACGTTACTGCACTGTAGAACTTATGTAATATAATAACATTTAATTATATTAAAACAATTTAGAAAAAAATATTTAGAACCCTCCAAAATATTTCTATTGCGACTCATATTAGATAGTTTGAGAACCTCTGACCAATAGTATTTACCTTTGGGATGTGGCCATACGGATATTATGGATATTAATTAAATTGAAACTTCATCGTCTTATCACTAACGCCTCACCATACTTCTCAAACTCTACACTTTACAACGACCTCTTATCAGTAACATGTCGAAATACAAACTAATCCTCTCATCGCGAACTTCTCCTCACTTTTACATCCAGAGAATTTTCCAAGAAGGTTATATATATATAGCGACAACGCCCCAAGAGATTTTCTGTGATCTTCTTAATCTACGTCTCAAATATCAATTTACTATTTTATAATTATTATACACAAGAAACACTTATTTGTTTTTGTTTTTGATTTTCTTTTTCTTTTTTCTTTATGTCTGTAATAAACTGATCCACACGTCTGGAATGATATCACTGGATATCTTCTTTACGCACGTCCTTCGTTTATAATATACGCGTTTATATTATAAGCCTCTACTGTATAAAACTCGCACATTTTCTTATTCTTTCATCTTTCAAAATCATCTATAATCAGCTAAATATAAAAAACAACTAACTATGTATGAGTATCCATTTGAGACCGCTAAATTACATTACTGTTAAAGATTTCTGTGGTATAGACAACATACAGCTGTGGGACGTTCGGGTGTTAAATGTGTATACGTTTCAAAGCGCATTCTAAAGCGTAAAATATATATATTGTAGTCTCAACTATATACAGAGTGATCAGA